>JAZKJV010002799.1:0-650035 GCA_037367405.1 Ottelia alismoides | reverse complement strand
TCTCTACTAAGAGGAGTTACTAAAATCAAGGCATGTTTCATCACCCCCTCAGAATGGAAGCGCCAGGTATTCCTAATACATGTACATACTGGAAAACCTACGATAAACTAGAAGCTATAGATCAATTCTGCACTATCATCTTTAGGGTTTCATCATCAAGTTTCTCATTCTTGGTCATTGAGAGTTGGTCTCGATTTCAAAAGCATACATCATACCTTCAAATTCTTGTCATGCTTCCAAAGTATGATGACCATGCATGGAATTTGATTGGTCCCAATACCTCATGAGTGAGGTCATTTCTTCTAGTTCACAAGTGAACCTGCATGATCCTTTTGAGAGATCGTATTACTCATATGCCCCCATATGCACACCAGCTCACCGATGTATAGACCTTGGTTAGGTCATCAACCTATTGGTCTGCCGAATGTACATACTTAGACATATAGTAAGACATCTGTCTCCAGTCAGAGGATGTGTGGCTATATCATGACAGTTTACGACATAGGACTTTGGTTATATTGATCTCGTTAAGTCAGCTCTTTGACTTAACTTATCTGACACCTCTGAATCTCTATTCCTATGTAGAGGGCCTGCATGAAGAGGTCGGTCAGATATTAGCCTAATGAGAAAGGATTTCCATCTCCTACTCAGGCTGGAGATCATCTCTTAACAATCATTTGACGGTTCATGATGAGTCCTCAATTTAACTCCTTAGATATTCATTTAAGCATCAACCTCTATGATTCAAGTATTGAATCAATAGGTGTAGGATTATTAAGATGGATATGGTACATAACCCTAATTCTACAAAGGGACATTATAATGTATTCATTCATTTAATCTAAAAAGGGAGTGAAACGAATCAATAACTTTTATTGATAAATAAAATATTACAATAACATTTATTGTAGGAATTGTTCACCTCGGGCTCACATGGATAAGAGGACGTCTGAAATTTTCCAGCTTATCGCCTTGCTGTTTCTTTCTAAAACCTTAAGCCAGCGAGATCCTTGATCCACAACCAACTTAAAGTTAATGATGACTGGGAAAACATTTTCTTCACCCGCAAAGAAGGCGTAATTCATCGATGCAGATAATTGGTTCAGATGAGGGAAGGTTGGTGTTGGTTTTGTGGAGACTTCAACAATTGTGACTGGTGTTGGCTCTCTTTGCAATTCATCGATCCATCTCAAATTATACTGGCTCTGAATGCAATACATCTGAGAGATCTTCAAGGAATTCATCTTTCTCTGACAAGGATGGACTGCTTTTGTTCAGTTGACCAAATTCATCTAGAAAATCAACAGATTCCTCATCTTCCAGGATAGCATGGAATTTGATTGTGTTGCCCATGGGTTCCTCCTTGGAGAGGAACTCTTGTGTTTTGGTATCATTCTGAAATAAGGATGTATCCTTGATCTCTGCATGAAAATCACAACCTTCAGCTTCTTTCTACACTTTCTTACTCTCTTCAAACACTGATTCTGCAAATTCGAGTACTTGGATCGTTTCAATAAGTACTGTGTCACTGCTTAAGAGAAAAGTGATCTTTCCAGTACCATAGTCGACTACGGCTTCGACCGTTCGATGGAATGGCCGTCCCGATATGACATGTGTATGCATAAAGGGTGCTGAGGTGTCTAAATCAAGCACAATTAAATCCATAGGGAATTTCATCACTTGGATTGTAATAATGATGTCCTCCGAAATTCCCATTGGCTACTTCACTGAAGTGTCTGCGAACTATAGAATCATCCTTGTAGCTTTAAGTGGTCCTAACCCAAATTCTTTGAGTAGCGATGTCAGCATCAGATCAATCGACCATCCACTATCCATGATTCTTCTTTCAAACTCTCGGTTAAACATTTCGCATTTGATTGATGGAGATCCCATGTCCTTCTTTCGCGGGATTAGCTGATTGCATGAACTGTAGCCATGGTGAGGATGTGCTTCATTGGATTCTTGCATTTGGTCTTGCTTGGTTTACGTTTGGTGGTACATGCTTCTTTCAATCCTTTCTTCGTTAATGATATGTACTCCCTAGCATTTAGAATTGGCATTTTGAGCATAATGTTTTGCATTAAGTCCACAATGCTTGGGGTCAGAAAAATGAGTTTTCAAACTTTTAACATGTTTTACTTTTAGTGCATCAAGAAATGGAATAGAAACATCATCATGAAAAACATGATTTTCATGCGTAATATTGTTACTAATTACATACTGGCGGGGAAACATGATTTTCATGCGTAATATTGTTATTAATTACATATTGGTGGTTAGGCAAAGTGCAACCATCCAAAGAAAAAGAAACAACAAAAGTGGGAAATTCCGGTGTGTCGATAGCACGAGAGTGGCTACTGGTGCTGGATGCTCCTTGGCTTCATCAACACAACTTTGGTTGATATTTCTTGAGTTTTGATTTTCTATATTTTTTTATTTTTCTATGGGGATGGTGGTGGTGTTGGTATCTATTCCTCCTCTGATTTTGACACCAGTAGGGTTTCAGTTTCTGTGATGAAAATTGGTCTTCAGAAGCTTGAATTTTCCCCTTGGCAGAAGCGGATGATTGTAGTGATCTATCGCTCCTGAGACAAACAACATTTGATAACATAAAAGAATGTATACCTGACTTGGGAGTTGGTGTGACACTACAGTTTACCTACTCCTTTCTCATGAAGTTGTTAGGGTTCACCTCTACCTATGTTGAAATGACCGTCCTGGAAGTAATGAGGTTGTAAATCTTATGGATCATCTCCTTCATGTTATGAATCAACTGATCTAGACAGTCCAAGATAGGATTCATCGAAGAAGCCCCTAATGGTTTGGAAATCGGAGGAAGCTGAGGCTGGTGGTGCTGCGACTGTTGTTGGTACTGTTGGGACTAATGAGGTGGGAAGAATTGCTGATGATAATGAGGAGGGAAGGAATACTTCTATTATCGAGCAGCTTGCTACTGCTGATGGTATTGCTGGTATGCCAGCTACTGGTACTATTGTTGTCTCCAGTCGTTTCCATTTGGCAGCGACTGATGGGACTGCTGGTACTTCTCACTCCTCCCACCATGTTGTTAGTTGAACGAACGTATGCGGTAATTTAACCTTGAGACTGTCCCTGAGGTCGGGTCGATTGCTGCTCATTGCCCTATATACTGTTAAAATCTTAAATTTGTGGCAGGGGTGGAGAGAGTGGCTCGACATATTATTGCTAGGGTTCAGGATGGTAAACCACCATATGTGTCTATGGTGGCTACTATTCAAGTGCATGCACGTAGTATACGTGGTAAACCTGAGGTTGGCAAGAACTCGGTTGAGGTTGGCGTGTCATTGTATGATCCTTCTGCTCAGTAGGTGTCCCAAGGGTGGCTTCCACAGAATTGCATGCACTTATCGTATTCACCAACAACTCCAGTTGCTTGGTGATCATGTCAAGCTTATCGAGGATCTTCGTCCTCTGTTCAATCACATCTAGCTTCTCTATATCTTGTGACAACTTCTCAATGATGTACACCTTGGATAGGAGGCTGCCAATGATGTTGAGATCTAAATTCTTGCACCTGTTGGTGAAGCTCTAAATGCATATATTAATATGTATCTGTTGTAGCACGAGCACTTAACGAATCATGCGAAATCAAATGAAAGATCTCCGTGAGGAGTATTCGGCTTAAATTTATAACCTTGAAATTCTAGGGTCGATCACAAGGACGCGAGCAATTTGGTGAATTATTTTTAAGTGTCAAATATTTTAACTAGCAATTTGAAGGATGATTATATTGAGCAGATGTATAATTCACAACAATGCAGATTTTTAACACATTTTTTATGCACTTAAATTAGATGAAGACAATAATGCTCAAACAATGCGATAAACTCAAACACAATACGATGAGACATACAATAAGCAGCTTGGGTTAATAACAAAACTCCCTGAATTTATTTGTTATCAATTAAGGCATGAAAATTGTTCAAATAGTGACTTCAAGTCCTAACCAGTCTCAAAAGCAATTCAACACAATTTTTAACTATTAATTTTGATGCATAATAGTTTCAACAAGCAATGAAATCATTTAATACTTAATAACAACGATTAAAAATAACTAACAATTAATCATTAAGAATCAATGTGACTAACAAGTTCAGTTACCCACAAAAACTGCATTTTCTAGTTGATTTAAAGGTCTAAATAAGTGCTTTAGAAGATGAAATAATTCATGCGTGATTTTTAAATCAAAATTAACAACAATGTACGCCAAGATACAGAGCATCAAATCAGCTTTCAAATGAGACCAAAGTCATTTCATGAAAAGATATCCAATATTCAATCCATGGGCATTTTTGCAAGAAAAACTACACGTTTTATTACAAAACAGGACAAAAATGGACTGAAATTCAAATAAAATATCCAACAGGGGCTAATTTTTAAAATTCACGTAGGCATGAAGACTTTATCTATAATTATCTGGGAGTCAGTGCTGTAAATTACCCAGTCACGTGCACGTTGCACGTGACCCGTATAGGCTCAGATGTGGAGGTTCGTAACACGTGACCTTCTTTGCTTCTTCACGTGAGGTTTGGAGGTAGGCTCGACACACAAGCTTGAGGTGTGAACCGCTGCTTTGGAAGGGCGATGTGGCTTGATGGTAAGCATTGGATCACGCCCAATGTAGGGGATCCAACGACAACTGCTATGCATGCGTTCTTCAGCTCCTCCTTTGCCGACAGTGCTCGGGCGGTGCTCAAGCGAGGACTGAAATGCTCCGCCTTGATTCTTTGCCTCTAGTGAAGGTCATGTGATCTTCCTGAGATCTCCACAACATTGGTCGAGGGCTAAAGAAGATGAAAAGTGCCTTGTATGGATCTGTTGATGAAGTACTTTCGGAATGGAATATGGAGATCGGAGCTCGATTTCAAAATCAAACCATTGAAGTTATATCGACCTTTAATGTTAGTAGAACCATAGACAAGGACCATATAAATGGTTTTAAATGGATATGGGATGGAATGAAGGGATCAAATGGCATGTGAGACAGGATACCTAGATGGGTTCCAGGTCGAAGAACCACATGAAATTGATTGACATGGTTACGAAAATGGAGAAGCGATTTGATTAACTAGATGTATACACGTGGATAATGGATCGAATGCGAAGATGTCCAGATGATAAGATCAAGAGGTAAGCAAACATACGATCTGGGATAAATGAACAAACACTGGATGAAAGGAAGATTGACTGATTTACTTACGTGAGAGATGAAGGATCCAACTGTCCAGATTGAGGCGAAGTAGGTCGGTGGAGGTTGAATACGAAATCTGGGTTGTTAGATCAAGATCCAACTGTCCAGATTGAGGCGGAGTAGAGTAAATAGGCGAGGCCACATGGGCGTTCATGGAGGCGCCACATGGCTCAATAGGAATCAAGAAAAAAATAGAAAAACCAAATAAAATTATAAATAAATTAGTTAGGAGTCTAATTAGAAAAAATGATGAATATGAAAGCTGTAGATCTCGATGAGATCTTCAACTTTCAAGAGAAGTCAAAGAGATCAGAGGTCATTTGTATATAGATAAAATTCAAATACAAATTTAAACAATATAAATCTTTTTCTTTTATTTTTCTTTTGCTTATTTTTTGTATTTATCGATATTCTTTTATGTAATTTTATTTATAAACAATATTATACTCATTTTCTTTGATTTTTATAATAAAAAAATATATAAAATATTAGCACAATAATATGGTTATATTATAGAAACTAATTAGGGTTTAATATATACAACACGCAAGTTAGTAATTCATGTTATTTGTACATGAATTTTGTTGATTAACTTAAGAAAGAGAGATAATATTGGTGATAAATGACCATAAATATGGGACTTATCGCCACCCTATACTTAATCTAAGCCCATCCTCGAGCTAATAAATAAAGGATAAGTAGAGAGTTAGTTCAATTGGTGAGATCCTTGACATGTGCATGTGAGTATACAAGGCTCAATTCAACATAGAACACTAGGTTTTAGGAATCCTGAAATTCTAATTTGACCCAAGTACTAATTAAAAGGAATTCAACTCCTCTAATAGTCAGACTCTCAATGTACATAAATATAAGAAGTATGGCTTAGTGTTGACTGCATCCACAAGAGTAGAGACAAAATTTCACCAAAAGCTCTAATCTCAGAAGCTCTTCTAAGGACCCAACCCTCAATACTAGTCTTGCTTCATTCCAACATCTCCCTAGTTTGTCAGACTTCAAAGCTCTCCTAAGGACCCATCCTCGAGCATCATATATATCAAGTCCAAACTCAAGATTCAAATACTAGTATCCTCAGTGATACATTGACTCATCTCAATCATGAATGCAATTATGCATGTGAGTGATAGTCGAATTCTTTTAAGGGAGATTAAGCATGCAATATAGCATACATATCTCTAACTAGGGAAATATGAATTTTTAAGTCCAATACCCTAATGATTAATACAAATAACTCCAAATCAAAAAACTCCTTAAACATAGTGTTAAAGATCATCTCAAACCTGAGTGCATAGTGAAAGTGTCACAGAAAGACACTAATTAATAAGTTAGTGAGTTTTTTATTTATGAAAGAATTAAGGAACTATTAGTTTTGTTAAGACAAAGACAACATAGTGGATACCCTTGTCAAAACAATATAGAGACAACACAAAGACTCCCTAGGATACCGAACACAACACTACAAGCTTCAACTCCTCAAAAATCAAGACTGGATCTTCGAGATTTAAAATCACAGGCTGCCTTATGTTTCAACTGCTTCCTCGCAATAGAGAACACTTCATAATTTGAATAAGAAAGATCCTCATCGACTTGGAATTTCAACATTCTAGAATGATGTCATTCATCCTCAAAAGTGATATCCATATCTACATGAGAAGCCTCAAAATTCTTAACAATATTGCGAAGATGAAACATATCTTGAAATCCTGCAACAAACTTTTGGGTTTTCCTTAGAAGAGAAAAACTAGACACAGAAGGATGACGCAACTTGCATGAAATGTGATTCTCCATAAAATGGACATTCTCAATGAATGGTATTGGCACCTTCATATCTAATTATTCTATTAATAAATCATCTTCCTCAATTGACATCACTCTTTTCAGTGAACTTTTTACTAACTTGATCTTCCAAAATATGGAATTGAAATCTAGACTTTCCTCCATGTTGGACTCAATAAGACTCAAAGGCAAGACAACCTTATAAAGAATAGGAACAAAACAGTTTAGTGAACCGTCACAACCTCCTAGAACCCTAAACATCAAAGGACATTGAAAACACACAATAAAATTAATGATATATATAAAACGTCTTTAGAAAAACAATGACCGACCTAAATTCATATGATTAGTTACATCTACTTTCAGCCAGTATGGGTGTAAGTACGAACAAATAGACGGCTACTCATATTACTTAAAGACGGTGCCATACGCATTGTCTTTTAACCACTCGCTCTACTAAGGGAATAATTCCCTCACTGAAAAGTAGCCAATCATTTTTAACTCGTAATCACACTTGATACTAAAGAATTTATTTTAATTTTCTATTTTTTTATTGATTTTTATTTAATAGAGTTAGAGAGTTAAACAATTAGTTAGACCCATTTACACCCTTAGATTTCGAAAGAATTTTTGAAAACTTTTTGTAAACATTATCACATAGATATAGATTTTCATAATATTTTACAAATATTTTCAAAACAAGTAGAGCCGTATTTTTTTACAAACAGGGTAAAACACTTTTGAAAACCATGTAAATATATATACAATTTCCAAAAATCATTTTCAAAATATTTTGTACAAAAATCAGTTCCAAAAACATAATACTATACTCGTAGCCCAAATAATTTGAAAATAATTTAAAAAAGAGCTATGGCTAAAGTATATATGTAATATATATAGTATAACCCCCTATGCTTAGCTTTTGCTATGTCTCATTGCACAAAGTCATATGAAGTCATAGCTCAAGTAAGTATAAAAGAATATAAGAACCGATGTCTGAAATACAACAAGTGTAAGAATGAGATGGAATATGTCAGGAAGAGTATAAAGGGATGATCTCCCCTATACTTAGGTTTTGACAAACCTAAGTAAAGAAATAAGGATAAATACATTGGAGAGATCTCCGAATAAAATAGAGAATGCATAAACAGATTCCCTCCTATACTTAGGCTGCAGATAGGCTGTGTAGGTTGGAAAAAGAATCAAAGTCAAATGGAATATACATGAAAAGAGTCAGAAAGGATATGAATATGTTGATATTGAATCTTGCGATATGAACCTATCATGATGATCATGCACCTCCAAGAAATCTGAAATGGAATAAATAGGCATGAAGTCAATCATCTCAACGGGAGTTTAGCTTACCTAGGATTCTACGAAATACTTAAGTAAGAGCCCGTTAACCAAAAAGGAAGGTGCATTCTCTCAAAGCTCTGCAATGTCTACACTACCATTCTCATGCACTTCCTTAAATATAAAAGGACACATCCACTTTGATTTAAACTTTTCGTAGAAAATCTTTAACTTCGCATTAAGCAACCATACCTTTTATCCCGAGACAAAGTTTTTGCGTCGAATATGCACATCATGCCACTTTTTAACCTTGTCCTTATAGATCATGTTGTTGTCACATGCTTGGTTGCAGATTTCCACTAACTCATTTAGGTCAAGGTATCTACACAACTTCCCCAAGTGACACCTCTAGTTTATCTTCTTTATTGCCCATTCAAATTTGTGCACTAATTGTGTGGGCAAATCACATGGTTTGCCATAAATCATCCTAAAATGTGAAATGCCAAGAGTTGTCTTGTAGGTTGTTCTGTAAGCCCACAATACTTGGTCGAAAATATGAGTCCAGTTCTTATTATCTAGACAGACTAACTTTTGAAGAATGCTCCTCACCTCCCTATTTGAAATCTCTGCCATGCTGTTTGACTGTGGGTGGTAAGGACTAGTTATTCTATGCTCAAATCGACAGTCCTTTGCTAAAGATTTCATCATTCCATTCATAAAGTGGCTACCTGATAAATCTCGGATTCATCACTCTAAATCTCATTTATTAAGCTCAAATCCCTCAAAATCAACAACATTTCTGCATTTATTCTACATAATTAGCATTCATGCATGCTTTCATAAGAATTGCATTTTAGCACTAATTTCTGCACAAAATAAGAAGCCAAAAATCCAAGCCAAAATTGACATGTAAATAGCCTAACTTCCCAGATTTTTAACTCATTCATGTTAACTCAGAATGATCCAAAACCACCTCCATTGTGTACATATTATCAACAAGAATAAATAAAAAATACAAAAAAAACACTAACCCAAATAAGTGGACCAAAATCCCAAATCCTAATTTCAGGATTTCCGAACTAAAACCCTCATATCTTCCCCATCCAATGTCCGTTTTAATCTTACTCACTTTTGAACTAATGTACATTCAATTACCTTCAAAACAAGACCAAGTTCAAGTGAATCAGAGATAATATGTGAAAGTTGGATTTTGGGCCTCTTTTGCACATTTTGTATTTTAGCTGATTTTGACCTATCATTTTATGTATATAATTAACCTATTTTAGTTCATTTCTTTTTCATTTGTCTTCTTTGATAAAAATTTTATTAAAATGCACAAAAAACTAAATCTAAATTGAGCTTGAAATCAAAGAAACAAATTGAGTCCAGGTCTTCACTAACTAACTGTACAAAATGAGTCTTTTTCACATTTTATTTTATTTCTCCACTTTCTTAATTAATAAAAATCCAAAAAAATTAGATTAATGTGTAATTATTTATTCTTTATTTTACCATTTTTTCAGATTTTTATCTGATTTAAAAGTGACAAAAAAAGAAAACCCAAAAATCAAGGTATTCTATGTACATGGGATGCCCCAAAAATATCACTTTGTGCAATTGATCGATTTTGGTTCTGATGTCTTCATGAAAGTTGTAGATCTCATCGAGATGAGGAATTTTTGTGAAGAAACTTTTTCGATCTGAGGCCATTGCTTTTGATTTTTGATTTTACAAAATGTTTATTTGTGGATTTTTCACGTGTCAGCCATTTTTGGCCTTTTCATTTACTTAGTTTTTATAAATTAATTAAAATAACCGCACGTGCGGGGCACGTGCCTCCCTCGCACGTGCCCATCACATGCCACGCCCCTTTGCACCCCAAGCCACCACGTGTCAACATTGTGGTCGTCCGATCTCAGCCGATCGGATGGCCACTGCTCGTCTTCCTCATCCAACCCCACTTTCCCAAACCACCGCCGCCCCCGATTTCGTGGCCGCCCGCCGCGAATCTCGCCATCTCCGCCGGAGATCTCTCGCGCCATCGTATCTCCCCCAGATCTCCTTTCATCTGCGCACATGTTCAATCAAATCGAATCGCAATCCATCTCGCCCTCCACGATTTCGTTTCCCCTTCCGGCCTAACTCGTGCCCTATTTAAGAACATCATCGCCGCCCCATGCTTCTTCATCCGCTGTTAGCATCAACGAAGGGCGATGATGACAACCCGCTTCTTCCCTCTCCAGTGAGATCTGGCCGATCCCTCTATAGTCGTCGCAGCTCACAGCCTTGTGCTGCTCTACTCAAGCTCCGGCAACGATTCTCCATCGACATCGTCGAGCCTACGCCTCTGCTTACTCCACCGACGACCTTCATCTCCATCGCCTTCGACAACTCCCACGCATCTTCGACACCGACTACGACATTGGTCCTCATCGCCACGGATGAGTCGGCACCCACTGCCACTTCATCCACCGTCGCGGCCGGAGCATCCTCAGACGCACCCTGAAGCGCCAGGTGTCTACCGGAGCCCCGCCCCGTCACGACCATCGCCCCTCGCCGTCGGGCATAGAGCCCGAGTCCCCGTCTCACGTGCGAGGCACGTGGTGGGGGAACGACGTCAGCGGTAGAAGTAACCCCGGGGTCACGTGCCTTGCACGTGCCCTCTGGGTAATATACAAAGAAGCCCCCCATCCTCCTCTTATTTGCGCTTCAGTCCAGACACCCAAGGAGCACGTGCGCCGCACGTGCTCCCTTGGGAATTTTGTAGAGATACCCCCAGTTATCGTAATTACAAATTCGTCCTCCTTGCATTTTGCTTATTTAATTATTGCATTCATACCCCTATATTCTCCCTTTGTTTTGAACCTCTTCAATACATTATTTCATTATTCAAAAATAGCATAATGTTCTTCCATTTATTCTCTACAGTTTGACATATTGTGGATTTTTTTATGACTGATGGTTAATTAATAATTGATTATTTGGTGGAAGATTGCATATTTTTCCCATTTTGTGCTCTTAAATTTGCCTTTGATTAACCGTTGCTCTAAAAATTCCCGAAAAATCGTATAATGTAGAATTAATTGAGTTTGATATTGTGCCCAAAAAGATTTATATTTGCATGCATAGATTGCCCTGTAAAAATCATTTTCCATATTTCAGTGTTTGATTTTTAATAGGTATTGAAACTAGTATTTTCAAGGTTTAGGATTTTTCTGAGGTCCATTATTTATTGATAGATCTTAAACAATTTTGTTCCTTGAAAATAATTAGGTTTAATATTTATTATAATTAAATATTGAAATTCATTCTGTTTGTAATTAAAAATTCATAAAAAATTCACATTGCATCCAAAAATTCCAAAAATATTATAGTGTATTCATTTCATCATATTTTACATCGTGGCCAAGTTTCATATTTTTTGGACATCGTTTGAGCATAATTCACATTTTAGTCTCTAAAATAGGTCAAAATTGCATTTTGCATCCTTTATTGCATTAAAAATTAAAAAAGACCGCCTCGAAAACCACGCATGAATTTCGATAGACAAAATTCTAGGTCGTTCCTTTGCCTCCTTGTGTTCGATCTTGGCACTTGCCCAAGTAAAAATAAACATAAAACCACACGATTGAAATTGACTAAATATTTGTGGTTATTTTCTTGGCCGACTCCGATTGCCGCCTACAACGAACATCAAATCAAATCATCATTTTTTACGCACGATAAAATAAAAAGATCTTCATTACATGACGATATCGGACTCGTCTGATGGCGTCGTTGCCGGGGAGGCAAACGTCTTAGTTTTGTATTTTGAAAATTTTTGTTCGGTTTTCCGCATTCGGGTAGTCAGACCCTCGAATTGTTCATTGTAAATTTCATTTTTTCCTGCAATTTATTTTATTTTTATTTTCATCATTTATTTTTCTCTTTTTATTTTTGATTTATTGTTGAGTCACTCTCTTACATTTTCTCTCTTATTTTTCTTGCGAGGTATCCAGTGTACGTGGAGCGGTTTTTTAAGAAACCGAAGCATCTTCACCGACTTCTGAAAAAACCGCAATTAATATAAGAGAGCGTAGAATTTAAGATTTTAATTTTTGCAAATTTTTACTTTCTATAATTAATTGCTCATTTATAGCGGTGTCCGTTTAGACTCTCGCGTGTGTAAAAAGACCTTAAAGTTTCTTCTGTGGTGTGTCGTGGTCTGTTTCACTCTCCGGTGAGGGTGGGGCCCGACTTGAGTGGCGATTAGGATAGACCTGCACATATGGCTCTTAGAGCATTTTTTGATTGTGCTCGTAGGAATTAGGCCACACTGCACATTAATTGAGATGCACATAGATCGTTCAATCTAGCCAAAATTTAACTCAACTCTTCCTCGCTAATAGAACTTTCTGCTAGGTGTGGTTTTTCATCGGCTTGCATTCATATAAAATAAAAATTTCAATTCTTGTATTGCATCCCACATGCAGATTGCAAGGATTCACTGTAAGTCTTCTAACCGAGCATACATCATCGTTTTTCGCGTGCATTGACTTTTCCCAAATTTCTCCCTCTTGTTTTATCACATAATTTTAAAGGAAATTGGGACTGAATGGTAGATGTGCATTTTCGCTCATTTAAATCTTCAATGATCACCTAATTAAAATTGGGATTGTTAATTATAGCCGACTTCGAATAACCCATAAAATCGAGAATTTTTACGAGAGAGCAACCTCGACCTTGATGCTTTTATTTTTTTGAGTGAGTGAGAGATGACACTTAAGGCTACAGCCTAAATCCATATTTTCATATTGGCTACTGATTCTGCCAAAAACGATTAGCTACTTCTCAGTGAGGATCTACGGGTAGCCGGTAAACGGTCCGGATTTCCTTAGCAGAGTGGGTGGTCTAGAGGACATTGCGTAAGGCTTTGTCCTCAAGTAACGGGTAGCCGTTCTACGGTCCGTACTTACTCCCACACTGTCTGAAAGTAGGTGCAACTAGTCGTAAGAATTCGGGCCAGTCATTACAAAATGTTTGGCACCTAACAGCTCGCTAAATTTTTTCAAAGATTGATTAATCACCAACTAAAATTAAAAAGATAATAGCCGAACTCTTATGGCTTCATTGTGTGTGTTGGTGAACCCAGGGTTTGATTTGTGTTTGCATTGGTGTGCGTGAACTGACATCGAAGATCAAAAGCCGCACATTTGATAAAATTTCTTTTGACTATCCCGTGCAATCATCTCTCTCCTTTCTTGATTTAAACCTCATCATGGAACTCTTATCCAAAAACTCTTACAGACCCAACCCCTCATTCCTTTCATATATTTCAAAAATGGCCGAACATTTATCTGAAAATCTATCAGAGCTATATTATGAAAATGAATTTGTCTCGTTTAGGCCCAAATCAACCATATCCTCTTCTTTTAATAATCATCCAACATTTGCGGGAGACTTTCACCCGCGGATGAATTCGAACACCTCATTGAATTCCTACTCGAATCATCCGACTACACATGACCACCTACCATCTGGGACTGAACCATCTTATTCTCGGTTTCTCGCGAATGAACCATTTCAAGATCAAAATACCTTTGAGTCTCATGACTGGTTGAGAAACCAAACCCAGATGGAAAGACCCGCACTTAATGATCATCAACATTGGATTGACCGCAACGATCAAATCCCTATTGACCAGCCTGAATATCACTCATTTGAACAACCTATACATACATAGGACCACTTGGATGAGATCGACACATATGCACCATGTATGACCCCTTTATTCGAGGATAAAATCAATCATGACAATAGACTCTACTCAAAACAGGATGACATGCCCGAGTCACGACATGTTGAGTATGAGTCCTACACATTCCTGCAGAACCCTTCCACTGAGCAGACTCCTTCCATAATTTTTGAGGAGAAATTTTCAGAAAATAATAATCATATGTCGAATATTCAGAGAAACTCTCCTCTCAGCACATACAGGAAAATGGAAGATGAAATTGATGAACACCAACCGACTGCTCCCATGATTGACCATGAACAGAATTTTGAGGATAATATTTCTAGGATTAATAAGAAATTTGAATGAATGGAGGAAAAATTCAGAAATTTTACGGACCGACTCAGTTTATTTTATGGGAGCTCGGGCATAAAAATGAATGAGGAAAGGATTGGATTTAAGATTGAAAATTTTGAGGATATTCAAAGACCTAGGGATGATTCTGACATCGACAATTCTGCATATTATTCCCCTAGAAATGACTAAGCCTCTGACTCATACTCTGAACATCAGAATCCCTGCTCATCTGAGGAACATACCACAACACCACACCACACAAAAAATACCAAAAAATGAGAATATTCAAAAACACCAAAAAATCGAAAATCCAGAAAATTTCATAAAAATAGAGACTGAAGAAGATTTGAAGAATTTGGATCCAGCTTTACGGGAAGCACTGGAGAAACGCTTGATTTTTGAACTTTCCTTTATAAAGGCCATTGAACACTTCCCCAACCTTAAAGGATTTGTAATGGACAAATTAATGATCAAAAAGCCAGGCAGGATTAGAACAAAGACCGAAAGACATATTTTGTCAATGGCCTCCTCCTTGGTGTTGAGGAGAAAAACCAAGAGCCGTATAGTGAAGCGATTGCCCAGATTTGACTGCGAAATCAAAAACACAATTTTCGCCCATGCTCGAGTTGATGACGATTCACCGATCAATATCCTCCCGACCTCTATATTTCATGAACTCAAACTCGGACCGATTCGGAAGATACGAGATTGTTCAATTGTCTGACCGATCGATAAAACTTCTATCATCATGATATTCCAAGGTGCTCCGCTCAAAGTAGAATTCACGATTATTGATATTGAGCATCAAGGAGAATTCAACCAGTCTCCAATTATTCTTGAAAAACCATTCTTAGCATTGTCTAACGCAATTATTGATTGTGAGACTCAGGAAATCAATCACGGCATTAGAAGCACTTAGATCTAACCATGTTTTTGAGGAATCACAATCTTCTGAGGCAACCCATGAAGTCCCTGACAACCGTAACCATGAAACGGTAGAAGAGTCCTACCCCGTTGCTACACCTGAGATATCGGTTGTCGATGAGACTATTAGTTTAGAGAATCTCCCACTTGCTCCATTCCCCGCTGCTCTCACCATGGAGAATCAAGTACATGAATCATATGATCTGGAGACTTATGCATGGGCACACCCTCGGTCAACCTATTCTAACTACATGGATCACATCAACTTGACGCAGGAAAGCTCCAATGTCAAATCAATTTAGAATGAACATGCAAAGACTCTTCCCAGTATTTCGATTCCCGCGGATCTCAAAATAGACAAATCCTTCTTTTACGATCCTGAGACATATGCATGGTTGCATCCAGGGGCAACCCTCTCTGAATATCATGACCAAATCATCCCAAATCGAGAGTGCACCAACATTCAAGAGACTAAAAACAAACACACAGGACGAACACCGACCAAGGAGAAAAATTCCAATGGCTATTCATCTGGATACTCAAGTGAACCGACACCTTCACGAAATAAGAAAAAGAAAGTCACCTTTGACCTTTCGGAAGAGGAATCAACCGATGATCCCTCATCAGGTCCGGAAAAGGTAGTCTACATGAGTGAAGTCTGTTCGGCAGCTCTAAAGCCATATCTTCGCAAGGATCCAAAATTCAACTCTCATTGGACAACTCCCGTTCCTAACTACTATTCATCAAAAGCTGATGCTCCTGCCCTCTTCAAATACACTGGAATTATTTCTTATGAGCTGATTGAGATCGGTGCTTATGAGTATTCATCTGAGGATAAATCGCTTGATACTAAAAAGGAACGAATTTTGAGGAAACAATTGTAGAAACAAAAAGACATGAATATCTGGAGTATGTCCACTTTCGAATACTACTCCTCTGAGGATAATTCTGACGATGGCTACCTTTCATCTGACTCAAATGTTTCATCTACTATCAATCATGATTTTTCTGAGGATGACACTGATAATAGTTGGGAATCATATGCTTCATCTCCGTCTCGTTATACTTATATCCCATCACATGCTCACAAAAAGATCAGCCGAAAACTGCCTTAATCATCGGATACCCATCCTCCCTCCCAACCACATCGGCTCCTTGTATAGCTTCTTCCTCTACTTAAGCCAAGGCCTAAGTATAGGGGGAGTCTGATGCCATCTGTATATACCATTCTTCTCCTATCTCCCGATCGCTCCATTTCCACCTTTCTCTTATACTTAGGCTGACCAGAGACTAAGTATAGGGGGAACCAATGCCCATCTGTTTATACTCTCCACATTCACATACCCCGATCACTTCATTTTTCCCGCTCTTCTTCTATACTTAGACTATTCACAGTCTAAGTATAGGGGGTGGTTCCGTAAATCTTGTTCTTTTTCTTTTCCTTTTTCACTCTCTTACGCTTAAGCTATGTCTTCTTTCCGCTTCTTGTGCTCTGAGGACACATCACTCGCTAAGTATAGGGGGGTCTGTATATATACTTTGTATATATTTTACCCATATCTCGTACTTGCGTGTAAGTCTATATGTATTTACAGGTGGGTATTAATTCAAAAACAAAAAAAATAAAAAAACAAAAAAATATAAAAAAACAAAAGAAAAGAAAAAAAGTTTTGCTACTAACAATAACTATGCCCAATTTTTTTGAAAAAATGGCTTCTTATTCATTTTTGCAAAAAAAACCAAAAATCCCTTGCATAAAAAACAAAAAAAAAACAAAAACAAACAAACAAAAAGGAAAAATGTGTCTGCATTTCACACACCTACACATCATCCACCATCACATTCATTCGCATAAAAAGTCATTGGGTTCTAAATCGAGTTATGAGCCAAAACCGAGAGTGGTCTGGACTTGACCTTAATCCACCTAATTTTCAGAGGAACTTCACCGAGAAATAGGATTTTAAAAGCTTCAGGTCTTTTACATAATTCTTTGAGTTCCACATGACAATGTGCAGCGTTTGACTCTTAGTGTCTAACCTGATCTCTTCATTCTGGTTACAACTCTGGAATAGGGAATTAATTTGTACTCTCGCACTATGCACTTAGCTCAACTCAGACGGGATATTGGAAGAATGCGTGAGCTTCTTTTCTGGTAGCATGGAAATTTAAAGACCGGAGTACGGTTGAAATAAAGCTTCGGAAAAGGGATGGACGACTGGGCACAATTTTTTCTAAGACCCCAAAAAATGTACGGAAACAAAAAGATTCTATATCCGTAGGGGCACAACAAGATCCAAGCAGAACCAACAAAAATTCCAAATACAAAGAAGCATTCTACCAAATAAAATCTGACCAAAAAGGTCCAAGCTTCAATAAACCTGCAGATCATGGTGGAGACTCGGCTACACTGGCCAGCTTCACAAGGAGAGGTGACTACACTGGCCACCCTCTAGTTCTTTTCTCATTCTTCTATCTTCTCCCCCAATTCGATTGTGAACACAGTGCGACAGACCTTAGAAGGAAATACCTGACTCCCCGAGGACGAGTTACTGGAGAGGAGAGGAGCATGGTAGTCCGACATTCAGGATGGGAAGAGCTAGAACCTTTCACACACATGTGTCGGTTGTTCAATGTTCATAGGGTATACTTTGGGAAGATGATTGATCTAAGATGACTTCTGAGCCGAAACTGTAGCAATAATGTGTAGAACTTGAGGGCTGTTGATTTTAAAATTCTAAGTCTCGCAGAAGTTCCGCCAAACTAATAATCCAAAGGTCGAGTCTAGTTCCACTTTCACCTTCATCTCATAGTCTTGGTAAGGAATCCAATCTCATTTCACCTCATGGCATTTCTTTTTGATGCTCAGGGACGAGCATGGTTTAAGTATAGGGGGGATGATGAATCTCAGATTCATCACTCTAAATCTCATTTATTAAGCTCAAATCCCTCAAAATCAACATCATTTCTGCATCTATTCTGCATAATTAGCATTCATGCATGCATTCATAAGAATTGCATTTTAGCACTAATTTCTGCACAAAATAAGAATCCAAAAATCCAAGCCAAAATTGACCTGTAAATAGCCTAACTTCCCAGATTTTTAACTCATTCATGTTAACTCCGAATGACCCAAAACCACTCCATTGTGTACATATCATCAATAAATGAAAAAATACAAAAAATCACTAACCCAAATAAGTGGACCAAAAACCCAAACCCTAATTTCAGGATTTCCGAACTAAAATCCTCATATCTTCCCCATCCAGTGTCCGTTTTAATCCTACTCACTTTTGAACTAATTTACATTCAATTACATTCAAAACAAGACCAAGTTCAAGTGAATCGGAGCTCATATGTGAAAGTTGGGTTTTGGGCCTCTTTTGCAAATTTTGTATTTTAGCTGATTTTGACCTATTATTTTATGTACATAATTAACCTATTTTAGTTCATTTTTTTTCATTTGTCTTCTTTGATAAAAGTTTTATTAAAATACACAAAAATCCAAATCCAAATTGTGCTTTAAATCAAAGAAACAAATTGAGTCCATGTCTTCACTAACCAACTGTACAAAATGAGTCTCTTTCACATTTATTTTATTTCTCCTCTTTCTTGATTAATAAAAATCCAAAAAAAATAGATTAACATGTAATTATTTATTCTTTATTTTACCATTTTTTTCTGGATTTTTATCTGGTTTACAAATGACAAAAAAAAAGAAAACCCAAAAATCAAGGTATTCTATGTACATGGGATACTCCAAAAATATCACTTTGTGCAATTGATTGGTTTTGGTTCTGATGTCTTCATGAAAGTTGTAGATCTCATCGAGATGAGCAATTTTTGTGAAGAAACATTTTCGATCTGAGGCCATTTGCTATTTATTTTTGATTTTACAAAATGCTTATTTGCGGATTTTTCACGTGTCAGCCATTTTTGGCCTTTTCATTTACTTAGTTTTTATAAAAAATAATTAAAATAACCGCACGTGCGGGGAGGCACCCCCACATGTACGGTTATTTTAATTATTTTCCCAAACCGCCGCCGCCCCTGTGATTTCGCAGCCACCCGCCGCGAATCTCGCCATCTTCATCGGAGATCTCTCGCGCCGTCGCATCTCGCCCAGATCTCCTTTCATCTGCGCATCTATTCAATCAAATCGAATCGCAATCCATCTCGCCCTCTGCGATTTCGTTTCCCCTTCCAGCCTAACTCGTGCCCTATTTAAGAACATTGTCGCTGCCCCATGCATCTTCATCAGCCGTTAGCATCAACGCAGGACGGTGGTGATAGCCCGCTTCTTCCCTCTCCGGCGAGATCCGGCCGATCCCTCTACGGTCGTCGCAGCTCGCAGCCTTGTGCTGCTCTGCTCAAGCTCCGGCAACGATTCTCCATCGACACCGTCAAGCCTACGCCTCCGCTTACTCCACCGACGACCTTCATCTCCATCGCCTCCGGCAACTCCCACGCATCTTCGACACCGACTACGACGCCAGTCCTCACCTCCACCGACGCGTCGGCACCCACTGCCACTTCATCCACCGTCACGGCCGGAGCATCCTCGGACGCATCCAGAAGCGCCAGGCATCCACCAGAGCCCCGCCCCGTTACGGCCATCTCCCCTCGCCGTTGGGCACAGAGCCCGAGGCCCCCGCCTCACGTGCAAGGAACGTGGCAGAGGAATGACGTCAGCAGCAAAAGTAACCCCGGGGTCACGTGCCTTGCACGTGCCCTCTGGGCAATTTAAAAAGAAGCCTCCCATCCTCCTCTCATTTGCGCTTCAGTCTAGACACCCAAGGAGCACGTGCGCCGCACGTGCTCCCTTGGGAATTTTGTAGATATACCCCCAGTTATCGTAATTACAAATTAGTCCTCTTTGCTTTTTACTTATTTAATTATTGCATTCATACCCCTGTATTCTTCCTTTGTTTTGAACCTCTTCTATACATTATTTTATTATTCAAAAATAGCATGATGTTCTGCCATTTATTCTCTACAGTTTGACATATTGTGGATATTTTTGTGACTGATGGTTAATTAATAATTAATTATTTGGTGGAAGATTGCATATTTTGCCTATTTTGATCTCTTAAATTTGCCTTTGATTAACCGTTGCTCTAAAAATTCCCGAAAAATCATATAATGTAGACATTGTGCCCAAAAAGATTTGCATTTGCATGCATAGATTGTCCTGTAAAAATCATTTTCCTTATTTCAGTGTTTGATTTTTAATAGGTATTGAAACTAGTATTTTCGACGTTTAGGATTTTTTTGAGGTCCATTACTATTAATAGATCTTAGATAATTTTGTTCCTTGAAAATAATTAGGTTTAATATTTATTATATTTAAATATTGAAATTCATTCTTTGATAGACAAAATTCTAGGTTGTTCCTTTGCCTCCTTGTGTTCGACCTTGGGACTTACCCCAGTAAAATAAACATAAAACCATGCCACTTAAATTGAATAAATATTTGTGGTAATTTTCTTGACCGACTCCGATTGCCGCCTACAAAGAACAACAAATCAAATCATCATTTTTTACGCACGATAAAATAAAAACATCTTCTTAACGCGACGATTTCGGACTCGTCCATCAAATATCAAAACTTTAGGCACCCAGAATCGTGAAATGATTTGATCTTTTATGAACTTGCAAACAGTCATACTGTCTGCGGCTCGCGTGCCCCGTTGGACTGGACCTTCATGTAAATAAATTAAATCTGAGGGCCAATTAATAATTGTGAAATTCAAACCTTTTACTGCAATTTTCCCATAAAAATGATGGGCTGAGCAAGCAATATAGTTCAAAAAGAACTAAAATGCAACTGAAATTAATGTGAGAATTTAAAATGTAATTTTTAAATTTATTGCAAGCTAACACATGTCCTTATAGGACTTCTTTGAAAATAAAATAAATGCATGGGTTTGTGCGTAAATATATAATTAAACACATGTCATAAGGAGTGGCCGTGATGCATTGCTGATGGGATCGAACGACTGTGGATGAAGCTTGCTTGGACGGCTTGATTTGCTCTGGATGATTTTATCAACGATGCATCTTTGGGGGTTTTTGAACGGGCATGATCAAATCTAGGCACCACATTCTTGATCGGAGGGTGTTGAAAGGCCCTGGTGGAACTGGGATGAAGAAGAACTCTGATGTGCTTCGATCAGGTAGAACTCGAGCTTGGCTCACGCAAATCCTCTGTGAAGAAGTGCTGTGTCTTCCGGGGGTCATCCTATGTCGATAGGAGCAAGCGAAGGGACTCAATGACTTGTAAATATAAACATGGAGGTTGAAGAAGTTTCACCTGCAAATGAATCCTCCAAGTCTCACTCTTTGCACAGATGTGTGTTTTTGATCTTGCAAATTGAAGCTGAAGCTCAGAGTGTTCCTCTCGCTCAGAAGTTAGGTCAAAATCACGTGAAATGGGGGTGCGCAATGAATTTCGATGAAGGTGATCAGAGAAGAGGTCGAGCTCCATCTCTACGAAGAACTGGAGATGACAATATGGTGAACGAGATGGAGAAATATGGTGCGAGTGTGCTGGTGTAATCGGAAATTGATTAGGTTGATAGGATCTCCTCCGATCGTGCAGACCAGAGGTGGATGATAAAGATATGTTCTATGTGATTTGGATGAAATCAAAGAGAAAAAAGGAAGACTGAATCAAGGATTAGCTACCTGTGTTACCTACAGAATAGAAGGAGGGGTAGAAATGCCTCGCTGCGGCTATGGATGAGTGACGGAGACGTGCGGAGGAGGGCTCCAACGACGTGATGGATCGTGTTCTTCATATGCTTACTCATACTCCTGATCGTGGGGAAAGTAGCTGTAACCTACACTTCACTCCAGGACTCAATCTCTGGGAGGAAAATGGTCGAAGGACGGATCAAACTCGAGGTAGAGGGAATGGAGGTCTATTTAAAGAACGAGGTCTGGTGTGTTTTGAATTGGAAAAGGAGCGAGATCAGAGGAGAATCGAGTGGATCTACAAGGCTGTAATGGGTGATGATTGAATTAGTGAAAGAATCAGAGAAGGAAGTGTATGTGGTTATTGATCAGAGGCACATGGAAAATTCGGATGAAGTAACGATGAAGCAAGTTTCGCGAGAGGCAGGTGTAGGCTGAGCAGTTGACTCGGGTCAAAAAACCCAGGTCAGCCAATCAGAAGGCTCATAGAATGAGTCTAAAATAAGCTAAATGACAAAACAATAAATAAAAGTTAAATAATCCAATCAAAAAATAAAATATGAATTTATTTAATTAATAATGTAAAAAAATCGTTAGGAATAAATTAAAGTTAATTTTAGTGGTTTTTAATTAATTAAATAATATAATTACAAGTTTTAAAATAAATACAAATTGTTATTTACATGTGTCTACAACTATATATACAATACTTTGATTTTTAATTAATTATTTATATACACATATACATAATTTAATATTTTATTTATTTATAATATTTTACAAGTATTTTTAAGATATTTTTATTTGATTTTTAAGAGTTGATTTATTAGGGTAATTAAATAGGTATAAGTACAATATATCTACGGTGATACATATACAATATATACATGATTTTATCTTTGTGGATTTTTGGTATTGTGATTTTTATTTCTATTTTGTTGAGTTAAATACATATTTACAAGCAATTAAAATATAATATTCACAATTATGCAAAAGAAAATAAATGATTAAATATTATGTATATAGTATATATAGGTATAATATATAGTAATACCCCAATTGGCCACATTTCACATCTTAACTCTGAATTTTATAAAATCACCTCCATTTGAAGGATAATTTAATTTAGAGTACAACGAAAGTGAGTTTTATGAATTTGGAGTTTAGGTGGGGGAAAATATTGATTTTGCAATTTTATACTTTGTGGCTTTTCGAAAGTTTTGTTATTTACACACTATATACAATTTTTTATTGAAATTATTTTTTATTTACAATAATATTTTTGTGAACAATTATCAAGGAGAAATAGTTTCTAGTTACAAAGGATTTGATAATAAATTAAAGAGTATGTAATGTAGACAATAATATACAAGAGTTTAATATACATGTGACAAGTTAATTTTCTGGATTTTGCGGTAATATGCCTTATCTCCCCCTACCTTATTCCTTATCGATTAGGTCAAGTCTTGAAATTATCCCAAGGTCTGATTCAACATTTATGTATTGCATATATACAGTCTTTTATTTTCTTTATTTTTCTTTTATTTCTTTCTTTATTTATTTTAGGTTAAAAGAGTCATAAATACACAATATTTACTCGATAGATAGAGTTAGTAAAAGAATGAAATCAATGATAATTACATGTGTCTTATAAGGTATTTTAAGCTAAAATAAATGAATAAAGTTGATGAAATGCAGATTCGTCATCCTCCTATGCTTTACCTTTGCTAGTCCCTTAGCAAACACTTATTTGAAATAATAAGTGAAAAAAAGAAAAAGAAAAGAATAAAGGAAAAATAAAGAACTTAGAATAATATAGAGTATTAAACATATCTTCATAAAATTATAGTTTGGAGCTTGGTCATACCTTTGGATTATTAGTGTGGCAGAACCTTATTGGGAAATGGATTTAAAACCTAATAGCCCTCGAGTTCCACAAGACTCCTATTCAGGTCGCCTCAACAGTTATGACAGAACAAGTCTACATACACAAATTCTTATGACTATGAATCTTTACTTGTATGGTGTAAGTGAAATATTGATCCTCAGCTCAAGAGTGACAAAGAAACAACCTCCATCAACAAGGTAACTCTAGTCCATTTATCTAACAACTATTTCCTCTAGGAGCGGAGTTATTCCCTTCTACGTTCAAGTACAACCAGCTCAAGAAGAGAGCCTGGAGAAAAGAATGGACGGTAGCCAGTGTAGCAACCTATCCTTGGATGCATGACCAGTTTAGACAAGTTATCAAGCTGCAAGCCCACCATAGTTTGACTTTGAAGATCATCCTTGCTTATTGGCTACATACTTCGGCATGCATTTTATTTTCAATCATGATTGTCCACTTTTTTTTTGGAGATTTTGCATTATACACACACACACACACAAGGGTGCATCATGTACATAAGGAGTTTTTCTTCTTGAGCTAGTAGACTATCCCTCCTTTGAAGCATTGTTGCACCCCACACGATCCTGTTTTAAGACCTCAATGCTACTAGACCAGGTTGAGATGCACTACCCTCCCTAGAGGAAGACGTATGTTTCTGTTGGACATGCGAGCCCACGGTGAGCCATTATGCAATAAATGTTATTGCAAATATCATTCCTTGATCTGCAATGAAGAATAATTAATTTGCATAATGGGTCCCTTAGTACAATTAGGGTTATCTACCATGGATATCTTAATGATCAAACAACTGTTGACTCAATTGTTGAATCATAAAGGCTGGTGTTTGGATGAATATCTAAAAAGTTAGATTGAGGACTCATCAAGCACCATCAAATGATTTTTAAGAGATCATCTCCAACTTGAGAAGAAGATGGCAATCCTTTTTTAAAAGGTTGATGTCTAACTGACCTCTTGATGCAGATTCTATGCATCAAAATAGAGAATCAGAGGTGTTAAGTAAGTTAGGTCAAAGAGTTGACTTAACGAGATCGAGATAACCAAAGACCTATGTCGTATATTGTCGCGATATTGGCACGCATCCTCTTACCAGAGACATATGTGTTATTATTTATCTAAGTATGTACATTTGGCAGACCAAAGGTTAATGACCTAATCAAGGTCTATACACCGGTATGTTGATATGCATACAAGGGCATATGAGTAATACGATCTCTCAAAGTGATAATACAAGTCCATTTATTGAACCGGATAGGAAGAATCAAATTCCATGCACGTTATCTCACTTTTGAAGCTTAATTGAATTTGTAGGTTTGATATATGCTTTTTGGAAAGTACATGATCAACATCAGGGTATGATATATGCTTTCAGAAAGTATATGATATATACCGACTCCCAATGATCAAATGAGAAACTTAATGATAAAAACCCTGAAGGTGACGGTCTAGAAGAGATCTAAATCTTTGGGGTTATTTAATGATCTTCCAGTATGTAGGATGTACATGTATTAGTAATACTTGAGGGTGATGTGATCATAAACGATTGTATAACCATGACACTTCCATTCCTAGGGAGTGATGAAATGGGTCTGGATTTTAGTGACTCCTCTCAGTAGAGAAGTGATATGATCCCGGTCCAAATGTTGGACATTGATCAGAATGTGATTCAGATGTAATGAGAAGATTAGATTTGCAGTCTTGATTTAATCAAGCATCTATGAGAGGTCTGTAATATCTGGATTTGAGATGTGATCTCAATGTCCAAGACACTATATATTGAGAAATACAATCACCCTATCTTTATCTCCAATTATCTGCGGAGAAAGTGCATTATTCTCGAAAGAGTTCATGAATAATTCCATTGTTGAATTATATCTAAGAATTGATAAATGGATAATTTAGTGTTATTTAATTTTCATAAATAATGTGAATTTGATTCATATTATTGAATGCATGAGAATGATGTCCCAATATGAATAAATGCAATTTAATTATTATAGACATGAATAATGTAGATAGCACTACCCAATTATTCACATACATTATAATGTGATTGATAATGTATTAGAGAGAGACTATTGGAATTTATATTTGTTGAATAATTATTAATGTTAATTGTATTACATTAATTGAAAATATAATTTACATTTTATTTTGGGGTGTGAATGTGATTGACATATTTCCAATGGCATGATTGCAATATTCAAAGATAATTATGAATTATTTTTGTCAGATACTCTTGGAGATTTCTTGAGATAATGTAATCACATGAATTGAAAGGAGATTACCCCTCCCAAGTCAAAGGAGGTGGATGACCACCAACTCCTGAGGGATTTAGGTGGTTGTCCCCTGATGAATCTCATATTCATTACTCTAAAAGTCATTAATTAAGCTCTAATCCATAAAAATCATTGGTATTTCTTCATTTATTCTGCATAATTAGCATTCATATATGTTTTGATAAGAATCACTTTTCATCACTTATTATTACACAAAATGAGAAGCCAAAAATCTCAGCCAAATTGACCTGTAAATAGACTAACTTCCCTGATTTTTAACTAATTCATGCTAACTCCAAATGTCCTGAAACCACCTCCATTGTGCACATATCACAAACAAGAATAAATGAAAAATACAAAAAAATCACTAACCTAAATAAGTGGACCAAAAATCCAAACCCTAGTTCTAGGATTTTCGAACTAAAACCTTAATATCTTCCTCGTACAGTGTCTGTTTTGATCCTACTCACTTTTGAACTAATGTACATTCAATTACCTTCAAAACAAGACCAGGTTCAAGTGAATCAGAGCTCATATGTGAAAGTTGGGTTTTGGGCCTCTTTTGTACATTTGGTATTTTAGCGTTTTGTTACCTATTATTTTATGTACATAATTAAACCATTTTATTTTATTAATTTTTCATTTGTCTTCTTTGATGAGAGTTTTATTAAAATGCGTAAAAATCCAATTCCAAACTAAGCTTGAAATCAAAGAAACTAACCGAGTCTGAGTCTTCACTAATTGTCTGTACAAAAATTATCTTTTTCGTCTTTTATTTTATTTCTTCTTTTTCTTAATTAATAAAAACTCAAAAAAATTACATTAATGTGTAAATATTTATCTTTGATTTTTCATATCTTTTTCGGATTTTTATCTAGTTTAAAATTGACAAAAAATATAAAACCTAAAAATCAAGGTATTCAATGTACATGGGATACCCAAAAAATATCACTTTGTGCAATTGATGGACTTTAGTTTTGATCCATTCATGAAAGTTTAGATCTCATTGGTACGAGCAACTTTTGTGAAGAAAAATTTTCGATCTGAGGTCATTTATTATCTTTTATGTATTTATTATTGAATTTACTTTTCGTTTTTTGTGGGGCTGACACGTGGCTGCTCCTAGAGCCGCCACGTGTCACCCATTTTTTGCATTTATTTTCGTTTTTTATTTATAAAAAATAAAAAATAAAAAATAATAAAATAAAAAAAATTATATTAAAAGACCCTTCCACGTGGCAGCACTAGGGTTGTCCGATATCGGCCAATCGAATGGCACCTGTGAGCCACCCCCTTCGTCCGTTTCCTCCCCTTTCCCAAAATGGCTGCCGCCGCCAGCGAATCCCGACCCTCCACTGCGATCTACGTCGCCTCCTCCTCCCTGGACGAATCTCGCGACCACCGCCATCCTCCGGATCTCGCCGCCCCCATCTTTCCATCTACGACGGCGCCTCCACCCACGAAAGCCCCGGAAATCACATCCAATCTCCATCTCCGATTCCAATCACGATCAATCACCGTCGCCTTCCTTGTTTGGGGCCGCATCCAAATCCAATCACTGATCCTCCTCGATCCTCTTCCATAGTCGGCCCCACCCTCGACCTATTTAAGCCCATGCACCGCTCCTCCTTCAAAATCATCCGCCTGTAGCTCCACGCTCATGGGATGAGGTCGGTGGTGACAATCCTACCCCCTTCCCCTTTTCCGGCGAGGTCCGAGCCCCCCCTCGTTGCAGCGCGATGATCCACCGCTACTGCTTCGCTCTGTCCTCCATTGTTGAGCCCAATGCACATCCAACCGCAACCCACCGTCAGCCTCTCCAGCTGTGCCTGAAGTCCACCAACGCTCACTACCGACATTCGTCTTCAAGCCTCATGATCCTACACTTCACCAATGTTTCTCCGCCTCCATTCATCAACTTCCAGTCACCCATATCATCTTCAACCAGCGATACCCCCCTTCATCAACCAACGTCAGGTCTGGAAGCTCTAGCACCTCAACGCCAACGATGCTCCAGCGGCAAGCTCTTCCACTGAAGCATCACCGGACGCACCAGCTAGGAGCTCTTAGCCCTCTGACGGACCCTGCTGCTCAACCACCGAAGATCTCCAGCCTCCGCTCAATCACCCGTTCAAGGTCGGGCACTTGACTCGAGGCCCTCCCCACGTGAGGTGTAGTACGGGAGGGAACACGTGGCTGGAACCCTCCCTAGGGAGATTTACAGAAAAGGCCTCGCAGGTCCACTTATTTCAAAACCAGCCCAGCCATCCAAGGGCACATGCATAACACGTGTCCCTTGGTATTTTTGCAAGAAATGCCCCGGACGTCCACATATGCTCCTTCAGATCCAGCCACCAGGAGGTACGGCGATGCACGTGACCCTCCGGAAATTTTGCAGAACGTCCCCTGAGGGCTTGGTAATTACCCGTTAGTCCTTGCTCTGCATGTTTTTATTTTCTTTTATTTATTGTAATTGCAGTGATACCCCTGCATTCCTCTTCCACTTTGAACCTCTTTATTGCATTATTTTTATTATTTAAAATAGCATTGTGTTCTTCAACTAATTCTCTGCATCTTGGCATATGTTTGCCATTTTTGTGATCTGTGGTTAATTATTAATTAATTATTTTGTGGATAATTGCATATTTTACCCATTCTGTGTTTGAAAATTCATAATTAATTAACTATTGCTCTAAAAATTGCCTGAAATTCTCGGATTGTAGAATTAGTTGTAGTTAACATCATGCCAAAAAAGAATTGCATTTTTTGCCCTCTAAAAATCATTTTGCATATTTGGATCTTTAATTTTTAATAGGTATTAAATATCATATTTTCGAGGTTTAGGATTTTTCTGAGATCGATCACCTAGTGATTGAGCATGTATAATTTTATCTTTTAACAATGATTATGTAATATTTATTATAACTAATGATTTAAATTCACTTTGTTTTCATTTATAAATTCATAAAATATTTATCTTGCATCCAAAAATTCCAAAAAAATTACAGTGCATTCATTTCATCATAATTGTCATCTTGGCCAAGTTTCATATTTTTTTGACATCGTTTGATTGATCTTTACTTTTTAGTCCCTAAAATAGGCCTAATTTACATTTTGCATCCCAAAATTGCATTAAAAAAATAGAAAAACCATCTCGAAAACTGTGCACGAACATTGATAGACAAAATTCTACGTTGTTCCTTTACCTCCTTAAGTTGGAACTTGGGACTTGACCAAGTAAAATAAACAAAAACTATCTGACTCATACACGTCATCTACTATTCAGCATGATTTCTCTGAGGATAAGACTGATAATAGTTGGGAATCATATGCTTCATCTCCTTCTTATCATTACGATCTCCCACCACATGCTCACAAAAAGATCGGTCGAAAACTGCCTTAGTCATCGGCTACCCTCCCTCCCTCCCGACAACATCGGTCTCCTTGTAAATCTTATTCCTCTACTTAGGCCAAGGCCTAACTATGGGGGGGAGGGCGATGCCATCTGTACATACCATTCTCTCCATCTCACGATCGCCTCATTTCCACTCTTCTTCTACACTTAGGCTGACCAGAACCTAAGTATAGGGGAAACTGATGCTCATCTGTATATACTCTCCTCATTCACATATCCCAACCGCCTCATTTTCGCTCTTCTTTTCACAGCCTAAGTATAGTGGGGCGGATTGACACATCTTGTTCTTTTTCTTTATCTTTCACTCTCTTATGCTTATTCCGAGCTATGTCTTCTTTAAGCTTCTTGTGCTCTAAGGACACAACACTTGATAAGTATAGGGGGTGTGTATATATTCTATGTATATATTTTATCCAAATCTTGTACTTTTGCGTAAGTATATATGTATTTATGGGGTGGGTAACTAACTTGAAAAAAATGCAACTAACACTGACTTTCTAACCAAAATTTTTTTAAAAAAGGGGCTTGTTATTCGTTTTTGTATTAAAAAAATCTCGAAAAAAATCCCTTGCATTAAAAAATTAAAAAAAAAAGAAAAAAAGGAAAAAATTCACAAAAAATTGTCTGCAATTCACACACCTGCACTTCATCCAACATTACATGAATTTGCATATGTGGAAAGTCCTTGGGTTCTGAACCAAGTTATGAGCAGAAACTGAGAGTGGTCTGGACTTGACCTTAATCCACCTAATTTTCAGAGGAACTTCACCGAGAAATAGGATTTTAGAAACTTCAGGTCTATAACTTAATTCTTGGAGTTCAACATGACAATGTGTAGCATTTAACTCTTAGTGTCTAACATGGTCTCCTCATTCTAGGTATGACTTTGGAGTAGGGAATTAATTTGTACTGTCGCACTATGCACTTAGCTCAACCCAAGCGGGTGATGAATCTCGTATTCATCACTCTAAATCTCATTTATTAAGCTCAAATCCCTAAAAATCAACAGCATTCTGGCATCTATTTTGCATAATTAGCATTCATACATGATTTCATAAGAATGGCATTTTAGCACAAAAATCTGCATAAAATAAGAAGCCAAAAATCCAAGCCAAAATGACCTGTAAATAAGCCTAACTTCCCGGATTTTTAACACATTCATGCTAACTCCGAATGTCTCAAAACCACTTCCACTGTGTACATATCACTAACAAGAATAAAGGAAAAATACAAAAAAATAACTAACCCAAATAAATGGACCAAAAACCCAAACCCTAATTTCAGGATTTTCGGACTAAAAGCCACATATCTTCTCCATCAAGTGTCCGATTTAACCCTACTCACTTTTGAACTAATGTGCATTCAATTACCTTCAAAACAAGACCAAGTTCAAGTTAATCGGAGCTCATATGTGAAAGTTGGGTTTTGGGCCTCTTTTGTACATTTTATATTTTCGCGGTTTTTGACCTTATATTTTATGTATATATTTCTTAATCAATAAAAATCCAAAAAAATTAGATTAATGTGTCTTTATTTATCTTTGATTTTACCGTAATTTTTCCGTATTTTTATCTGTTTTAAAAATGACAAAAAAATTACAAAACCCCAAAAAAACTAAGGTATTCTATGTACATAGAATACCCCAAAAAATTCACTTTGTGCAAACGATCGATTTTCGTTTTGATGTCTTCATGAAAGTTGTAGATCTTATCGAGACGAGCAATTTTCGTGAAGAAACTTTTTTGATCCGAGGTCATTTACTATTTTTTATTGATTTTACAAATGTTTTATTTTCGGAATTTTGTGGTGCTGACACGTGGCAGCACCTGGTGCCGCCACGTGTCAGTCATTTTTGGCACTTTTATATATTCATTTTATTAAAAAAAAATTAATTAAATTAAAACCGCACGTGCGAGGCACGTGCCTCGCCTGCCACCTCCTTACCCGCCACGTGTCGCTCGCTGGGCCATCCGATCTCGGGCGATCGGACGGCCCAGCACTCGTCTTCCTCCTCCCCTACTTTCCATCGCGGGCGGCGGCACCCCAAACCTCGCCGCCACCGCGATTTTCGCCCTCGACCAGATCACGCGTATCTCCGGCGCCACCTTCCCCTTCCCCCGCGATGCTCGTCAATCAGATTTGTCATCACCGATCACCCCGATCTCCCAAATCGCACCTCCATCGCCGAGCAGCCCCCATCTCCTATTTAAGCACAGCCACCGGCCCTTCATTCCGCATCCGCCGTCTGCACGAAATCAAACGAGGAGGTCGGTGGTGACAGCCCGACCCCCTCCCTCTTCCTCGGTGCGATCCGAGCTTCACAAGCTCGTTGCAGTCCACGGTGTTCTTCTTCAGCTGCCTCTGCTTCAGCTCCAGCCCTCCTTGGCTGTCGAGCCTACGACGGTTACCTCTGCTACCTCCAGACGCCAACATCACCACCACCTCGACGCCATCGCTCCGCCCTCACACCATCGACCGCCATCAGCCTACCGCCTGGAGCTCCTCCGCCTTCAACTTCACGCCGCTACGCCATCTTCCCCGACCTGCTACGCCACCGAGCCCTCTTCCTCGACGACCGCCAGCCGTGTGTCGGCCCCGGGGGACCTTCTTCTCCATCGCAGGAGGTGCGCCTCCATCTCCGGTGACAGCTGCTCCGCAGCAGCGCCTCTGCCCTTCCCCAATCGTTCACACCGCCCCTCGGCCACCACGTCTTCTCCGCCGACCAACGCCTCGCCGCATCGCCATCGTCATCGACCCGCTCCGAGACCGCACCGGAGCCCCTCGACCGCCTTCACCGACTACTCGGCCATCACCGTGAGCCACCGGCCCTCTGCCTTGGCCGGTATCCTCTGCTGCTTTCGCCACCGGGAGCCAGGCCCGAGGCCCCCCGCCTCACGTGCGCAGCACGTGGTGGGGGGACGTCATCAGTTTCATCCCCAGGGGTCACGTGCCACGCAGGTAACCCACTGGGTCAATTGCAGCCAGGCCCCCCTGATCTTCTCTGATCCGCACTTCAGCCCCGCCCCCAGAGGGCACGTACCACGCACGTGCCCCTCTGGAAATTTTGCAGAAACCACCCCCGATTTATTGGTAATTACACAACCCCCAGTTGCATTTTCTATTTATTTATTTATATTATATTTGCATTTGTACCCCTGTGTTCCCCCTAAGTTTTGAACACTTTCTCTACATTATTTTATCAATCTAAAAATAGCATGATGTTTGTTAATTGACTCTCTACTGTTTGACATCTTGTGGGTAATTTTATGATTGATGGTTAATTAATAAATAATTATTTTGTGAAAATTTGCGTATTTTGCCCATCTCTTGCCCTAAAATTCATAATTGGTTAATCGTTGCTCCAAAAATCCCCGAAAAATCGCACATTGTAGAGTTAATTATTCTTAACATTGTGCCCAAAAAGATTTGCATTTGCATGCATCTTTTGTCCTGTAAAAATCATTTTGCACATTTTAGTATTTAATTTTTAGTAAGTATAAACCCCACATTTTCGAGGTTTAGGATTTTTCTGAGATCCATCACATAGTGATAGATCTTAGATAATTTTAATTCTCGAAAATAAGTAGGTTTGATATTTATTAAAATTAAATATTAAAAATCATTTTGTTTGCATTTAAAAATCCATAAACAATTCATACTGCATCCAAAAAATTCCGAAAAAATTACAGTGCATCCATTTCATTATAGTCTACATTATGGCCAAGTTTCATATTTTTCGGACATTGTTTGAGCGTAATTTGTATTTTAGTCCCTAAAATAAGGCCAAATTTGCATTTTGCATCTTTTATTGCATTAAAAAAAATTCCAAAAAAAAGACCGCCGAGCATCGTAACGCGAACTTTGATAGACTAAATTCTAGGTTGTTCCTTTTCCTCCTTGTGATCGACCTTGGGACTTGCCCAAGTAAAATAAACATAAAACCACGAGATTAAAAATTGAATAAATTATTTGTGGTATTTTCTTGATCGTTTCCGATTGCCGCCTACAACGCACAACACGATAAAAACAACTTCTTAAAAGCAGCAAAATCGGACTCGTCAGATGGCGCCGTTGCCGGGGAGGCAAACGGCTTAGTTTTTTTTGTCTTGAAAATTGTTCGGTTTTCCGCATTCGGGTAGTCTGACTCCCGAATTTTTCATTGTAAATTTCATTTTTATTTTCCTGCAATTTATTTTTCAGCCTTTATTTTTTATATATATATATATTCTTGAGTCACTCTCTTACATTTTCTCTCTTATTTTTTTTGCGAGGTACCTTGTACGTGGAGCGGTTTTCAATAACCGACGCAACTTCACCAAAAACCGCAATTAATTTAAGATCGAGTCGAGTCGTGAGAGAGAGTGGAGTCTAGATTTTTAATTTCTGCACTTTTAATTTCTGCAATTTTACAGCGGTGTCCGTTTGGACTCTCGCGTGTGTAGAAAGACCTCTAAACTTTATTTTGTGGTGTGTCGTGGCCTGTTTCACTCTACGGAGAGGGTGGGGCCCGACTTGAGTGGCGATTAGGATAGACCTGCACATACGGCTCTCAGAGCATTTATATTTTTGCTTGTGCTCATAGGATCTTAAGCCACACTGCACTTTAACTGAGACGCACATAGATTGTTCAACTTAGCCAAAATTAAACCAATTCTTCCCGCTAATAGAACTTTCTGCTTAGGTGCGGTTTTTCCATCGGTTTGCACATCATATAGAATAATTTTTAAATTCTGTCTAGCATCCCACATGGAGATTGCGAGGATTCACTGTAAGTCTTCAAACTGAGCATTCATCATAGTTTTCCGCGTGCATCGGCTTTTCTCGAATTCCTCCCTCTTGTTTTATAACATAACTTTAAAGGAAATTGGGACTGGACTGTAGACGTGTATTTGTGCTCATCTAATCTTTCAGTGATCACCTCATTAAAATCGGGACTGCTAAATATATCTGATCTCAAATAACCCATAAAATCAAGAAATTCTGCGGGAGAGCAACCCCGACATTATTTGATTTATCTTGCAGCGAGGAGAGAGACGCACACTAGGATAGAGCCCAGCTCCAAACCTAACAGCTCGTTTAAACAGCTTGCAAGACTTGAATTCTCACCAATTTAAAATTGACAAGAAAATTGGTCGATCTCTTACGACCTTCACTGTGTGAGTTGGTGAACCCGGGGTTTGATTTGTGTTTGTATTGGTGTGCGTGAACCGATATCGAAGATCAATAGCCGCACATTTGATAAAATTTTCTGTCCCATACAATCATCTCTCCCATCTCTTGATTTTAATCTCATCATGGAAATTTTTCCAAATTTCAGATCCAACCCATCATTTCTCTCAACTCCTTCAAAAATGACCGAACATCACTATGAAAACAAATCTGTCTCGGTTTGGCCTAAAACAATTGCATCCTCTTCTTTCAATAATCCCCCAACATTTGTGGGAAACTTTCAACCGCAAATGAATTCGACCACCTCATTGAATCCTTACTCAAAACATCCAACCAGAAATGACCACTTACCATCTTGGACTGAATCACCTCATTCTCAATCTCTTGCCAATGAAACCTTTCAAGATCGAAATCTCTTTAAATCCCATGACTGGCAGTGAAACCAAACCCAGATGGAAGGACATGCACTTCATGATCATCAGCGTTGGATTGACCACGACAGACCCCTCGTCAGACATGAAACCCATACAGAGGATTTGACAGACCTCCTAGACACATATAGACCCTGTATGCTGACTCCACAATATCAAGATCTGACCAAACATGATCAAAGGACCGAACTCTACTCAGATCAAATACACATGCCTGTACCATAGCAGAGCAGCCATCCACCGACTTCATCGACGACCACCGCCAGCACCTTCGTCTCCGCCAACGCTTCACCGACCCTTCTACGACGGCCACCTCCGCCGCGACAGCACGCCAGTGGCCGACTCAGCCATCGCCACCTCGCCAGCGTCCCTCGACCGCCTTCGCCGGTCACCAGCTACTCCGCCACCTCCGCTTCGTCCACGCCGGTCACCTCCTATGCAGCATATCCGGAATCGTCAGATGATCATCCAAACCTCCAGAAGACTCTATTGATATCCAAAGACAAATGCTGGAGGAAATTCGCAGCTTCCAAAGTGAACTGTACGACCTACGGGTAGACGTTAATCGTCTATCCCATTGGAAGGAAGAACAGACAGCCCCTGTCACAGCCATTCCCGCTCAAGTTCAAGCTAACCCCAATAGCTTGAACAAATCTCAATCATCTCAACACAACAATCAGGTATATTACTCAGACTTTTCCACATATGAACACGAGGCCCTTTCGTTTAACAATATCAATGCCATGTCCCTCAGGAGCGGAAGGACCGTGGTCGTACCTGACCGGGCGAAGGAAGCTGACCAACATGACTCAGAAGATCAACCGGAGGATACTTCTGAGGATGAAGACGAAGGACACCCGAGGATTTCTGCCCGAAGGAAAGGAAAAGCATCTATGGAGAATAAAGAGGACCTTGAACCTCTAGTTGCTGCGAAAATACCTTTGTCGCTATTTCAGCAACATGATGATAATCCAGAACATTATGATTGTAATAAGAGCTCCAGATTCAATAAAGATGCTCATATTTATAATTCTGGATCTCTCTCTCCTGTCTCAAATGCTTCCATTCCTTTTCCCCATGCGCTTAAGAAAGGAAGACAAAAGAAAGCTATCCAGAGTGACCCAGTGATGGAAAAATTTTGTCAACAAAACATCACCGTAAAAGTGCCCTTTGATCAATATGTGGCCAGTAACCCTGCATTCCAGAAATATCTGAAAATGAAATGTACTCCTACCCGGACCCACACAAAGAAAACAAACCAATTTGTGGAGACTCATGTTCTGACAGTGGCCACTACCAAATGCGTGAGAAACCAACATTTACCAAGGAAGAAAAGAGATCTGGGTGCTCATTATGTGGAAAGCCGCATTGGCGGTATCGCATTCGCACGCACACTTCTTGACAATGGTTCTTCCATCAATCTTCTCCCCTTGGCCTTATATTACCGATTGGAGTTAGGACCTCTTCAAAAATCGCGATCTATACTCCAATTCGCTGACAAATCCACTGAAAGACCTAAGGGAGAAGTGAAAAATGTTATCATTATGGTTGAGGGTACTGAATACAAAGTGGACTTCACTGTTCTTGACATGGAGACCCCGAACCATTGGAAAGAATCGCAAATCATTTTGGGAAGACCATTCTTACGAACCGCCAAGGCTGTATTCGATTACGGCACCGGAATGATGAAATTCCGCTCCCTAGACGAAGAAGTGGATCTGGAAATGAGACAAACAAAATGGCAAAGACCCGATTCCGAATCCACCACTGAAGAGGCAGAAACATCTGAGTGTAACCTGATTAGCACTATCGGACCTTGGGACCAACTGCCAGATCTTCACATGGATACCATCACATCAGAAGAAGCAACAATGCACCATACAGTGTGTGATCTTTTACCTGACAAATCTGAACACCTGTACAATCTTGATGACACAGAACGCCTTTCGGATTGGTCCATCCCATCCTCTTCGAAAAAAATCAATGACGAGTCGGAAGCAGCTTTGGCTGAATTACCGCACTACATTTGCGATCCGACTCACTTTTCTTCAAGACCAGTGGCTAGCATCTCATAGAATGATCAACCACCAACAATCACTGAGCCAGACTTAAAAGACCTTCAGCCAGAATTGATTGATGATGCAGATTTGCCAGAGCTGAAACCTCTCCCTCCCACCCTGAAGTATGCATTTCTCAATGGACCCAAAGATAAATTTCCTGTGATCATCAGCTCATCTTTAACCATGGATCAAGAATCTAATCTTCTAGAAGTCCTTGAGCGAAATCGAAAAGCCATCGGTTGGACTGTGTCGGATCTCGTCGGAATCAACCCTGCTCTCTGCTCGCACCAAATTTATGTTGAGGATAATGCAAGGCCTTCCCGTGAATTTCAAAGAAGACTAAACCCCAATCTTCGGGAAGTGGTTAAGAAAGATATAGAGAAATGGTGCAAAGCAGGTTTCATATACCCCATCTCTGACTCCAAGTGGGTGGCCCCCCTTCATGTCGTCTCAAAGAAGTCGGGAATCCAGATGGTCACCAACGAGGAAGGGGTTGAGATCGCGACCCGAGTACCCACGTCGTGGCGTGTCTGTGTCGATTACAGGCGCCTGAATGCTGCGACCAAGAAAGATTACTTTCCACTGCCATTTATTGATCAAATCTTAGAGAGACTTGCAGGGAAAGCATTCTTCTGTTTTCTTGATGGGTACTCTGGCTACAATCAGGTAGCTATTGCTCCCGAGGATCAGGAAAAAACCACATTTACGTGTCCCTTCGGTACCTACGCATTCAAGCGCATGCCATTCGGGCTTTGTAAAGCCCCTGGCACATTTCAGCGGTGCATGATTGTCGTATTTGCCGAAATGGTGGGTGATTTCCTGGAAGTCTTCATGGATGACTTCTCGGTCCATGGTGATTCATTTGATACATGTTTAGCGCACTTGGACCGAGTCCTCAAAAGATGCAGGGAGGTTAATTTGGTACTCTCTTGGGAGAAAAGTCACTTTATGGTGACTGAGGGTATCGTGTTGGGGCATGTCATCTCCAGAAAGGGAATGGAGGTCGACCCTGCCAAGGTGGATGTGATCAAGAAACTTGAGCCACCAACCAACGTCAAGTCAGTGCGGTCCTTTCTAGGGCATGTTGGATTTTATCGAAGGTTTATCCCTGATTTTTCAAAGATCACCCGCCCACTGACTGAGCTCTTAGGAAAAGACACAGAGTTTATTGTAAATCACAAGTGTCTTGAGGCCTTCGAGCTCCTGAAAAAGAAAATCTGTGAATCGCCGATATTACAAGCTCCTGACTGGTCTCTTCCCTTTGAAATCATGACTGATGCATCGGATTTTGCGGTCGGAGCTGTGCTTGGACAAAAACGGGATGGAATCCCTTATGCGATTCACTACACGAGCAAAGTATTGGATCCTGCACAGAAAAATTACACAGTGACTGAAAAGGAAATGCTCGCGGTTGTTTAAACACTTGAAAAATTCAGATCATATATATTGGGCTCCAAGGTGACAATTTTCACGGATCATACTGCAATTAGATACCTCATGGATAAGAAAGATGCCAAGGCACGACTTTTGAGGTGGATTTTGTTAATCCAGGAATTTAATTTGGAGATCAAAGATAAACCTGGAATAAAGAATGTTGTTGCTGATCACCTTTCCCAAATTGAGAAAAATGATTATCCTGATACTGGACCTATTAAGGAGGCTTTTCCAGACGAATCTGTTTGCACTATAGATTCAACCCCATGGTATTCCAACATCGTGAACTACCTTGTCTCCAAGAATGTTCCCTCTGGTTGGACAAAGAAAATGATTGAAAAACTAAAGTCGGATTCAAGAAAATACCATTGGGACGATCCTTTCCTTTTCTATGAAGGAGCGGATTGTGTCTGGAGGAGATGTATTCCTCAGGAAGAATACCAGAGTGTCCTCACACATTGTCACACTCTCGAGGCTGGAGGGCACCATTCGGGAAAGAGAACCGCACACAAGGTACTCCAATGTGGATTTTACTGGCAGACCTTATTTCGTGATGCTAATGATTTTGTACGATCTTGCCCGATTTGTCAAAGGATGGGAGGGACCGTTGGATATAGAGACGAAATGCCCATGCAACCAATGATTTTCTGTGATGTTTTTGATGCATGGGGGATTGATTTTATGGGTCCCTTTCCCAATAGCAATGGATTTGAGTACATCTTGTTAGCGGTTGATTATTTGTCTAGATGGGTAGAGGCTATTCCGACCCGAACCGCAGGCAGCAAAACCGTCTGTAAGTTTATCAAGGATAATATCATTGCGAGGTTCGGGATACCAAAAGTTTTGATCTCTGATGGAGGTAGCCACTTTGTGAACAGGGAAATGAGATCTTTGGCTAAGGAGTACAAATTTGAACATCGAATAGCCAACCCTTATCATCCTCAATCTAATGGCATGGCAGAAGTTTCTAATCGAGAAGTGAAGAGCATACTTCAAAAGTTAGTCCGTCCTGATAGGAAGGATTGGTCAAAACTGTTGGATCAAGTGCTTTGGGCCTATAGGACAGCTTATAAAACACCACTCGGCACTTCACCTTTTAGGATGATCTATGGCAAACCATGCCATCTTCCTGCAGAACTGATTCACAAATCTGAGTGGGCAATCAAAAAGTTGAACTGGAGCTGTCACCTTGGGAAATTATGTCGAGACCTAAATCTGAATGAGCTAATTGAAATCCGAAACCGAGCATACGACAACAGTGTGATTTATAAGGACAAGGTCAAGAAATGGCATGATAGACACATTCGAGATAAAACCTTGTCCCTGGGCAGAAAGTATGGTTGTTTAATGCTCGATTAAAGATTTTTCATGGGAAACTGAAATCGAAATGGACGGGTCCCTATGTCGTCATCGATGTGCATACCAATGGAAGTGTGGACATTGCAGAACTCAAAGATGACGCACAACCCTTCTCAGTGAATGGACAATTACTGAAGCCGTACATAGAATCATCCAAAGAACATACAGTGCAAGTTGAGGTCATCTATTTCACACAGAGCAAGGACATTGACGATATATCAGATCAGACCCACCCTACCTCCCGACCACATCAATCCCCTTGTACAACATCTTCCACTACTTAGGCCAAGGCCTAAGTATAGGGGGGGGGAACCGATGCCATCTGTATATACCATTTCCCTCATATCATTTCGATCTCCAGCTCACTCCATATCCATCCTTCTTCTATACTTAGGCTGACTAAAGCCTAAGTATAGGGGGAACCGACACCCACCTGTATATAATCTCCTCATTCACATACCCTGACCGCTTCATTTCTTTTCTTTTCCGCTCTTCTTCTATACTTAGACTATTCACAGTCTAAGTATAAGGGGGCGATTTTTGTAAATCTTGTTCTTTTTCACTCTCTTACGCTTAGCCCGAGCTATGTCTTCTTTACGCTTCTTGTGCTTTGAGGACACAGCACTCGCTAAGTATAGGGGGGTCTGTATATATACTTTGTATATATTTTAGCCATACCTCGTACTTTCACGTAAGTCTATATGTATTTACGGGGTGGGCTTTTCTTAAACAAAAAAAAAATTGTTTTTGCCACTAACACTGACTTTGCCCAAATTTTTTGAAAAATGGCTTCTTATTCATTTTTTTGCATTAAGTAAAAAAAAAATAAAAAACAAAAAAATGTGTCTGCATTTCACACACTCGCATCTCATCGCATTTGCATATGTGAAAAGTCTTTGGGTTCTGAACCGAGTTATGAGCCGAAATCGAGAGTGGTCTGGACTTAACCTTAATCCACCTAATTTTCAGAGGAACTTCACCGAGAAATAGGATTTTAGAGTCTTCAGGTCTTTGACTTAATTCTTTGAGTTCCACATGACAATGTATAGCATTTGACTCTTAGTGTCTATCCTGGTCTCTTCATTCTGGGTACAACTCTGGAATAGGGAATTAATTTGTACTCTCGCACTATACACTTAGCTCAACTCAGACGGGATGTTGGAAGAGTGTGTGAGTTTCTTTTCTAGTAGCGTGGAAATCTAAAGACCGGAGTACAGGTTGAAATAAAGCTTCGGAAAAGGGATGGACGGCTGGGCACAATTTTTCTAAGACCCCAAAAAATGTACGGAAACAAAAGATTCTATATCCGTAGGGGCACAACAAGATCCAAGCAGAACCACCAAAAAATTCCAAATACAAAGAAGCAACTACCAAATAAAATCTGACCAAAAAGGTCCAAGCTTCCAGAAACCTGCAGATCTTGGTGGAGACTCGGCTACACTGGCCATCTTCACAAGGAGAGGTGACTACACTGGCCACCCTCCAGTTCTTTTCTCATTCTTCTATCTTCTCCCCCCAATTCGATTGTGAACACAGCGCGACAGACCTTCGAAGGAAATACCTGACTCCCCGAGGACGAGTTATTGGAGAGGAGGCTTACGCGGTAGTCCGGCATTCTGGGTGGGAAGAGCTAAAATATTTCACACACAAGAGTCGGTTATTCAATGTTCAAAGAGTATACTTCGGGAAGATGATTGATCTAAGATGACTTCTGAGCCAAAACTGTAGCAATGATGTGTAGAACTTGAGGGCTGTTGATTTTAAAATTCTAAGTCTCACAGAAGTTCCGACACACAAATAATCCAAAGGTTGAGTTTAGGTTCACTTTCACCTTCAGCTCATGGTCTTGGTATGGAACCCAATCTCATTTCACCTCATGGCATTTCTTTTTGATGCTCAGGGACGAGCATGGTTTAAGTATAGGGGGATGATGAATCTCGTATTCATCACTCTAAATCTCATTTATTAAGCTCAAATCCCTAAAAATCAACAGCATTCTGGCATCTATTTTGCATAATTAGCATTCATACATGATTTCATAAGAATGGCATTTTAGCACAAAAATCTGCATAAAATAAGAAGCCAAAAATCCAAGCCAAAATGACCTGTAAATAAGCCTAACTTCCCGGATTTTTAACACATTCATGCTAACTCCGAATGTCTCAAAACCACTTCCATTGTGTACATATCACTAACAAGAATAAAGGAAAAATACAGAAAATAACTAACCCAAATAAGTGGACCAAAAACCCAAACCCTAATTTCAGGATTTTCGGACTAAAAGCCACATATCTTCTCCATCAAGTGTCCGATTTAATCCTACTCACTTTGAACTAATGTGCATTCAATTACCTTCAAAACAAGACCAAGTTCAAGTGAATCGGAGCTCATATGTGAAAGTTGGGTTTTGTGCCTCTTTTGTACATTGTATATTTTCGTGGTTTTTGACCTTATATTTTATGTATATATTTTCTTAATCAATAAAAATCCAAAAAAATTAGATTAATGTGTCTTTATTTATCTTTGATTTTACCGTAATTTTTCCGGATTTTTATCTGTTTTAAAAATGACAAAAAAATTACAAAACACCAAAAAAACTAAGGTATTCTATGTACATAGAATCCCCCAAAAAATTCACTTTGTGCAAATGATAAATTTTGGTTTTGATGTCTTCATGAAAGTTGTAGATCTCATCGAGACGAGCAATTTTTGTGAAGAAACTTTTTTGATCCGAGGTCATTTACTATTTTTTTATTGATTTTACAAATGTTTTATTTTCGGAATTTTGTGGTGCTGACACGTGGCAACACCTGGTGCCGCCACGTGTCAGTCATTTTTTGCACTTTTATATATTCGTTTTATTAAAAAAAATTAATTAAATTAAAACCGCACGTGCGAGGCACGTGCCTCCCAGGCACGCGCCACGCACATGCCTCGCTTGCCACCCCCTTACCCGCCACGTGTCGCTCGCTGGGCCCTCCGATCTCGGGCGATCGGACGGCCCAGCACTCGTCTTCCTCCTCCCCTACTTTCCATCGCGGGCGGTGGCACCCCAAACCTCGCCGCCACCGTGATTTTCGCCCTCGACCAGATCACGTGTATCTCCGGCGCCACCTTCCCCTTCCCCCGCGATCCTCGTTAATCAGATCTGTCATCACCGATCACCCCGATCTCCCAAATCGCACCTCCATCGCCGAGCAGCCCCCGTCTCCTATTTAAGCGCAGCCACCGGCCCTTCATTCCGCATCCGCCGTCTGCACGAAATCAAAAGAGGAGGTCGGTGGTGACAGCCCGACCCCCTCCCTCTTCCTCGGCGCGATCCGAGCTTCACAAGCTCGTTGCAGTCCACGGTGTTCTTGTTCAGCCGCCTCTGCTTCAGCTCCAGCCCTCCTTGGTTGTCGAGCCTACGACGGTTACCTCCGCTACCTCCAGACGCCAACATCACCACCACCTCGACGCCATCGCTCCGCCCTCACACCATCGACCGCCATCAGCCTACCGCCTGGAGCTCCTCCGCCTTCAACTTCACGCCGCTACGCCATCTTCCCCGACCTGCTACGCCACCGAGCCCTCTTCCTCGACGACCGTCGGCCGTGTGTCGGCCCCGGGGGACCTTCTTCTCCATCGCAGGAGGTCCGCCTCCATCTCCGGTGACAGCTGCTCCGCAGCAGCGCCTCTGCCCTTCCCCGATCGTTCACGCCGCCCCTCGGCCACCACGTCTTCTCCGCCGACCAACGCCTCGCCGCATCGCCATCGTCATCGACCCGCTCCGACACCGCACCGGAGCCCCTCGACCGCCTTCACCGACTACTCGGCCATCACCGTGAGCCACCGGCCCTCCGCCTTGGCCGGTATCCTCTGCTGCTTTCGCCACCGGGAGCCAGGCCCGAGGCCCCCCGCCTCACGTGCGCAGCACGTGGTGGGGGGACGTCATCAGTTTCATCCCCAGGGGTCACATGCCACGCACGTGACCCACTGGGTCAATTGCAGCCAGGCCCCCCTGATCTTCTCTGATCCGCACTTCAGCCCCACCCCAGAGGGCACGTGCCACGCACGTGCCCCTCTGGAAATTTTGCAGAAACCACCCCCGATTTATTGGTAATTACACAACCCCCCAGTTGCATTTTCTATTTATTTATTTATATTATATTTGCATTTGTACCCCTGTGTTCCCCCTAAGTTTTGAACACTTTCTCTACATTATTTTATCAATCTAAAAATAGCATGATGTTTGTTAATTGACTCTCTACTGTTTGACATCTTGTGGGTAATTTTATGATTGATGGTTAATTAAAAAATAATTATTTTGTGAAAATTTGCGTATTTTGCCCATCTCTTGCCCTAAAATTCATAATTGGTTAACCGTTGCTCCAAAAATCCCCGAAAAATCACACATTGTAGAGTTAATTATTCTTAACATTGTGCCCAAAAAGATTTGCATTTGCATGCATCTTTTGTCCTGTAAAAATCATTTTGCACATTTTAGTATTTAATTTTTAGTAAGTATAAAACCCCACATTTTCGAGGTTTAGGATTTTTTTGAGATCCATCACCTAGTGATAGATCTCAGATAATTTTAATTCTAGAAAATAAGTAGGTTTGATATTTATTAAAATTAAATATTAAAAATCATTTTGTTTGCAATTAAAAATCCATAAACAATTCATACTGCATCCAAAAAATTCCGAAAAAATTACAGTGCATCCATTTCATTATAGTCTACATTGTGGCCAAGTTTCATATTTTTCGGACATTGTTTGAGCGTAATTTGTATTTTAGTCCCTAAAATAAGGCCAAATTTGCATTTTGCATCCTTTATTGCATTAAAAAAAATTCCAAAAAAAGACCGCCGAGCATCGTAACGCGAACTTTGATAGACTAAATTCTAGGTTGTTCCTTTGCCTCCTTGTGATCGACCTTGGGACTTGCCCAAGTAAAATAAACATAAAACCACGAGATTAAAAATTGAATAAATTATTTGTGGTATTTTCTTGATCGTTTCCGATTGCCACCTACAACGCACAACACGATAAAAACAACTTCTTAAAAGCAGCAAAATCGGACTCGTCGGCGGGATATTGGAAGACCGTGTGAGTTTCTTTTCTGGTAGTGTGGAAATCTAAAGACTGGAGTACGTGTTGAAATAAAGCTTCGGAAAAGGGATGGACGACTGGGAATAATTTTTTCTTAGACACCAAAACATGTACGGAAAAAATATTCTATATCCGTAGGGGCACAACAAGATCCATGCAGAACCACCAAAAATCCAAATACAAAGAAGCCACTACCAATTAAATATCTGACCAAGAATGTCCAATCTTTAAGAAAACCTGCAAATCTTGGTGGAGACTTGGCTAAACTGGACGGCTTCACAAGGAGAGGTGACTACACTGGCCACCCTCCAGTTCTTTTCTCCTTCTTCAAACTTCTCCCTCATTTTGATTGTGTACACAGCGTGACAGACCTTAGAAGGAAATGCCTGACTCCCTGAGGACGAGTTACTGGAGAGGAGGTTTGCATCGTAGTCCAGCATTCTGGATGGGAAGAGCTAAAATCTTTCACACACATGAGTTGATTGTTCAATGTTCATGGGGTATGATTTGGGAGGAGAATCAATCTAAGATGACTTCTGAGCCGAAACCACAATGATGTGTAGAACTTGAAGGCTGTTAATTTTAAAATTCGAAGTCTCACAGAAGTTCTGCCAAACTAATAATCCAAAGGTTAGGTCTATTTTCATTTTCACCTCCTGCTGATGGTCTTGGTATGGAACCCAATCTCATTTCACCTCATTGCAGTGCTTTTGATGTTTAGGGATGAGATGGTTTAAGTATAGGGGAATGATAAATCTCAGATTCATCACTCTAAAAGTAATTAATTAAGCTCTAATCCCTAAAACTCATTGGCATTTCTTCATTTATTCTGCATAATTAACATTCATGCACGTTTTGATAAGAATCGCTTTTTATCACTTATTATTGCACAAAATGAGAAGCGAAAAATCTTAGCGAAATTGACCTATAGATAGCCTAACTTCCCCGATTTTAAACTAATTCATGCTAACTTCAAATGTCTTTAAACCACCTCCATTGTGCACGTATCACTAACAAGAATAAATGAAGAATACAAAAAATCCAATAACCTAGATAAGAGGACCAAAAACCCAAACCCTAGTTCTAGGATTTCCGAACTAAAACCTTGATATCTTCCTCATACAGTGTACGTTTTGATCGTACTCACTTTTGAACTAATGTACATTCAATTACCTTCAAAACAAAACCAAGTTCAAGTGAATCAGAGCTCATATGTGAAAGTTGGGTTTTGGGCCTCTTTTGTACATTTGATATTTTAACGGTTTTTGACCTATTATTTTATGTACATAATTAATACATTTTATTTTATTTATCTTTCATATGTCTTCTTTGATGAAAGTTTTATTAAAATGTGCAAAAATTCAAATTCAAATCTAAGCTTGAAATCAAAGAAACTAACTGAGTCCGAGTCTTCACTAATTGTCTATACAAAAATTGTCTTTTTCATCTTTTATTTTATTTCTTCTTTTTCTTAATTAATAAAAATCCAAAAAAATTAGATTAATGTGTAAATATTTCTCTTTGATTTTATCATATTTTTTCTGGATTTTTAACTATATTAAAAATTATAAAACAATTATAAAACCAAAAAATCAAGGTATTCTATGTACATAGGATACCCCAAAAATATCACTTTGTGCAAATGATCGATTTTGTTTTGATCCCTTCATGAAAGTTGTAGATATCATGGAGACGAGCAACTTTCGTGAAGAAAAAAATTTGATCTGAGGTCATTTACTATTTTTTATGTATTTATTATTGAATTTACTTTTCGTTTTTTGTGGGGCTGACACGTGGCAGCTCCAGGAGCCACTACGTGTCACCCATTTTTGGCATTTATTTTCATTTATTTTTTTATTTTTAAAAAAACAATAAAAAAAATAAAAAAAATAAAAAAAATTATATTAAAATACCCTGCCACGTGGCAGTACTAGGGCCTTCCGATCTTGGTCGATCGAACGACACCTGTGCATCGCCCCCTTCCTCCGTTTCCTCCCTTTTCCCAAAATGGTTGTCGCCGCTCGCGAATCTTGGCCCTCCTCCACGATATCCATCGCCTCCTTCTCCCTAGATGAATCTCACGACCACCGTCGTCCTACAGATCTCGCGTCCCCCATCTTTCCATCTACATAGGCACCTCCACCCGCGAAAGCCCCGGAAATCACGCCCAATCTCCATCTCCGATTTCCAATCATGATCAATCACCGTCGCCTTCCTTGTTTTGGGGCTGTCGCCAAATCCAATCGCCGATCCTCTTCGATCCTCTTCCATAGACGGCCCCACCCTTGGCCAATTTAACCCCAAGCACCATCCCTCCTTCAAAATCATCCACCGGTAGCTCCATGATCACGGGAGGAGGTTGGTGGTGACAGCCCGACCCGCTTCCCCCTTTTTCGATGAGGTTCGACGGCCCCCCTCGTTGTAGTGCGGCGATCCGCTGCTACTACTTCACTCTGACCTCCATCGTCAAGCCCAACACATATCAAGTCGCAACCCACCGTCATCCTCTCCGGCTGCGCCTGAAGTCCACCAACGCTCATTACCGACGTTCATCTTCAAGCCTCATGCTCCTATGCTTCACCAATGTTTCTCTGCCTCCGTTCATCAACTTCCAGCCACCGTTATCATCTTCAACCATTGATACCCCCCTTCATCAACCAATGCCAGGCCTGGAAGCTCCAGCACCTCAACACCTACGACGCTCCAACGGCACACTCTTCTACTGAAGCTTCACCGGACACACCAGCCAGGAGCTCTTAGCCCTCCGCCGGACCCTCTTGCTCCGCCACAGAAGATCTCCAGCCTCCGCTCAATCACTCGTTCAAGGCTGGGCGGAGGACCTGAGGCCCTCCCCACGTGAGGCGCATGTGCAGGAGGGATCACGTGGTTGGCACCCTCCGTGGGGAGATTTACAGAAAAGCCCTCGTAGGTCCCCTTATTTCAGAACCATCCCATCCATCCTAGGGCACGTGTATAGCACGTGCCCCTTGGTATTTTTACAAGAAATCCCCCAGACGTCCACATATTCTCCTTCAGATCCACCCACCAGGAGGCATGTGCGACACACATGACCCTCTCGAAATTTTGCAGAGCCCCCTGAGGGTTTGGTAATGACCCGTTAGTCCTTGCTCTGCATGTTTTTATTTTCTTTTATTTATTGTAATTGCAGTGATACCCCTATGTTCTTCTTCCACTTTGAACCTCTTTATTACATTATTTTTATTACTTAAAAATATCACCGTGTTCTTCAACTAGTTCTCTACATCTTGGTATATGTTTTACATTTTTGTGATATGTGGTTAATTATTAATTAATTATTTTGTGGACAATTTAATACTTTACCCATTCTGTGTTTAGAAATTCATAATGAATTAACCATTGCTCTAAAAATTGCTTGAAATTCATGGATTGTAGAATTAGTTGTAGTTAACATCATGCCCAAAAAGAATTGCATTTTCATGCATAGTTTGCCCTCTAAAAATCATTTTGCATATTTTGATCTTTAATTTTTAATAGGTATTAAATCTCATATTTTCGAGTATTAGGATTTTTCAGGGATCGATCACCTAGTGATAGATCTTTGATAATTTTATCTCCTGAAAATAATTATGTTTAGTATTTATTATAATTAATTATTGAAATTCACTTTGTTTGCATTCATAAATTCATAAAATATTTATCTAGCATCCAAAAATTCCAAAAAAATTACAGTACATTCATTTCATCATAATTGTCATCTTGTGTAGTTTCCATATTTTTTGGACATCTTTTGATTGATCTTTACCATTTAGTCCCTAAAATTGGCCTAATTTGCATTTTGCATCCCAAAATTCCTTTAAAATACAAAAAATCATCTCAAAAACTGTGCACGAACTTTGATAGACAAAAAAACCGTATCTCTCTCTCTCTCTCTCTCTCTCTCTCTCTCCTTGAGTGGTCCTCTACTCCATCCCAAGAGAGTAGGTCGCTGTTGTCGTCGCATCATCGTTGTGTTGCTGCTTAGACAACTCTTGGATCTCCATATTCTTTCGTGCACCTCGCTCGTGAAGAAGATGTTCGATCTCATGACACGAGATCAGGAGATCCATTGCTTGAATAAACAATTTGGATTGCAAGAAGCACTCGACTCATCACTGTGCTCGCAAATGTCTCCTCCGACGGATCGGACTTGAGACAGGTGTTCTCTTCCTTTAGAGACTCGATTGCAACCACACTTCAAGAGGTAAATCTAACACTTGTTTGTGGATTACATGAAATGATTCGAGAAGTGTTCTTGGATCATGTGGTTTCATCTTGAAATTTTTTCTAAATTTCGCTACCTCGAGCAACTAGTACGACTAGTCGCTCTCGATTGCATACAATGCGTGTTGTACATGCAAGCTCACAGCGAGCCATTATGCAATAAATGTTATTGCAAATATCATTCCCTGATCTGAAACGAAGAATAACTAATTTGCATAATAGGTCCCTTAGTACAATTCGGGTTATGTACCATGGCCATCTTAATGATCATATAGCTGTTGATTCAATTATTGAATCATAGAGGCTAGTGCTTGGATGAATATCTAAAGAGTTAGATTCAGGACTCATCAAGCACCATCAAATGATTTTTAAGAGATGATCTCCAGCCTGAGTAGGAGATGGCAATCCTTTCTTATTTGGCTGATATCTAACTGACCTCTTGATGCAGGTCCTCTGCATGCGAATAGAGATTCAGATGTGTTAGTATCGTTAGGTCAAAGAGTTAATTTAACGAGATAGAGATAATTAAAGACCTATGTCGTATTCTGTCACGATATAGGCATGCATCCTCTGACCGGAGACAGATGTGTTACTATATGTTTGAGTCTGTACATTTGGCAGACCAATAGGTTGATGACCTAACCAAGGTTTATACACCGGTGCACTGGTGTGCATGCAAGGGCATATGAGTAATACGATCTCTCAAAGGAATCATACATGTTCATTACTGAATAGGAAGACATGAGCTCACTCATGAGATATTGGGAAGAATCAAATTCCACGTGTGGTCGTCTCGCTTTAGAAGCTTGACTGAATTTGTAAGGTTTGATATATGCTTTTGGAAAGTATATGATCAACATCTAGATATGATATATGCTTTTGGAAAGTATATGATCAACATCTAGATATGATATATGCTTTTGGAAAGTATATGATCGATACCGACTCCCAATGATTGAATGAGAAACTTAATGATAAAATCCTGATGGAGATAGTCTAAAAGAGATATGAAACTTCAGATTTGTTCTAGGTCTTCCAGTATGCAGGATGTACAGGTATTAGGAATACCTGAGGGTGATGTGATCATAAACGACTGTATAACCATGACGCTTCCATTCCGAGAGAGTGATGAATCAGGTCTGGATTTTAGTGACTCCTCTCATAAAGAAGTAATCTGATCTAAGTCCAGCTGTTGGACATTGATCTAAATGTGATTCAGATGTAATGAGAAGATTAGATTTGCGGTCTTGATTTAATCAAGCATCTATGAGAGGTCTGCAAGATCTGTATTTGAGATGTGATCTCAATATCCAAGTCACTATACGTGGAAAAATACAATCTCCCTATCCTTATCTACAAGTATCTACGGAGAAAGCGCATTATCCTTGAAAGAGTTCATGGATAATTTCATTGCTGATATATGTATCCGAGCATTGAGAAAATGGATAATTAAATGTGATTTAGTTATCATGAATAATATCAATTTGATTCATATTATTAGGAGAGTTATCTGGGATAATTAAATGTGATTTAATTACTAAAGATGTGAGTAATGTGAATGTGATTCTTATTATTTTGACACACGAGAATAGAGATCCAAGATTATTAAAGGTGACATAATTATCATGGATATGAATAATGTGGATAACATTATACATATTTATCTGGTATATTATAAATGTGATTCATAATATATTAGAGAGAGCATATTGTGATTTATATTTGTTGATTAATTATTGATGTGAATTGTTAATTATTTATCTGATATATTATTAATTTACATTTTGTTTTGGGATGTGAATGTGATTCACATTTTTCTAATGGCATGATTGCAATGTTCACAAGATAATTATGAATTATTTTTATGAAATAATTTACAACAAATGTTGTTGTAAATCTTGGAGATATCATGAGATAATGAGATCTCATGAGATAATGAGATATCATGAGAAATTAAGAAGATAGACCCGTTCTCACCTTTGTTTAAGGGATAAGGTCAATCTTCTCATTATCATCAAGGCTAATTAATTAATTTAATTTGAAATAAATTATATTGATTTATCGATATATATTAATTTAAATTAAATTAATTATTGTTGTGTTTTTACAAGAACATCATGGCCATTGAAAGAAACACAATCAATCTCAACCATTGATTGTGTGTTGTCCATGGATTAAGATCCATGGACTCCCAAAACCCTATATATGAAGAGGAACCCCTTGCTCTTCAAGTCACATTAAATCAATTGCTCTCTCTCTACATGTCAAGAGTTCTCTCCCTCTCTCTCATTGTGGTCGTCCACCATGGAGCCATTGAGAGAGTCGCCATGGCCGTACCATCGTCGTTATGCTGCCAGAGTATTTGCTTGTGGATCTCTGTCTCCTTCGATGCGCCTTGCTTGTGAAGAAGATGTCAGATGTCGTGGGACAAGATCATGAGATCCATCGCTTGGATCATCAACAAGGATTGCGAGAAGGATGTGTCTCATCAACGCGCTCGCAAGCGTCTCCTCCTTCAGATTGGACTTGAGACAGGAGGTCTATTCGATTAGAGACTCGATTGCAACCAAGTTTAAAGAGGTAAACATTATACCTGATTGTGTTTTAGATGAAACGGTCCGAGAAAGGTTCTTGCATCATGTGGTTTCATCACATTAAAATTTTTTAAATTCCACTACATCGAGCAACTAGTGCGACTAGTCGCTCTCGATCGCATTTGATGTGATCCACATGCTTCCATGATGTACTTGAGGATCTCTCCATATCCTTAATGTGGTATCAGAGCTAGGTTGGAGGTTTTGGATTCGATCGATAAACCTAACAAGACTTGGGATCGTTAGGGTTCGTGAAAGTTTTTGTCGCATTTTATTTTCGCAGCCCTATTTTGCAATAAATTTCGGCCCTGTTTAAAACTTTTAAAAACGAAATTTTCAATTGTATAATGTTCCCCATTAATCAAGAAAACCGTCGGATTTGAGTTTGCTTGATTTGGAATCCTACAACTCAAGATATGATCATTTTAATGAACCTATATCCATTGTTTCAGGGATGGCAAATAATGACGTAATTAAAGTGTTGGTTACTGTTTTTACATGCTTATAAATGCGTAATTATCGCTTAGGTTCTTTTATAACTCAATTTAGCAAACTTTAGAAGCTGGTTTTGCTTAATTTGGATTTAATAGTAAGTGAGGGTCACTGCTGAAAATTGCAATCCTAATCGTGAACCTTGTCATAGTCATTTAAGAATCTTGTGAAATTAATGGTTAATTTCCTGGAATATTTATGTATAATATTTGGGAAATATTTGAATGATAATTGTTCCCTTAAATGACATTGCCTCGACCAATAATTGATTAGATTTGATCTAGATCACCAATTTGTTACATCAAACACTTTCCAACAAATAAGTTGCTTGAATAGGTTTGGGGATTTATTTAAAAAATCTCCTTATAATGTTAATAAAAATAGTTTTAATTATTATTATATGTTATAACTTCGGTTGAAAAATCGATTATCATCTCAAGCACAAAGTGATTGACTTGGCATTATCTTTTCCCGAGGCGGATATGGTGTCTAGTCGGGGAGCGTTGGGGTAGCATGTTGCACCGTGTGCGGTTTGTCCCACTCCCGTTGGTACTGGACATGACAACGGGTAGGGAACGAATGATGCTTGAGAGATCATGATGTATTTTTCTAATTATTAAAATTTGAAATAATATGTATTTGAGATAATACCATATTTTTAAGTAACAAATAAAAATGTTTCTTGGATATTAATTGGATCATTGATCTAATGTGATTAGATTACTTAGAATCAAATTAAAATTAAAACACTCTATCATGAATAGAGTTGTTATTTCCCTTGGAAGAGTTAGTCATAATGAAAATGATTCATAATGATTAATTAGAATTTTAATATGAGGTGGAGGATCACATAAGTGACATCCATGGTTTCCTGTCAAGGAGAAGGGTTCCGTCGCCAGGGATTGTATGTAGGAGACACATGTCTGAAGTGACAGCTCCTCCATACAAGCGCATCTGGATCGGGCTCTTTGCTTCTCGAAAGAGTAAGGTCGTATGCGTAGTTAGCCCAATGTCGGTTCCTCATATTATTGGGGCGATATTAGATTGCGCATAGCGAGTTCTAATCCTGTTGACGGTTGGTTCAATTAACGACAAGCCAACATCACCTTAGGGGTGGTGGGCTAGGGTGTTAAAGATTGAATTGGGAATGCAAGTTGGACTTGCAAGGCGGAATGAGTTCCCTCTTCTTTTTTAGCTGAGTCGTGTTTCTCATATTATAGGGATGCAACAAAGTAAGAAAGGAGATCCCAGATCTTGCTTGAGATATAATGGTAAGTATATCTCTTACATTGAAAGTGATTAAGGGAATGAACTTTCAGTGTTGACAAGGCAAGACAAATTTGATATAAAATTGCTAAATCAATGTAAAATATGTATATATATTTATATATATTAATGCAAATTTCTTATTTCATATAATCCTCATTAAACCCACTCAATACTATACTCAATAATAACCAGTAAAATATCATGGATTGGATCCATGATCAAAATATTGTACTTGCAGTTGGACACATATTGTATGTTGCAATGTGCAAGTTTCCTCATAATAATGAGGAATGACAATTAAATATATAATAAGACAACAACCTAGGGTTTGTATGTCTCTATAGTCTTGATCTCTCATCAAATGTACTTTGGATGTGACAAGTCAATGATGATTGCAATTGTCAAATTAATCCTTATAAAATTCTAAGAAGATGTTCTGGCATACATATGTGCTCTTGACATTTTATCATGAATAACATGGTTCTTTGCATTATGCAGAATGGTGGCTCTATAAGAGATGATGTATTCAAAATGTTTGAATACCTACCTGAACCTAAGTCTTTAATAATTAAGATGTATGTAGGTATGATGAGTGTCATCATCCTACTATCTACACTCTAGTCATTCATGAAGCTTCATAATATTCATATTGTATGAATTGAATGAATCATGTATAAATGTTAAAATACTCTTATATTGAAATCTTTTGAATTCAACATAAGAAAACCTTTTGTCTTAAGCAATGGTTGTTTAGAGATGAAAGGAGCACAGTGGAAGCATGGGTCGGACCCAAGTTAGAAGGAAAGTCAAAGAGTTGACTGTACTTCTATGATTTCCACACATATGACATCCAAAGACTTGGATGAATGCCAATACTGCAATGAGCTGATGTGTTGATAGTATGACTATCAAGTCTATCTAATCCTTAGAGGAGGACTTGGATAGTGCATCGGAATAATCTACATTTAATCATTGAAATTGACTTCCTTATTGGATAAGATTATAAGTCTAATCATTGTATCTCATTCTTTTAATAACGCTTGCAATTAGTTGCATATATTTTAGAAGACCAGAAAATTTGATCTTAAGGTTTTATAGTCATCCACATGGATGTTGATGCAATTATTGCAAGAACATTGGATAAATAGACTTCATATTTTTAGTGGGAGAGACCTTAGTCTTAAAGAATGTCTCTGACCTAGATATTAGAATACACTCATTGTTTATTTCTAAATGTTGGAAATAAATATCCATTCTGGAATAGACCTATTATAAAGAGTTATGATGGATGTATTTTAGATAGTAGTCTGACATCTGGAGGACTCTTCTAAATTAGAAAATTAATGAATGGTTCATTAACATTTCTAATACTGAAATTAAACCTTAACAAGATCAATAGGAGGATGGAGATCATTTGAAAATGATCTGGCATCAAATCTTGGACATATGTCTATTGATGAAATAAATGGACTAGTAAGATATTGAACTTTAGATTGTCTAAAGGTTCAAAACTTACATACTAATGAATATTGTATTCAAAGTAAAATTGTCCAATACACCCTTCTATAGGAATGGTGTAAGATGTCAAGGTATTCAAGATATCATACATATTGATGTATGTGGATCATATGTATCATAATAAACAGTGATGATATGTGATATCATTCGATGATTATTTGTGATATAAGATTACTTCTCTTCACCTTAAAAACCATTGAAATGTTCAAAGATTTTACAATTTGGGTTTGAAACCAAAGTTTGAAGGAAGTTGAAATGAATTTGATCTATCCTAGGTAGCAAGTACCTATTAGATGAATTCAAAGAATACCTTATAGAGATATGAATATCATTCCTATCTCACTCCTCCTAAAACACCTAAACTCAATATATTTGTTGGGAGATACAATTGGATCATGTGTGACATGATTTGATCAATGATGAATATTAGCATAAGTACCTCTTAGTTTCCAAGGTATAGATGTAGTGGAGACTACACTATATATCCTTAATAAGGTTCCATGCAAGTAAGTGGAATCTAGCACAAGAGAGTGCCACTTCATTAGGAAAATAAAGGATGGTATGGATACCTACTTTATGACCTTGAGATTCTTAAAAGATCTCATCTCTAAGGATGTGATTCTTAGAGGATGACTCCCTTGAAAATCAAAATGAAAATGAAAATGAAGTGAAGGAACTCATTTAATGTTGAAAACATAATGAGGCTCCTGAAATTGGAAACTAAAAGGATGTTTAAAGATAAAACACTAATACCTCTTCAAATGAGTTTGTGGATAGATTCCATGTATCCTAGAAATATGACAATGATAAAACTTCATGTGATGAAACTTCTGAAGATCATGACATGGAAAGATGGATGTTAGTAATTAAGTCTAAAGTAGACTTTATGTACAAGTGTTGTATATGGACCCTCGAGGATCCACCTATATGGGCAAGACTCGTTAAGGTATAAATGGATCTTCAAGAGAAAGAGGGAACTTGATGAGAAGGTAGAGACCTTCAAAGCACGGCTCGTAGCCTTGAGCTACACACCAAAGAGAAGACATCGCTTGCGTTGAGACTTGCTCTTCAATGACCTTGCTTAAACCCATCAGAATATTGCTAACTATAGCTACACAACTTGACTTTGACATCTTCAAGATGGAAGTCAATATTGCATTTCTCTATGAATACCTCTCTAAGGTTATTCATATGAAGTAGCCCCAAGGCTTCATAATTGAGGTAAGAACGTTGTGCAAGCTAAATAACTCCATCAGTGGACTCGACTAAGTTTCTTGTAGTTAGAACATCAGATTTGATGAAGTCATAAATGTTACGATTCTAGATAGAATCTTTATGAACCGTGTGAAGCTTAGTGGGAGTGCCACTGTGTTCATCGTGCTAAATGTAGATGATATCCTAATCACTTGGAATGATATAAGGATAATATAAAGTGTTTTATAGTCTGGCTATTCCATATCTTGAGATATGATCTCATGGATACCTCTTAAGATCTTAGTTCTGAAAGTGTTCAGAAGCAAAGAGAAGAGGGTGTCGGAACCATCACATTAGTGGCACATCTTAGACATATTCCATTTTCTGAAAAATTCCAAGAAAGGATTTTTTCCTCAAGATGTGGTACTGATCAATATGAAGAGATAGCACCTCAAAGAGTTGAGGAAGTGAATGCTAAAATTGCCTGCCCTTGTGCATCGATTATGAGAAGCCGGGTGTATGCTAGATGTGTACAAAAGCCAGATGTCTGCCATGCAGTGGGAGTAGTAAACTGTTACTAATCCTAATGTGAAAATAAAACACTTGATTGCAGTAATAATAATTTCTTCATAGATGACAAGACTTTAGATATAGTGATCTCTAAGTCTTATTCAAGAGCTTAAGACTTTATAGATGGAGATATAAAAGATCTTAGCTGTGGATACCTTAGGAGATAGAGATCTTCGGGAGTAAGGGTGTTCAGATAAGGATAATTGAAATTACATACTGGTTATAATAATTATTGAGCTGTAGTGTCAAGAACACTATAACTGACAAAATTGAGTATTGGTTGCATAAGATGCAACATACGCATTGGATGCGAGCACTATTACTGGAGATATTCAAGTGTCGTAAAAGGACTTGGCGTAATATCTTAGGAACAGAGTGACTGATCAGCTTACCTAGCTATTTTTGTGAATAGCCTATGATTGTCTCATGAGTGTGGGTTTAAATGATTAGCCCATTAATGGCTCTTTGGGCTAGTGGGAGATTGTTGGACATGCGAGCACACAACGAGCCATTATGCAATAAATGTTGTTGCAAATATCATTCCCTGATCTGAAATGAAGAATAACTAATTTGCATAATAGGTCCCTTAGTACAATTAGGGTTATGTACGATGGCCATCTTAATGATCATAGAGTTGTTGATTAAATTATTGAATCATAGAGGCCAGTGCTTGGATGAATATCTATAGAGTTAGATTGAGGACTCAACAAGCACCATCAAATGATTGTTAAGAGATGATCTCCATCATAAGTAGGAGATGGCAATCCTTTCTCATTTGGCTGATATCTAATCGACCTCTTGATGCAGGTCCTCTGCATGGGAATAGAGATTCAGAGGTTTTAGATTAGTTAGGTCAAAGAGATGACTTAACAAGATCGAGATAACCAAAGACCTATGTCATATGCTGTCACGATATAGGCATGCATCCTCTGACCAGAGACATATATGTTACTATATATTTCAATATGTACATTTGGCAGACCAATAGGTTGATGACCTAACCAAGGTCTATACACCGACGCGTTGTTGTGCATGCAAGGGCATATGAGTAATACGATCTCTCAAAGGGATCATACATGTTCATTACTGATCCGGAAGACATGAGCTCACTCATGAGATATTGGGAAGAATCAAATTCCACGCATGGTCATCTCGCTTTAGAAGCTTGAATGAATGTGTAAGATTTGATATATGCTTTTGGAAAGTATATGATCAACACCTAGGTATGATATATGCTTTTGGAAAGTATATGATCGATACCGACTCCCAATGTTCGAATGAGAAATTTAATGATAAAATCCTAAAGGAGACAATCTAAAAGAGATCTAAAACTTCGGATTTGGTATTGGTCTTCTAGTATGCAGGATGTACAGGTATTAGGAATACATGAGGGTGATGTGATCGTAAATGATTGTATAACCATGACGCTTCCATTCTGAGGTAGTAACGAAACAGGTCTGGATTTTAGTGACTCATCTCATAGAGAAGTAATCTGATCTAAGTCCAACTATTGGACATTGATCTGAATGTGATTCAGATGTAATGAGAAGATTAGATTTGCGGTATTGATTTAATCAAGCATCTATGGGAGGTCCGCAAGATCTGGATTTGAGATGTGATCTCAATATCCAAGTCACTATACGTGGAAAAATACAATCACCCTGTCCTTATCTCCAAGTATCTGCGGAGAAAGTGCATTATCCTTGAAGGAGTTCATGGGTAATTTCATAGTTGATATATGTATCCGAGCATTGAGAAAATGGATAATTAAATGTTATTTAATTATCATGAATATGAATTTGATTCATATTATCGGAGAGTTATCCGAGATAATTAAATGTGATTTAATTATTAAAGATCTGAATAATGTGAATGTGATTCATATTATTTGGACACATGAGAATAGAGATCAAAGATAATTAAAGGTGATTTAATTATCATGGATATGAATAATGTGGATAGCACTATCCATATTTATCAAGTATATTATAAATATGATTTACAATATATTAGAGAGTATATTGTGATTTATATTTTTTGATTAATTATTGATGTGAATTGGATTCACATTGGATGATTAATTGAAAATATAATTTACATTTTGTTTTGGGATGTGAATGTGATTCACATTTTTCCAATGGCATGATTGCAATATTCACAAGATAATTATGAGTTATTTTTGTGAAATAATTTACGACAAATGTTGTTGTAAATCTTGGAGATATCGTGAGATAATGAGATCTCATGAGATAATGAGATATCATGAGATATTAAGGAGATCGACCCGTTCTCCCCTTTGTTTAAGGGATAAGGTCAATCTTCTAATTATCACCAAGATTAATTAATTAATTTGATTTGAAATTAATTATATTGATTTATTGATATATACTAATTTAAATTAAATTAATTGTTGATGTGTTTTTACAACACTGTCATGGTTATTGAAAGAGACACAAATCAATCTCAACCATTGATTGTGTGCTGTCCATGGATTGAGATCCATGGACTCCCAAAACCCTATATAAGAAGAGGCACCCCTTGCTCTTCAAGTCACATCAAATCAATTGATCTCTCCCTCTCTCTACACGCCAACAGTTCTCTCCCTCTCTCTCATTACGACTGTCCACCATGGAGCAATTGAGAGAGTCGCCATTGGCGTAGCATCCTCGTTATGCTGCCAGAGTATTTGCTCATGGATCACCGTCTCCTTCGGTGTGCCTCGCTTGTGAAAAAGATGTCGGATCTCGTTAGATGAGATCAGGAGATCTATGGCTTGGATCATCAACAAGGAATGCGAGAAGGACGCGTCTCATCAACGCGCTCGCAAGCGTCTCCTCCATCGGATCGGACATGAGACAGAAGGTCTCTTCGATTAGAGACTCGATCGCAACCACGCTTCAAGAGGTAAACCTTATAACTGATTGTGGTTTAGATGATACGACCCGAGAAAGGTTCTTGGATCATGCGGTTTCATCACATTAAAATTTTTTAAATTCCACTGCATCGAGCAATTAGTGCGACTGGTCGCTCCTGATCGCATTCGCTACGATCCATACGCTTCCGTGATGTGCATGAGGATCTCCCCATATCCTTCAATGTAATCCTCATGCTTCTTTGAGAGCTTAAGGATTTTTCCATATCCTTCAAGTGGTATCAGAGCCATGTTAGAGGTTCTGGATATGATCCTTAAACCGAAGATAACTTGGGCATTTTTTGGTTGTGTGATGTTTCATCGCCTTTCATTCACGCAACCTTATTTAGTGCATTTTTTTCACCCCCTTTAAAGTGTGTAAAAACGTGATTATAAATTGTATAATGATTCCCATTAAATAAGGAAATTGTGGGATTTGAGTTTGCATGATTTGGAATCCGATTGCTTAAGTTTAGACCTTTTTAATGAACATGTATCCACTGTTTCAAGAATGGCGAATCTTGACGTAATTAAAGAGTTAATTACGGTTTTAAAATGACTAAAAATGCTCGAATATTGCTTGGGTTTTGCTATAAATCAAATTGGAAAATAAAAGAAATGTAGTTTTCTTGATTTGGATTTAAATTGATTGAGATACACTAATTTCAGTAGGTAGGGGTCACTGCTGGCCATGACAATGGGTAAGGAATGGATAATGTTTGAAGGGATAATGATGTATTTTTCAAACTATTAAAATTCGAATAATACATATTTTTAAGATAATACAATCCTTCAAGTAATATTCAAGTTTGTTGGTTGATTGAATTGGATTGATAATTGATTTAATATAATTAAATTAATTATATCTAGTTAAAACACTATATTATGAAGAGATGTGTAATTCCCTTCAAAGAACTAATTATGTGAATTTGATTCATAATAATAAATTAGAATATGAACATGATATCGAGGATTACATAAGTGGCATCAATGATCTTTCGTCAAGGTGAAGGGTTCCATCTCCATGGATTGTATGTAGCAGATGCTTGTCCGAAGTGACAGTTCCTGCTGATGAATCCATGATTCATTAACATTCTTTCTACATTTTGTCTTAAAATCCTTAACAAATACATGTAAATATTCATTAATTCCCATCTTTTAATAAAATCATACTCATGAAAAAAATAAACTTTTATGCATCAAAATAATGTAAATAAACAAAAGGATAAAAACAAAGAAAATAAAAAGAAGGCAGATTGTAGATATGCATATAAGTGCAATATGACTCATAAAATAAATATAGCTGAAAGACATATTTATAACCTAACCTCCAAGACCAAGTCAGCACGGATTGGTCGATAAACAAATAAGTAGGGGGACATAAGGAAGAAAACAATAAATAATAATTAATTTTTCACTCTACACACACTTCATTATTTATCCGATAATTATCAAATCTTCAATGATTTTCTTAGTTAATTCAAATGAATATATTTTTCACCAAACTCTTTTCCTAATTATTTCTAAAAATGTATAGAAAAATATAAAAACAAGTTAAAAATATTATCTTCTATATATGCCAAGAAATCCTACTTATAAATTGTAAAAATCTCGACTTCCAAAAATCATAACTTTCGCATACGAACTCTAATTTCATTCTACTCACTATTAAAGTTGATAAAATAATATTCTCTAATTAATGGAGGTGATTTTACTAAAATTGGAGACCGTTTGCAAAAAGACGGTTTTGGGACCTAACTACAACTGGGTTTCTAGGCTATTTATTTTATATAGAACACATTATTAATTGTTTTAATGATTTTATCATTTTTAATTATTTTCTTAATCTTGTACTTTTACTTTGATTTATTTTAGAATTTCACTATGATTTATTTTAGAATTTTTAGAGCTTATTTATTATTTTAAATAAATCAAAAACCATAATTTATTGGTAAACTATACATAATTTATCCCTGTATTTATTAATATATCTAAATTAATTATTAAAATCCACAAAAGTTCACACATAATTTATTTATTATTCTAGTAATTAATAAAATTTAAAAATGGTATCTCATTTATTACTTTATTAAATGAAAATTCAATTACATATTTCTCAAGAAGTATTTATGCCTATTTATTAATACAATATTTATATTTCATAATTTATTATTTATAAAAAATAATTATTCCATAATTTAGATAGATTATTTAGATAGATTATTTATTTACATTTTTTGTGTTTATTCCTATTTTAAATAACATTATTTACTAATTAATATCTAATTTATAATATATATTCATCATCTGGCCAACCAGGTGCTGACACTTGTCAGCACCTGGTGTCTTCTTCACCAAGAAGCTGTTGAAGCTTCTGTTCTACCGGTCGACCTTTCAACAATTTCTACCCACCATCTCCTAACCTCTCCACTCCATCTAAACCCTTCATTACATCCTCATAATAACCAACATTCACACCCACCATTGATTCATACCTAATGCTCCTTCGATCAGTCTATAAAAATCCCCTTCAAACTAACTATTCCTAACAATCCCAGTTCTAATACCACATGGCCGATCAGCCACCTTCCTTGCCTTGCTCCGCCCTTATCCAGAGGAGACATCTCCTTCCGAGGCCCAAACATGTAAGAAGGTCCATCGGAGGAGAAGTTCCAAGGCCAACCACCTTGCATCGCCAGTACAACACACGTAGAGCTCCGATGAAGACCGCCCCATCGAGCTACAACAGCAGAGGTTCTCCACCCTGCAACCACATGTCATCCTCCATATTTTGCATTTTGATTTTCTCAATTCTCATGCTTGATTAGCATTTCTAATCAAGTAATTTGATTCCCTAAACATCCTTCTTCTGAATCTCATCGAAATTCCATTTCATTTTGACTTCAATTTCCATCAAATCAACTCATATTTTTGTTTGTTATACCATTTTTTGGAAATACATTATCTGATCTACAAACTCTCATGTTCTTGACCGATTTCAATCAAAATCAAGCAATATAAATCTTCATTTGTAGATCTACTTCATAGCTGGAGCAACAAACCACACATCTGGAGACTTTCATGCAATAAATAATCAAGAGGTTCTTTTCCAAAACCTAGGCGACTCTTGTGTCCAGCAGCCCTCTTCGAGGAAGTCTCCCAGCTATGTCTGCCATCCTTGACATCTTGTCCACCGCAAGCGAGTTGAGGGGTGAAGGCGTTACTCCTCTGGACCTACAGGAGGTCCACTCGATCAACCAGTCATCAACGAGAATTCAAAGAGCACACCGCCGACACATCTGAAAAGGGAGAAGAATAGGCTCAAGAACACTCGAGTACAGTCTGGTGACACGTGTCCAATGATGTACACTCCATATTCACCTGCCACATCTAATCTCGGTCATTGAAAGCGAAGGGGTGTGAAAATTGCATTAAGAGTCCAACAGAGTTCCAGACTTCTCGTATCACTCCAGAAGTTTCCTAAATTAACATTCAGGTCCCCGTGCAGGGACCTAAAAGCAAAACATTTTATTTTTCTTTCACTTCAGCCCCTAGATAAGGACTATGTTGTAATAATTTATTTTCTTTTCTTGCATTTCTACCCCAATATTATAGAGTCAATTTGGACCTCTTTTTGATACTATTTTTCCTCGATATTCTAGGGTAGTTACACAATACCCTAGCGAAGTTTCTTGATATTTTTCGTAGATTTTGATCGCGTATTTTTTCTTCTTTTGTTTTTCTAAACTTGTATCTCTTTTGAAGTCTTTTCTTGTCTTTTCAAGAAGAAATAAAAATCATAAAATATCTTTCCTTCTTAAAAGTCGTAATATAGGTATTTTGTTTCCTCCAGTTTGACAAAGGGAACTTACATGGATAAATAATTAGTTTAAAGATAAAATCGGAGAGAAGACTCTTTACTTCATCTTGTCTCTCTTTCTCTCTCCTATTTTATCTGATTTTTGTTTGATCAATTAGGGTTTTTGTTCTTGGAGCAATTTTTCTACTCCGACATCTTAATTATCGCTCACCAAAACCGTGGTTATCACCAACATACAAGTGCATCTAGATCGAGATCTTTGCTTCTCTAAAGAGTATGGCCGTACGCATAATGACACCAATATCGGGTCTTCATATTATTGGGGCGATATTAGATTGCGCTTAGCAAGTTCTAATCCTGCTGATGCTTGGTTCAATTAACGACGGGTCAACATTACCTTAGGAGTGGTGGGTCTTGGTGTTAAAGACTGAATTGGGAATTCAAGTTGGACTTGCAAGGCGGAATGTGTTCCTTCTTCATTTTATCCTAGTTGCAAGTTCTCATACTATTGGGATGTGATAAAGATAAGAAAGGAGATCCCAAATCTTGCGTGAGATATAATGGTAAGTATATCTCTAACATTAAATGTGATTAAGGGAATGAACTTTAAGTATTGACAAGGCAAGAAACCTTTGATATAAAAAATTCCAAATCAAAGCAAAATATGTGTATACATATATTTATGCAAATATCTTTTTTCAGATAATCGTTCATTAAACCCACTCAATATTGTACTTTATAATAACCAGTAAATTATAATGTATTGGATCCATGATCAAGATATTGTACTTGCAGTTGGACACACAATGTATGTGATTGCAATGTGCAAGTTTCCTCATAATAATGTGGAATGATAATTAAATAGACAATAAGACACCAACCTAGGGTTTGGGTGTCTCTATAGTCTTCATCACTCATCGAGTGTGCTTTGGAAGTATCATGTCGATGATGATCGTAATTGTCAAACAATCCTTATAAAATCTAAGAAGATGTTCTGGCAAACATATGTGCTTTCGACAATTTATCATGAATGACATGGTTTACTGCATCATGTAGAATGGTAGCTCTATAAGAGATGATGTATTCAAAATGTTTGAGTACCTACCTGAACCTAAGTCTTTAAGAGTTAATATGTATGTAAATATGATGAGTGTCATCATTATACCATCTATACTCAAGTCATTCATGAGCCTCATAATATTCATATTGTATGAATTAAAAGAAGCATGTATAAATGTTGAATACTCTTATATTGAAATCTTTTGAATTCAACATAAGAGATCCTTTATCCTAAGAAATGGTTGTTTATAGATGAAAGGATCATAGCGAAGCATTGGACGGACCCAAGTTAGAAGGAAAGTCAAAGAGTTGACAGTACTCCTATGGTTTCCATAAACCGATGTACTGATAGTGTAACTATCTAGATTGTCTAGGATCCTTAGAGAAGGACTCATATTGTGCATCAGAATAATCTACATTTAATCATTGAAATTGACTTTCTTATTTTATAAGATCAAGTCTAATAATTGTATCTCATTCTTCTAATAACACTTGAAATTGGTTGCATATGTTTTAGAAGACTAGAAAATTTAATCTTATGGTTTAATAGTCATCCACATGGATGTTGATGCAATTGTTGCAACAACATCTATTGGATAGATAGACATCATATTTCCAGCGGGAGAGCCCTTAGTCTTAGAGAATGTCTCTATCACCTAGATATTAGAATACACTCCTTCTAAATGTTGGAAATAAACATGAATGTTGGAATAGACCTATCATAAAGAGTTATGATGGATATATTTCAGATAGTAATCTGACATCTGGAGGACTCTACCAAATTAGAAATTAATTAATGATTTATTAGTATTTCTAATACTAAAATTAAACCATTAAAGATAAATAGGAGGACGAAGATCATTTGATAATGATCTGGCATCAAGCCTTGGACATTTGTCTATGGGATGTTTACCCGGCATACCCTATAATCTTTGTCAATTACCTCTACGACCTTTGAAACATCGTAATTCCTCCCTCACCCCCATAAACTTGTTAACCTTTACCCTACAGACCCTGTGGTTACCCCCATCTTCTTTTACATAATACCCATTTTAGTTATCAAATTTACTACAAGTGCCACTCCCCCTGCCTCCCCTGCGAGGCCCCCCCCGCTCATCTCGTCCTATCGAAGCCCCCACCCTGAAGCCCGCCGCCGCCTCCCCAGTGAAGCCCCCCTGTCGGTTGAAGCCCACTCGCCGGTTGAAGCCCTCCTCCCCTGCGATCCCCAGCCCCCCACCACCCCTACGAAGCCCCTCCCCTCGAAGCCCCCACCCACCTGTCGCCCTCGGTCGAAGCCCACGCCTCCCATGCGAACAGCCCCCCGACCCACCGATTGAGGCCCCTCTCCCTTGTGACCCCCAGTCTGTCACCACTGATGTGAAGCCCTCCCCATCGGTTGAAGCCCCTCCCCTCGAAGCCCCCCACCCACCTGCCGCCCTCGGTCGAAGCCCGTGCGTCCCCTGCCCCCCTCACCCTCCGGATGGAGCCCCTCCTCCCCTACGACCCCCAGCCTTGCCACCCCTGCGAAGCCCCCCGTTGGTTGAAGCCTCTCCCCTCGAAGCCCCCGACCCCATCGCCTCCCTTGTGAAGCCCCCGCACTGCCCCCGATCAAAGCCCGCGCCACCACTGCCAACACCCTGTCCCCCCACCACCACAACCTAGCCTGACGACTCTAGCCCTATGCATCCCTAGTGAACTGGAAGGTCCCCAGGATGAGAACCCCCCCCCCCCCCCCCCCGCCCCAACTTGGCCCGGCGACCCCATCCCTCCGCCTCCCCTGCGAACTAGAAGCCCACCCCACACACCTGGACCGACAACCCCAGCCCTCTGCCTCCCCTGCCAACTGGATGCCCCCTAGGATGAGCTCCTCCCCCTCCTCCAGTATAGGTCGAGCACCGCCCACCCACTTTCTCCGGTCCAGGTCCTGCACCATGGGAGGGGAAGCTGTCAGAGGAGGGTAGATTATTTTTTCTTCTTGTTTAATTCTAGCCGTCCGATCGTGTATTGGTTAGATTAACTCGTTTTTAACTTAAGGAAGTTAACTCTAGATGTGTCAATTTAACGATAGGGTTTGTGGGGTAAGACAGAGCAAGTTTGCGGGGTGAGGGAGGAATTACGATGTTTCAAAGGTCGTGGAGGTAATTGACAAAGATTGTAGGGTCTGCCGAGTAAAAATCCCTTTGTCTATTGATGTGATCAATAGACTAGTAAGAGATGAAACTTTAGATTGTTTTAAATTTCAAATCTTACATACTTGTGAATATTGTATTCAAAAGTAAAAATGTCACATGCATCCTTCTCTGGGAATGGTGTTAGATACCGAGGTATTCAAGATCTTATACATATTGATGTATGTGGATCATCTATATCAAAATAAACATTAATGATATGGGATATCTATTGATGATTATTTGTGATATGAGATTTCTTCCCTTCACCTTAAAAACCTTTGAAATGTTCAAAGATGTCATTATTTGGTTTAAGACCAAAGTCTGAAGGAAGATGAAATGAATTTGATCTAACCTAGATAGCATGTACCAATTAGATGTATTCAAGGAATACCTTATGGAGATATGAATATCATTCCTATCACACTCCTCCGGATACCGTTAAATCAATATAGATGTAGGGAGATTCAATTGGATCATGTGTGACATGATTTGATCAGTGATGAATATTAGCATAAATTACCCCTTAGTTTCTTGGTATATATGTAGTAGAGACTATAATATGTATTCTTAATAAGATTCCACGCAAATCTATCCTCATAAGCTATGGTTTGGACCCTAACCTAGTGTTGGACACTTGAGGATTTAGGGTTACTTGGTCCATAACATTGTCATGGATGCTAGTAAGCTGGAATCTAGCACAAAAGAGTGCTACTTCACTAGGAGAATAAAGGATGGTATTGGATACCTACTTTATGAACTTGAGATTCTTAAAAGATTTCATCTCTAAGGATACGATTCTTAGAGGATGACTCTCTTGAGAATCAAGATGAAAATGAAGTAAAGGAACTCATTTAATCTTGAGAAGATAATGAGTATCCTAAAATCGGAAACTAAAAGGATAATTAAAGATGAAACACTCATACCTCTTCAAATGAGTTTTATGATGGATTCCATGTGTTAGTTAAATCTGAAAATGATCTTTCTTCATGTGATGAAGCTTCTGAAGATCATTACATGAAAAGATGGATGTTAGCAGTAAAGTCGAAAGTAGACTTCATGTACAACTATTGTATATGGACCCTCAAGGATCTTCCTATAATGGTAAAACATGTTACGTGTAATGGGTCCTCAAGAGAATGAGGGAACCTGATAAGAAGATAGAGACCTTCAAAGCATGGCTCATATCCTCAAGATACACACAGAAAGAAGACATCGCTTGTGATGAGACTTTCTTTCTAGTGACCATGCTTAATCTCATCAGCTTATTGTTAACTACAGTTACACTACTTGACTGTGACATCTTCAATATGGAAGTCAAGATTGCATTCCTTTGTGAATACCTCTCTCAAGATATTCATATGAAGTAGCCTTAGGGCTTCATGGTTGAGGAAATCAAGGTGTGCAAGTTGCAGAACTCCATCTATGGACTCGAATAAGCTTATTGTAGTTGGAAAATCATATTTGATGAAATTATAAAGGTTATTATTTTAGAAAGAATTTTGATGAACAATGTGAAACTTAGCGGGAGTACCATTGTGTTCGTCATGCTAAATATAGATGATATCCTGACCTTTTGGAATGAAATAAGGACGATAATGTGCTTTATAGATTGACTACTCCATACTTTGAGATCTGATCTTAAGGATACCTCTTAGATCTTAGTTCTGAAGTTATTCAGAAGTAAAGAAAAGAGGGTATTGGGACTATCACATTAGTGGTACACCTTGGACATTTCCATTTTATGGAAAATGCTAGGAAAGGCTTCTTTTCCTTAAGATATGGTACTGACCTATCAAAAGGGACAACATCTCAAAGAGTTGAGATGTGAATACCAAATCTATATGCCCTAGTGCATCAGCTTTGGAAAGCTCAGTGTATGCTAGATATGTACAAAAGCGAAATGTATGCCATGTAGTGGGAGTAGTAAACTATTGCTAATCTTACTGTGGAGATAAAATACTTGATTGTAGTAATAACAATATCTTCAAAGATGACAAGACTTAGAGATAGTGATCACAAAGACTTGTCTTCAAGAAATTAAGACTTTACAGATAGAGATATAAAAGATCTTACCTGCAGATACCTTAGGAGATAGAGATCTCCACGAATAAGGGTATTCTGATAAGGATAATGAAAATATTAATTACAATAATTATCGAGCTGTAGTGTCAATGATACTATGACCGACATGAATGAGTACTGGTTGCATAAGATGCAAAATTTTCATTTAATGCGAGTACTGTTACTAGGAGATATGCAAGTGGAGTAAAAGGACTTGGCGTAGTCTCTTGGGAAAAGAGTGACTTATCAGCTTACCTAGCTATTTTTCTAAATATCCTATGATTATCACATGAGTGTTGGTTTAAATGATAAGCCCATTAATGGCTCTTTGGGCTAGTGGGATATTGTCGGACATGAGAGCCCACGGCGAGCGATTATGCAATAAATGTTATTGCAAATATCATTTCCTGATCTGAAATGAAGAATAATTAATTTGCATAATAGGTCCCTTGGAATAATTAGGGTTATGTACCATGGCTATCTTAATGATCATACATTTGTTGATTCAATTGTTGAATCATAGAGGCTGGTGCTTGGATGAATATCTTAAGAGTTAGATTGAGGACTCATCAAGCACCGTCAAATGATTATTAAGAGATGATCTTCAACTTGAGAAGGAGATGGAAATCCTTTCTCTAAAGGCTGATATCTATCCGACCTCTTAATGCAGGTCCTTTTCTTAGGAATAGAGATTCATGGGCGTTAGATAAGTTGGGTCAAATAGTTGACTTAACGAGATCGAGATACCCAAATATATATGTTGTATGCTGTCACGATATAGGCAAGCATCCTCTGATCGGAGACAGATGTGTTACTATATGTCTGAGTATGTACATTTGACAGACCAATAGGTTGATGACCTAATCAAGGTCTTCGCACTGGCGTGCTGGTATGCATACAGGAGCATATGAGTGATACGATCTCTCAAAGTGATCATACATTTTCATTTACTGAACCGAAAGACATGACCTCGCTCATGAGATATTGGGAAGAATCAAATTTCGTGCATGGTTATCTCGCTTTGGAAGCTTGACTGAATTTATAGGCTTGATATTTGCTTTTTGAAAAGTATATGATCAACACATGTGTATGATATATGATCAACACCTGGGTATGATATATGATCAACACCTGGGTATATGATTGACACCTACTCCCCAAGATCAAATGAGAAACTTAATGATAAAAACCCTAAAAGTAGTTTAAAATATATCTAAAACTTCGAGTTTATTCTATGGGTCTTCCAGTATGGAGGATGTATAGGTATTAAGAATACTTGATGGTGATGTGATCATAAACGATTGTATAACCATGACACTTCCATTCCTAGGAAGTGGTGAAACAAATCTGGATTTAATGACTCCTCTCAGTAGAGAAGTGACCTCATCTTTGTCCAAATGTTGGACATTGATCTGAATGTGATTCAGATGCAATGAGAAGATTATATTTGCGGTCTTGATTTAATCAAGCATCTATAAGAGGTCTGAAAGATTTGGATTTGAGATGTGATCTCAACGTCGAAGTTACTATACGTGGAACAATACAATCACCATGTCCTTATCTCCAAGTATATCCGGAGAAAGCGCATTATTCTTGAAAGAGTTCAAGAATAATTCCATTGTTGTTTTGTATCTAAGCATTGAGAAATGAATAATTAAATGTGACTTAATTATCATGCTGAATGTGAATTTGACTCATATTATTTGAATGCATGGGAATGATGGTCCAACATGCTTAAATGCGATTTAATTATTATGGATATGAATAATGTGGATAGCACTATCCAATTATTCATATGTATTATAAATGTGATTTATAATGTATTACAAAGAGACTATAGTTATTTATATTTGTTGATAATTATTAATGTGAAATATATTCACATTGGATTATTAATTGAAAATACATTTTGTTCTTGGGTGTGAAAGTGATTCACATATTACCAATGGCATAATTGCAATATTACCCCTCCCAAGCCAAAGGAGGTGGATACAACCAAGACCTAAGGGGATTAGGTGGCCATCCCCACTTTTTAGGGATGGGGGAAATCTCCTCCTCACAATCTCCATGATTAATTGATTTAATTTGGAATTAATATATATTCATTATCATTATATTCTAATCTAAATCAAATTAATTGTTCTTGTGTTTTTATAACAATATCATGGCCATTGAAAGTAACACAAATCAATCTCATCCATTGATTTTGTGTTGTCCATGGATTGAGATCCATGGACTCCCATAACCCTATATAAGAAGAGGCAACCCCTTGCTCTTCAAGTTAAAACTTCAATCTCTCATTCTCATGCCAACCTCTCTCTCTCTCTCTCTCCTTGAGTGGTCATCCACTCCATCCCTAGAGAAAAGGTCGCCGCCATCGTCGCATCGTTGTTGTGTTGCCGCTTCGACAACTCTTGGATCTCTGTCTTCTTTGATGCACCTCGCTCATGAAGAAGACATTCGAACTCATGAGATGAGATTGGTAGAACCATTACTTGGATCAACGACTTGGATTGCGAGAAGCACGTGACACATCTCCATGCTTTCAAGCGTCTCCTCCAACAGATCAGACTTGAGACAAGAGGCCGCTTCCTTTAGAGACTCGATCGCAACCACACTTCAAGAGGTAAACGTAATAATTGTTTGTGGTTTAGATGGAATGATCTGAGAAGTGTTCTGGGATCATGTGGTTTCATCGTTAAAAATTTCTAAATTCCACTGCCTAGAGCAACTAGTACGTCTAGTCACTCTCGATCGCATATGATGCGATCCTCACGCTTTCGTGATGCGCTTAAGGATTTTCCCATATCCTTCTATTTCCACAAGTTGTTACACACCCTGTGCTATCCCAAGCCAAAGGATTATGCCATGGCATCACCTCATACATGAAGGGATACATGTAGAGTGCTTGTCCAAGTTAAGCCGTAGTCTATAAGAGTCATGTGTGTTTTCTACTTAGACTAATCAAGATGACATGTGAACATAGTCTTCTGGACTCGAAGAATTAAGTCACTAGGACCTGAAAAGTCTCAACTCCAATTCTTATAAGGTTCTCTGAATCTAAGTGGATTACCCAAAAATTGTCATTTCACTTCCTGTTTGTAGATATTTGCATATAGTTTGTCATAAAAATAATTGCCAGGAGTTTTAGGCACTTAAAATATTTTTGAGTTGCAAATTACTCCAGGTTGTGCATTGTTTCTCATTTTTACCATTATTTAATATTTAGAAAAATACAAAAACATCTGAAAATTCTACAAAAATTCTCAAAAACATTTCAAAATATTTAAAACCTAAAATTATTTTCTCAGGATTTTTCTTATCATTTTTGGTATAATTGAAAAATACAAAAAGAGTTGATGTGCGTAGTTCTTATTTTGTGCACTTTGTTCTTTATTCGAAATTTAAAAATTAAAAAAATGCAAAAATGAAAATCACTAAAAATTTAAAAATCAAAAACTAAAAAATAGATATAAAAAATTTAAAAAATTAAAAAGAGAAAAAATCCACAAAAACCAAGGACAGTTTGCCTTTGAGATTCCTGCTTTCTCTTAATTACATTTCTTTTGATTATTTGAATAACCCTCGAGAATTGTAGCCTCCCTGAGTTCGATCTTGTTCATTATACAGGTAAATAAGCAGCAAATAAATAAATAAATAAATTGTTTGTCTACCACAGGACTTTTGGGGATAGCAACGACACTTTCATATCCATTAATTTTCGATCTTCAAAGATATCGTGCCAACAAAATTTCACCGTTGTCGGGGAAATAAAATAAAAAAATCAAAAATCCGAAGATACCGTGACAACTGGTACCTAGTGTTTTTGTAGGTTTTTTAATTATTAAATTTTTATGGATTTTTTATTGCATATATTTTAATTTTATAATTAAATTTTTAATTTTTTATATATTTTTTCAGATTTTTTTTTACTTTTAATATATAGTAATGGTATGTATATGCAATATGTATAATATAGGTCATATATATAATATACATAATACACATATATAAATCTAAAATTCAAATAAAATAGTCATTTTCATTTTTTAAAGGTTTTAAAATATAATTATAGTATTTATTACATTTCATAATAATACTAAGTTTATATAATGATATATAGGGTACAATATATGTTATTATATTTATAAATATAGCTATATATAGTCAAAAATTATAAAATAAAGTGTTACGCTTTTTATGGATTTTTCAGCATGTTTTGCTAGTTTGATTGTATTTTTAAAATCGAAAATAGTCTTAATTTGGGAATATTTAAATAGGTTGAATTGTTTTTAGATTTAAAAATATAAAATGGGTCTAATCATTCTCAAAACTATATTTAATACATAATAATATGAATATATGATATATATATATATAGGAGAAACTTCAAATGAGGCGGGGTCTCACCATATATATGGTGAGCCACCCTCAATTTAGGCATCTTTCTAATATATTTTACAATTTCTTGTTTCATATATATAATAATAAATATTAACACAACATGTATAGTCAAATAAAATTATGAAAATATTATTATAATAGATGGAAATATTGATTTGAATTTAGATGCTATATTTTACAAAATTCATTTTTTTACAATGTGCAGTTTATATTTTACAAAACTGTTACAGAGTTTTTACTAAATGCGCAGTAGCTTTTAAAATTTCAGAAAAGCCCCCACCTCATTTGAAAGGTCCCATATATATATATAAGATAGAAAACTATTTTTTGGAAATTTTGAGAATTTTTTATAATTTCTCCAGTATAAGAGAGGATTTGCATTTTTTGGGTTTTCTTTTTTATTTTTTAGAGATTTTTGGTTTGTTGTTAGAAAATACAAGAATAACATGTACCTAATTGTTTTTGGATTTTTCAGATAAGGTTATATTTTTTTGTATTTTTAAGCTAAAGAAGGTATAAAAGGGCTCCTTATGATTTCTAATAAATAGAAAATGCATGAAGAATGTTAAATAAAAGGCATGCATAAATGATCATCATATCAGGCATTTTCGCCTATTTTTGTAGAATAATTGGAACAGGACAACTATTTTGTAAAAAAATGGAATAGCAAAAATGCAATTATACAAGCTAGTAGGGGCATTTTATGCAATATAAAGTAAACCTAAGGTGATACATGCAAAATACCCAAATTTTTCAAACATAAATGTGATTTTTGACACTAAGTAGTAATTACATGAATCAGAGGGGCATACATGCAATTTGTCCATGTACGTGGGGGGGGGGGCATGCGAGGTGACTTAAAAGTGGACAAATATGAAATACTTAATAAGCACATGGGTTCCTTAGCAGTTTTCCACTAAAATCTTCACTTAATTAAAGATTTATGGGTGTACTTAATAAATATAATGTTGTAGAGGGGGGTTCTTGCAATTTACCTACTTAACGGCCCTTGATCATGCCACTCTCTAGATTGTGTGTGGTGGATCTAACGACCCATCTATTGCACTGCTTTGGCTTGAATGGGTGGTTTTTATTAGATCTGGAAGTCGAAGGAGATTCGACAACTCCTAGGTGCTTACGAAGAACACCCAAGAACAAGGATCAGTGGCTCCTTCAATCGACAATTCTCGATGACTCCAACATTCTTTCTCCCTTTTGACAATGGATATGGCCTCCTAGGTGCTCTCCGCATCTGCAGGTGATCCTCTATGATGCTTAAGTCCTCTCGATGAGGATCTTGGGCTCCGTTTGCTTAGAATAACTAGAAATTTGATAAGGCTTCAATTTACCGCTCCAATAGGTCATCAAGACCCAGTTCTTGCATAAAATTATTCCTTGGCTCGAGTGCTTCTTCCTCGCCCATGTGGTGAATCTGGAAGGCAAGGAGGGTGGAATGGCGACAAGTCTCCGACGATAGGCGGATGGTCGAGTCTCATTTTTCTAGATCCACAATGGATCGTGGCTTCTTTGATGGGCAAATGATGGAGCAAATGTAGGGGAACAAAGTAGTGTGGAAATCGGGTCGATTAATGATCGGAAACGGATGGATATTGCCTGGAGTTTGAGCTCCAGGTCAAATTGGGGATTCCAATTTACTCCTAAAGTAAACACTAAAAATGAAAGTTAAATACGGGACATGAAGTCTAAGACATAAGGTTACCTAGGAAAGATGGGAAAAGGGCCTCAATTCGGTCCTAGAAACGAAGAAGCAGAACCACCAGTCGTTGTCCGGTGATGGGCTTATCGACCTCCAACGAGCTTCTCCTTGTTGTCGAATGACAATCTTGCATCTCTTGTCACTAGCCACAAACCTTGAGGTTGAACTTGAAGGATATTATAAGATCCTTAAGCACATCACAAAAGTGTGAGAATCACATTGTATGCGATTTGGAGCGACTAGTCGCACTACTTGCTCGAGGCAGTGGAATTCAAAAAATTTTCATGCGATGAAACCACATGATCCAAAAACACTTCTCGGACAGTTTCATCTAAACCATAAACAAGTATTAGGGTTTCCTTTTGAAGCGTGGTTGTGACCAAGTCTCAATGCTCAGATACATATATCAATAATGAAATTATCCATGAACTCTTTCAAGGATAATACGCTTTCTCCGCGAATACTTGGAAATAAGGACAATGCGATTGTATTGTTCCATGTATAGTGACTTGGATATTGGGATCACATCTCAAATCAAGATCTTGCAGACCTCTCATAAATGCTTGATTAAATCAAGACCGCAAATCTAATCTTCTCATTGCATCTGAATCACATTCAGATCAATGACCAACATTTGGACCAAGATCAGTTCACTTCTCTACTGAGAGCAGTTACTAAAATCCAGACCAATTTCATCACTCCGTAGGAATGGGAGCATAATGGTTATGCAATCGTTTATGATCACATCACCCTCAGGTATTCCTAATACATGTACATCCTGCATACTGGAAGACCGAGATCAAACCTAAAGTATTAGATCAATTTTACACTGTCTACTTCAAGGTTTTATCATAAAGTTTCTCATTCGTATATTGGGAGTTGGTATGGATCATATACTTTCCAAAAGCAAATTTCATACCCAGGTGTCGATCATATACTTTCCAAAAGCATATATCTAACCTACAAATTGCGTCAAGCTTCCAAAGCGAGATGACAATGCACATAATTTTATTCTTCCTAATATCTCATGAGTGAGCTCCTGTCATCTGGTTCAGTAACTGAACATGTATAATCCCTTTGAGAGATCGTATTACTCATATGCCCTTGCATGCACACCAGCGTGCTGGTGTAAAGACCTTGGTTAAGTCATCAACCTATTGGTTTGCTAAATGTACATACTCAGACATATAGTAACACATGAGGATGCATGACTATATCCTGACAGCATACGACATAGGTCTTTGGATATCTCGATCTCATTAAGTCAAAAATTTGACCTAACTTATCTAACACCTCTGAATGTATATTCCTATGTAGAGGACCTGCATCAAGAGGTCGGTTAGATATCAACCTTTAGAGAAAGGATTGCCATCTCCTTCACAGACTGGAGATCATCTCTTAATAATCATTTGATGGTACTTGATGAGTCCTCAATCTAACTCTTTAAATATTCATCCAGGCACCGACCTTTATAATTCAATAATTGAATCAACAGCTGTATGATCATTAAGATGGCCATGGTACATAATCTTAATTGTACTAAGGGACCTATTATGCAAATTACTTATTGTTCATTTCAGATATTAGCAATAACATTTATTGCATAATGGCTCACCGTGGGCTCGCATGTCCAACAATCTCCCACTAGACCAAATATCCATTAATGGGATAATCTTTAAACCCGCACTCATGTGATAATCATAGTCTATTTAGGAAAATGGTTAAATAAGTTGATTAGTCACTCTGTTCCTGAGAGACTACACCAAATCCTTTTACGACACTTGCATATCTCCTAGTAACTGTTCTCACATTCAATACGAATATTGAATCTTATGTAACCAATACACAATATTATCAGTTATAGTGTCCTTGACACTACATCTCAATTATTATAACCAATACTTCCATTATCCTTATCAAAATGCCCTTATTCTTTGAGATCTTTATCTCCTAAGGTATCTGCAGTTAAGACCTTTTAGATCACTATCTATAAAGTCTTAATTTCTTGAAGATAAGACTTCGAGCACTATCTCTAAGTCTTGTCATCTTTGAAGATATTATTATTACTGAAATAAAGTGTTTTATTTCCATAGTAGGATTAGTAACATTTTAGTACTCCCACTACTTGTTAGACATCTGGCTTTTGTACATAAATATAGCATACACACGGCTTCTCGTACTAATGCACAAGGGAAAGAAGTTTTAGCATGCACCTCCTCAACTCCTTGAGATGATATCCCTTTAGAAAGGTCAGTACCATATCTTGGGGGGAAAATTCCAGAAAATGAAAAATGTCCAAAGTGTACTACTAATGTGGCAGTCCCAATACCCTCTTTTCTTTACTTCTGAACAACATCAGAACTAAGATCTAAGAGGTATCTTCGAGATCATATCTCAAGGTATGGAATAGCCAATATTTAAAACACTTATTATTATCCTTATATCATTCCAAATGATTAGGATATCATCTACATTTACCATGATGAACACAATGGCACTCCCACTAAGCTTCACATGGTTCATCAAGATTCTATTTGAAATCATAACATTTATAATTTCATCAAATCTTATGTTCCAAATACAAGAAGCTTATTTGAGTCCATAGATGGGTTTCTTTAGCTTGCACACCTTGCTTTCCTCAACCATGAACCCCTGGGGAAACTTCATGTGAATATCCTCAGAGAGGTATTCATAGTGGAATGCAACATTAGATTTTATCTTAAAGATGACAAAAGTCAAGTTTTGTAGCTATAGTAGCAATATCACGATGGTTTTAAGCATGGTCACTGAAGAGCAAGTCTCATCGCAAGAAATGTCTTCTCTTCGGTGTGTAGCTCATGGCTACGAATCGTGCTTTGAAGGTCTCTACCTTCTCATCAGTTTCTTTCTTCTTTTGAAGATCCATGTGTACCTTAACAAATCTTACCCATATAGGTGGATCCTCGAGAGTCCATATACAACACTTGTATATGAAGTCTACTTTAGACTTTTATTGCTAACATCCATCTTTCCATGTCATGATCTTCAGAAGCTTCATCACATGAAGAAAGATCATTGTCAGATTTCTCTGACACAACGAATCCATCCTCAAATTTATTTGAAGAGGTATTAGTGTCTCATCTTTAATTGTCCTTTTAATTTCCTCATTATCCTCTCAAGATTCAATGAGTTCATTTTCTTCATTTTCATCTTGATTCTTAAGAGTCTCAATCTCTAAGAATCATATCCTTAAGGATGAAATGTTTTAAGAATCTCAAGGTCATAAAGTAGGTATTTAATACCATCCTTTATTTTCCTAATGAAGCATCACTCTTTGGTGCTAGATTCCAGCTTACTTGCATGGAACCTAATTAAGGACATATATTGTAGTCTCTACTACATATATACCTAGAAACTAAGTGGTATTTATGTTAAGATTTATCATTGATCAAATCATGTCACACATGATCAATTTTATCTCTCTACAATTCTTATGAGTTAAGGTACATTAGGAGAATTGAGATAATAATGACATTCCTTTCTCCATAAGGTATTCCATGAATTCATCTAATAGGTACTAACTACCTAGATTAGATAAAATTCATTTTCATCTTCCTTTAAAATTTGGTTCTAAACCAAAATAGTGAAATCTTTCAACATTTCAAAGGTTTCTAGGTTTAAGGGAAGAAATCTCATATCGCAAATAATCATCAATATATATCACATATCATTAATGTTTATTATTATAGATGATCCACATACATCAATATGTATGAGATCTTGAATGCCTTGACATCTTACACCATTCCCAAAGAAGGGTGCTTTGGACATTTTCTACTTTCAATACAACATTCATAAGTATGCAAGATTTGAAATTTCAGGCATTCTAAAGTTTCATCTCTCACTTGTCTATTGATCACATCAACCGATATATGTCCAAGGTTTGATGCTAGATCATTTGACAAATGATCTTCATCCTCCTATTGATCTTGTTAAGGTTTAGTTTTCAGAAATAGAAATGTTAACATTGTTTAATTTGCAAAAAAAAATCACATTGCATCTAAAGATTCCAAAAAAGTTATAGTACGTAAAATTCATCATTTTTAAACTACTATCAAATTTTCATAAGTTTTTGCGTTTCAATTGTATGAATAATAATTGAAAACCACCTATAAAGTTTTGATTTTTTTCATGCATGCACATTAACAGATAAAAATGAAAAAAGTGTTTTGGACTTGACACAACATAAATAATTAAGAAAAAGAGCCTTCTAGATTTTTAAGCTCATTTGCTTATAATTTGTATTTTCCATCTTAGGCTAATTTAACCTTAAATTTGGCATTCCTCATTTGCATATCATTATTATTTGCATAAAAATCATAAAATGATTCTCCTCGAAAACCTAACATCTAAATAATATGAAAATCCTATGGGGACAATGGACTCCCTGAGTTCGACTTTGGGCTTACCCAAGTAAAATAAATTTGACTGCTTTTGCATTTATGTTAATATTAATAAGTTATCTCTTTAATTAATCTGATTTTGCCTGCCTAAAAAACATCACATTAATTCCACAATATTAGTGAGGGCTGATTTTGGGTTTTGTCATTGCCCCACCACATTTTCCATCGAAATTTTCTATTTATTTTTTTCAAAAAAATCACAAACTACTTTCATCACTATATCCCTATAATATGCCACTCCAATTTCTTCAGAAATAAAGACCCCTCTGCCCTCCATCTAGAATAGGTCTGTTGAAGCGGATTTTTCAGGGGTCTAAATATGTCTCACACATGGAGGAGACACAGTCGATGTGGCGACCCGCAAGAAATCCTACTTTAAATAACAATTAACCCACAACAGATGATCAAACAATGAAAAGCAAGTGTGCGGAGTTAAAATTTATTATAACTCTACAACAAAGATGTGTATATGTGCAAGTTTGTGTAGAGTGTTGAACAGATGGAACAAGCAGGGTAGATCAGGGGAAAATGCTCAAAAATGAGAATGTGATTTGTTTATATATGTATGTGCTCTTTTTTGGGGGTTTTTAACTTATTTTATTTTATTTTTAATTTTATAATTTTATTTTTTGATTTTTAATTTCTAATCTTGTCTTTTCATTTTATATATTTTTTATATTTGCTTTTTCTTTTAAATGATAAAATAAGGTATATATACAATGTAAGCTAGGGTTAATATACAAATTAAAAAAATTCAAAAATAAGAAAATAAAATTTTTTTGTCTTTTTAATAATTTTTTACTATTTTGTGATTTTTCCAGATTTTTTGCTAATTTTATAGGTTTTTAAAATCAAAAATACCCAAAACAGGGTTTAAAATAAATAGCTGAATTTAAAATGGAGATTAAAAATATAAAGCAAAGTCAAAAATTCTCCAAATTAAATATAAAATAAAGGTAATACAACAAAGAAAATTCAGAAATAGAAAACACAATTTTCTAGATTTTTATAAATTATATAAATTTTTTATAAAGGTTTTAGAGTTTTTCTCTTTTTTTGATTTTCTTTTATATTTTTTAGTGATTTTTTGTTTGAAGGACAAAGATACGAAAATATAGGAAATATTTTTTTGATAAATTTTCAAAAAGTTTTTATAATTTTTATCTATTTTATAGTGTAGATAAGGATAAAAAGGCATGTTTTTGATTTTTTATAACTAATAATTATCTTGAAAATGCAAAATAAAAATATGTGCATAAAAAGTAATGCAATAGGTACACATTGATATTATTTTGGGATTTTTTAGAGCAATATAGATGTATGAAATCAATGCTAAAAACAAAGAGAAACTACACTCCTTATAGGGATATTTTTGTAAATATCAGAAACTCAAGGGATGAAGTGCAAATTTCACCACAAAAATCGTAACTGGAATAAAATATTATAGGACCTATCAGAAATAAGTAAAGCCCCGAAGGCTTACCAGCAAAACTCTCAAAATCACGTGTCTGAACACGTACGCCCCTAGCGGGGGTCAAAATGTAATTTCCAGAAAGCCAGGGGTTGATTTGCAATATGTCCAAAAAGTTATATATGCATAAAATAGTTCTAGGACTAAATAAAAATAACCAAAAGACTAGGGTCCCAACTGCAAAAAGCCCACTCACATGAATAGTCACGTAAGGTGATGTAGCTAGGACCATATGGTAATTATCTAAAGTGCAGGGGGAATAAATGTAAATATGACAAAAATTATAAAAAATTGATGAATGTTTGTAGAGTATTTAATAAATACAAAAGTGGCGAGGGTAACAATGCAAAATACCCGGTGCATGGTACGATCCGACGGTAGGCCTGGATCCACTAAAACACGTGTCGACGCCTGGTGGCTTGATGACGGTTCGTGATCCTATGGCTGAGATTAGATCTCTGCAGCAGGATCGACGGTTGAAGCACGAGGAGATCCGGCGGAAGCTGTACTCCATGACGAAGAGGAGAAGATCCAATGTCGCGGAGGCGTGGAGGAAGAACGGTCGACGAACTCGGCCTGGATGAACTTGAAACTCCAAAATCTTCTCTCTTAGCGCTGCATCCTCCCTTCCGATGATATAAAATGCCACCCAGGCTTCCTTCCCGTCGACTTGATGCTTCAAAATGCTCCGAAGAGCTCCGGTGATGGCTAGCGGCGGAGGTGAACCTGGAGGTATCCTTTTGACAAAACACCCCTCAGATGGGGCCTTCCAGACCCTACAAAGACATGCGAAAGCGCAGAGAGATGAATGCAAAGGAATCTGGGCTATTATTAGGTGTATTCAAGGGTGAACATTGACTAGGCGATGAGCGGACAGTGGTGGCCAGAGCAGAGCTCCAGCGAAGGTTTTTAGGCGAAATCTACGGGTTACACACTAAAATGCATACTGGAAATGAACCTACTGCTATTTCTAAGTTAGAAGCGCATAAAATAACAGATAGGATATAGGTACCTCACCAGTGACCGGGAAGCAAAACCTCGACGGTCGAGATTGGCCAGAGATGGTAATGGAAGCTCATCCGCCTTCGCCTGGGCACGCTCGAAGTAGCTGGAGCGGCCCCTGTCACGGGCCTCGATCCTGAGCAGACCAGAGGGGCCGAAGCTAGGGTAAAAAGGGTTCAAAGTGAGGAGGGAAGCTCGAGGTGACTTTTGTACAAGATGATTAACGGGGCTCCATTATCGAAGAATAGTGGAGATTCAATGATCCAATCCCCAAAAAAACACTAGGGCGTGAATCCTCGATAAGTGGAGAACAAAAGTCATGAAGGAAGCCATGCTGTTTGGTGAAAGCCTCAGCATGGAAAAAATCGAGAAGAAGAGGGCGGACGAAGATCTAGCAGGCACAGACCTGGGGTCATGGAGTTGACCCCCGGTCAATGGATGGCGTGGCCTGATTGGACCACGTCATCCGCAAAAAGACAAAAAATAAATAAAAGATTTTTAAATTCAATTAAAAATAATAAATGGTTTTATTAATTTTAGATTTTAAAATGAAAAATATTTATTATTTTATAAGGCATTTTACTATGATTTGTATTTATTTTTTCGAGGGGTGTAATTACATGTTACCTTTTAAGGGTTATATATAGGTATATTTGTCTACATATTTTAATGTTTTATTTTTATTTTGTATATTTAATTTTATTAATTTAATATATTATTTTATGTATTTATAACTTAATTGTATACACTTAAATATATTTTTATTTTATTTTTATGATGTATTATATACAATAAAATAAATAAATGTATTATATATAGGTATATATAGGTATTTTACCTATGTAATTTATACAAGTATTTTATTTTTATGTTTTATTTAGTGTTTTATTCCTGTTTTTATACACATATATTATAAATAATATTTACAAAATTATAAAAATATAAAATTATAAAAATAATGAATAATAAATAAAATGAATATTTTAATCGGTACAAGTATACAATAGGGGTCCAAAACCTAACATTCAAACCTAACTCCAAAAAATATGAAGACACCTTCATTAAATAGCTTATTAAAAGTTATATACAATTAAAGGTGATTTTTATATATTTTGAGTTTTTATTTGAGAGATATGGGTCTGGGAAGTTGGGATTTTGGAATCTTATTTAGATCATATCTTTTTATCTGTACATTATTTTGTATGAAATCAATTTTGTATTTTAATATATTTAGTTATCTACAAATTTCACGTAAAAGTTTCTTTATTTGAGGTATAAAAAGTGGAACCAAAAATAGGTCTCAAAAAATAAAAAATTTGAATTAAATAAAAGGAATTTTTATTGGATTTTGTCCCTTATCTCACCCTACTTTATTTCTTGTCGACCTAGTCATCAAGATGCCTAGGTCTCGGTGTTTAGGGTCATCAAATATCTTCAATATTCTATTCTCTTTCTTTTCATTATTCTATAATTTTAGCTTTAAAAATCGTATTTTACACAGTATTTACACAAAGATGCATAAATGATAAAATGCATGAATTAAGCCTATTTACACGCATTTACTAGGGTTTTTAAGGCCAAAATGATAGAATAAAGATGATGAAACGGAGATTCATCATCCCCCTAAATTTTCCTTTGCTAGTCCCTAGCAAACACTTAGGCAATAAGTGCAGAAAAGAAAAATAAAGAAAAGAAAAAGAAAGAAATTGGATTTAGTTTAATTATCAAACAAGTCCTCACAAAATCAAAGTTTGGAGCTCATGTCGGACCTTTGAACTTTTAGTGCAGGCGGAACCTTAATGAAAGTGGGATTTGAAATCCAACAACCTTCGAGAATCCCAAAACTCTGCTCAAGTCTCCTCAATAGTCAGGTCAGAATACGTCAACTCATACGCAAACCCTTACGACTATGAATCTGACTCAACCGTGCAAGTGATAGTGTCTCTCCCCAACTGAAATGACAAAGAGATTGACTTATCTAGCATGACAACCCAGTGATTCCCCATTCCAGCACCTCTTTCCTCGAGGAGCGTGGTATTCCCTTCTAAGTTTAAGCGACAACCGGCTCAAGAGGAGGGGGTGAAGAGAAGAATGGATGGTAGCAAGTGTATCTACCTATCCTAGGATGCAAGACTAGTGTAGTCAAGTCATCCAGCTGCAGGCTCACATAATTTGACTTTGAGGCTCAAGCTTGCTTATTTTCTATACAAAATATATTCACTCCGGCAGGCTTTTTATTTTCAATCAGGCATGTCCATTTTTTTGGAGTTTTTGCTTTTGTTCTTTTTTCCCTTTTTTTTAAATACTATATACAACATCATTTACATAGGGAGTTTTTCCTCTTGAGCCAGTAGACTATCCCTCTTTTGAAGCTTTATTGCAACCCACACTCTCTTGTCTTCAAAATTCATCATCACCGAACGGGTTGGGGTGCACTTCCCTCCCTAGAGGAGGACAAATGTTTCCACTTCTGTGGGTCTCATACCGGCAAATCCAACCCCCTCACCACTCCAACTGAGTTGAGCCAAGTGAAAGTTGCAGGTGTTCAAGTTGTGTCATTATCAATAAGAGTCATGCATGTGCTCCAAAATACTCTACTTAGGCAGTCAAGAATCCATTGAACCAAGACTTGTAATCCTCAAACAATTAAGTCAACTAGACCTGAAGTACCTCAATTCCAACTCCTATAAGGTTCCTGTTATTAGGTAGATTTAAGGTCCAACCAAGATCCAATCTCAGGATTTTATTTAGACTTGTTCAACTATCAAACATGATCTGAAAAATGCAAATGCCATGCAAATGCTATGCATAAAATGCATAATTTATTTTTATGATGCATTTTTCAAAGATTTTGAACTTTTTATGGATTTTTGAAAATGATGATGTATATGCATTTTTTGTTTTTCAAAAGAGTTTTTCAAATATTTTTGGTATTTTTAATTTTGCACAGGTTTTTGGGATTTTTGAAAACAATGATTTTGGATAAAAACTAGATACAACTATTTACACGGGAATGTATCTAATATTTACAAGAAGTGGATTTTAAGAATTTACAAGGGGTAAGTGTTCAATTTTATAAATATGTATTAATAAAGAATTTTAGTGTGATGCATATATTCCTCAAACTTATTTGAAAATTATTTTACAAACAATTTTGAAAAACTATAGTCCAAAATAATTTTTGAAAAGAATTTTTACAAACATGTACACACATTTGAAAATCATTTTGCAAAGGTTTTTCAAACAGTATATATAGATTTTTCAAAATATATTTGCAACCATTTGCAAATCGTTTTTCAAACCTTTTTATTTCACATGAATAAAAGAATTTTTTCAAAACAAAATATTTTTACAAAGGTTGATAATATTGAACAAAACATTTTCCAAATAGTTTTCAAAAGATTTTCAAACTATTTTTCAAACATTTGGCAAAAAACATTTTCACCTGATTTATTAATCAATAAATATAAAAAGAATATGAGGAATAAATAACATCTTTTTGATAAGTTTTTTAATGAATTTTATAGTATTTTTAGCCATAATTATAAATAAAAATACGAAAGTACAAGTTATGGCTAAAGTATATATGTAATATATACGACCCCCCTATACTTAGCTTGAGATATGTCCTCATAGATCAGAGATAAAAGAGAAGACATAACTCATACCGAATATAGAAAAGTCTAGAGAATAAACGAATGAAGATACAAATGAATGAGAAGTTGACCGTCCCTCCTATACTTAGGATCAAATAATCCTAAGTATAGCAGACTGTACACAAAGTAGGGAGGTTCAAGCATGGGAATGAATAGATCGTACTCAAACTGTCGCCTCCTATACTTAAGGTAAGATATCCCTAAGTATAGACAAGAAGAGGAGATAATGGAGAGGTTCGAAAAAATGAAAGATCTCAAGATGCACCCCCCTATACTTAAGACAAAGTACGTCCTAAGTATAGAAGACTGACAAAATGGGGTGACACCTTTTTGGTACAAAAATAAAATAGAAAATGAAAAGAAGAAAAAAGATCAGAAGATGGAAGAAGAGATCAGAAAGAATGTACACACCACTCCTCCTATACTTAGGGTAAAAGAATCCCTAAGTATAGGCAACAACAGGAGTAATGAAACAGAATGATGAACACTCGGCTCAACCACCCCCCTATACTTAGGACAAAGTATGTCCTAAGCAAGGCAAACACGAGAATGGATGGATGAGCAATACGAGAGATGGACAAGAGAGAATATACAATAGAGTGGACATATAGAGGATCAAGAAGGTCGAAAGAGAACCTTCTTGTGGGACCGCTAAGGAATAGATCTGATATGGTGTAGGTCAACATCGGGGTCCTCAGATGACATAAACCAATCAATGTCAACTCGGCGAAGGTCCTCAGTGGTCCTAGAGTGTGAATGCACAGATGGGTCAGTGAAAGAAGTGCAGCTATCTCTAGCCTTTGGGTGTCTCACTGATGTCAAAGTGAAAAGGGATGGACTCATCATCATCGGAAGAAGTGTAGTCAGTGTCATCCTTCGAGGTCTCATCTAGGTCAAAACAAAAAGGAACGAACTCATTGGTGAAAGTATTCGAGTCATGTTCGTCCTCAAGCGTCTCAACCAGATCATCATTCTCATCAAAAGGCTCGAATTCCTGGATAAAAGCAACACGATCAAATTCAGCCTTTGTCTCATCAATATCTAAGTGAACATGAACATACTCATTAGTGAAAGAAGTCAAGTCATGTCCCTCCATTTTAGTCTCTAAATCTGCCCTCCGCTAATGGTGTCAATCGTGTAAATCCCGTGGATGTCATCAACACAACACCAAGTCCTAGAAGAAGGAACTCCGAGGTCTATGCTTTCCGAGTCTTCCTCCATGGGGAGGAATTCTCGGGTCTCAGTGGAATCCGGCATACAACAAAAGTCTCTGATAGTCTCGTCAAGGTCATCGTCCTCGAGGTCAGCTAGGATCGATGAAGTCACATCAGGTGTAGGTCTCTGATCGGGCTTGGGTGTAGTGATGATTACTTCGCTCTCGTCGACAAAACGGAAGCGAATTTCTCCTGATCCATAGTCAATAATGACCCTCGCAGAGGCGAGGAATGGTCGTCCCAAGATGATTGGAGAGTGCTCTCCAGTGGAGATCTCCGTGGGAAATACGAAAAAATCAACATTGTACCTCATGCCCTGAATCGAAATGATGGTATTTTCAACGATACCCTTCGGCCTATTAATAGATCCATCAACAAACTGTATGATCACCCTGGTTTCCTTCAGAGGCCCTAAGCAAAGATACTGTATCAGCGAGAAGGGTAAGATGCTAATCAAAGCACCGCCGGCCAAGAGAGGGTAATTACAAGTGAAGTTAGAGATGGTGCAGCTAATGAAAGGGGTAGCTACGTTCTTCTTCCTAGGAATGGGACGGTATGTGATGGTGTGGGCAGTGGCCATGTTCAAGATATGATGCTCAAATATGCTCCTCTACTTTCTCTTCTTATGATGAGGAGCAGATATTGGGTCATGGCCTACCGAAGTGGGGCACGGATGATCTCATGAATGGTGTCCACCACTTCGGGTTCAGTAAACATTTTTTTTTAGTTTTTGGACCTCCGCCATACAAGGGAGGAAGTTAGAATCATCGTATACATGAGGAATGCCAAGAGCAGTCTGTACAGCGGCATCCTCGGGGTCAAAGATGGGACTAGATGTGAATGAATGCGTGGGTGAAGGGTCTGGCAGATGGTACCTTTCCTCACAGTCTGAATCAACGAAAGTTCTCCCGAAATATTTTTGTGTTTTTAATTTTTTCTCATTTTTTATATTTTTGGCGCTTGCAAGCTCTCATGACCGTCCTCAAGTGAATCCATATCCTCAAAGAATGGAGCGTCATTCTGGTTCTTATTCAAACTAGTAATATTATCGATCCTCGAATTAGTGTGCTCCATCGTCTGGTTCAAGGCCTCAAGTGTGGATATCATGAAAGGTGACTCCAACATATCAGTCTCAGGTGGATGTGAAGGTGGAAAATACGGAGGTGAAGATGGGTGCAGATAGAAATCCAAGTGCCGATATTGTGGCTGAGGCGGGTATGTACAAAAATAAGAAAAAAAATGGGAGGAAGATCCTTCTGATAAAAGGTAGATGGACCGGCTGGATTGTATGAGGGATCCACGAAATCCAGATAAAAATTGCTCTAGGGGCTATCTTGAAAATAAAAGGAAATGATCGGGAGAGCACGGAGGTCAAATCAAGAGACGCAAAGAAGAATGTGCAAAGGTGCATGGGTGATCTAGAATTCACACAAATCAATCACAATCAAACACACACAAAACAAAACACACCTTAATTCACCTACTCAAATCGGTGAAGGTCGCAAAAGTGCGGTCTTTTTATCTCGTCTATTTTAGAGATAGGTGAGAAGTCAAAAATTACGCAAACACTTAGGTGGTTGAAATGGGATTTGGGCACTACTCCTTAGGGTGTGCGCGAGAAAGTAAAAGGGAAGACAATGAGGGGATTACTTGCCCCAAGACAAGATTTTTCTTTTTGGTTGATTTTAGGGTCGAGTAATGTTAGTAGTCCCAATTATATTGATCATCACTTTTTTGTATTTTTAATGAGAATGCATGAGCCTATCGAGGAGTCAATTCCTTTAAGCACCTAGGTGATCAAAATCAGAGGTAGAGAAATGGAAAAGCAATGCAAGCGACAAATCAATTATGGATGCTAAAGCGTAAATGCTCACCTTGCCACCTGGACTCTACATGCAAGGATGCTCAGCAGAATTGAAACCTATCTATATGCAGATGCAAGCCGATGAAATCTCCCTAAGATGAGAAACTGTTATTATCATGAAGAACCATATGCTAAATATCTAGAAGAGAGATCCAAAAGTCCGGTCTAGGAAGTGCATCGGTATCCGCCACAACGGAACCTGCAAGCGTTGTATAGCACTTCTCTCAACGCTCGATCTCAATTCCAAATAAGAAGCAATTTACAATTTGACTAAGTCCAAGCTCAAATTTATAGGTACATGCAATGGTAATTAATGTGTTTGGCCGTAATCTATTGTTAAGCAGTCCTACACCTAAGGGCTCAATCACACAAAAGAATAAAACAAAACTGTGAAACAAATGAAAAAAATGCGAAGAAAACTGACAAAACCATGGTGATCCCCCAAGTGAATAAACACTTGGAAATGAGGCCCGAATGTTCAAAGTCCAGAGTACCTGTATTTTTACAATAAATACGGTCTCTCTCTCACTTTAATGAAACAAATAAATGCTACAAATGAAAAATGAGCTCAGTCTTCAAAAATCCCTCTACGTCTCCTTTGGTGCTAGGCAAGCTGAAGCCGACTTCACATGGGTGCATAGGAGCCTTGAATAAAGCACCTCCCTCGAGCCGCGGTACAAGAGATGCCAAGGTACCTCGCATAAAGTCAAACAAGAGAGGAGGTTAGACAACTCAAACAATTATATCAAAATAAAGAAAATAAATGAAGCACAAAAAATAGGCAAATAATCACAATCAATCAAGCAATGCCAATGTAAGCGTTGTTGCTCCCCGGCAACGGCGCCATTTGTTGAAGCAGATTTTTCATGGGTCTAAATATGTCACACACATGGCGGAGACATAGTCGTTGTGGTGACCCACAAGAAATCCTACTTCAAACAATAATTAACCCACAACAGATGATCAAACAAAGAAAAGTAAGTGTGTGGAATTAAAATATATTATAACTCTACAGCAAAGATGTGTATGGGTGCAAGTATGTGTAGAGTGTCGAACACAGGGAACAAGCATGATAGATCGGGCAAAAATGCTCAAAAATGAGAATGTGATGTATTTTTCTATATATGGGCTCTTTTTTGTGGGTTTTTATTTTTTATTTACGTCTAATTTTATATTTTTATATTTTGATTTTTAATTTCTGATTTTGTCTTTTCTTTTTATATTTTATATTTTTATATTTTCTTTTTCTTTTAAATGGTAAAATAGGGTATATATAGGATACATATACAATGTAAGCTAGGGTAATATAAAAATTAACAAAAATGTTCAAAAATAAGAAAATAAAATATTTTTGGCTTTTTTAATATTTTTTTACTATTTTTGTTATTTTTTCAAAATTTTTGTTAATATTTTTAGATATCTAAAAAAATACCCAGAACATGATTTAAAATAAAATTTTGAATTTAAAATGGAGATTAAAAATATAAAGCAATGTAAAAAATTCTTCAAATTAATTTTAAAACAAGGGTAATAAACCAAAGAAAATTCAGAAACAGAAAACACAATTTTTTTATGAATTTTAAAAATTTTTATAAAGGTTTTAGAGTTTCCTTTTTTTGCATTTTCTTTTATATTTTTTAGTGATTCTTGTTCTGAAGGTCAAAGATACAAAAATACATAAAATATATTTTTTTGAGAATTTTTCAAAAAGTTTTTATAATGTTTATGTATTTTTATAGTGCAAACAAGGACATAAATGCACATTTTTTATTTTTTATAAATAATAAATAGCTTTAAAATGCAGAATAGAAATATATGCGTGTAAAAGCAATGCAAAAGAAACACAATGATTTGGGATTTTTGAGCAGTATAGATGTATGAAATAAATGCTATAAACAAAGAGAAACTACACTCCTAGAAGGGGTATTTTTGTAAATATCAGAAACTCAAGGGCCAAAGCGCATATTTCACCACAAAAATTATAACCGGAATACAATATTAGTGGACCAATCAGAAATAAGTAAAGCCCTGAGGGCTTCCTTGTAAAACACCCAAAATCACATGTTTGGACACGTGCGCCCCTAACAGGGGTCAAAATGTAATTTCCAAAAAGGCAGGGGTTTATTTGCAATATATCCAAAAAATTATATCTGCATAAAATAGTTCTAGGACTAAACACAAATAACCAAAATATCAGGGTCCAAAATGTAAAAAGCCCACTCACGTGAATAGTCATATGAGGTGACATGGCAAGGTACAGATGGTAATTATCTAAAGTGTTGGGGGCGAAATGTTAATTTTACAAAAATTATAAACAGTCGATGAATGTTTGCAAAGTATTCAATAAAAACAAAAGTGGTGAGGGTAACAATGCAAAACAACCAACGCTTGACGCGATCTGACGGCATGCCTAGATCCACTAATACACGTGTCGATGCCTAGTGGCATGATAATGGTTCGCGATCTTACGACTAAGATTAGATCTCCGCAGCGGGATCGACGGTTGAAGCACAGGGAGATCTGGCGGTAGTTGTACTCTATGACGAACATGCGAAGATCCAACGGTGTGGAGGAATAACGACCGACGAACTCGTCCTGGATAAACTTGAAACTCCAAAATCTTCACTCTCAGCGATGCATCCTCCCTTTCGATGATACTAAATGCCTCTCAGGGTTCCTTCCTGTCGACTTGATGCTTCAAAATGATCCAAAGAGCTTCGGTGACGACTAGCGGTAGAGGTGAACCTGGAGGCATCCTTTTGACAAAACGCCCCTCAGATGGGGCCTTCCAGACCCTACAAAGACATGCGAAAGTGCAGAGAGATGAAGGCAAAGGAATCCGGGCTATTATTAGGTGTATTCGAGGGCGAACAACGGCTGGGCGATGAGCAGACAGTGGTGGCCAGAGAAGAGCTCCAGCGAGGGTTTTTTGGGGAAATCTACGAGTTACGCACTAAAATGCATACTGGAAATGAACCTACTGCTATTTCTAAGTTAGAAGCACATAAAATAACGGATAGGAAACATGTACCTCACGCTAACCAGGAAGCAAAACTTCGACGGCTGAGATTGACCGGAGATGGTAATGGAAGCTCCTCCACCTTCGCCTGGGCATGCTCGAAGTAGCTAGAGCGACCCCTATCACGAGCCTCGATCTTGAGCAGACTAGAGGGGCCGAAGCTAGGGCAAAAAGGGGTTCAAAGTGAGGAGGGAAATGATGAATCTCCATTTCATCACCTTTATTCTATCATTTTGGCCTTAAAAACCCTAGCTAACGCATATAAACATCATCAATTTGTGCACAATAACATTCATTATTTATTGTATTATTTATATATAAAACAAGGTTTTTAATGCTAAAATTATAGAATAAAGAGAAGAAAAGAAAAAAGAATAAAATATTGAAAATATTTTATGACCCTAAACCCCGAGACCAATTCAAGAATTGAGTTGGTCAACAAGGAATAAAGTAGGGGAAGATAAGGGGCCAAAGATAGAATAAAAGCCCAATTATTTTATTCATTATTTATGCATTTTTGACACATATTTCATTCTTTTTATTATTAATTCATCAAAGAAAGAAACTTTGTACATGAAAGTTGTAGATATTAATGTAAATAAAAATAAAAAATTGAGTTTGTACAAAAATAATACAAAGTGTGCATTTTATACACAGAATAAAAAGCCAAAAATAAAACTTCACAGACCCATATCTTTTAAATAAAAATCAAAACTTATCAAAATCACCTCTAATTGTATATAACTTTTCACAATCTATTTAATGGTGGTGGTTTCATATTTTTTGGAGTTATTGGGTGAAAGTTAGGTTTTGGGCCCTCATTGTACATTCTCCTGATTAAAATATTCATTTTATTCATCCCTTATCATTTTTACAAATTCATATTTTTATAATATTGTAAATATTATTTATAACAAATGTCTAATTAAAATTAAAATAAAATTCAAAAGAAAATGTCAAATAAAATAAATCTCCGTGAAAACATAGATAAAACACCAATGATTATACTTGAACATAAATAAAAGGGAAACATAGTCTCTCATTATTTATTCTTTATAATATTGTAAATATTATTCATATTCTACTAAAAATAGAAAACCAAATAAGCTCAAAAATACATTAAAATCAAAAGATGTATATAATACATAGGTAAAATGCCTATAAATATACCTACATAATATACATATCTATTTATTTAAGTACTTAAATAACTTCATAAAAATAAAATAAAATATATTTATACTCACAAAAATAATCTATAAATATATAAAATAAAAGAATAATTAAAAAATACAAAATGAAAATAAAAATAAAAATTCATTAATATATATATATATATAAATACGTTATTAAAAAGGAACTACTAATAAATTACACCAAAAATAAATAAAAATCATATTAAAATACTACATTAAATAAAAATTGTTTTATAATAAAAATTTAATAAAATCATTTATTATTTTTAATTAATTATTTTTTCGAATTTGGGTTCTGCTCTACCTTCTAGCGGTGAGTTGGATGAATCAGAGCGCGACCAACGTTGACCTCCAGTCAACTATTCTGCCTCCAGCCACCTGCGTGTCAGGTGTCTATCAAGCTGTCTTCTCCAATTTCCTCTTCTTAACCATTGATTTTTCTCCTCGATTCCTTTACGAAAACCCTTCTGCCATCATCCCTCAATCACGCCACCACTTTTCTAAGGTCAAACACTTCTCGATTCGAGCAGAAACCCTAACCTAATAAGCCGCCATCGTCCTTGTCTATAAACAATCGCATCCTTCTTCCTTGTGAGTTTGATCCCCCTTCGAGCTTCACTGAGTGTTCTTGTGAGTGAGTCGAGGTCTAGGTGACACTTGAGAGCCTCCTCGCACTTGGAAAAGGCGTGGCTAGGAGGAGGCAGCGGTCTACAATGGTTTTCCGACCACTCTGCTCCTTGGGCACTCGCCAGGTATAAGAGTTGTTCCTTTCTCATTCCTTTTGTTTGTTTTAGTTGTAGGTTTAATTTCAAGTAGTTATTTTAGAATTTAGTTAAGTAAATTAGTCTTAATTTCTTCACCCGTACTTCACCGGAGTTGAGCTCCGGTGAGCTCCTCCGCGCGCCATCTCCGTCGCTCCATCATCCATTTCACCCCCATATCGTTCTCTCTACGTTTCCCTTCTCCCCAAGCACTCTCGTTCCCCCAGATCCCTATTGGATATGGAGATCTCTCCAGCTTCGTTGTTCATCGGGAAGTGTCGCCCACTCCATCTATCATCCAACCTCGCCCAATAAGGCCCTCGGGACCTCCTTGTTTGCTCGCAACCATTTCATGCAGGTATTGAAGGCCAAATGACCCTCAAGGGTCATGTTTTGAAGAAGAACAAGGCACCTGGGCACCCATATCTTCCTCGACCTCGCTAGAGAGATCCGAAGCACCTCTAGTGCCTTCGAGCCCTCCAGTCGATCCACGGTGTTCCCAATAAGCTTCTCGTACCATCCGTCGTTTATGGGAGGATCGAAGTCTAGCGCCATCGCCAATCGAAGCTCGGAAGAAAGGGAGTTCATCCCTGTTCTTCCAAGCGACGTCCGAGCCGTCCAATCAAGAAGCCTCCAGATTCACAACGAACCGTCAGATAGAGCCGCGTCGTCACCATCCAATCACGCCAAGCGATCTAATCCTGACCATCTGCAAACGAAGCGTCATCGCGCAACGTGGACGCATCACGTGTTTAAGTGAAGAGATCGAAACCGTCCATTAGCGCGCACCTTTGGGTAAATTGCACATTTAAACCCCGCCTTTTTATATTTAATATTTAGTCCTCTAAATAAAAGTTAACATTATAAAATAAGTGGATATTTTGCATAAAGGACCCTAAGCTTTTTGTATTTATAAATAAGTCCAGTCCATGTCTCCTCACATGTCGTCCCACGTGAGGTGGTGGAATTGCAGGTATACCCCTGCAGATCTTTGTAATTATATTTGGTCCAATATATTGCTGCTAACATTATATATTTTTGTAAAAATTACGTGAAGGTCCTTGGACTTTATTTAAATTGCATTTAGGCCTTTCCCAAGTTGCATCACGTGTCCCACGTGATTGGTAAATTGCTTGTTTAGTCCTAGCGTTTTTGTAATTATGTATTAATCCAACAAAATTTTATTAATGCTGCATATTTTTGGCAAAATTGCACCCAGGCCCCTAATGATTATTTTTATTGCATTTATGCCCCTTCTAGGACTTGCATTTTTGTGTGTTTTATCTACTTATTAAAAATAGTGAGCATGCTCCTAAAAATTCACAAAATAGGATTAAATGCATTTTGTCGTGTATGTTCACGCCCTATGGTTGTTTGGCATTTTTGAGCATTTTAATCATTCATTAAAAATAAAATGGAGTCTATTTCTTCCTTATTTAATTTTGAAAATACCCAAAAAATATAAAAACGTCTCTAAAAATTCTAAACAATTTATATATAGTATATTTTAACCTATTTTATTTACAGATCAAAAATCACCAAAAATGGAAAAACAGAAACCCAAAAAAATTGAAAATCCTTAAAACTCTTATAAAAATCTTAAAAACTCCCTTAAAATTCCAAAAATATCTCTTTCTATCTTATAATTTTATTTATATTAAAATTTATATTTTAAAATTGGTTTGGTTAATTTTGGGGTTTATTTGCTATTTTTAAAATCTAAACCAATTTCGGGTATTTAACTAATCCCATATTTTGGATATTTTTTCCTTTAAAAATACATAAAAATTAGCGGAAATTTCTAAAAAATTAGAAAAACATTAAAAAATATTAAAAACCCGAAACAATCTTTTTTCAGAATTTTATCTATATTTAATAGTATTTATAATATACTTCTATATATTATATATATAGCCTTATATATGGCATACTGTTTATATAAAGGAAAAAGAAAAAAAATATTAATAAGGGGATAAAAATATAAAAAGAAAATATAAAATAAGAAAATTAAAAATAAAAAAAATTATAAAACCAAAAAAATATATAATATAAAATTAAATATCCACAAAAAGACCTATATAAATGAATGACTCGGTTGCACATAAATAACCCTAGGCTACCTGTATTGCTCTCAGTGGTTCGACCCCTACATGCTTGCTTGCTATGCATTTTATGGTAAAGAAAATAAAATTTAATTCCACATTTTTGCTATTAATTGAATTATGAATATTGTGTGTTAATTGCTGATTAACCAAGATTTATTGAGTGGTCAATGCATCGACTATTAATCCACCATGTACATTAATATGACCCTCGACAAAATCCTAGTTATTAGAAGGCGCCATCGCCCGGGAGCAATGAGCGTAGCCTATTTTCACTAGTCATTTTTGTATAGCCATTTATCTGATTTATTGATTCATTGTTGTAAATATTCATTAATTTATTTGTAATTAATTCTTTGATTATTGTTGTAAATATTTACTGCTTTTGTAAATGTTCATTGATTTGATTATTTGATTATATATGCTAATGCCATCTTTTTGCGACTTTGTTGTGAGGGCCCTCCATGTGAGGACGGCTTCTTAGGAGGCTGATGTAGCCAAGCTTGGAGGAGGCTGGTCTTCTCATTGTGGCCAGCAGGAGAGAGTACCAAGGAAGCAAAAAGAGCAAATTAGCTTAGGTATTCATTCATGTAATTTATGGTGAGAGAGAGACATTTTTGGCATGTAAAATAACTCGGACTCTACTCTTCACAACGAGGTCCAGTACTTAGGTGTCTGTTCACCTGGGGGCCTCGTCGCAATTTTCCGTGTTTTCTCGCCTTCTTTTATTTTGTTTTCCATTATTTTGAGCTTTTCACCTTATTTTACTTTATTTTGTGTGCATGGATCCCCTAGATTTAGGTTGCTTGACTTGATAACTAGGTCCACACCTTAATAAGAATGCATGTTAATGTAGCGTCTAACGTATGGATCTAGTCAAATTAGTAATGATAGTAATTCAGATCTGAGATCGCGTGCTGCTAGAGGTCGTATACAGTGCGTGCAAGACCCGTTGTGGCAGGCACCGATCGTCATCAGAGGCCGGACCTTGGTCTCATTTCTGAATAAATAACAATTGGCTCTTCACGATTAATAGAAGCTACTATTTAGGGCGATTTTGTTGATTGCAAACCACCATGTAGATAGGTTTAAAAATTCTATTTTGCATACCACATGGAGAGAGTTGGGATGCACTCTAAGTCTTCTAACTCAGCATGCATCATTAGGTTCAATGGTGAGATTTCCATCATTTAATTGACTTGCACAGCTTTTCTACTATCTCCTTCTGATTTTGAGTACCTAGGAATTAAATGGAAATATACAAAAACGTTAGGTGCTTGTATAAAAACAAACTCAAAAAAAGTGAAAACCCAAAAATTAAAACAAGGAGACTGATAAATAAACTTTGACCTTAATTAAAATCCGTAATGGATGATCAATGTTTTGGGTTCATAAAGCCCTCATTGTTTTCAGGTACTTTCAGAGGGGACCAAAACCGCTCCATGAGCTAGGCACGTCCCATAAGGAATAGAGCCCAAATCCTAGTCTGTAACTGCCTTGTGTATCGCATGGATTTCCAAAGTAATGGTGCTTCTATCGTACGTAACCGAGTAGGGCCTTGTCAATGATGTGTCCCCACCTTGTGTGGAACATCGACATGGTCTGAAATACTTAGCATAGGCCACGCCTTCACCGGTGTGTCTGTCTCATCGATTTGCGTCTAAGTAGGTTCTTGCACGCTCACGGGTGATTCCATTCTGAGCAAGAACTGAAGTATTAGTTTCACCTATCGGCTTCCTCCCTCTATTTCTTTGGCTGAGTAGGGATCCATGAAGGGTTACAAGGACCTCAAAAATTGCAGACTACAGGTTACAAAGGAGGAGGACAAGTACGTGATACTTTTCTGGTAGTACTCTCTCTCCTATAGGGCTAGCATGCTAAGGACTTGTTATAAGATATGCCTGAAATAATAACTCTAAAACTAAAAAGATAATAAGTAGCCGAACCTTTACGGCTTCACATGGCGTGAGTTGATGAATCCAATTTTGTATTGTATTTGTATGGATCTAGATTAAGGATCAAAGATCAAGTCCCGCTCACTTACGCAAATTTTGTCATATGTTTCTCCCTTTGACCCCTCTCAGTTTGAGCCTTTCTACTATTTTGCATTCTAATTTATTCCTCATTGATCACCGTCTCTTTCTTCCGATATATACTCCTCTCTTGCTTCATGAGGGCGATCCATGGATGGTTTAGTTGGGATCCCGCCGCCACCCACATCAAGTCTATGACTCGACCTCTCCAATAATTTGAGGTGATTCTCGAGAACCCGATCCGGACCTTGCAGGTCGATCTCTAGATTCCTTGTGTTCTACCCTTCTCTTGACCACCCAATAAACCGGGACCACTCTTGTCCCACTTTCTCCATGGTGAATGAAAGTTGATTACAGTCCATATCCTTTTTCATTCACACACTCTAGAGTTGACCCTGATTCCAGATTCATCATGAAAGCTGGGATTCAATTGTAAGTGGTCTGATTGGGATTCTCTCATCTTGCAGATAAAAGACAAACCAAGCCCTGGATCCCAATCTAGAATTCATCTCCTCATATTCAGACCCTGAGATGGCTCCTCAAGGAAAGGGAAAGGGTCAGCAACCCCCTCAGCCAGAGCAAGGACAAATGCCGGATCAGAATCATGTCAATGCACAGTTGTTGGCATCTATCGAAGCTATCCAGCAGCAGCTGACAGAGCAGGCCCTAGCGTAGACTCCATTTCAAGAAATGCTGAACGATGTCATGAACAAACCAGAAGGAGGAGGCAGACATGGAGGAGGAGGTGGAGGACCTCATGACAACTCAGACGAGGAAGAGCTTGAACAAGGAAGTCCCAAACCCACGCTGAAAGAGACATACAACCTTGGAGACAGCCAGATGACCGAGTGGATCCACATACCACCGATGATGCTCATTTTGAGCTAAAGCCTCAGTTCCTCTCTCTTCTCCCTTCTTTCCATGGGAACACCAGTAAAGAGCCGTATATTCATCTTTAGCAGTTTTCACGCATCTGTCGTGCTACTCATTACCCCAATGTCCCTCTGGACATAGTGAAGATGATGGCATTCCCATTCAGTCTGCATGATAAGGCCCTCTACTAGGTTAACCATCTGGGTAAGGTTGTGACGACTTGGGAGGATCTGCAGTCTACATTCTTACACAAGTTCTATCCTCTCGGTCGGCTCAATCAGATGCGAGATTGCATCAGCAATTTCTCTCAGGGTGCACATGAGAGTATCCACGAAGCCTGGGAGAGATTCAACCATCTGTAGGAGAAATGCCCTCACCATGAGATTCCAAGGACCAGCTTGGTCCAACACTTCTTCGGTGGCCTGAATGTAGAGAGTCAAAGGCTCATTGATGCAACCTGTGGGGGCTCACATTTTAATAAGGATGAAGACGTCGTATGGACAATCTTTGAGGAAATGGCCGAGGGAGAGGCCGCCCACTCTTCATCCAATGCATACCAGAAGCAGCCCTAGATCCTCCAGAAGCATGTGCACATGGCAACATCTCGTGAGGAAGAGAGAGACGAGAGCTCCAACCTTAGCATTATCGGGGGCCATCTCTCGAAGGTTGATATAATTGAAAAGCGATCACAGTACCTCGAGAAACTTGATGTGATCGAGAAGAGGATGCAGAATCTCGACAAGCTGGACCAGATCACCAAGTAGTTAGATCTGCTGGTGGGGACCATCAACTCTGTCCAGTCATCAACATCATCTCCAGATGCTCCAGCTGAGAAGAAGGACGATCCATCACCACCACATCAGACTCGGCTGAGCCAGCAACCATCGACAATCTAGCATGTATACTACGTACAGGCGCCTGACCAGGGCCAACCACAGCAGCAGATGGTGGTTTACCAGCCATATTTCCTTTCAGCATCTAATTCATCATTCCCACCACCACCCCTAATCCAAGAAGTAAATGGGGTATGGAGAAATGATGCACAGTTTGCTCGTCCTACCGGACACCCACAGGGACAACAACAAGCCAACAGGCAGTACCACCAACCAACAGGGTGGTCATTTTGGGCAGTCCTCGCAGCAGCCACCACAGTATCACCAGCATCACCAGTATGCCAACCAATGGAGGCAAAAGCAACACTACCAGCAGCCGTCGTGCCACCATTAGCTGCCTTATCATCAATATGCCTCCTACAATTAGTTTTAGCTTCCTACAACATCGTAGCACCACCGGCAGTCGTTGCCTCAACTCCCGCACCTGCAACAATAACGTGGTCTGCACGCTGAATCTTCTGAGGCAAACCCCGTGAACCTGACCTTGGATTGCTTGGCCTAGCTCGTCAAAGCCTAGCATACATGAAAAGGAAGTTGGATGACCTAAGCGCTACTAAAACTACCATTCCGGCACAGGTCTAAGCTAACCCCAACAGCTTCAAAAAGAATGAGCATGTAGAATGCGATGTCCCATCTATGCCTGTAGAGTCAGCTGATTATACTATTGTTTATCTAATGCTGCAACTCTCAGGAGCTGTAGGGCCTTGCCTCCACCTGCCACCAACAAGGGGGACAATAATGCTTCAGGTGAATCATTGTCTTCTGCATCAACTGTGCCATCTACAGGGACGTGTGAGGAGGAAGAAGAGGGATGAGCCATCCCAGCTGCCGCTCACCACCATCCACATCAACAAAAAGCACAAAAAAATCAATTAAAACAAAAAGAACAAAAAGAAGATCGTTACTGAAGTGAAGTCGTACCAGCGTTGGAGAAGTCACCAGCTATAGTCGATCCAAGCTAGATGATAGAGCGGAGGCCCCACTTTTTTCCTGTCCACCAGCACCAGCATCTCAGCGTCCGTAATGTACTCCTTTTTGTAATCCGGGTGTACAATATTTCGTGGACGATGATTTTATTGTAAATAAGAACTCTGCTGCAGATTCCAACAATATACATATTTTCCTGATGTAATAGAAAAATCCAATAAAATGCAAAAAGAAAAAGTGCATTACCAAATCATGGAGTTGTGGATTTCCTTAATAACTTGACTGTTAAGATTCCTCTAATGAAGGACATGGAGTACATGCCAGTTATGAAAAAAGGTTTGAAAGAAGCATGTACAAGCAAGCGTCACCCTACATGAAAGAACAGATGCAAACAGTTCGAGAAGCACGTTCTCACCATGGCCACTGTAGCAGCAATCAACAACCTCCCATAGAAGAAGCATGATAAAGGAGCACCTCTTATTAGTTGCGAGATTTTTTTATCAAGTCTTCGAGCGCACTCTACTTGACTGTGGTTCTTCTGTCAACCTTCTTCCCTCGTCACTACTGCAAGAATTTGAGCTAGGTCCACTCAAGCAGACACACATGATCCTTCAGTTCACTGACCAATCAATCAAGCGACCTAGAGGTCTTTTGGAAGTCGTTGTGGTGAAGGTGCGGGAAATGCAGTTCCCAGTTGACTTTGTAGATATGGACTCTCCCGCACCCTTACTCCAGACTCCTATTATCCTTGGCTAGCCATTTGTGCGTACCTCGGAAGTCGTGGTTGACTATGGGTCTGGCAAGATCACGTTCAGCTCGGGCAGCAAGAGAATCACTATAAACATAATCAAAAAGATAAAAGTCGTGACTAATTAGAGTCGTGCAACACACTGTGATTTTATAGCGGAAATCAGAGATACACTACTCTCTTTAGATGATACATGGACCCAAGAAATCCTCTCTCTAGAGGAAGACTTGAAAGCACTGTCGACACGTGCTCCGATGATATTTGGGAGACATAATCCAATGTGTTGATGCATCTTTTTGACCCCAATGATTCACTCCAGCCCGAACGCGATGAGCATAGTGCAGAATTGTCAGCACATTACCAGAATCTCAACAAAGTACTGAGGGCAGTAGCTCGACCAAAGCTCAAGCATCACATCCTACCACCAGTACAGTCTCAGAAGTGACTAACAAGTTGGCTAGATCGGAACCGGAACTCAAGCCACTTCCAGCATGCCTGAAGTATGCTTTCCTTGTGGGTGAAGAAAACATGTACCTGGTTATCATCAGTAGCAGGCTGACTCCGGACCAAGAATCTTGACTCCTCAAGGTTCTAGAAAAGAACTGCAAGGCACTTGGTTGGCATGTATCAGATCTTCGTGGGATAAATGATGTGTTGTGTTCACACCATATTTACCTGGAAGAAGACGCCAAGCTGTCCCACGAATTCCAAAGAAGATTGAATCCAAATCTTCGGGACATCGTCATGAAAGAAATCACAAAATGGTGTGATGTAGGCTTCATTTATCCCATCTCTGACTCAAAATGGGTGAGTCCCTTGCACGTAGTTCCAAAGAAGTCGGGGCTTACTATTGCTACAAATGAAAGAGGAGAGGAGATATCTACTTGGGTACCGACATCCTGGCGTGTATGTGTTGATTACCGTCATCTTAATGTAGCAAAAAAAAAGGACCACTTCCCCTTGCCATTCATTGATCAGGTTTTGGAAAGAATAGATGGCAAGGAGTTCTTCTGCTTTTTAGATGAGTACTCTGGTTACAACTAAGTGGCGATCGCCCCTGAGTACCAAGAGAAGACTACCTTCACTTGCCCATTCGACACCTATGCTTTCAGAAGAATGTCCTTTGGATTTTGCAACGCACCATCGACATTCCAGAGATGCATGCTTGCAGTCTTCACCGAGATGGTGGGTAGTTTTCTTGAGGTGTTTATGGAAGACTTCTCCGTTTATGGTGACAATTTCGATTCTTGTATTGAACACTTGGATAGAATACTTCAGAATTACCTTGAAATCAATCTAGTCCTATCATGGGAAAAGAGCAACTTCATGATCACAGAGGCAATTATGCTGGGTTAGGTCGTTTCCAGATGTGGCATGGAAGTCGACCCAGCAAAAGTGGATGTGATTGCTAATCTTGAGCCACCTCTGATAGTAAAGAATGTGAGGTCATTCCAGGGGCATGTGGGATTCTACGGAAGGTTCATCCGTGATTTCAACCGTATTGCCCGACCTCTTATAGAACTTCTATGCAAGGAGACCGAGTGTAATGTTGATCAGCAGGTTCTTCTTTCGTTCAATCAGCTTAAGGAGCTTATCACTCAAGCTCCAGTCCTACAGTCGCCGGATTGGTATCTCTCTTTCGAGATCATGACAGATGCGTCAGATTTGCAGTTGGGTCTATTATAGGACAAAGGAAAGACAAGGTGCCCTATGCCATTCATTATGCCAGCAAGACATTAGATGAAGCTCAAAGAAATTACACTGTATCATAGAAAGAGTTGCTGGATGTGGTATTCACCTTGGAAAAGTTCAGATCTTATTTCCTTGGATCAAAAGTTACCATCTTCACAGACCACTTTGCTATCCGATATTTAAATCAGAAGAAGGATGCCAAGCCCAGACTGATTAGATGAATCCTTCTCCTCTAAGAATTTGATTTGGAAATCAAAGACAAGCGTGGAGTTCAAAATGTAGTAGCAGATCATCTCTCCAGAATTGAGTAGCATGAGCCTTCGTTTAGCAGTGCACCCATCACAGATACATTTCTTGACGAGTCAATTTTGGCTATGGATTCACTCCCTTGGTATGCTGATATTGTCAACTACTTCATTTCGGAGGTAGTACCGTCGGATTGGATGAAGATTCAGAAGGACAAATTCTTGTCGACAATCCATTTCTACAAATGGGAAGATCCTCTCTTATTCAGGGAAGGGGCATATTGCATTTGGCGTAGGTGCATTCCTCGGGAGGAGCATCATAGTGTCCTTGAGCATTGTCACTCGCTCGAATCTGGTGGACACCACTCTAGAGATAGGACGGCAACAAAAGTACTTCAACAAAAGTACGTCAATTATATGAGTCATTGGGTTGAAGCTATCCCCGCTCCAGTTGCAGACAACTGGACAGTGTGTCGATTCCAAAGAGATAATATCATTTCGCGGTTCGGGATTCCGAAGGTTCTGATATCAGATGGGAGTAGCAACTTCATAAATAAAGAGGTCAAGAAATTAACAAAGGAATACGACATCGACCATCGTGTCGCATCTCCTTATCATCCACAGACCAATGGCATGGCAAAATTATCGAATAGAGAAATCAAGACGATCTCTCAGAAACTTGTAAGGCCAGACAGAAAGAATTGGTCCCAACTCTTGGACTCCATCCTATGGGCATACATAACCGCTTACAAGTCCCCCTTGGGCATGTCGCCCTATCGTCTTCTATATTGGAAACCATGCCATCTGCTCGTAGAATTAATTCACAAATCCTTGTGGGCAATCAATATGTGCAATTTGGACTCACAAAGTAGTGGTCAGAAAAGAAAAGATGATCTGAACAAACTCTTGGAATTCTGAGACTATGCATGCGATAACACATTGATGTACAAGGAGAAGGTGAAACGCTGGCATGACCGGCACATCAGACGAAAGTCCTTCGAAGCTAGGCAAAAAGTGTGGTTATTTGATGCAAAGTTAAAGATATTCCTGAGCAAACTAAAAAGCAAATGGACAGGGCCATTTCAAGTTCGAGAAGTACGCGAAAATTGGAGTATTACAATATCAGAATTGTCTCCTGACGCACAACCATTTGTCGTCAACGGTCAACTACTGAAGCCCTACCTTGAGCTTGATAATTTCTTGGTTGTTGTCAACTCAATCAAGGATCTTCCCTCTGAAGATACATCAACAACACTGGCAGCATCAAAAGATTCAGACAATGCACCTCAAAAACTTTTCCTTTGATTTCTTCTCTTTTCTTCTTTTCTTCTCTCCCTTTTCTATTTTCTTTTTCTACCAAAGAGGTGTCGCTCCTTGTTGTCAGTCTTCTATACTTAGGACGTATTTTGTCCTAAGATAGGGGGGTGAGCACCCCGAGTCCTTTCATTCTTTGATCCTCTCCATTGTCTCCTCTTCTTGTCTATACTTAGGGATACCTCACCCTAAGTATAAGGGGAGACAGTCTGAGTATGATCTGTTCATCCTCAACCTTGACCATCCTTACCTTGTATAGTTTGATATACTTAGGATTATCTGAGCCTAATTATGGGGGGACAGTCAACTTCTTATTCATATATTTATCTCCTCATTCCTTCATTCTTTAGACTTTTCTATACCCAGTTCGAGTTTTGTCTTCTCTTTTTCTCATTGATCTATGAGGACCTAGCTCGAGCTAAGTACAGGGGGGTCGTATATACTATGTATATACTTTAAGCCATAACTTGTACTTTTGTATTTTAAAAAAAATAATGTTAAATTCATCACAATATTCTAATAAAAGATTTTTATAGCTCCTCGAACTCTTTTTGTACATTATGATTAATCAGGCAAAAAATGAATAAATACTTTTGCAAAATGTTTGAAAATAGTTTGAAACGCTTTTTGAAAAATCTTTTGAAAGTTGTTTGGAAAGTATTTTGTTAAAAGTGTTCAACCTTTGTAAATATTTTTGTTTGTAAAAATTTATTTTCTTTGTGCGAAATAAAAATGTTTGAAAAGTAATTTGCAAATGGTTGGAAAAATGGTTGCAAAAATATTTTGAAAAATATATATATACTGTTTGAAAAACCTTTGCAAAATTATCTTTAAATATGTGTAAATGTTTGTAAAAACCATTTGTGAAAATTATGTTGGACTATAGCTTTCAAAACTGTTGTGAAATGATTTTCAAATAAGTTAGAGGGGTGTACAAACTATACTCAAAAGTCTTTATACATGTATAAAAGTGAGCAGTCATCCCTTGTAAATCCTTTAAGAACCAAAACCCTTCTATACAAAAGATATATCTCCTTGTAAAGATATGTACCCATTTTTAAAAATCTCAAAAACATATAAATACAAAAATATTTTTTGTATATATTCATCCTTCTTGTATACCTTTGTAAAAATGTTTTGATTTACAAAAATTCTTTCCTTTTGTGAAATAAAAGTTTTGAAAATCTATTTGCAAATAATTTTGAAAATATTTGTAAAAATATTTGGAAAAATGTATAAATACTGTTTGAAAAATCTTTGCAAAATGGCTTTCAAATGTTTGTAAATATTTGAAAAAAATATTTTGTACTATAGTTTTCAAAATTGTTTTCAAATACAGTTGAGGAATCAATGCATCAATAAAATGTGTATATACTTAAAAATAAAAATACATAAAATTATTTACCAAATATATATATATATATACCTATAAAATAACATGTTAAAACCTGTAAATTCGTGACAGTTCTTAATAAATAAAAATGAGCACGCCCCTATAAATAGCTGTAAATATTTTATATTTTGTGTCAGCAAAAATTCTTTTTATTTGCAAAACTCTTTGTGCAAAAATTCTTTTCTTTTGCAAATTCTTTGAAAAATTGCATCATTTTCATGCATTGTGCATAGCATTTGCATAGCATCCATATTCTTTTGACTGAGCTTGATGATTGAACTAGTCCAATAAAGTCAATGATTGGAGCTTGGTCGGACCTTACTACTCCAAACTGCACTAGAACCTTAAGGGAACTAGGCTTAAGGTATTTCAGGGTTGGGTTCAAGTCACCTCAACTTACTAACTAGAACTTTTCGAGATGCACGTATGACTCTTGTCAGACGTGACCTAACTTGGATACTAACACCTTTCACTTGGCTCAACTCAGTTGGAGTGATGAGGGGAAGGGATTTTCCGGTTTGAGATGCACACGAGTGGAAACATTCGTCCTCATCTAGGGAGGGAAGTGCACCCCAACCTGGTCCAGTTACTATGAAGTCTAAAGACAGGAGAGTGTGGGTTGCAATAAAGATTCAAAAGAGGGGTAGTCTTCTGGCTCAAGAGGAAAAACTCCTTATGTAAATGTTGTTGCAAATAGTACCTCAAAAAAAACTCCAAAAAAATTGTACATGCCTGAAAATAAAAATTAAATGCCTGTCGGAGTATGTTTATATGTTGTATAGAAATTAAGCAATCTTGAGCATCAAAGTTATGCCATGTGAGTCTGCAGCTGGATGACTTGACTACACTGGTCAGGCATCACATGATAGGTAGCTACACTGGCTACCATCCATTCTTTCCTTCACCTCCTCCTCTTGAGTTGGATGCCACTTGAACTTAGAAGGGAATACCCCGCTCCTCGAGGATAGAGTGCTGGATTGGGGAATCATTAGGTTGTCATTCTGGAGAAGTTAGTTCTCTCGCCATTTCAGTTGGGGAGAGCCACTCTCACTTACACCGTACAAGTCAGCTTCATAGTCATAAGGGTTTGCGTATGATGTAGGCTAGTTCTGCCTGGCCTATTGAGGTGGCTTGATTTGAGTTCTATGACTCTCGAAGACTATTGTGTTTTAAATTTGGTTCCCAACCGAGTTCCACACACATTCTCACAATAAGGTCTAACTTGAGCTCCAAACTTTGATTTTGTAAAATCGAGTTTAACAACTGAAAGAAATTCTATTTATTCTTTCGTTTTCTTTTCTTCTTTATTCTGTTTTGTACTTATTGCATAGGTGTTTGCTAGGGACTAGTGAAGGCAAGTATAGGGGGTTGATCTCCATTTCATCACTTTTATTCTATCATTTTGGCCTTAAAAACCCTAGCTATTGCATGTAAACAACATCAATTTGTGCATAATAGCATTCATTATTTATTGTAAAATTTGTATATAGAACAAGGTTTTTAATGCTAAAATTATAGACTAAAGAGAAGAAAAGAAACATGAATAAAATATTGAAAATATTTTATGATCCTAAACCCCGAGACCAATTCAAGAATTGAGTTGGTCGACAATGAATAAAGTAGGGGAAGATAAGGGCCAAAGATAGAATAAAAAACCCAATTCTTTTATTCATTATTTATGCATTTTTGACACCTATTTTATTCTTTATTATTTATTCATCAAAGAAAGAAACTTTGTACATGAAAGTTGTAGATAATAATGTTAATAAAAATACACAATTTAATTTTTACAAAAACTATACATAGTGTGCATTTTATAGACAGAATAAAAAATCAAAATTAAACTTCACAGACCCATATCTTTCAAATAAAAACTCAAAACATATCAAAATCACCTCTATATATAACTTTTCACAAGATATTTAATGGTGGTGGTTTCATATTTTTCGAAGTTACTGGGTGAAAGTTAGGTTTTGGGCCCTCATTGTACATTCTGCCGATTAAAATATTCATTTTATTCATCCCTTATTTTTTTTACAAATTCATATTTTTATAATTTTGTAAATATTATTTATATATATTAAAAGTAAAATAAGATTCAAAAGAAAATGTCTAAGAAATTAAATCTATGTGAAAACATAGATAAAACATCTATGATTATACGTGTATATAAATAAAAGGGAAACAAATTCTCTCATTATTTATTCATTATAATATTGTAAAATATTATACATATTCTATTAAAAATACAAAACCAAAATAAAACTCAAGAAAATACATTAAAATCAAAAGATATATAATACATATGTAAATTATCTATAAATATATCGACATAATATACATATCTATTTATTTAAGTACCCAAATAACTTCATAAAAATAAAATAAAATATATTTATACTCACAAAAAAAACTATAAATATAAAAAAAATTATAAATGAATAAAATAAAATATACAAAACAAAAATAAAATGCATAAAATACATGCAGATATACTTATAAATGCACTATTAACAAGTAACTACTAATAAATTACACCAAAAATAAATAAAAATCATATTAAAATACTACATTAAATAATAAACTTTTTTAATTTTATAATTTAAAAAATAATATCATCTATTATTTTTTAATTAATTATTTTTTGAATTTGGCTCCTGCTCTATCCTCTAGCGGTTGAGTTGGACGAAGTAGAGCGCAGCCAACGTTGACCTCCAGTCAACTGTTCTGCCACCAACCGCGTGGTGTGTCAGGTGTCTATCAAGCCGTCTTTTCCAATTTTCCACTTCCTAACCATTGATGTTTTCCCCTCGATTCCTTCACGAAAAACCTTCTACCATCATCCCTCAATCACGACACCACTTTTCTAAGGTCAAACACTTCTTGATTCGAGCAGAAACCCTAACCTAATAAGCCCCCATCGTCCTTGTCTATAAATAATTGCATCCTTCTTCCTTGTGAGAAGTACCACCCACTCCATCTATTGTCCAACCTCGCCCAATAAGACCCCCAGGACCTCCTTGTTTGCTCGCAACCATTTCATGCAGGTACTGAAGGCCAAACGACCCCCAAGGGTTGAGTTTTGAAGAAGAATAAGGCACCTGGGCACACATATCTTCCCCGACCTCGCTGGAGAGCTCCGGAGCTCCTCTGGCACCTTCGAGCCCTCTAGTCGATCCGCGCTGTTCCCAGGAAGCTTCTCGTACCATCCGCCGTTCATGGGGAGGCTCGTAGTCTAGCACAATCGTCAATAGAAGCTTGGAAGAATGAGAGTTCATCCATGTTCTTCCAAGCACTGTCCTAGCTGTCCGATCAAGAAGAAGCCTCCAGATTCACCACGAACCATCGGATAGAGCCGCGGCGTCACCATCCAATCGTGCCAAGCGATTTAATCCTGGCCATCTACAGACGAAGCGTCATCGTACAACGTCGACGTGCCACGCGTTTAAGTAAAGAGATCCCAGCCGTCCATCAACACATACCTTGGGGTAAATTGCACATCTGAACCCCACCTTTTTGTATTCATTATTTAGTCCTGTAAATAAAAGTTAACGTTACAAAATAAGTGGATATTTTGCATAGAGGACCCTGAGCTTTTTGTATTTACAAATAGGTCCAGCCTATGTCACCACACGTGCCATCCAACGTGAGGTGGCGAAATTGCAGGTATACCTCTACAAATCTTTGTATTTATATTTGGTCCAATAAATTGTTGATAACGTTATATATTTTTGTAAAAATTATGTGAAGGCTTTGGACTTTATTGAAATTACAGTTAGGTCCTTCCCAGGTTGCATCACGTATAGTCCCACATGATGGGTAAATTGCTTGTTTAATCCTGATGTTTTTGTAATTATGTATTAATCGAAAAAAATTTGTTAATTTTTTTATATTTCTGACAAACTTGCACCGAGGGCCCTGATGATTATTTTTATTGCATTTATTTCCCTGTCAGGACTTGCATATTTTTGTGTTTTATCTACTTATTAAAAATAGTTAGCATGCTCCTAAAATTTCACAAAAATATGATTAAGTGCATTTTGTCATGTATGTTCACGCCCTATGGTTGTTTAGCAAGTTTAAGGATCTTAATCATTTATTAAAAATTATATAAAGCCTATTTCTTCCCTGTTCAACTTAGAAAATACCCAAAAAATATAAAATCATCTCTAAAATTCCAAAACATTATATAAGTAGAATTTAATATATTTTTTTTACTGATCAAAAATCACCAAAAATCGAAAAAATGAAACCCCCAAAAATTGAAAACCCTTAAAACTCTTATAAAAATCATAAAAATCCCTAAAAAATAATCCAAAAATATCTTTTTCTATCTTATAATTTTATTTATATAAATATTTATATTTTAAAATGGTTTGGGTAATTTTGAGTTTATTTGCTATTTTTAAAATATAAACTAATTTTGGTAAACTGATCCCATATTTTGGATATTTTTGACTTTAAAATACATAAAAATTAGCTAAAAATTCTAAAAAAATACAAAAACATAAAAAATGTTAACCCCCCCCCCCAAATCTATTTTTAGAATTTTAGCTATATATAATAGTATTTATAAATATACTTCAATATATTATATATTGCCTTAGATATGGCATATTGTTTATATAAAGGAAAAGGAAAAAAAATAAAAAAGGGATAAAAATATAAAAAGAAAATATAAAATCAGAAAATTAAAAATAAATTTTTTTTTAAAACCAAAAAAATATATCATATAAAATTAAAAACCCACTAAAAGACCTATATAAATGAATGACTCAGTTGCACATAAATAACCCTAAGCTACATGTATTGCTCTCAGTGGTTCGACCTCTACATGCTTGCTTGCTATGCATTTTATGGTAGAGAAAATAAACTTTAATTCCACATTTTTGCTATTAATTGAATTACGAATATTGTGGGTTAATTGTTGATTAACCAAGCTTTATTGAGCGGTCAATGCAGCGACTATTGATCGCCTTGTGGATTAATACGACCCTCGACAAAATCCTAGTTATCAGGAAGCTCTAGGTGACATTTGTACAAGGTGACCAACGGTGCTCCATGATCGAAGAATAGCAGACGATTCAAAGATCCAATCCCTGAAAAAACACTAGGGCATGAATCCTCGATAATTGGAGAACAAAAGTCATGAAGGAATCCATGCCGATTGGTGAAAACCTCGGCATGGAAAAAATCAAGAAGAAGAGGGCGGGCGAAGATCTGGCGGGCACAGACCTAGGTCATGGAGTTGACCCACGGTCAACGGATGGTGTGGCCTTATTGGGCCACGCCATCCGTAAAAAAATATAAATTTTAGATTTGTAAATTCAATATAAAATATGTGATTTTCTTAATTTAGGTTTTAAAATGAAAAAATATTTATTATTTTATAAGGTATTTTATTGTGATTTTTATTTATTTTTTTGAGGTGTGTAATTACAAGTTACCTCTTAAGGGCTATATATAGGTATATTTGTCTATATATTTTAATTTTTTTTATTTTTTTGTATTTTAAATTTTATTAATTTATCTATTATCTATTATTTTATATATTTATAACCTAATTGTATACGCTTAAATATATTTTTATTTTATTTTTCCGATGTATTATATACAATTAAATAAATAAATGTATTATTTATATAGTTATAAATATAGGTATTTTACCTATGTATATTATTTTAATGTTTTCTTTAGCATTTTATTATTATTTTAATATATACATATATTATAAATAAATTTTACAAAATTATAAAAATATAAAATTATAAAAATAATGAATAATAAATAAAATAAATATTTTAATCGGTACAAGTATACATTAGCGGTCCAAAACCTAACTTTCAAACCGTAACTCCAAAAAATTTGAAGCCACCTTCATTAAATAGATTATTAAAGTTATATACAATTAAAGGTGATTGATATGTTTTGAGTTTTTATTTGAGAGATATAGGTCTGGGAAGTTGGAATTTTGGAATCTTATTCAGATCATATCTTTTTTTCTGTACATTATTTTTGTATGTAATCAATTTTGTATTTTTCTATATTTAATTATCTACAATTTCATGTACAGTGTTTCTTTATTTGTGGTATAAACAGTGGAAGCAAAAATAGGTCCCAAAAATGAATAAAAATGAATTACATAAAAAGGGATTTTTATTGGATTTTGGCCCTTATCTCCCTGTACTTTATTCCTTGTCGACCTAGTTATCAAGATGCCTAGGTCTCGCGGTTTAAGGTCATAAAATATATTAAATATTTTATTCTTTTTCTTTCCTTTTCTTTTTTCTATAATTTTTGCTTAAAAAATCGTATTTTACGTAGTATTTACGCAAAGATGTAAAAATGATAAAATGCATGAATAAAGCCTATTTACATGCATTTACTAGGATTTTAAGGCCAAAATGATAGAATAAAGATGCTGAAATGGAGATTCATCAAGGTCGATTACCTCAATTCTAAGACCATTAAAATTAGTTATTCTAGATGGAAGGCATGTGATTCTCTATTTTTGTCGAAATTGGAATGACATTTTAGGGATATAGTGATGAAAATTTAAAAACATTTTTTAAAAAATAAAAAAATTCATTGGAAAAAGGGGGTGGGGGTAGTCAGTTGGCTAGCCCTTGGGGACAGCCATATTTTCCATATATATAGGGGGCCCTACCAATAAGATGCATCCCTCTTGAATTCGGGAAGATCACTCCCTTTTTGTAGAAAAAATGAGCACTTTAATAGAATGCGAATACAATTTGTATTATAACTACACAATATAAATACAAAACCGCACACAAAACTGTATGTTCTATATAAACATAAAAACTACACATTTTAATATAAACCGTATACATATCTACTAAAGTCATCTAGTTTTTTACAAAAAGGAGGAGGCCTTCCTAAACTCATGAAGGACTGCATCCTATTGGAAAGGAAATCGTATGTATGTATGTATGTATGTATGTATGTATGTATGTATGTATGTGTGTGTGTATATATATATATAGAGCTCAATGTGGTTGCCCCTTGCCCATTCTCTGGCGAATTATTTTTTTGTTTTTTTAAACACCGCCATGCATTTTCATCAATGTAATCCTCTAATAAACCATTCCAATTTTGTCAGAAGTAGAGACGCATATGCCCTTCATCTAGAATAGGTCGATCACATCAATTTTAAGACCGCTAAAATTACATGTTCTAGATGGAATGCATAGGAATATGTTTCTGACAAAATTGGAAAGGCATATTAGATGGATGTAGTGATTAAAATACATGGCGGTATTTGGGAAAAAACAAAACAAATTGCCATAAAATTGGGAGGGGGCAGCCCCATTTTCCCCATATGTTTGTATGTGTGTGGTTGATGGGTGGGTGTGGGGTGGGGGGGGGTTGGTTCAATGGGGATGCCCCTAGGGGCAGTTGATGTGGACATGAATCGATGGGTTTTAATTAAAAAGTGCTAAAGTGTGAAAATGGTATGAAAGTGAATTATGTGTCATTGTAACCTAAACAATCCATGGATAAATCAAAAATATTTTTATTCTAAGAGAAGAATGTGCTGCTTATTTACCTGGAATAGCTCCTACGATCAAGAAGAAGGAGGCAATTGTTTTAAACTTGGGTTATTAATTATTAAAATTAATAAAGATTTTGTTGTCTTTTTCTATGTTTAATTTATTTTAATGAATTTTATGAATTTTTGTGAATTTTAATGATTTTATATTAATGATGAGTTTTTAAATATTTTATAAATTTTATATTTTATTTTTTAATTTTTAGTCGATTTTAATTTTTCAAAATTTTTTATTCTTTTTAATTTTTGAAAATCAATTTATGAAGATAATATATACAAAGGTAAAAAGATGCATTTTGTATTTTAAAAATATAAAATTGCTCTAAAATACGTAAATATAATATTTGTGTGCTTTTACATATTTTTACAACTTCTAGTGATTTTTATAGTGTTTTTGTATTTTTAAAGATTTTTTACTGATTTGAAATTAAAAACTATTTTTAAAGGAAAAACAAGCGACTATTTTTGTATTTTTAAATAGAAAATATGTGAGCTAAATGTGGAAACTAATTTCATACAGAAGTGATTTTATCAAGCTTTAAAACAAGACAAATTTTTTATTTTTCAAACTTTTTGTGAATTTATATGATATTTATGAGTTTTCTTGTATAATTTTATTTTTTAGTTTTTCTTATTATATTTTATCTTATTTTTGTACATGTGATAAAAGATAGTAAAATAATGTTATTATAATTTTTTTATAATTTTTCAAAGAGTTTTCAATTTTTTTATTTTTCAATTAGGCAACGATGAAATAAAAAATGTTTTTTGTATTTTTTAGAAAAACAAAATAAATTATTTTTAAAACAAAAATTCTTGGAGTTAAAACGAACAATCAAGAGATCAATAGAATTTTTATGATTTTTAAGTGCAATCAAACAAATTAATTTAATCAATATAAGCAAGAAATAAACACAACAACACTACGGTATAAACTTAATATCAACAAAATTTTGCAAAATTTTTTAACAAATAAAAGTTTTCAGGATATAGACATAAAAACACCACAGAACATGCATGGACTCATGTGCACACAACTTAGGAAGAAATAAAATAATAAAAACAAACATAAGAGTCATTCAATAAATTTTTCAGCATTTTATTACACAATAAAGGGATTTATGTAATTTTAAAAAATTAAATGAATTGAGGTGCCAATTCACCAACGGTAGTTTGCGGGGCACATGATCAACTTTACCGGTGAGTGGCTCGGATCTCTTTTTCTGGATCTGAACATGTGGTTTATGATTGGGTGGTAACTATTGTTGGGGATGTGAACTAGGGCGCCTTACCCGATCTAACGGAGATGGAGATATCTAAAGGAACGCTAAAGAAGGATATTCAAGGTGAACTTACATGAACTACATATCCATCGATATGCAACGTAAGAGAGTTGTATGGACTCAGTCAACTCCACGATTGACTCCGTCACTTGAAAAGGAAATAGAGGTCCATGTCTCATTGATCGGAGACCTGGGACGTCTTGCTCAAGGAGCACCTACCATGATGGTTCGAAGAGTCAATCCACGCTCTAGCAACCCTTCATGCTACCTGCAAAGGTGAATCAATGGCTCGGAGCCTTGCGAGCCTTGATCGATGTTATTAAATGAAGAAAATGGACAATATATGAATATCTCCCATAGACGGTGAATGATCGAAGATCAATCTCTTCGAGCCGATCTGATTTGAGAAGGGAGAGGATCTAGGGAGCTATGGATTAGTGGATAAGATTGAGGATGATGAAACCATGGATTTGGAACCAAATTGAAGTGAATTTGATATTTGATAGAATGGTCGAAGATCTAAGATGGATCTACTGAATCTGAAAAGAACTTAATGATACCAAATGAAATTTAATTTAAATATTACCTACAAATAACCACGATGAAGTGGCAGTGGACTTGTGAAGGTCGTCATTTCGAGACGGTTGTGTAGGGCTATCGAAGTTGATCAAGGTGGGGGAGTTCTGGCCTCGACGAATCATGTCGATCAACATTGATCTCTCACTTGTGAAAAAAGAAAGATGCTCCTGGCAAGAGCGATGATCTCTAGATGCTTGAAGGATGCCAAAACCAAGTGCAAAGACGGATCAAACCAAAGAGGAGGCACCTGGAGGGTCTTTAATAGGCAATGGCAGCGGTGAAACTCAAAAATAGAGAGCGCATAGAGTGGGTAATTTAGGGTAAAATTCAATTAGGGCGTGGATCATGATTGTACTGAGGTAGGCGAAGAATTTGGTGTTAATGGGTATAAGAATCAGGTGGAATAAATGGGTGAAAGTCTCAGGTTCAGCTGGTTTATTCGGGTGAAGTAGAAATGGATCAGTTGACCAGGGTGAACGAACCCAGGTCTAACCAATCAGAAGCCATCCCAAGTAGGGCCAAATACAAAATGATAAAAAGAATAAAATAAATAGGAATAATTAGTGAATAAATATAAAATGATTTTAAATTAAAAATATTTTGAAATAAAAAATGTTTATAAATAACTAAAATAATTTTTATTGATTTCTAATAACTTAAACAAATTAATTTATTTGGTTAAAATAACAAAATACACTTATTTATAGTTATGAAATACCTATATACATAATGTTAATTACTTATTTGTACAAATATAAACACTATTTGATATTTGTATTTACAGAATAATTAAATGGTTTTAATTTTTTATCTAATTTTGATGAAATTGTTTAATGGATTAAACAAATATAGATATATACAATATTGGTACATTATACATATTTTTTAAATACAATTATTCATTTTTGATTACTTTCAAACTTGTTATTTCTATTTGTATTTCAAATACATGATATAAAATATGTACAAAACATTAAAAATACAATATATCCAAAAAATATAAATAAATAATATGTATACTATGCACACATAGATACAACAGACACTCCAAAAGTCGACTTTTTTGACATCTTAGCTCCAAACTTTAAGAAATATTTCCATTATTAAGTTTTTATTTTATACACAATGAAAGTGAGAGTTATTTATTTTGAGTTCATATGGATTAGATATTGATTCATTTCTTCTGTTACAATTATTTCAAAGTGTTGTCCATTTTTTATGAACATAATTTATTTTTGCAATTATTTTTATTATTTAAAAAATGTTGTTATATATAATTTTGCAAAAGAAAACATTTTTAGAGATTGAATTGATGAAATATAAAATAGTACAAGATATGTGCCTTACGAATAGTGATGACTATGTACAAGGTGAATTGGTTTTCAAAGATTTTATAAATTAAGGACCATATCTCCCCCAACTTTATTCCTTGTCGATCAAATCAATGCTTGACCACGCCTCAGGCTTTCGGATCAATCTAGATTTATTGCATATATACAACATTCTTTATTTCCTTTTCTTTTCTTTTTTATTCTTTCATTTTGGTACAATTAAATGCTAAGTATACAATTTTGACAAATGATGCAAGAATGTTAAATAATAAAAATTAATGTTATTTACATGTGTTTTACTAAGGATTTTAAGCGAAAATGAAAGAATAAAGATAATGAATTAGTGATCTATGATTCCCCATACATTATCTTTGCTAGTCTCATAGCAAATACTTATTGTAAGAATAAGTGAAAGACAAAAACAAGAAAAAGAAAAGAACTTAGATAAATTTTGATTTTTAAACTATTTTTCAAAAAAAAATAAAAGAAGGGAGCTCGGTCAGACCTCTGGATTACTAGTTTGTCGAAACCTTATTGGGAATAAGATTTAATACTCAACAAGCCTAAAGTTCCACAAGTCTCTGTTCAATTAGCCACAACAATCAGGTCAGAACAAGTTTTCGTAAAGAAACTCTAATGACTATGTATCTTACTTGTATAGTGAATGTCAATTATAGCTCCCCACATCTGAAATGACAAAAAAACAACCCTCGAATAGTGAGGTACTCCCTTCTAAGTTCTAGTTCAATTAGCCTAAGAAGAGGAGGTAGAGAAGATAATGGATTGTGACCAGTGTAGCCACATATCCTTTGGAGCTTGGACAATGTAGCCAAGTCTCCAGCTGCAAGTATCCTTGAAAACCTTGGCTTTGAAACATAAGCCTTGCTTATCAATATTTTTCTCTGGCGGGAATGATTATTTTATTTGCTTTTGGCCTGTTTAACTTTTTTGGAAACTTTATTTCATACATTTGTATATATATCATAACATCATCTATATAAGGAGTTTTTCTTCTTGGACCAGTAGACTATCCCTCTTTTAAAGCTCTATTGCAACCCACAACATCATGTCTTTAGACGCCGGCACGGCTAGACTAGGTTGGGGGGCACTGGCCTCCTAGTGGATTCTACCCTTCACCACCTCATCTGTGTTGAGCTACGTGCAAAGTGCTTTTCCAAGTTAAGTCAATGTCTAAAAGGGTCATGCATGTGTCATGAAATATTCTACTTAGACCAATCAAGTTGACATGTGAACATAGTCTTATGGACTCAAAAATTAAGTCGCTCAACATGAAAAGTCTCAACTCCAGTTCTTATAAGGTTCCTCTAAAATAAAGTGGATTAAGGTCTTAAGCCAACTCCATTCTTCAGGTTTAATTCCATACTACTTTGTTATCAACATCATATTGAAAATGCTAATCAAAATGCTCTAATTTTTATTTAAGTGTATTTTTTGATTTAAGATTTTTATGCGGGTTTTTAAAGATTTTGCCATTTTTAAGAATTTTAAACTTTTCAATTTTATGTGTTTTTTGAAGAGTTAGTGAATTTTATGTATTCACAAGAATTAATCAAGGATTATATACATATTAACAAAGGATTTACACAAACCTATATACAAGAATTATACAAGTTTTATACAATATTTTATTTTCAAAATAAATTAATTAGAAGTTTTATATAGAAATTTTACAAAAGGATAATTACACGTTTAAACACTATTTTTTGAAAGAATTGTATTTACACAAAAATAATTACATTAATTACAAGTAATTATGGCTTTTATTTACATGGATTTTACAACTATTTTACGAACAAAATGTTAAACGACATAATTTATATATATGTTTGGAAAATAATTTTACAAAAGATTTTTACAAACAAGTTTACAACTTTTCAAAAAAATTTACAAAAGTTTTATCAACATTTTTCCAAAAACTTTTACAAACTATTTTAAAACATTTTTCAAATTATTTTAGAAAGAATTTACAACATATTTTACAAAATAATTTTTGATAGCATTTTCTTTTCATCATTTTATAAAAATTTTACAAAAAAATAAATTTTAATAAAATAATTTATGACAAATTTTATAAACAAAATAATTTTACAAATATTTTACAACAATTTTTCCAAAAATAAATTTACAAAGGTTTTTTACAAAGAGTTTTAAAAACATTTTGCAAATAATTTCACAAAAGAATTTTAAATGTTTTACAAAATAATTTTACAAAGGGTTTGCAAATAATTTTACAAATGATTTACAAAACATGTCAAAATATTTTTATTCCAATTTTACATATGAGTCATATTATTTAAAACACAATAAAATACGAGTTGTGGCTTCTAAAGTATATATACAATATATACGACACCCCCGTACTTAGCTCGAACTATGTCCTCATTGTGACCAAGAAGAAATAAAGGAAGACATAACTCGTGCTAAGTATAGAAAAGAGAATAGAATCCTATACTACAACGACTCAAAAAATAAATAATAAAATGAACAGAATTCGATCATCCTCCTATAATTCATCTCAAATAATCCTAAGTGTAGAAGACTGTACAAACATGGATAATTAAGGAATAGAATGCACAAAAAAATCAATAACTCAGCTTGTCCCCCTTATACTTAGTGTAAAATATTAACATTTGAGGGACAAGCGTGAGAAAAAAAACAAAAAGAAAATATACAACACGAAACGAAAATTTACTCCCCCTAAACTTAGGGTACTAGAACCCTAAGAATAAGCAACAGTTGGAGCATAATGAACAAAATGAAAATAAAACAACTCGGTGTCTACACCCCCTATATAGGATAAAGTACACCCTAAGTATAGGAAAATCCTAAATGTGTCCTAGGGTGTAAGAAAAAATAGAAGATAGAAAGAATGAGAAGAAATCATGTGTGTACAAAGGGAAGAACGAGTATAACTCGGGTATGAGATGGAGAATGTGAACAACAAAGGATAAATTTCATACAAAAAGAAATGGGGCAACTTCAACAATCATCGGCTCATGATCAAGAAAATGTTTCAAATACTGACTGTTAACTCGAAAGGTGGGCTCAGAAGACAACATAGAAACATTGATGCTACCATTGTCATACACCTTCCTGAATAAAAATGTACCTTTCCACTTGCTTTGTAATTTCTCTGGAAATAACTTCAGTATTGCATCGAATAGCCATACTTTTAATTCGGCTCAAACTGCTTATGGCTGATGTGTGAATCATGCCATTATTTCACTCTGTCCTTGTAACGTATGCCACTCCAGAAGGATTCATCTCGTAATGCTGAGTCCAAATGTTGATACCTATCCTCTTGGTCAAGGTGGACAACCTTCTGCAAAAAAAATTGTCTTCATCTTACGATTTGAAACCTCAGAAAGACCATTGGTATGTGGATGGTAGGAGTAGCCACCCTATGGCCTATATTGAATGCAATAGCAAGAGCCTTTACCTTATCATTAATGAAATGTCTACCCCCGTCTGAAATAAGAATTCGAGGAACCCCAAGTTGCAAAATGATATGCTTCCTTAAGAACTTGCAAACCATGTTGCATTAGCAGCTCAGGCAGGAATTCACTCAACCCAATGAATAACATAAAACACAACCAGCAAAACGTACTCAAATCCCTGACTCTTAGTGAATGGGCCCATAAAATCATTGCCCTGTACAGCAAAAACCTCACATAAGTGAATGAGATGCATCAACATTATGTCTCTATGTCCACAATTGCCCATCCTCTGATAGTCAGTACAATGTTTCACGAATGCTTCGGCATCCTTAAAGAGGGTAGGCCACCAAAGACCTGATTGAAACACTTTCTATGCCGTCTTTCTCCCATAATGATGTCATCTAGACTCCAACTTATGGAAATACATGAGGACACTTTGGTATTCCTCCAGAGGAATACACCTACGCCAGACACTATCCCCTTCTTCGTGATAAAGGGTGGGATCCTCCTAATGGTGCAACTTAACTTTTGTGAAGAAAGTCTCAAGTTGTTGCTTGGTCAAACCTTGCGGAACTTTCTTAGCAACAAGATAGTTCACAATGTCAACATACCATGGAAGTGAGGAGACCTCAAGTATCGCATCATCTGGAAAAGTCTCATTGTTGGGTGTAGTGAACTCAAAAGTCTCAAGATGCTTAATTCTGGAAAGATGATATGCCACCACGTTCTTTACTTGTAATTTGTCTTTAATCTCAATGTTGAACTCCTGAAGTAGTAGGATCCATCTTGTAAGACATGCCTTGGAATCCTTCTTATCCATTAGGTACCTGATGGCAGTGTGGTTTGTAAAGATAGTTCCCTTGGATCCTAAGATGTAAGATCGAAACTTGTCCAAAGCAAAGACTCCAGCTATTATTTCTTTCTCTTTAATAGTGTTATTCCATGGGGTGGAATCTAAAGTACTTCTATCCTAGTGAATGGTGTATGGAAGGTCATCCCTCCTCTATCCTAAAATCACCCCAATGGCAAAATAAGAGGCATCCGACATGATTTCAAGTGGTAGAGACAAATCGAGTGGCTGAAGAATAGGTGCTCGTACAACCATGTTCTTGAGAGTTTGAAAAGTAAAAGACACTAATCATTTACAAGGAACTCGATGTATTTTATAAGAAGATCAATAAGCCTTTGGGAAATTTTACTGAAGTCATGAATGAACCGTCGATAAAAGATAACATGCACTACAAGAGGCCGCAACTACTTCAGATTGGACACCAGACTAAGCTTCTTGATGATGTCGATATTGCCCGGATCCACCTCCATGCCCCTGTTGGAGATGATGTGACCAAGGACCATCCCTTGCGTCATCATGAAATGACTCTTCTACAAAAAAAGAACAAGGTTCACCACAATGCATCGTTGTAGCAAATGGTTTAGGTTAGAAAGACATGAATGAAAATCAACACCATAGATAGAGAAGTCATCCGTAAAGACCTCCAAAAATTCACATATTATGTTCGCAAAGATGGAAAGCATATGCCTTTGGAATGTTGCTAGAGAATTCACAGAATAAGGGCATCCATCTAAAATTATACATACCCAATGGTGGTCATCTGGAACAATGTCCACCTGATTATATCCCAAGTACTCGTCAAGAAAATAATAATGACTCTTTCCAGCTAAATCTCTCAATAATCTAATCAATGAATGGTAGTGGGAAGTGATCCTACTTGGTCACCTAGTTCAAACATTTTTAGAACCCACAGACTCGCCAAAAAGTCGGTACTCGGGTAGCGATCTCCTCTCTATCCTCAATGATAACTGTAGTGATGCCTGTTTTCTTGGGTACCACATGAAGCAGACTGACCCATTTGGAGTTGTAGATGAGATAAATAAAATTGACGCTCCATAACTTTTATATTTCCTTCACAACCACCTCTCAAAGATTCGGGTTCATCTTATGTTGAAACTCACGAGATGGGTTGGCATAATAATCTAAAAATATGTGGTGGAAGCATAAAGTCGGACTAATCCCATGGTGATTTGCTACCGACCACCCAACTGCCTTGCGATTTCTTTCTAGAACCTCCAACTGGCAAGATTCTTAGTCATAGGAAAGATCAAAGGAGATAAAAATCGAAAACATTTTAGGCTCTTGACGACCCTAAAATAAGCCTTGTTAATTGTGTCGAATTTGTTGTAGTCAGACAATCGAGATCAATAAAAAATAAAGCACACGATTAAATTATCAGTCAATCAAGCAAGTGTAGTTTTATGTATTTTTAACCTGGGCAAGCCCTAGGGTCGATTCAAGGAGGCAAAAGAACAACTTAGGATGTAAATTAGATCAATTAATGCACGACTTTGGAGTATTTTTTTGGTATTTTTTAATGAAATATGAATGATAGTGTAAAATGCAATTGATCAAGTTATTAAGAGAAACAAGCAACATACCCCTATTAGATTTAAATTTGAAAATGGATCAAATTAGGCAAGTGATATTTTCCTTGAAAACCTAATTCAATGATGCAGACAAATTTTATTTTTTTGGAATTTTTGGGGTTAAAATGCAATAATGAAAAATGAATGTTTATTATGGGTTTTATGTAATTTTGAATGCAAACAATATGAAAAAATAATGAAATTTAAATGGAAATTAAAATAAAATGAAATTAATCTACACTTTTTTTTGTAATTTTCTACTAAGATATGATTTTTTATGATTTTTTTACGAATCATAGTTAATGTGACTAATTAATTCCCAATAAATCTAGGAAATCAAATTATCCAAAAACCAATTTATCGCAAACAGATTTTTCAATGAACAATCCAAGAGTCTTGAAATTTCGCAAAAATAATGTGTCTGGATTTATGTAAAAATAAATTACAGGAATTACTCAACAGATTATTCTAGGCTTAAGACACATGCATTTTTAATGAAATTTTGAAAGAAAATAAAGTACACTTAGACGCATCATCTCTGATTTTTTTTGATAATTTTTAGAGCAAGGAATTAAATACATGCAAATTTCAGTGTATAAATGGGTAAAATTTTAATAAATAACACACTCTGATTTTTAATAAAGTCACAAGGGATCATAAAAATTTAATTAAGTATCCATGAGATATAGCATTAGTTGAACAATAAAATGCAATTTTTAGATCTGAAAAATTATGCAAAAAAGATGTTCAAATTCCAATTCAAAGGTAGGGGTGTATGTATAGTGTAGAAACTAGAGATCAACAAAATGAAATATGCCTAAGGGTGCTTTTGGAATTATAAAAACATTAAAGGATGAAGATGAAAATTTTCCAAAATAAAAAATGAGAACCTTCTCCATGGAGAACGTGGGTTCTTGGAACCCACGTCTATGGCGTGGGCGGAGGGGCGAGAGGAGTGAGGTTGGTGAGATGGAGGTGCTAGGTTTGTGGAAGGAGATACTGGTGGAGTTGGCTCCGTACAGCGGAGTTGCGACTGTGTGGAGAGGGTCGAGGTTGGTTTGTCACGGTTCTGGCGGAGATGCATGCGACAATGCCTGTTGTGTTATAGAGGGAGGTCAGCAGTGGGACCTTAGCGACGGAGGGTGCCAATGGTCGCTGAAGGTTGAGAAGTCGTAGGTGGCTGTGGAGGGAGAGTGGAGGGGCATGGGAGGTGGCAGGGCGCAACGTGCAACGGCAGGAGCCGCAGGAGGTGGCGGGGTGGGTTGAGCACTATGTAGGGATTACAGCCCTGGGGATGGAGGAGTGGCCTGCTTGGGGCAGGATCCTAAAGTGGCATGTGTGGTTGCGCTAGTGGTCCGCACAGTTGCTCATGGATGGCCACAAGATGGAGATGCTTGCAGTTGTGCGATCATGCGGCTAGGCGCTGCAAGAGGTGCGGCAGAGGTAGGAGGCGAACGTCGCTGGCTTCTGTTTTGACCCTCTTCTTTATTTTTTTGTTCTGTTTTGTTTTGATTTAAATTTTTAATTTTTTGTTTTATCAAATAGAAAATCAAAAGTAATGGGAATAATGGTATGATTTGGGTGATGATGGTGATGTTATGGAACAAGAAGAAAAATTTTGAGCGTTAGAAAAGAATAAATGAATGGAAAGAAGAGGGATATTTACATATGGTGGTTTCGTCAGAAGGTAGGGCTTTGGTGCGTGGCTCCCGTCGTTGCCTCATTCAGCTTGGCGAAAAGCGGAGAAGTTGCCTTATGACCTGAAGAGATGCATGTTTGAGACCATAGTTGCTCGATCGGAGGGTGCTAAAGCTATCACCGACAACGCTTCGGGGTTGGTGGTCTCACCCTCTCTATTGGAGAAATGGCAGATAAAGGAGAAAGAATGAGAGTTAGTGGAAGAAAAGAAAAAATGAAAATAAAATTAAAAAAGTAGGGTACTTAAAATAATAAAACATAAAAGAAAATGGAATATTTATAAAAATATGAAACATAATATGTAGAAAACACAATTTTACAGATTTTTTATTTGCATTACATTTTAAATTAAAATATATTTAAAAAATAAAAATAAAATAAAAAAAATGAAAATATACTTTTTTGGGATTTTTGATAAATCAAAAAAATCAAAAATAAAAAAGGATAGATCAATATTTACATTAGATACAAAGTCGCTTTTCATTATTTTCAACAGTAAAATAATTTATTTTTATTTTTATTATTATATACTTTATTAAAATATTTAATAAAGGAATTAATAGAAAAAGAAATAAATAAATAAAAGTTAGATATGTACATAAAAGGTTAATACCAAAATAGTATATATAATATACAGTATACAATTAGGCCACAAAACCGACATTTTGCAAACAAGCTTCCATTTTTACGAAATTGCTTTCATTGGATAGGTAATTTATACTTGAATTTTAAAAGTAACTTCGATATATTTGGAGTTCATATTAGCCGGGAAGTTGGACTTTGCGACTTTTTCGATTCAATATTTAAAAGTATTTATTAAATGTGAGAACTATTTTGTATTTTTGTATTTTTATATACAATTTTTAAAAAGAATAAAGTCAATAGGAGTTAGCATGAATTTTCTAAAAATCAAGAAGTTTTTGTATTTATAGGGGATTATTTACAAATAATTTTCAACAAAATTTTATTTAATTTTTTATTTTTTTAATTTTTTGATTTTTTTAATTTGAATTATTTTATGGACTTATTTTTAAGATAAATATACATTATTGATCCATTTTTATTAAGAGTTGCATTATGATATTTTTTTATTTAGGAACTTTTATTTGATGATTCGATCAGAGATTCGGCTAAGAATAATATATTAAGATGATGAAATCACAGATTCATCACTCAACTATACTTAAACTTTGCTAGTACTCAATAAAATAAAGAATGAATAAGTTGGATTAATCCCCAGTGCATGTGAAAGTACAAGACTTGATCCTTTAAGAACTCTTGGTTTTAGCGATCCTAAAATTCTAAGCTAAACCAAGCTCTAGTCAAAAGTATCCATCTTCCCAAATCATTAGACTCTCTTTGTATAAATATATAATAAGAATATGACATTAAGTGTAGATTGCAAATCACCCAAAATTCCAGTCTAAGTGACTCTCCTAAGAACCCAATGCTCAACACTAGGGAATAAATCATTTCTTGCATCCAATTCATCGTCTTTTTAGTTTGTCAGACTTAAAAGTGAATATGAATGATCGATAGACGGAAGGGCATAGTTTGTGTCAATTCTTCTCTCCCTCTCATTGGGCCAAGGAATCACTTGAGTGCCTTATTAACTCAACACACGTATTTTTTGGTGTTGATCAATGCGTCCGTCACGAGAAATTGGAGTCGTCTACACTTGTTTTCGTGGGAGTACACCAGGGTGTGCATTTTTTGAGTATCTAATATACTTTCTACACAAAGACTTGTAGCATTTACGATGTAGAGCAATTTTTTGGTGCTAGCCCGACTCCTGGTCCTAATAGCGGTGGTCGAAGTGGACACTTTAAAATGGTTGGGAGCTCTTGCCTTTGGTGGAAGCTCTTTGATATTTGAATTTGTACGGTGAGAGCTTATCTTTCAATACTTCTTTCTTTTTCTTTGCTTTTTGTCTAGCTCCACTACTTTTACCAAGTTGGCGCACACTAATAAACAACAAATTGTTAATTCATCACACACTGACACATAGGTATATCAAGAGATTGGTACAAGAAACCTTGTTCTCATATCGGATAGAGGAGCTGACACTCAGGTTTCATGAAGCCTTCAACGATTTTATCCCGTAATCGAGTTTCATAAAATCAAGTTCACACTCAAATCCCTCATCATAGTTCCTCAATTGAATCGTCAACTCATCGCATCCTAACTGCAGCCATGCACGTGAGGTGTTGATCATATTCTTTATGGTAGATACTAAGTATGCAATATAGCACGCATATATTTCAAACTAGGAAAGTGCGAATAATTAAGTGAAATTCCCTAATGACTATGGTTGGTTAACTCTGATTTATAAGACCTCAAAAACAAAGTTTTCTTGAACTTCATTAGTCTTGTGTGAATGTGAATGTTTCAAGGATATCTCCAACTCATTAGTTAGTTTTTTTTAATTTTAAAAATAGGTTCTCATTTTTTTGAAAATATTTGTTTATATGATTTTTTTTTAATTTTGAAGGAAGAATAAGAAAAGAAAAAAATTTGAAATGATTTTTGATGTTTTGATTTTTTTTTGAAAAGGTCTTGTTTTTTTCGATGTTTTGCTTTTGTTTTTTCAAAAAGTTTCACAGTTTTTTTAAATTTTTTATTTAAGCCCATACCGTTTTTATTTAATCTTACATATATGTGTGTGTGTGTGCGTGCCTGGCGCTGTTTCCAGGGATGGAATGTGTGAAGTCAACGAAGCAGCAGTGGTTGGTGGTCCATAGCTTGAGGGCAGTGGGCGATGGATGATAGAGGTGCTGATGTGAGCGGATGATGGAGATGGAAGGTGTTATGTAGAAGAGATAGAAGGGGAAGAAGAAGATGATGGATGCCCGATTTGGGGAACAGGAAGAATAGCAGAGGAAAGAAGAGAAAGCAGAAGGAGAAGAAGAGGAAGAGGAAGAACAAAGAAAGAAGAAGAGAAAGAGATTACCTGAGAGATTGGATTTCTCGCCTTGAAGGTGATGAAGATCAGAGGTCTTCACCATGTCATTTCCTCGATTGATTCCGACGAGGAAGGAATCGAGGGGCTCGACAACGATCATGGAGGATGTGCTACAACACGACGGCTCGACTCGCGGATCTCGCTGACAATGAAGAGGCTCGTCATCTCTTTAATCTCCTGAATCACCTCTGTCATCGGAGATGGAGGAAGGACTAGGGCCTTGTCTTTCGCATATGACGTATAAAGGAGAATGAAGGAGATGAAGGGAAGACAAAGGAGGAGGGGGAAGTTAGAAAAGAAGTGCGGTGGAGGTAGGAGGAGTTGGAAGATGAGGAGAGAATGGTTGTGGGTGGAAGAAAAGAGAAAAAATGATAATAAAAATAAAAAATTAGGCAACTTAAAAAAATAAAATAAAAAAGAAAATGGAATATTTACAAAAATATTAAAGACAATATGTACGAAACAGAATGTGTACAAAACACAATTTTACGAATTTCCTACTTTATTGCATTTTTAATTAAAATATATTTACAAAAATAAATTAAAAAAATAATAGAAATAAAATATAACACAAATACATTTTTTGGGATTTTTCATAACTAAGAAAATGCGAAAATAGAAAATTGGAAGGATCAATATTTACATTAGATACAAATTTACTTTGCATTATTTTCAACAGTAAAATAATTTATTTTTATTATAATGTAATTCATTAAAATATATGATAAAGAAATTAATAGAAAAAGAAATGAATAAAAACAAGTAAGATATGTACATAAAATTTTAATGTCAAGTTAGTACATATAATATACAGTATACAAGTAGGCCCCAATACCAATATTTTGCAAACAAGCTCTGATTTTAGCAAAATAACTTTCATTGGATAGATAATTTTATAACTTGAATTTTAAAGTGACTTTAATAAGTCGTCGGGCAATCGGAGTCAATAAAAAATAAATCACATGATTAAATTATCAACCAATCAAGCAAGTACAGTTTATGTATTTTTAACCTGAGCAAGCCCTAGGGCCGACACACGGAGGTAAAGGAACAACTTAGGATGAAAATTAGATCAATTAATGCATGATTTTTGTAGAAATATTTATTTGGTATTTTTTATTAAAAATGAGCGACAATGGAAATGCGATTGAATTAAGTTATTAAGAGAAACAAGCAACTTAGCCCAATTAAATTTTAATTTAGAAACAAATCAAATTAAGCAAGTGATATCTTCCCTGTAAACCTAATTCAATTATGCGCACAAAATTTATATTTTTTGGAATTTTTGGGGTTAAAATGTAATATGAACATGAATGATTTTTATGGATTTGTATGCAATTTTTCATGTGAAGAGTATCTAAGAATCATGGAATTTGAACGTGAAGTCAAATATGATGAAATGAATTGACACTGATTTTTTTTTTGAAATTTCTAAAAAGACATGTTTTTTGGTATGAATTTTTTTAATGAAAAATAGTGAATGAGACTAATTAATTTCTAATAAATCCATGAAGTAAAATTATCCAAAATCCAATTTATCTCGAACAGATATTTCAATGACCAATCCATGAGTCTCAATTTCACAAAAGTCTCCACATGAAATTTTTTCAAAATAAAAAAAGATGAGCACCTTCTTCATGGAGAACGTGGGTTCTTGGAACCCACATATAGGGCGTATGCATGGGGGTTAACGGGGTGAGGATAGCGAGATGGAGGCGCTGGGGTCGCATAAGGCGATGCTAGCGGAGATGGCTCTGCGCGGCAGAGCTGCGACTGTGAGGAGAGGGTCGTAGTTGGTCGACCGCGGTTCTGAGAAAGATGCATGCAGGCGGCACCTGCTACATTGTAGAGGGAGGTCGACGACGGGACTTTGCTGGCGGAGGGTGGTCGATGGGCGCTGAAGGCGGAGGAGTCGCATATGGTTGTGGAGGAAGAGCGAGAGGGTGCGGGCGGTGCCGGGGTGCAGGTGCGTGATGGCAGGAGCCGCACGAGGCGGTGGGCGGGGCTGAGCTCTACGTCGGGATGTTGAAGCCCTATGGAAGGAGGAGCAACCAACTTAAGCTGGGATCCTGCAATGGTGGGGAGCGTGGTTGCGTGTGGACATCCACACAATGGAGATGTTGGTTGTTGTGCAACCGTACGACTGGGTGCAGCACAAGGTGCGATAATGGTCGATGGAGAACATCAATGGCTTCTGCAGTGGCCCTTTTCTTTATTTTATTGTTTTGATTTCAATTTTTTAAATTTTTTGTTTTCTCAAAAAGAAAATAAAATGTTAAGGGAGTGGTGGTATGGTTTCGATGATGATGGTAATGGTGAAGATTATGGATGTAAAACAACAAGAATAAAAAATTTTAAGTGTTATAAAAGAACAAATGAATGGAAAAAAGAGGGACACTTACCTGTGGTGGTTTGGCCAGATGGTGGGGCTGTAGTGCACGGCTCCCATCGTGGCCTCAAACAGCTTGGTGAAAAACTAAGAAGCTAGGCTGTGACCATAAGAGATGCACAGTGACTCGAGGAGGATCCCTCGTGGATCTTGCCTTTCAGACTATCATTGCTCGGCCGGAGGGTGCGGAAGCTGTCACCGGTAGCACTCGGGGGCTGCTCTTCTCTCCCTCTCGATTTAAGAAATGGCAAATAAAGGAGAATGAAGGAGGAGAAGGGAATAAAAAGGAGGTGGAGGAAGTTAGAAAAGAAGTGGGGTGAAGGTTGGAGGAGTGGTGGAAGATGAGGGGAGAATGGGAGTTGTTTGAAAAAAGAGAAAAAACTGAAAATAAAAATAAAAAGCAGGCTACTTAAAATAATAAAATAAAAAAGAAAATGGACTATTTACGAAAATATAAAAGAAAATATGTACAAAATGCAATGTGTTCAAAACACAATTTTATGAATTATCTTTTTTTTTGCATTTTTAATTAAAAGATATTCTGAAAAAAATTTAAAAAAAACAATAGAAAACATAAACACATTTTTTTGGAATTTTGATAAGTAAGAAAAAGCAAAAATAAAAAACGGAAAGCTTAATATTTACATTAGATACACAGTCACTTCGCATTATTTTCGACAGTAAAATAATTTATTTTTATTTTTACTATTATGTAATTTATTACAATATGTAATAAAGAAACTAATAGAAAAATAAATATATAAAAATGAGTTAGATATGTACATAAGATGTTAATGCAAAGTTAGTACGTATAATATACAATATACTATTAGACCCCAAAACCAACATTTTTCAAACAAGCTCGGATTTTAATAAAAACAGTTTAATTGGATACATAATTTTATAACTTGAACTTTAAAAGTGACTTTGATAAGTAGTCATGCAATCGAAATAAATCTAAAATAAATGACATGATTAAATTATCAACTAGTCAAGCATGCGTAGTATTATGTATTTTCAACCTGGGCAAGCCCCAAGGACGAGTCAAGGAGGCAAAGGAACAACTTAGGATGGAAATTAGGTCAATTTACGTACGATTTTTAGAGAAATATTTTTTGATATTTTTTATGGAATATGAATGACAATGCAAAATGCAACTGAATTAAATTATTATGAGAAACAAGCAACTTAGCCCAATTAAATTTTAATTCAGAAACAAATCAAATTAGGCAAGTGATATTTTTCATGTAAACCTAATTCAATGATACACACAAAATATATTTTTTCTATTTTTGGGGTTAAAAAGCAATAATGAATAATGAATGATTTTTATGAGTTTTTATGCAATTTTTCATGTAAACAGTAGGCAAAAAAATGAAATTCTAATGGGAATTTAAATATGTTGAAATGAATCTACGCAAATTTTTTTAAATTTTTTTGACAAGATATGTTTTTATGAATTTTTCAATGAAAAAGAGTGAACGTGACTAATTAATTTCTCATAAATTTGTGAAATCAAATTATTAAAAAACCAATTTATCTCGAGCAGATTTTTTAATGAGCCATCCAATAGACTTGATATTTCATAAAAATACTTTGTGTGTATTTAACTAAAAATCAATTATCGAAATCATTCTACAATTTATTCTAGGCACAAGACACATCCATTTTCAATAAAATTATGAGAGAAATTAAAGCACATTTTGACACATCATATCTGATTTTTTTAATTTTAGAGAATGGAATTAAATAAGTCTACATTTTAGAGCATAAATGAGTAAAATTTCAATAAATAAAACACTATGATTTTTAATAACATCGCAAAAGCTCATAAAAATTCCATTAAGTAGACAGAAGATGTAGCATTAGCTGAACAACAAAATGCAATTTTTCAATGTGAAAAATAATGTAAAATAGAGGTTGAAATTACAGGTCAAAAGTTGGGGTGTCTGTGTAATGCGGAAACTAAAGTTCAACAAAACAAAATGTGTAAAGGCACTTTTGGAATTACTAAAACATGAAAGGATCCACATGCAAATTTTTCAAAATAAAAAAAAATGATCACCTTCTTCATGGAGAATGTGGGTTCTTGGAACCCATGTCATTCCTGACAAGATATTATTTTTTTATCAACTTTTTAACGAAAACAACGTGAATGTGACTAATTACTTTCCATTAAATCCCCGAAATCAAATTATCCAAAAATCAATTTATCATAAACAGATATTTCAATGAGCTATCTAGGAGACTTGAAATTTTGCAAAAATACTGTGTATGGATTTAACTAACTCTACAGTTTATTTTAGGTACAAGACATATCCATTTTCAATGAATTTTTGAAAGAAATTGAAGAACACTTAGAAGCATCATCTCTGATATTATTATTATTATTATTAGAGAAAGGAATTAAATACGTGCAAATTTCAAAGCGTAAATGGGTAAATTTTTAATAAATAACACACTTTGATTTTCAAAAAAGTTACAAGTCTCATAAAAATTCAATTAAATAGCCAGGAGATGTAGCATTACTTGAACAAAAAAATGCAATTTTTAGATCTGAAAAATGATGCGAAACCAAGATTCAAGTTACCAGTCAAAGGTTGGGATGTCTGTGCAATGCGGAAATTAAAGTTCAAAAAAACTAAATGTACCTAATAGCATTTTTGGAATTACGAAAACATAAAAGGCTCAACATGCAATTTTCCGAAAAAAAAGATGAGAACCTTCTTAGTGGAGAACGTGGGTTCTTGGAACCCATGCCTAGGGCGTGGGCGAAGGGGCGAGGCCAGCGAGATGGAAGTGATGGGCTCATGCAAGGCGTCGCTTGTAGAGGTGGCTCTCCGTGGTGAAGCTGCAGTTGCAAGGAGGGGGTCACGGTCGGTCGGTTGTAGTTCTGGCAGAGATGTACGCGGGCGGCACCTGCTGCACTGTAGAGGGAGGTCGGCAGCGGGACCATGGAGGTGGAGGGTGGTCGTTAGCCGCTAAAGGCGGAGGAGATGCAGGGTGGCTACAGAGGTAGAGAAGGAGGGCACGGGCAGTGCTGAGGTGCGGCCATGTGACGGTAGGAGCCATGCGAGGTGATAGGGTGGGCTGAGCACTACGTGGGGATGCTGCAGTCGTGTGGAAGGAGGAGCAACCTTCTTGGGGAAGAATCCTGCAGTGGTATGGCATGGCTGCGCTGGTGGGGCACGGGGCTGCACATGGACGGCCATGTGATGGAGATGGTGGCGGTTGTTTGGTTGTGCGTCTAGGCACAACAAGAGGTGCGATGGAGGTCAGCGGCGAATGCCGCTAGCTTCTGCTGCGACCCTTAAGTTAATTGTTTTGTTTTGTTTTGATTTTAATTTTTTTAAATTTGTTTGTTTTCTCAAACAGAAAAGCAAAAGCAAAAGGAAATGGTGGTATGATTTTGGTGATGATGGTGATGATTATCGATGGAGAACAAGAAGAAGAAAAATCTTTGAGTGTTAGAAAAGAACAAATGAATGGAAAGAAGATGGATACTTTTTTGTGAACGTTTTTTGGAAGGTGGGGTAGGGTGCGTGGCTCCCACGTGGCCTAAATCAGCTTGGTGAAAAGCTGAGACGATGGGATGCGACCTGAAGAGATGTACAATGACATGAGGAGGAGCCGCCGTGGATCTCGCCTTTGAGACCGTTGTTGCTCGACCGAAGGGTGCTAAATCTATCACCGACAACACTTGGTGGCTAGTTGTCTCTCCCTCTCAATTGAATAAGTGGTGGATAAAGGAAAATGAAGGAGGAGAAGAGAATAAATAGGAGGAGGAAGTTAGAAAGAAGTGGGGTGGAGGTTGGAGGAGTGGCGGAAGATGAGGGGAGAATGGGAGTTGGTGGAAGAATAGAGAAAAAAATGAAAATAGACATAAAAAGGTAGGCTACTTAAAATAATAAAATAAAAAAGAAAATGGAATATTTACAAAAATATCAAATACAATACGTACAAAACACAATTTTACAAATTGTCTAATTTTTTGCTTTTTTAAGTAAAAGATATTTACAAAATAAAATAAAATAATATAATATAAATAAAATAAAACACAAATACAATTTTTGGGATTTTTGATAAATAAGAAAAAGAAAAATAGAAAAGGAAAGATTAATATTTAGATTATATACAAAGATACTTCGTATTATTTTTAATGGTAAATAATTTATTTTTATTTTTATTATTATGTACTCGATTAAAAATATACAATTAATTAATAGAAAAAAATAAACAAAAATGAGTTAGATATGCATGTAAAATGTTAATGTTAAGTTAGTACATATAATATACAGTGTACATGTAGGCCCCAAAATCGCCATTTTGCAAATAAGCTCGGATATTAGCGTAATCACTTCCATTGGATAGATAATTTTATAAATTAAACTTTAAAAGTGAATTTGATAAATTTGGAGTTCATACAGAGTGGGAATTAAGCTGACAAGTTGGACTTCACGGCTTTTTCGATTCAGGATCTAAAAGTATTTATTCAATGTGTAAATTATTTTGTATTTTTTTATTTTTATATATATTTTTATATACAAGCGAGAAAAAGAATCAAGTTAAAATGAATTAGCATGAATTTATTAAAAATCAAGGAAGTTTCGATATATACAGGGGGTTGATTACAAATAACTTTCAACACATTTTTTATTTAATATTTTATTTTTTTTATTTTGAACTATTTTATGGATTTATTTACATGATAAATAAAAAATATTAATCCATTTTTATTAAGAGTTGTATTTTGTTAATTTTTTGGATTTAGGGACTTTTATTTGATGATTTGGTCAGAGATTGAGCTAAGAATAATATATTAAGATGATAAATCACATATTCATCAGCTCTCTAGCAAGGAATTGATACTTCAAAACTGAGGTAAAGATTTCAGCTTGGGTGGATATGGGGATATCTCTCTTTATGAGGATATGCGTGAAAGTTATCAGATCTATATGTGTCAGCTCACGCTGCACACCTGTATAAACTGGGGACTGCTTAACTGATAATTGACAAGACTGCTCTCGCTCTGTCTCCATACCGGTTGTATGCTTTGTAGCAATCGGACATGGAATATTCTCTTCAAAATCTTTCTAATCAAAATCCACATCTAACTTGGAGGAATTATTTTATATACGACACAAGACACAAAATCATTTTCTTCGTCATCAGAATATGCTTCATTAGCCTCAAAAGTATTCCAATCCACCATTGGATTGCGAGCCCACGACGAGCAATTAAGCAATAAATATTATTGCAAATATCATTCTCTGATCTGAAATGAAGAATAACTAATTTGCATAATAGGTCCCTTAGTACAATTTGTTGGACATGCGAGCCCACGGCGAGCCATTATGCAATAAATGTTATTGCGAATATCATTCCATGATCTGAAATGAAGAATAAATAATTTGCATAATAGGTCCCTTAGTACAAATAGGGTAATGTACCATGGCCATCTTGATGATCATACATCTATTGATTCAAGTATCGAATCATAGAGGCTGGTGCTTGGATGAATATCTAAAGAGTTAGATTGAGGACTCATCGAGCACCGTCAAATGATTACTAAGAGATGATCTCCAGCCTGAGAAGGAGATTGCAATATTTTCTCTAAAGGATGATATCTAACTGACCTCTTATTGCATGTCCTCTGCATAGGAATTGAGATTCGGAGGTGCTAGACAAGTTAGGTCAAAGAGTTGACTTCGCGAGATCGAGATAACCAAAGTACTATATCGTATGCTGTCATGATATAGGCACGCATCCTATGACCGGAGACAGATGTGTTACTATATGTCTGAGTATGTACATTTGGCAGACCAATAGGTTGATGACCTAATCAAGGTCTATACACTGGCGCGCTAGTGTGCATATAAGGGCATATGAGTAATACGATCTCTCAAAGGGATCATACAGGTTCATTATTATACTGGGAGACATGAGCTCACTCATGAGATATTGGGAAGAATCAAATTCCGTGCACGGTCGTCTCGCTTTGGAAGCTTGACTGAATTTGTAGGTTTGATATATACTTTTGGAAAGTATATGATCAAGACCTAGGTATGATATATGTTTTTGGAAAGTATATGATCGATACCGACTCTCAATGATCGAATGAGAAACTTAAAGATGAAACTCTAAAGTAGACCGTGTAAAATTGATCTTATACTTCGGGTTTATTCTTAGTCTTCCACTATGCAGGATGTACATGTATTGGGAATACCTGAGGGTGATGTGATTTAAATAGTTGTATAACCATGACGCTTCCATTTCTAGGGAGTGACGAAACGGGTCTGGATTTTAGTGACTCCTCTCAGTAGAGAAGTAATCTAATCTTAGTCCAAATGTTGGACATTGATCTGAATGTGATTTAATGAAGCATCTATGGGAGGCCCGAGATCTGGATTTGAGATGTGATCTCAATATCCAAGTCACTATACGTGGAACAATACAATCACCCTTTCCTTATCTCCAAGTATTTGCGGATAAAGCGCATTATCCTTGAAAGAGTTCATGGATAATTCTATTGTTGATATATGTATCCGAGCATTGAGAAAATGGATAATTAAATGTGATTTAATTATCATGAATAATATGAATTTGATTCATATTATAAGGAGAGTTATCTTAGATAATTAAATGTGATTTGGTTATCAAAGATGTGAATAATGTGAATGTGATTCATATTATTTGGGAACATGAGAATAGAGATCCAAGATGATTCGATGTGATTTAATTATCATGGATATGAATAATGTGGATAGTACTATCCATATTATCTATAATATATTACAAATGTGATTTATAATGTATTAGAGAGAGCTAATTATAATTTATATTTGATAATTAATTATTTATGTGTATTGGATACACATTGTGTAATTAATTGAAAATATAAATTATATATTGTTTTGGGTTGTGAATGTGATTCGCAAATGTCTAATGGCAAGATTGTAATATTCTCAAAATTAATTGTGAATTATTTTTGAGGAATAAATCACAACAAAAGTTGTTGGAAATTATGGGAAAAATTCATGGAGATATATAATCTCATGAGATTTCATGTTATTGCCTCCACCATGAGGACATGGTGGACGGCTACACATTCCCACAAGGAATGTGGTAGCCGTCCCCCCTCTTTCCTTATGGGGAGAGATCTCCATGCTAATCTCTCCTTAATTTGTTGATCTAATTGAGGATTGAATTATATTTGATGTGTCAAATATATTTAATTTAAATTAGATTATTAGTTGTTTGTTTTTACCAACAACAATCTTGACCATTGGATTAGACATAAATCAATCTCATCCATTGATTTTATATGTTCCATGGATTGAGATCCATGGATCCCAAAACCCTATAAATAGAGAGGCATACCATGCTCTCTAGGTGCATGCTTTTGAAGAACATCTCTCTCTCTCTTTCTCTCTACACACCTATTCTCTCTTCCTCTCATGGTCGTCCACCATGGATGCCCTAGAGAGAGTCTCCATCGCCGCAGTGTCGTCGTTATGCTGCCTGATCGTCTGCTCGTGGATCTCCATCTCCTTCAGTGTGCCTCGCTCATGAAGAATATGTCAGATCTCGTGTGTCGAGATCAAGAGATCCGTCACTTGGATCAACAACATGTATTGCGAGAAGCACACGATTCATCCCCGCACTCGCAAGCGTCTCCTCCGTCGGATCGGACTTGAGACAAGAGGTCTCTCTAAACAACTCGGTTGTTGTTGACTATGAAAATAGGGGACTCTTCGTTTAGATACTCGATCGCAACAACGCTTCAAGAGGTAATCTATTACTTTTTGTGGTTTAGACGAAACGATCCGAGAAGTTTTCTTTGATCATGTGGTTTCGTCGCATGAAAAATTTTTAAATTCCGCTGCATCGAGCAACTAGTGTGACTAGTCGCTCCTCGTCGTATTCGATACGATGCTCACGCTTCCGTAATGCGCTTGAGGATCTAACCATATCCTTCAAGTGGTATTAGAGCCTTAGGTCGAAGGTTCTGGATACAATCCATAAAACCGAAGGCAACTTGGGTTCGTTAAGGTTGCGAAAGTTTTGTCGCATTTCATTTTCGCACATATGTTTAGTAATTATTTTCGGCCCTGTTTAAATTGTTTAAATACAAAAATAATAATTGGATTTTGTTTCCCATTAAATAAGGAAACCATAGGATCTGAGTTTACATAATTTGGATTCCGTTTGCTCGAGATATGGTCATTTTAATGAACATGTATTCACTGTTGCGGGAACTGCGAATCTTAACATGATTAATGAGTTAATTACTGTTTTGATACACCTCAAAATTTGTGAAATACACTTAGGTTCTATCCTAAATCAAATTATCAATCTTTAAAAATTTATTTTGTCTAATTTGGATTTAAATTGATTGAGGTATGTTAATTTTAGTAAGTAGGGGTCACTGCTGAAATTACAGTCCTAATCAAGAACCATGTGATTGTCAGTTAGTGAAATTAATTGTTAATTTTATTAAATAATTATGGAAAATATTTGAGAAATATTTAATGATGATTATTTCCTTAACTGACATGGCCTCAACCAATAAATTGATTAGATTTGATCTAGATCATAATTGGAAACACAATCATCAAACTCCTTGCTTGAATAGGATTGGGAATTTGTCTAGCAAACTTCCTTATAATCAAAAATGTTTTGATTATTACTATATGGTATAATTTCGGTTGAAGAACCGATGATCATCTCAAGTACAAAGTGATTGACTAGGCATTATTTTTTCCCGAGGCGGATATGGTGTCTAGTCGGGGATCGTTGGCGTAGCGGGTTGCACTGGATGCGGTCTGTCCCACTCCCGCCAGTACTGGCCATGACAGCGGGTAGGGAACGAATGATGCTTGAGAGATCATGATGTATTTTTCTAATTATTAAAATTCGAATTAATACGTATTTTGAGATAATACCATATATTCAAGTAAAATCAAGTTTGTTGATTGATTTGGATTGATAATTAATTTAATATGATTAAGTTAATTATATCCAAATTAAAAACACTCTATTATAATATATGTGTTATTTCCCTTGGAAGAATTATTTATGTGAATATGATTCATGATAATTAATTAGAATTTGAATATGATATGGAGGATCACATAAGTGACATCCATGGACTCCCGTCAAGGCGAAGGGTTCCGTCGCCAGAGATTGTATGTAGGAGACGCATGTCCGAAGTGACAGCTCCTGTATGCAAGCGCGTCTGGATCGTGCTCTTTTCTTCTCGAAAGAGTAAGGCCGTATGCGTAGTAACCCCAATATCGGATCCTCATATTATTGGGGCGATATTGGATTGCGCATAGCGAGTTCTATTCCTGTTGACGGTGGGTTCAATTAATGACGGGTCAACATCACCTTAGGGGTGGTGGGCCCTGGTGTTAAAGACCGAATTGGTAATGTAAGTTGGACTTGCAAGGAGGAATATGTTCCCGCTTCTTTTTATCTGAGTTGCAGATTCTCATATTATTGGGATGTAATAAAGACAAGGAAGGAGATCCCAGATCTTACTGAGATATGATGGTAAGTATATCTCTTAAATTGAAAGTGATTAAGGGAATGAACTTTCAGCGTTGACAAGGCAAGACAACTTTGATATAAAAAATTCCTAAATCAAAGTAAATTATATATTCATATATGTTTAAGCAAATTTCTTATTTCAGATAATCCTTCTTTAATCCCACTCAATGTTATACATAATAATAACCAGTAGATTGTCATGGATTGGACCCATGACCCAGATATTGTACTTGCAATTGGATACATAATGTGTGTGGTTGCAATATGCAAGTTTCCTCATAATAATGAGGAATGATAATTAAATAGACAATAGGACTAAAACCCTGGAGTTTGTATGTCTCTATAAGTCTTGATCTGATCGAATGTACTTTTGAAGTGACATGTCGATAATGATCGTAATTATCAAATAATCCTTATAAAATATAAGAAGATGTTCTGGCATACATATGTGCTCTCGACATATAATCATGAATGACATGGTTCTCTGCATTTTGCAGAATGGTGGCTCTATAGGAAATGATGTATTCAAATTGTTTGAGTACCTATCTGAACCTAAGTTTTAAGAGTTTAAATGGATGTAGATACGATGAGTGTCATCATTCTACTATCTATACTCAAGTCATTCATGAAGATTCATAATATTCATATTGTATGAATCGAATGAAGCATGTATAAATGTTGAAATACTCTTATATTGAAATGTTTATTTTAACATAAGAGATCCTTGGTCTTGAACAATGGTTGCTTATAGATAAAGGGAGCACAGCGGAAGCATGGGATGGACCCAAGTAAGAAGTATAGTCAAAAGAGTTGATTGTACTTCTGTGACTTCCATGTGACATCCAAAGAGTTGGATGAATGCCAATACTGCAATAAGTTGATGTGTTGATAGTATGACTATCAAATCTATCTAGAATCCTTAGAGAAGGAATCAAATAGTACATCAGAATAATCTACATATAATCACTGAAATTGACTTACTTATTTGATAAGATAAAGTCTAATAATTGTATCTCAATCTTCTAATAACACTTGCAATTGGTTGCATATGTATTAGAATATTAGAAATTTGATCTTAAGGTTTAATGGTCATCTATGTTGGAATTGATGCAATTGTTGCAACAATTTCCACTGGATCAATAGACTTCATATTTTTATTGGGAGCCCTTAGTCTTAGAGAATGTCTCTGTGACCTAGATTTTAGAATACACTCTTTGTTTATTTCTAAATGTTGGAAACAAACATGAATTCTGTAATAGACCTATCATAAAGAGTTATGATGGAGATATTTCAGATAGTAATCTAAAATCTTGTGGACTCTACTAAATTAGAAAATTAATGAATGGTTCATTAAGATTTCTAATAATGAAAATTAAACCTTTAAAGATCAATAGGAGGATAAAGATCATTTGACAATGATCTCGCATCATGCTTTTGGACATATGTCTATTGATAAGATCAATGGACAAGTAAGAGATGAAACTTTAGAATGTCTAAAATTTCAAAAACTTGCATACTTATGAATATTGTATTCAAAGTAAAATGTCCAATACACCCTTCTTTGGGAAAGGTGTAAGATGTCAAGGTATTTGGAATCTCATACATATTGATGTATGTGAATCATCTATATCATAGTAAACATTATGGATATGTGATATCTATTGGTGATTATGTAAGATATGAAATTTCTTCTCTTCACCTAAAAAAACCTTTGAAATGTTCAAAGATTTCACAATTTTGGTTTAGAACCAAAGTTTGAAGGAAGATGAAATGAATTTGATCTAACCAAGGTAGCTTGTACCTATTAGATGAATTCAAGGAATACCTTATGGAGATGTGAGTATCATTCCTATCTCAATCCTCCTAATGAACCTTAACTCAATGGAGTTGTAGGGAGGTAAAATTGGTCATGTGTGGCATGATTTGATCAATGATTAATCTTAGCATAATTATCTCTTACTTTCCAGGTATATATATATGGTAGAAACTACATTATATATCCTTAATAAGGTTCCATGTAATTAAGCTGGAATCTAGCACCAGAGAGTGCTACTTCATTAGGAAAATAAAGGATGGTATTGGATACCTACTTTATGACCTTGAGATTCTTAACAGATCTCATCTTTGAGAATATGATTCTTATAGGATGACTCTTTTGAGAATCAAGTTGAAAATGAAGTAAAGGAACTCATTTAATCTTGAGAAGATAATGAGGCTCCTGAAATCGGAAACTAAATAGACAATTAAAGATGAAACATTACTACCTCTTCAATTAAGTTTGAGGATGGATTCCATGTGTCAGTTGAATCTGATAATGATCTGACTTCATGTGATGATGCTTCTGAAGATCATATCATGGAAAGATGGATGTTAGCAATAAAAGTCTAATGTAGACTTCATATACAAGTGTTGTATATAGACCCTCGAGGATCCACTTATAAGGGTTAGACCCATTATGGTGTAAATGGATCTTCAAGAGAAAGAGGGAACCTGATGAGAAGGTAGAGACCTTCAAAGCACGGTTCGTAGCCACGAGCTATACACCGAAGAGAAGACATTGCTTACGATGAGACTTTCTCTCCAGTGACCTTGCTTTAACCCATCAGAATATTGCTAACTATAGCTACACAACTTGACTATGACATCTTCATGATGTGAGTCAAGATTGCATTCCTCTATGAATACCTCTCTGAACCCCAGGGCTTCATGGTTGTGGAAAGGAAGGTGTGCAAGCTAAAGAACTCCATCTTTGGACACAAATAAGCTTCCTGAAGTTGGAACATAAGATTTGATGAAATTATAAATGTTATGATTTCAGATAAAATCTTGATGAACCATGTGAAGCTTAGTGGGAGTGTCGTTGTGTTCATCATGCTAAATGTAGATATTATTCTAATCATTTAGAATGATATACGAATAATAATAAGTGTTTTATAATTTGGTTGTTCTATATCTTGAGATACGATCTCAACGATACCTCTTATATCTTAGTTCTGAAGTCGTTCAGAGGCAAAGAGAAGAGGGTACTGGGACCATCACATTAGTAGTACACCTTGGACTTATTCCATTTATTGGAAAATTTCAAGAAAGGCTTCCTTCCCTTAAGATATGGTAGTGACCTATCTAATGGGATAGCACCTCAAAGAGTTGAGGAAGTGAATGCTAGAACTACTTGCACTTGTGCATCAGTTACGAGAAGCTGAGTGTATGCTAGATGTGCAAAAGAGGCAGATGTCTGCCATGCAGTGGGAGTAGTAATCTGTTACTAATCCTACTATGGAATAAACCACTTGATTGCAGTAATAACAATATCTTCAAAGATGATGAAACTTAGAGATAGTAATCTCAAAGTCTTATCTTCAAAAGTTTAAGACATTGTAGATAGTGATCTATAAGGGTCTTAACTGTAGATACCTTAGGAGATAGAGATCTCTAGGAATATAGGTATTCTGATAAGGATTTTGGGCATACTGGTTATAATAATTATCAAGCTATAGTGTCAAGGACACTATAACAATATTTAGTATTGGTTGCATAAGATGCAACATTCGCATTGGATGCGAGCACTGTAACTAGGAGATATGCAAGTACCGTAAAAGGACTTGGTGTAGTCTCTCAGGAACAGAGTGACTGATCAGCTTACCTAGCTATTTTCTAAATAGCCAATGATTGTCACATGAGTATGGGTTTAAATGATTAAGCCCATTAATGGCTCTTTGGGCTAGTGGGAGATTGTTGGACATGCGAGCCAACAGTGAGCCATTATGCAATAAATGTTATTGCGAATATCATTCCCTGATCTGAAATGAAGAATAAATAATTTGCATAATAGGTCCCTTAGTACAATTAGGGTTATGTACCATGGCCATCTTGATGATCATACAGTTATTGATTCAAGTATTGAATCATAGAGGTTGGTGCTTGGATGAATATCTAAAGAGTTAGATTGAGGACTCATCGAGCATCGTTAAATGATTATTAAGAGATGATCTCCAACCTGAGAAGGAGATGACAATCTTTTCTCTAAAGGTTGATATCTAACTGACCTCTTGATGTAGGCCCTCTGCATAGGAATAGAGATTCGGAGGTGTTAGATAAGTTAGGTCAATGAGTTGACTTAACGAGATCGAGATAACCAAAGTCCTATATCGTATGTTGTCATGATATAGGCACGCATCCTCTGACCGATGACAGATGTGTTACTATATGTCTGAGTATGTACATTTGGCAGACCAATAAGTTGATGACCTAATTAAGGTCTATACACTGGTGCGCTGGTGTGCATATAAGGGCATATGAGTAATACGATCTCTCAAAGGAATCATACAGGTTCATTACTTAACCGGGAGACATGAGCTCACTCATGAGATATTGGGAAGAATCAAATTCCGTGCACGGTCGTCTTGCTTTGGAAGCTTGACTGAATTTGACGGTTTGATATATACTTTTGGAAAGTATATGATCAAGACCTAGGTATGATATATGCTTTTGGAAAGTATATGATCGATACCGACTCCCAATGATCGAATGAGAAACTTAAAGATAAAACTCTGAAGTAGACAGTGTAAAATTGATCTTATACTTCGGGTTTATTCTTAGTCTTCCAGTATACAGGATGTACAGGTATTGGGAATACCTGAGGGTGATGTGATCATAAACGGTTGTATAACCATGACACATCCATTCCTAGGGAGTGACGAAACAGGTTTGTATTTTAGTGACTCCTCTCAGTAGAGAAGTAAACTAATCTTAGTCCAAATGTCGGGCATTGATCTGAATGTGATTCAGATGCAATGAGAAGATTAGATTTGCGGTCTTTATTTAATAAAGCATCTATGGGAGGCCCGAGATCTGGATTTGAGATGTGATCTCAATATTCAAGTCACTATACATGGAACAATACAATCACCCTGTCCTTATCTCCAAGTATTCGCGGAGAAAGTGTATTATCCTTGAAAGAGTTCATGGATAATTCTATTGTTGATATATGTATCCAAGCATTGAGAAAATGGATAATTAAATGTGATTTAATTATCATTAATAATATGAATTTGATTCATATTATAAGGAGAGTTATCTTAGATAATTAAATGTGATTTGATTATCAAAGATGTGTATAATGTGAATGTGATTAATATATTAAATGTGATTTAATTATCATGGATATGAATAATGTGGATAGTACTATCTATATTATTCATAAGATATTATAAATGTGATTTATAATGTTTTAGGGAGAGCTAATTATAATTTATATTTGATAATTAATTATTGATGTGTATTGGATACACATTGTTTAATTAATTGAAAATGTAAATTATATTTTGTTTTGGGTTGTGAATGTGTTTCACAAATTTCTAGTGGCAAGATTGCAATATTCTCAAAATTAATTGCGAATTATTTTTGAAGAATAAATCATAACAAAAGTTGTTGGAAATTATGGGAGAAATTCATAGAGATATGTAATCTCATGAGATTGCATGAGATTGCCTACACCATGAGGACATGGTGGACGGCTACACATTTCCACAAGGAATGTGGTAGCTGCCCCCCCCCTTTCGTTATGGGGAGAGATCTCCATGCTAATCTCTCCTTAATTGCTTGATCTAATTTAGGATTGAATTATATTTTATGTGTCAAATATATTTGATTTAAATTAGATTATTAGTTGTTGGTTTTTACCAACAACAATCTTGACCATTGAATTAGACATAAATCAATCTCATCCATTGATTTTATATGTCCCATGGATTGAGATCCATGGATCCCAAAATCCTATAAATAGAGAGGCATACCATGCTCTCTTGGTACATGCTTTTGAAGCATATCTCTCTCTCTCTTTCTCTCTACACGTCTATTCTCTCTTCCTCTCATGGCCGTCCACCATGGATGACCTAGAGAGAGTCTCCATCGTCGTTGCCCGATCATCTACTCATGGATCTCCGTCTCCTTCGGTGTGCCTCGCTCGTGAAGAAGATGTCGGATCTCGTGTGTCGAGATCAGGAGATCCGCCGCTTGGATCATCAACAAGGATTGCGAGAAGCACGCGATTCATCCCCGTGCTCGCAAGCATCTCCTCCATCGGATCGTACTTGAGACAAGAGGTCTCTTCGTTTAGAGACTCGATTGCAACCACGCTTCAAGTGGTAATCCTATTACTTGTTTGTGGTTTAGACAAAATGATCCAAGAAGTGTTCTTGGATCATGTGGTTTCATCGCATGAAAAATTTTTAAATTCCGCTGCATCGAGCAACTAGTGCGACTAGTTGCTCCTCTTCGTATTCGATACGACGCTCACGCTTCTGTGATGCGATTGGGGATCTAACCATATCCTTCACAATTACGGTTATGAACCATGGCCATCTTAATGATCATATAGCCGTTGATTCAATTATTGAATCATAGAGGCTGGTGCTTGGATAAATATCTAAAGAGTTAGATTGAGGACTCAACAAGCACCATCAAATGATTATTAAGAGAGGATCTCCAACCTAAGAAGGAAATGGCAATCCTTTTTCTAAAGGCTGATATCTAACCGACCTCTTGATGCAGGTCCTTTGCATAGGAATAGAGATTCGGAGGTGTTAGATAAGTTAGGTCAAAGAGTTGACTTAACGAGATCGAGATAACCAAAGTCCTATGTCGTATGCTGTCACTATATAGGCACGCGTCCTCTGACCGGAGACAAATGTGTCACTATGTGTCTGAGTAGGTACATTTGGCAGACCAATAGGTTTTTGACATAATCAAGGTCTATACACCGGCGCGCTGGTGTGCATATAAGGTCATATGAGTAATACGATTTCTCAAAGGGATCATACAGGTTCATTTATTGAACCGGAAGACATGATCTCACTCATGAGATATTGAGAAGAATCAAATTCTGTGCACGGTCATTTCGCTTTGGAAGCTTGACTGAATTTGTAGGTTTGATATATGCTTTTGGAAAGTATATGATCAACATCTAGGTATGATATTTGCTTTTGGAAAGTATATGATCGATACCAACTCCCAATAGTCAATTGAGAAACTTAATGATAAAACCCTAAAGCAGACAGTGTAAAATTGATATTATACTCTAGATTTACTCTGTGTCTTCTAGTATGCAGGATGTACAGGTATTAGGAATATCCGAGGGTGATGTGATCATAAATGATTGTATAACCATGACGCTTCCATTCCTATGGAGTGTTGAAACAGGTCTAGCTTTTAGTGACTCCTCTTAATAGAGCAGTAATATGATCTTGGTCCAAATGTTGGACATTGATCTGAATGTGATTCAGATGCAATGAGAATATTATACTTGCGGTCTTGATTTAATCAAGCATTTATGAGAGGTATGTGGGATCTGGATTTGAGATGTGATCTCAATATCTAAGTCATTATATGTGGAACAATACAATAGCCATGTTCTTATCTCCAAGTATCCGCGGAGAAAGCACATTATCCTTGAAAGAGTTCAGGATAATTTCATTGTTGATATATGTATCCGAGCATTGAGAAAATCGATAATTAAATGTGATTTAATTGTCATGAATAATATGAATTTGATTCATATTATAAGGAGAGTTAACTTGGTAAATTAAATGTGATTTAATTATCGCGAATAATATGAATGTAATTCATAATATAGAGAGAGTTATCTTAGATAATTAAATGTGATTTGATTATCAAAGATGTGAATAATGTGAATGTGATTCATATTATTTGGGCACATGAGAATAGAGATCCATGATGATTAAATGTGATTTAATTATCATGGATATGAATAATGTGGATAGCACTATCCATATTAATCATATATATTATAAATGTTATTTACAAGATATAAGATAGAGCTATTTGTAATTTAAATTTGTTAATTAAATGTTAATGCGAATTGGATTAACATTGAACATTAAATTGAAAATGTAAATCACATTTTATTTTCGGTTGTGAATTTGATTCACAAATTTTCAGTGGCAAGATTGCAATGTTCACAAAATAATTATGAATTACTTTTGTAGAATAATTTACAACGAGTGTTGTTGTAAATCTTGGAGATTTCCATGGAATAATGTAATCTCATGAGATCTCATGAGATTACATGAGATTGCCACCAACTCCCTTATTATGGAAGGAGGCAATCTTCATTCCATAATCTCCATTCTTGATTGATTTAACTTGGGATTAAATCATATTGATTTTTCAATATATATTTAATCTAAATTAATTATTTCTGGTTTTTCCCAACAAAAAGCTTGGCGATTAAAAGAAACTTAAATTAATGTGAGCCATTGGATTTGTGTTGCCCATGGATTGAGATCCATGGATCCCAAAATATTATAAATAGAAGGGCACCCCTTGCTCTTCATGTGCTAATGAAACATAAGTCTCTCTCCCTCTCTCTGTCTCTCTACACGCCCTCTCTCTTTCTCTCTCATATGGCCATCCACCATGGAATCCCTAGAGAGAGTCTCCATCACCGTATCGTCGTCATTATGCTGTCCGATCATTTGCTCATGGATCTCTATCTCCTTCGCCGTGCCTTGCTCGTGAAGAAGACGTTGTATCTCTTGTGATGAGATCAGGAAATTCGTCGCTTGGATCATCAACATGGATTGCGAGGAGTACGCGTCTCATCCATGCGCTCGCAAGCGTCTCCTCCGTCGGATCGAACTTGAGACAAGAGGTCTCTTCGTTTAGAGACTTGATCGCAACCACGCTTCAAGAGGTAACCCTAATACTTGTTTTTGATTTAGATGAAATGTTCCGAGAACTGTTCTTGGATCATGTGGTTTCATTGCATGAAAAGTTTTTAAATTCTGCTACCTTGAACAACTAGTGCGACTAGTCGTTCCCGCTCGCATACGATGCAATCCTCACGCTTCCATGATGCGCTTAAGGATCTAACCATATCCTTCAAGTGGTATCAGATCCTTAGGTCAGAGGTTTTGGATGCGATCCATAAACCTAGGAAGACTTGGGTTCGTTAGGGTTTGTGAAATTTTTATGGCATTTCATTTTCGAATCTCTACTTTGTGATTATTTTAGGCCCTATTAAAACTTTTAAACATTGAAATAAAATTGTATTTTGTTCTCCATTAAATAAGGAAACCGTAGGATCTTAGTTTGCGTTATTTCGAATCCGTTTTCTCAAGTTATGATCAAATTAGTGAACATGTATCCACTGTTTCGGGGACTACGAATCTTAACGTAATTAAGGAGTTAATTACTGTCTAGAAACACCTTTAAATGCATGCAAATCACTTAGGTTCTGTTGTAAATCAAATTAACAAACTTTATAAACTTACTTTGCTTAATTTGGATTTGAGTTGATTGAGATATGCTTATCTTAGTAAGTGAGGGTCACTGCTGGAAATTACTTTCTTAATCAAGAACCTTGTGATTGTCATTTAATCAATTAGTGAAATTAAATGATTTAATTTCCTGTAATAATTATAGAAAATATTTGTGAAATACTTTATGATAATTATTTCCTTAAATGGCATTGCCTTAACCAATAATAGATTAGATAAGATCTAGATCACAATTGGTTACATGAACTTTCCAACAAACAAAGTTGCTTGAATAGGATTGGAGATTTGTTTAGCAAATTTTCTTATAATGTTAATAAAAAATGTATTGATTTTTAATATATATGGTATAACTTCGGTTGAAGAAACGATTATCATCTAAAGTACACAATAATCAATTGGTATTATCCTTTCTCGAGGTGGATATGGTGTCTAACTGGGGAGCGTTGGGGTAGCAGTTGCACCGTGTGCGGTCTGTCCCACTCCCGTCGGTAGTGAACATGACAATGGGTATGGACTCGATAATGCATGAGAGATCACGGTGTATTTTTCTAATTATTAAAATTCGAAATAATACGTATTTGAGATAATACCATAATTCAAGTAACAATAAAGAATGTTTTGTTGGATATTAATTAGACCACTAATTTAATATAATTAGATTAATTGGAATCCAATTAAAATTAAGACACTCTATTATGAATAGATGTGTTATTTTCTTTGGAAGAATTAATTATGTGAATATGATTCATGATAATTAATTAGAATTTGAATATGATATGGAGGATCACATAAGTGACGACCATGGTCTCCCGTCAAGGCGAACGATTCCGTCGCCAGGGATTGTATGTAGGAGATGCCTGTCCGAAGTGACAGCTCCTGTATGCAAGCGCATCTAGATCAGGCTCTTTGCTTCTCGAAAGAGTAAGGCCGTATGCGTAGTGACCCTAATATCGAGTCCTCATATTATTGGGGCGATATTGGATTGCGCATAGCGAGGTCTAATCCTATTGACGGTTGGTTCAATTAATGATAGGTCAAAATCACCTTAGTGGTTGTGGGCCCAGGTGTTAAAGATCGAATTGGGAGATGTAAGTTGGACTTGCAAGGCAGAATGTGTTCCCGCTTCTTTTTATCCTAGTTGCAAGTTCTCATATTATTGGGATGTTACAAAGATAAGGAAGGAGTTCCCAGATCTTGCTTGAGATATAATGGTAAGTATATCTTTTGCATTGAAAGTAATTAAGGGAATGAACTTTCAATGTTGACAAGGCATGACAACTTTGATATAAAAATTCCTAAATCAAAGTAAAGTATATATTTATATACATTTATGTAAATTTCTTTTTTCAGATAATCCTTCATTAAACCCACTCAATATTATACTCAATAATAATCATTAAAATATCATGGATTGGATTCATGATTAAGATATTGTACTTGCAGTTGGACACATATTGTATGTGGTTGCAATGTGCAAGTTTCATCATAATAATGAGGAATGACAATTAAATAGACAATAGGTATACAACCCTAGGTTTGTATGTCTCTATAGTCTTGATTTCTCATCGAATGTGCTTTGGAAGTGACATGTCAATGATGATCACAATTCTTGAATAATCCTTATAAAGTCTAAGTAGATGTTTTGGCATGCATATGTGCTCTTGACATTTTATCATGAATGACATGGTTCTCTGCATCATGCAGAATGATGGCTCTATAAGAGATGGTGTATTCAAAATGTTTGAGTACCCACCTGAACCTAAGTCTTTAAGAGTTAAGATGTATGCACATATGATGAGTGTCATCATTCTGCTATCTATACTCTAGTCATTCACGAAGCTTCAGAATATTCATATTGTATGAATTAAATGAAGCATGTATAAATGTTGTAATACTCTTACATTGAATTCTTTTGAATTCAACATAAGAGATCATTTGTCTTAAGCAATGGTTGTTTATAGATGAAGGGAGCGCAGTGAAGGCATGGGTTGGACCCAAGGGAGAAGGAAAGTCAAGGAGTTTACTGTACTTCTGTGACTTCCATGTGACATCCAAATAGTTGCATGAATGCCAATACTGCAATTAACCGATGTACTGAGAGTGTGACTATCTAACTATCTAGGATTCTTACAGAAGGACTCGGATAGTGCATTGGAATAATCTACATCTACATATAATCATTGAAATTAACTTTTTTATCTGATAATATCAAAGTCTAATAATTATATCACATTCTTCTAATAACATTTGCAATTGGTTGCATATGTTTTAGAAGACTGGAAAATTTGATCTTAAGGTTTAATAGTCATCCACATGGATATTGATGCAATTGTTGCAACGATCTCTATTGGATACAAAGACTTCATATTTTCAGTGGGAGAGCCCTTAGTCTTAGAGAATGTCTCTATGACCTAGATATTAAAATACACTCATTGTTAATTTCTAAATGTTGGGAATAAACATGAATTTTGGAATATACCTTTCATAAAGAGTTATGATGGATATATTTTAGATAGTAATCTAACATCTAGTGGACTCTACTAAATTAGAGAATTTATGAATGGTTCATTAAAATTTCTAATGTTAAAATTAAACCTTAAAAGATCAATAGGAAGATGAAGATCATTTGATAATGATCTGGCATCTAGTCTTGGACATAAGTCTATTGATGAAATCAATAGATAAGTAAGAAATGAAACTTTAGAGTATCTAAAATTTCAAATCTTAAATACTTGTGAATACTATATTCAAAAGTAGAAAATGTCCAATGTACCCTTCTTCGAGAATGGTGTTAGATGCCGAGGTATTCAAAATCTCATACATATTGATGTATGTGGATCATCTATATCATGATAAAAATTGATGATATGTGATATCATTAGATGATTATTTGTGATATGCAACTTCTTCCCTTAACCTTAGAAACCTTTGAAATATTCAAAGATTTCATAATTTTGGTTTTGAACCAAAGTTTGAAAGAAAATGAAAATGAATTTGATCTAATCTAGGTCGCTTGTACCAACTTTATGACCTTGAGATTCTTAAAAGATTTTATCTATAAGGATATGATTCTTAGATGATGATTGTCTTGAGAATCTAGATGAACATGAAATGAAGGGACTCATTTAATTTTGAGAAGATGATGAGGCTCTTGAAATCGGAAACTAAAAGGACAATTAAAGATGAAACACTAATACATCTTCAAATGAGTTTGAGGATGGATTTCATGTGTCAGAGAAATCTGACATGATCTTACTTCATGTGATGAAGCTTCTGAAGATCATGACATGGAATGATGGATGTTAACAATAAAAGTCTAAAGTAGACTTCATATACAAATGTTGTATATGGACCCTCGAGGATCTACCTATATGGGTAAGACCCATTAAGGTGTAAATGGATCTTAAAGAGAAAGAGGGAACCTTATGAGAAGGTAGAGACCTTCAAAACATGGTTTGTATCCACAAGATACACACCGAAGAGAAGACATCGCTGGCAATGAGACTTGCTCTTCAATGACCATGCTTAAACCCATCGGAATATTGCTAATTATAGCTACACAACTTGACTTCGACATCTTTAAGATGGAAGTCAATATTTCATTTCTCCATGGATACCTCTCTGAGGACTTTCACATGAAGCAGCCCCAGGGCTTCATGGTTGAGGAAAGCTAAGGAATTCCATCTATGGACTCAAATAAGCTTTTTGTAGTTGGAACATTGTATCTGATGAAATTATAAATGTTATGATTTCAGATAGAATTTTGATGAGCCATGTGAATCTTAGTGGGAGTTCCATTGTTTTCATCGTACTAAATGTTGATAATATCCTAATCATTTGGAATGATATATGGATAATAATAAGTGTTTCATAATCTGGTTGTTCCATACCTTGAGATATGATCTCGAATACCTTTTAGATCTTAGTTCTGAAGTTGTTCAGAAGCAAAGAAAGAGGGTATTGAGACCATCGCATTAGTGGTACACCGTGGACATATTCCATTTTCTGGAAAATTCCAAGAAAGGCTTCTTTCCCTTAAGATATGGTACTAATCTATCTAAAGGGATAGAACCTCAAAGAGTTGAGGAAGTGAATGCTAAAAGTGGTTTCCCTTGTGCATCAGTTACGAGAAGCTGAGTGTATGCTAGATGTGTACAAAAGACAGATGCCTGCCATGCAGTGGGAGTAGTAAACTATTATTAATCCTACTGTGGAGATAAAACAGTTAATTGCAGACTAACAATATCTTCAAAGATAACAATACTTTAGAGATAGCGATCATTAAGTCTTATCTTCAAGAAATTAAGACTTTATAGGTAGTGATCTAAATGGTCTTAAATGCAGATACCTTAAGAGATAAAGATCTCCATAAATAAGGGTATTCTGATAAAGATAATGGAAATAGTAGTTATAATGATTTTTGAGTTGTGGTGTCAAGGACACTATGACTGACATGATTGAGTGTTCGTTGCACAAGATGAAACATTTGCATTGGATGCAAACACTGTTATTAGGATATATGCAAGAGTCGTAAAAGGACTTGGCGTAGTCTTTTGAGAACAAAGTAATTGATCTACTTACCTGGCAATTTTTCTAAATAGCCTATGATTGTCACATGAGTGTTGGTTTAACGATTAGCCCATTAATGACTCTTTGGGCTAGTGGAAGATTGTTGGACATGTGAGCCCATGGCGAGCCAGTATGCAATAAATATTATTGCAAATATCATTCCCTAATCTGAAATGAACAATAACTAATTTGCATAATAGGTCCCTTAGTACAATTAGGGTTATGTACCATGTCCATCTTAATGATCATACAGTTGTTGATTCAATTATGGAATCATAGAGGCTAGTGCTTGGATGAATATCTAAAGAGTTAGATTGAGGACTCAACAAGCACCATCAAATGATTATTAAGAGAGGATCTCCAACCTGAGAAGGAAATGGCAATCTTTTCTCTAAAGGCTTATATCTAACAGACCACTTGATGCATGTCCTATGCATAGGAGTAGAGATTCATAGGTGTTAGAAGAATTAGGTCAAAGTGTTGACTTAGCGATATCGAGATAACCAAAGTCCTATGTCGTATGCTGTCACGATATAGGCACACGTCCTCTGACTGGAGACAGATGTTTTACTATATGTCTGAGTATGTACATTTGGCTGACCAATAAGTTGATGACCTAATCAAGGTCTATACACCGACGTGTCGGTGTGCATATAAGGTCATATGAGTAATACGATCTCTCAAAGGGATCATACAGGTTCATTTATTGAACCAGAAGACATGAGCTCACTCATGAGATATTGGGAATAATCAAATTTCGTGCACAGTCATCTCGCTTTGGAAGCTTGATTAAATTTGTAGGTTTGATATATGGTTTTAAAAAGTATATGATCAACACCTGGGTGTGATACTTGCTTTTGGAAAGTATATGATCGATACCAACTCCCAATATTCAATTGAGAAACTTAATGATAAAACCCCTGAAGTAGACATTGTAAAATTGATCTTATACTTCGGATTTACTCTGGGTCTTCCAATATGCAGGACGTATAGGTATTAGGAATAACTGAGGGTGATGTGATCATAAATGATTGTATAACCATGACGCTTCCGTTCCTATGGAGTGATGAAACGAGTCTGGATTTTAGTGACTCCTCTCAATAGAGAAGTAATATGATCTTGGTTCAAATGTTAGACATTGATCTGAATGTGATTCAGATGCAATGAGAAGATTAGATTTGTGGTCTTGATTTAATCAAGTATCTATGAGAGGTACGTAGGATCTGGATTTGAGATGTGATCTCAATATCCAAGTCACAATACGTGGAACAATACAATCACCCTATCCTTATCTCCAAGTATCCTGGGAGAAAGCGCATTATCCTTGAAAGAGTTTAGGATAATTTCATTGTTGATATATGTATCCAAACATTGAGAAAATGGATAATTAAATGTGATTTAATTGTCATGAATAATATGAATTTGATTCATATTATAAGGAGAGTTATATTGGAAAATTAAATGTGATTTAATTATCATGAATAATATGAATTTTATTCATATTATATAGAGAGTTATTTAGATAATTAAATGTGATTTGATCATCAAAGATGTGAATAACGTGAATGTGATGAGAAAAGAGATCCAAGATGATTAAATGTGATTTAATTATCATATATATGAATAATATGGACAACACTATCCATATTAATCATATATTATAAATGTGATTTATGATATATAAGAAAGAGCTATTTGTAATTTACATTTGTTAAATAAATGTTAATGTGAACTGGATTCACATTGAACATTAAATCGAAAATATAAATAACATTTTATTTTGGGTTGTGAATTTGATTCGTAAATTTTCAATGGCAAGATTGCAATGTTCACAAAATATTGATGAATTATTTTTGTAGAATAATTTACAACAAGTGTTGTTGTAAATCTTGGAGATTTTCGTGGAATAATGTAATCTTATGAGATCTCATGAGATTACACGAGATTGCCACCAACTCCCATATTATGGAAGGGGCAGTCTTCATTCCATAATCTCCATGCTTGGATGATTTAATCTGGGATTAAATCATATTGATTTATCAATATATATTTAATCTAAATTAAATTAATTATTGTTGGTTTTTACCAATAAAAATCTTGGCCATTAAAAGAAACACAAATCAATGTGAGCTATTGGATATGTGTTGCCAATGGATTGAGATCCATGGATCCCGAAATATTATAAATAGAAGGGCACCCCTTTCTCTTCATGTGCTATTGGAACATAAGACTCCCTCCCTCTCTCTTTCTCCCTACACACCCTCTCTCTCTCATATGATTATCCACCATGGGAAACCTAGAGAGAGTCTCCATCGCCGCAACGTCGTCGTTATGCTACTCGATCGTTTGCTCGTGGATCTCTGTCTCCTTTGGCGTGCCTTGATCGTGAAGAAGATGGTGTATCTCATGTGACGATATCAGGAGATTTGTTGCTTGGATCATCAACATGCATTGCGAGGAGTACAGGTCTCATCCATGCGCTCGCAAGCGTATCCTCCGTCGGATCGGACTTTAGACAGGAGGTCTCTTCGTTTAAAAACTTGATCGCAACCACACTTCAAGAGGTAATCCTAATACTTGTTTGTGGCTTAGATGAAACGATCTGATAAGTGTTCTTGGATCATGTGGTTTCATTGCATTAAATTTTTTAAATTCCGCTGCCTCGAGCAACTAGTGCGACTAGTCGCTCCCGATCGCATATGATGTGATCCTCACGCTTCCGTGATGCGCTTAAGGATCTAACCATATCCTTATCCACAACTATGCTCTCTGAACTCTCATCATCTGGTGATTGACAATCCAACTCATCTGAGGACGTGAGAGGAAATCGTGAACTTGGGTCTAACCAAACCACTTCATCATCTGTAATCACAAAATCACAGTCTTGGTGAATGTCTAACTCTTCATCTGATGCTCGATCTGAATTTGGTCTGGCATTTGATTCCTCGATCGTCTCTATTTGTATACATTCACCTTCGATGGAAAGCACACCTTCCCATTACCATGATCAGACACGACCTTTTCTGTCTCTAGAAAAGGTCATCCTAATATTATTGGAGTATCAATCACACATTCATGGATTTCCATGTCCAATACAAAGAAGTCCTCATGGAATTTCAAATCATGATGATGATGATAACATCTTTGAGCACCCCCTTTGGCCTCTTAACCAGTCTATTAACAAACTGAAAAATGGTCATGCTTGGTCTAAGATGTCTAAACTCGAACTTATTGAGCTAGGAAAAAGGAAGGAGGTTGATCAGTGAACTGATATCTAATAGAGTATGGTCAAATTTCTAATCTTGAATCTGACATATGGAGCTCCTATATCTGGATTCTTAGCCGGAAATTTATTCTGGATGGCATGGCATGTTGCATTGGTCAACACATGGATCTTTGAGCAGTGATTGCATCTCTTCTTCCTCCTGACTGTGGTATTCTACTTAAGACATTTCTGGAAGAAAGGGATGTGTGCCAAGGCCTCTGAGAGAGTAAGCTGAATTTGATATCTATCAATCATACTCTCACTCATCTCCATGATCTATTTCTTTTTGTGATTTTCTTTTTATCTCCTTCTCCCAAGTGGAGTGATTGAGAAAATGGAATATGTACACCCTCCTCATATGTAGTCGGAGGGTCAATAATAGAAACAAGTCCCTCCACATGTTTGCAACTAGCTCCATTTAGATCATTAGTATGATAAAAAGATGAACTAGTAGAAGAAAAAGAAGAAATCTTTCCTCTATTTTTCTTTTTGAATTTTCTATTTTGTACATTTTTTATTTTTGAATATTTTCATCACTTTATAATAGAGAAGGTAAAAGAGTTGTTTTATTTATACATAAACACTTGATGGCATCAACACCACCATCAGCATCAAGTGTAATGACATTAGCATCGTGGCTTCTATCATGAAGGTTGGTGGAATCATCACCACTATCAGCATCAAGTGTAACAACATCAGCATCGCTATCTCTATCATCAAGGTTGGTGTCATCAGCACCACCATCAACATAAAGTGCAACGTCATCAGCATCGTTATCTCTATCATTAGGGTTAGTGGCATCAACACCACCATCAACATAAAGTGTAATGGCATCGGCACCGTCTTCAAGATCATTTGACTCATTGAGATCATCAACTGGTGCACCCTCCTCTTTCCTAGATGAGGCACTGCCTGTTGGAACTCTACCACTCCTAAGTATCACAAAATTAGCATCAAATAAAGGAGAAGAACTTTCATTTGTTAATACCTAACTATCGTGGGTAGACTCTATCAACTGTACATGCTCAGGCTTTCTCTTCAGAATGTTCGCATTATGTTCAATATGAGGAGGACTCGTGGACTTTCCCTTGACAGTATCTATTAAATCATGCTTGGATTCATCCATATCTTGCCAGAATGCAGTCTATTGGTCTGCTATCATATGAGAGAGATCCTCTAATGTTGGGTTCTCATATGGTTGACCATGAGAACCAGATGAATTGCCACTATGGTACTGTGTCTGCTACGAAAGTGGTTGCTGAGAAGGTTGGGACATATTAGGAGGCATCTGTTGTTGAGTATGTCTGTTGAGATGGATATGAGCTCTGCATCCACTAAGTAGTCTGATAGTGACGAGGACTGAACTGGTATGACATCCTTGCCCTCACTGTACCTAAGATTGCTGCTGGGATGAAGCACCTCTTGTACACCAACAGAAACCTGGATGATCATGATGGATCCCTGGCTGCTACTAGGACTGGTTGTACCATATCCCTTTGACTTCAATCAACGACTCAGGTTATTCTTTATCGAATGCGGGAAAAGAAGTAATAGGTTGATCACTCTGATAAACCACCATATGTGTCTCATGAGATAATGGCTGATGTTGTGTCTCGTAGATAGGAGACTACTGAACCGACTCAGAATGAATATGATGAACATGCTGCAACTGGGGTTGTGGTCGTAGAAGTATACTCTTGCTCCTTTGATCAACTGATGAGTGTGAAGAAGTGTAGAAGCCATATGTACCTCTTGGAGGCACATGATCTGGGTCTTCAGGTCACTCAAACAATGCTCAAGCTCATCAACCTTATCGAGCTTTTTCTAAATTCTGACGCTTATCTCATGAATCTCCATGTGGTCCATCTTCTGACAAATGATCACCATATCATTAGATGAGGACTTGGAATGAGCAATATCAAAAGATGAATATGAACCAAAAATGATACATGCCACTATGGAATGTTGCTGATGTGCTAGAGGCTTCTCATGTGAATAATATTGAGTTCGAGACATTGTGGTATAGCTCTCTACCATCTCCTCATAGATAGGCTGGACTTGATCCTCGTGGTTGGAGAAGTAGGAAACTCCATAAGAAGCATTCACCAGTTCCTGTAACTCCGATGTCAACCCACTGAAGTAACTTTGAACTAGATTTGGCTGGGTAATATCATGGTAGAGACACCATTCTAAGTGCTCTCTGAATTGATCCCATTCCTCGTGAAATTTCTCATCCGCAGTCATGGTGAAGTTATTGATCATATCTCTTGTAGTATTCATGTGATTGAGTGGACAAAATTTGTTCAAGTACTCAGTGCGCAACTGCTCCTATGTAGTGATAATCCTTCCACGATGTTTCAACCAATATGCTACATGATCAACCATGGGGAATGGAAATGCAATCATCTGAATTGTATGCTCATTCACATGTAAATTATGCACCATTGTGCAGATCATCTCAAACTCTAGAAGGTGCAAGTGCGGCTCCTCAGTTGAATGGAAAGTAACTCTAAGTTGCCATGAATGGCAAGTAGAGGGATCCATGGATGAGTACTAGTAGCACCATTGTTATGCAACTCCTTCAATATCCATGTCTGTACTAGTGGAGATCTCTCCTCTCTATGTCGAATGTCGGCTCCCTTGACATATGGTAAATCGGCACCCTCAGCATTTGGAGTAGCCCTCCTCTCTCTTAGTTGGGTAAACTAAACTCATACATAAGTCATCAATTTCCCTACTCCCTTTTCTATTTCTACATGGACTCTAGGGAATCGAGTAAGGTATTGTTGATAGCCACATGATCAATAATAATAGAAGTAGTATACGACTAGTTTCCATTCTTATCGTCGGCCTTTAGAAAAGAGAAAGAATCGATATCAGACCCAAACAAGTTAACATAGAGATGCTGAAACTGTTGTTGTACAGAAGAAAGTGATGAAGATAGTTTAAAACAATGGAGATCAATGAGAGGAAAAGAAGAAGAACTCTTAGGTTAAAAGAGAGGGCTCTCTTGAATTGGCCTAGATGAATGGATGTGTGCTGTCAAGCGGTGCCATAAGATTCAGCCCAAGAGATCGCGTGCCCATCATCTTGATCTAGGGAAGAAAGGTAGAAATAAAGGATGAAGAAAGATGAGAATGAAATAGATGAGATGAAAGATGAGATCTTGGACCTTAACTAAGCAAACAAACAACAAGAAAACCCCTAATTCACTAACTCAACACAATGAAGATCGTGAAAGTTTCGTATCTTATATTTTAAATTTTAGAGTTAGGCGATTCAAGATTATATTTTAATCAGACCCTCGAGTGTTGTCACCCTATCACCTATTTTACATCTTCGCACTCCCCTAAACAGTGGAACCATATGCTTGGGCTGCAGCAATGAGGGGGTTGCTCTCCCCAAATCAATGAATGAAAGTTTATTTCCAATTTTATTTAAGGTCAAGTTTATTTAGCAGTTCCTTTTCTAAATTGTTTGATTTTCACTTTTTTGGGGTATTTTTTCAATAAATTGCCTAATGATTTTTCCAATTGCTTTTGTTAGACATGCGGGCCCACTGCGAGCCATTATGCAATGAATGCTATTGCGAATATCATTCCATGATCTGAAATGAAGAATAAATAATTTGCATAATTGGTCCCTTAGTACAATTAGGGTTATCTACCATGGCCTTATTGATGATCATACAACCGTTGATTCAATTATTGAATCATAGAGGTTGGTGCTATGATGATTATCTAAAGAGTTAAATTGAGGACTCATCAAGCACCGTCAAATGATTATTAAGAGATGATCTCCAGCCTGAGTAGGAGATGGCAATCCTTTCTCACATAGGTTGATATCTGACTAACCTCTTTATGCAGGTCCTCTGCAAAAGAATAGAGATTCGGAGGTGTCAGATTAGTTAGGTCAAAGAGTTGACTTAACGTGATCAAGATAACCAAAGTCCTATGTTGTATGCTGTCATGATATAGGCACGCATTCTCTGACTAGAGACAGATGTGTTACTATATGTCTGAGTATGTACATTTGGCAGACTAATAGGTTGATGACCTAATCAAGGTCTACACACCGGCGCGTTGGTGTACATACAAGAGCATACGAGTAATACGATCTCTCAAAGGGATCATACAGGATCATTACTGAACCGGAAGACATGAGCCCACTCATGAGATATTGGGAAGAATCAAAGTCCGTGCACGGTCGTCTCGCTTTGGAAGCTTGACTGAATTTGTAGGTTTGATATATACTTTTCAAAAGTATATGATCAACACCTCAGTATGATATATGCTTTTGTAAAGCATATGATCGATGCCGACTCCCAATGATCGAATGAGAAACTTGATGATAAAACTCTGAAGTAGACATTGTAAAATTGATCTTATACTTCAGGTTTATTCTGTGTCTTCCAATATACAGGATGTATATGTATTAGGAATACCTAAGGGTGATATAATCATAAATGGTTGTATAACCATGATGCTTCCATTCCTAGGGAGTGATGAAATGGGTCTAGATTTTAGTGACTCCTCTCAGTAGAGAAGTAATCCGATCTTAGTCCAAATGTTGGACATTGATCTGCATGTGATTCAGATGCAATGAGAAGATTAGATTTGCGATCTTGATTTAATCAAGCATCTATGGGAAGCCTGAGATCTGGATTTGAGATGTGATCTCAATATCCAAGTCACTATATGTGGAACAATACAATCGCCCTGTCCTTATCTCCAAGTATCTGCGGAGAAAGCGCATTATCCTTGAAAGAGTTCAGGATAATTTCATTGTTGATATAAGTATCCAAGCATTGACAAAATGGATAATTAAATGTGATTTAATTATCATGAATAATATGAATTTGATTCATATTATAAGAAGAGTGATCTTAGATAACTAAATATGATTTAATTATCAAAGATGTAAATAATGTGAATGTGATTCATATTATTTGGGAACATGAGAATAGAGATCCAAGATGATTAAATGTGATTTAATTATCATGGATATTGAATAATGTGGATATCACTATCCATATTAATCATATATATATATTATAAATGTGTTTTGTAATATATATAAGAGAGAGCTTTTTGTAATTTACATTTGTTAATTAAATGTTGATGTGAATTGGATTCACATTGGACAATTAATTGAAAATATTATTTACATTTTATTTTGGGTTGTGAATGTGATTCACAACTTTCCAATGGCAAGATTGCAATATTCACAAAATAAATATGAATTATTTGTGTGAATAATTTACAACAATAGTTGTTGTGAATCATGGAGATTTTCATGAGATATGAGATCTTATGGAAAAGGAAGAGGAGTGCCTCCTTCCTTTTAAAGAGGATGGACGGCCACCTTGAAATGGAATTCAAGGTGTGCCGCCCTCCCCTTTATGGAAGGGAGGCATGCCTCCTTACTATTTTCTCCTATGTTGATTTGATTTAATTAATTAATATATTGATGATTTATTCAATATATATTAAATTAAATTAAATTAATTGTTGTTGTTTCTACCAACACAAATCTTGGCCATTAAAAGTACGACTAGTCGCTCACGATCGCATACTATGTGATCCTCACGCTTCCGTGATGCGCTTAAGGATCTCTGATGAATCCACGATTCATCATCTCAATATCTTGATCTTAGCAAAATCCACGAGTAAATTCCCATATAAATGTCCATAAAATCCATAAATTAACAAAATAACTCTTGTGAATAAAATACACTAATTATTGTATATAAGATTGTACAAAATGAATTAACAATAAAAAGCCGCAAAAATAAAGGAGTTTTATACTTGTAAATAGCCCAAAACTTCATGGATTTTTAATAATTTCATTTCAACTCCTTTTTGCCTAATTCTTTCTCTAACTTGTTAATAATATTGTATATAAAAATACAAAAATACAAAACAAATTTTACCTTAAATAAATGCTCCTAGATCCCAATGGGAAAAAGCCGTAAAGACCAACTTCCAAGCTAAATTCCTGCTCCGTATGAACTCCAAATTCACCAAACTCACTTTTAAAGTTCAAGTTAGAAAATTATCTATCCAACGGAAGTGGTTTCATTAAAATCGAAGCTCATTTGCAAAAGTTGGGTTTTGGGACCTAGATGTACATTGTACATTATGTATATATTCATACTTTCTTCATTTTTTATTATATCTTTCTTAATTATTAAAAATACAAAAAAATCATACTTGTGTTGTATTTTAATTATACTATTTTATTGTATTTTTTTCATTGTAAATATCTCATATTAAAAAGACAAAAAAATTACATATTAGAAAAAAAATGTACATGGTGTTTTGTCTTCTTTTGTAAATTCTCCACTATTTCTCTTCTCTTTTTATTTTATTGTATTTATAGGAAAATAAGGGCACCTAACAGCTCGTTAATCTTTCCAAGATTGTATTCTCGCCAACTAAAATTGACCAGATAAATCGGCTGAACTCTTACGGCCATCACGTGTTGAGTTGGTGAAATTGGGGGTTTGAATTGTGTGAGTTCACTCCGCACATTTACGTGCACCGTAGAACTAGCGCCTCATTGAACATCGTGTTCTAATCGGTTCTTTTGACATCGAAGATGACTGATTGGGGGGATATTTATTCGGACTTTGCGAATCTCTCGTTGAACCCTTCAAAAAGTACGTCTTCAAAGGTCCAAGCGCAACTTGGACCAACCTGGACTCATGACCCTCTTGAGCCCAGGATCACCCACTCTCGGGATGGTTACTCTCAAACCATTCCCTTTCTCTCTTCCCACCTCACCGAGGAAGACCATCGCCTTTGTGAGAATATCATGAGTCATAAATCCTCTTCTAATAAAGAACATATTGCTGATTCAGGCCATATAGAAGACACGAGTAAAATGCCTCCAAAGAAGAAAGAAGTGGAAGAAGAGAACCATGAAGACCCGATGAGAAGTATACTTGCCCGATTAGCTGCATCTGAGCAGCAACAAGCATTACTGAGAGCTCAGTTAGGATAGTTAAATGTTGGGGTCCAACTACCAATGGATGCGGCTTATAACCCCGGACAATATCAAATTCATAACTACTTGAGTCCGGCCGAACCCGAGGATGATTTTGAGCTGAAGCCGCATTTCCTGAACCTGCTGCCACATTTTGATGGGAATGCTTCTGAGGAGCCATATGCATTCCTAAGGGACTTTGAGCTCATCTGCGCTAACCTCAAACATCAAAATGTTAGCCAGGATTATATTAGGCTCAAAGCCCTTCCATTTGCCTTGGGTGGAAAAGCTGATTACTGGGTAAAGAATCTTGGGATCGTCGTCACCACATATGCCCAGTTCAAGGACCTGTTTTTGAAGAAGTTCTACCCTTTGAGTAGAACTAACATGATGAGGATGCGCATTACGAGTTTTTCCCAATTACCCCATGAAGCTTTTTGTGATGCTTGGGAAAGATTCAAGGACATCCTGCAGAAGTGTCCCTGTCATGGACTAAATGATAACATCTTGGTCCAATCCTTCTTCACTGGTCTCAACCCTGAGATGCAGGGTTTAGTGAGCGCTTCCTTTGGAGGCAGCTATACATCACGAGGAGCGGATACCGTTTGGAGTGTATTCGAGCAGATGGCTGAAACTAGCCGCTCACAGATGGCCAGCAGGGCCTATACACCATCCCCCAATTCACTCTCATTTGGAGGGGGAAAATCAGCTGTAGTCGATCTTTCTCAGGATGTGATCCCTAGCATGGGACTTCTGGCTGACAAGCTTACAGTAGTCGAGAAGATCGACAGGAGGATTGATGAGTTAGATCGGAGCGTCTCCAAACTTCCAAAACAGATGGAGGAGTTGACTGAAAAGGTATCTAAGATAAAGATACCTGCCGTGACTGCACCCGCTGCTCCCATTTACCGAGTTCACCATGTTCAGGAGCAGTTGGTATCAGGGCAACCCCAGCCGTGGGAGCAGGACCAATCCTACACCCACTCTTTCCAGCAGCCACCTCCAGTAGCAGAGACAGTCCAGGAGGAGCCTCCACCAGTTTGGGAGGTGAATGGGATATGGTATACTCAGGACCCTGCCAGGCAGGGAAGTACGGGAGACCGACAGACCTATCAACGTCCCCCGACCTTTCACAACACCGCATTCACCTCTGCACCACCTCCGTCACAGCAGAGCCCTGGATTCCATCCACCCCAGCAGCAGAGGCAGCAGTACCAGCAGTATGGCCGACAGGGCCATTACCAGACGGGCCAGCAGGGCCCGCAACCCCAGCAGCAGAGGTAGTACACTGGTCAGCAAGGCCAGTCTTCCCGTTCTTCTTCTCAGTCTTATCCACTTCCTTCATCGTCTAGTCCCGTGGATATTCAGCAGCAGATACTCGACGAGCTACGTTCCTACAGGAACGAGGTTCAGGACTTACGGGTGGATGTCAACCGCCTGTCTAGATGGCGAGACGAGCAGACTGCACCCTCTACCTCGATCCCAGCCCAAGTTCAGGCTAACCCCAATAGCCTGAACCGTTCTAGTTCTCAGCAGCACTTTGGTCAGGTATACTATTCAGCATCTCCTAAATCTGAACATGAGATTCTTTCGTGTGACGAGGCTAACCAGATGTCACTCAGGAGCGGAAGGACCGTGGTCATACCTGACCGGGCGAGGGACACGAGGAGGGGCAGCTCTGGAGCTCTACCTGAGGAGTCTTCAGACGACGAGGAGGAGAGGCATCATATTTCAGAGCCCCATCAGCACCATTCGAGGATTTCTACTCAGGGAGCCGAGAGGAGGAGGAGAGTACGTATGCAGCATCGTCAGCATGGATATTCTTCTGAGTCTACGGAGGACCTTGCATCTCCGGTTGTGGCGGATACCATTCCAGCTTCTATTCCACAACCTTTAGTAGATAGTTTTGATTTCGATTCCATGTTGCATCAAAAAGATTCTTGTATGAAGAACTCTGTTTCCGTTAATGCAAAGAATGATCTTTCAGTTCATGATTCAGATTCTTCATCCTCTATTTCCTTAGCTTCAATCCCTTTCCCCCGTGCTCTTACGGCAGGAAAGCACATCAAAAAGATTAAGAAAGATGACCCCGATATGGCACGATTTTGTAAAGAAAACATCACTGTGAAGGTGCCATTTGATGAATATGTGGCTAACCATCCTGCCTACCAAAAATACCTTAAGGTGAGATGCACACCTACAAGGGTTAGCAGGAAGAAAGATAAACGAAATATAAAGACACATGTCTTATCAGTAGCCACAACCTATTGTCTCAAGAATCAGACTTTGCCAAAGAAAAAGAGAGACATGGGTGCTCACTATGTGAAAGTCGTATTGACGACATTGCGTTTGCACGCACACTCTTAGATAACGGTTCTTCGATCAACTTACTCCCCTTAGCATTATATCAGAAATTGGAGTTGGGACCACTTCGCAAATCTAGAGCTTTACTCCAATTTGCAGATCGTTCAATGAAGAGACCTAAGGGAGAAGTGAAGAACGTCGTTATCTCGATTGAGGGGCAGAACTATCAGGTGGACTTCACAGTCTTGGACATTGAGACCCCCAATCATTGGAGAGAATCTCAGATCATTCTCGGGCGACCCTTCCTTAGGACCGCAGGCGCAGCTTTCGATTATGGTACGGGAATGATGAAGTTTCGTTCTCCAGGCGGAGAAGTGAACCTTGAGATGAAGCAAACCAAGTGTCAGCGACCCGATTCAGAAAGTAGCACAGAGTACTCATCTTCAGAGGCAGATTGCAGTATGATTAGCACAGTTGGGATTTGGGGACAGATTCCTTCAGGACAGAGCGAGACCCTTTCATCTGGAGAGGATATAGTGCATGACGCAGTTTGCCAGGTGTTGTCTGATCTTGCTAGAGATGCATCAACCTATTCTCATGATGACTTAGAGATCCATCCGGATCTGTCAGTTCCCTCCTCTTCGGAACAATCATGGGACATAGATGACGAGTCGGACATGGCTTTTGCCCATTGTTTGGATACTTTTGACGATCCGACTCCCGATACTTCTGATTTGGTGGCGAGTACTACTCAGTTTATCCCACCTTCATGCAGCACGGAACCAGATTCAGATTCAGTTCAGCTAGATCTGCTTGATGATACCACATTGCCAGAACTGAAATCACTACCTTCTACACTTAAGTATGCCTTTCTTGCGGGACCCAAAGAGAGATATCCTGTCATCATTAGCTCAGACTTGACTTTAGAACAGGAGTCTAGGTTGTTAGAGGTCTTAGAGAGGAACCGCAAAGCAATAGGCTGGACAGTGTCGGATCTCGTGGGCATCAACCCCGCTCTCTGCTCGCACCACATTTTTACTGAGGATAATGTGAGACCGTCCCGTGAATTCCAGAGGAGACTTAACCCCAATCTACGGGAAGTGGTGAAGAAAGAAATTGAGAAATGGTGCAAAGCAGGATTTATATACCCTATTTCTGACTCCAAGTGGGTGGCCCCACTTCATGTTGTCCCGAAGAAGTCGGGAATTCAGATGGTCACCAACGAGGAGGGGGTAGAGATCGCGACACGTGTACCCACGTCGTGGCGCGTCTGTGTCGACTACAGGTGCCTGAATGCTGCGACCAAGAAAGATCACTTTTCCTTGCCTTTTATTGATCATATCTTGGAGAGACTTGCAGGGAAGGAGTTCTTCTGTTTTCTTGACGGGTACTCAGGCTACAACCAGGTGGCCATAGCCCCTGAGGACCAGGAAAAGACCACATTCACATGTCCATTCGGCACTTATGCTTTCAGGCGCATGCCATTCGGGCTCTGCAATGCCCCAGGCACATTTCAGCGGTGCATGATAGCCATTTTTGCCGAGATGGTGGGAGATTTCCTGGAAGTGTTCATGGATGACTTCTCGGTTCATGGTGATTCTTTTGATACATGTTTAGCGCACTTGGACCGAGTCCTCACGAGGTGTAGAGAGGTGACTCTGGTACTCTCCTGGGAGAAGAGTCACTTTATGGTGACGGAGGGTATCGTGTTGGGGCATGTCATCTCCAAAAGGGGAATGGAGGTTGATCCTGCCAAGGTGGAGGTGATCAAGAAACTCGATCCACCTACCAACGTGAAGTCAGTGCGGTCATTCTTAGGGCATGTTGGATTCTATAATAGATTCATTCAGGATTTTTCAAAGATCGCCCGCCCACTGACTGAGCTCTCAGGGAAAGACATAGAGTTCGTTGTAGATCACAGGTGTTTGGAGGCCTTTGAGCTCTTGAAGAGGAAGATTTGTGCCTCGCCTATCCTACAAGCTCCTGACTGGTCTCTCCCCTTTGAGATCATGACTGACGCTTCAGATTTCGCTATAGGAGCTGTGTTAGGACAACGGCGAGAGGGGATTCCATTTGCGATTCACTACGCGAGCAAAGTTTTAGATCCTACACAGAAAAATTATACAGTGACTGAAAAGGAAATGCTCGCGGTAGTATGGGCCCTCGAGAAGTTCAGATCATATATTTTGGGCTCTAAGGTGACAATTTATACTGATCACACAGCCATTCGATACTTAATGGAAAAGAAGGACGCGAAGGCGCGTCTTCTTAGGTGGATTTTACTCCTCCAGGAATTTGATTTGGAGATTAAAGATAAACCTGGAGTGAAGAATGTTGTGGCTGATCACCTTTCTCGGATTGAACTTAAGGATTCTCCTGATCATGAGCGGATTAGAGAGACCTTCCCAGATGAGTCAATTTGTGTTATTGACTCCCTCCCGTGGTATGCCAACATGGTGAACTATCTTGTCTCCAAGCAGGTTCCCCATGGTTGGACTAGGAGCAGCATTGATCGACTGAAGTCGGATTCGAGGAGATACCACTGGGATGATCCTTTCCTTTTCTTCGAAGGACCGGATTGTGTTTGGAGAAGGTGTATTCCTCAGGAGGAATACCATAGTGTCCTCACATATTGTCATTCACTTAAGACTGGAGGACACCATTCGGGAAAGAGAACCGCTCACAAAGTACTTCAATGTGGATTGTATTGGCCGACCTTGTTTAGAGATGCCATTGATTTTGTACGGTCGTGCCCGATCTGTCAAAGGATGGGAGGGACAGTTGGACAGAGAGATGAGATGCCCATGCAACCGATGATTATTTGTGATGTTTTTGATGCATGGGGCATAGATTTTATGAGTCCCTTTCCCAACAGCCAAGGACATGAGTATATTTTGTTGGCGGTTGATTATTTATCAAGGTGGGTGGAGGCTATCCCAACCCGAACCGCAGACAGCAAGACTGTCTGTAAGTTTGTGAGAGACCATATTATTGCTAGGTTCGGGGTGCCAAAAGTTTTGATATCTGATGGGGGTAGCCACTTTGTGAACCGAGATATGAGATCTTTAGCTAAGGACTATGGATTTGATCATAGAGTTACTAGTCCTTACCACCCACAGTCCAATGGCATGGCAGAGGTTTCGAACAGAGAGGTGAAGAGTATTTTGCAGAAATTGGTTCGTCCCGATAGGAAGAACTGGTCTCAGCTCTTGGACCAAGTTCTGTGGGCCTATAGGACAGCCTACAAGACTCCATTGGGTACTTCACCATTTAGAATGATCTATGGTAAGCCATGCCATTTGCCCGCAGAATTGATTCAAAAATCCGAATGGGCAATTAAGAAGATTAATTGGAGTTGTCACCTAGGGAAGCTTTGCCGAGACTTGAACATGAACGAGCTCGTGGAAATCCGAAACAGGGCATATGACAACAGTTTGATTTATAAGGACAAAGTAAAGAGATGGCATGATCAGCACATTAGGTGCAAAGACTTTGTCCCTGGACAAAAGGTATGGTTGTTCAATGCCAGGTTGAAGATGTTTCATGGGAAGCTCAAATCTAAATGGACGGGTCCCTTTGTGGTTAAGAAATTGCACGAGAATGGAAGTGTAGAGATAGCTGATCTCACAGATGGTGCACAATCTCATGTGGTGAATGGACAACTGTTGAAGCATTTTGTTGATTCCAAAGAGCAGTTAGTCCAAGTCGAGGTCATCAACTTCATACAGAGTGAGCACAGAGCAGATACATCTTATTACTCTTCATGAAGATGCAGCATTAAGATTCAACATCTTAGAAGATTCCATCACTCTTGTACATATTCTCCCTTCTTTGTATATTCTCGAGATCACGTCGGTTCTCACACTTACTCTTGTCCTATACTTAGGCTGACCAAAGCCTAAATATAGGGGGGACCGATGCCCGCCGTGTATATTTACTCATCATTTCTCCTCTTGACTCGTCCGCCCCATTTTTGCTCTTCTTCTACACTTAGGCTGACCAGAGACTAAGTATAGGGGGGCGGATCGACTTCTATACTTTTTTATTATTTTAGCTTTCCTACGCTTAGTACGAGCTATGTCTTTTTGTCACCTAGTGCCATGAGGACATAGCACAAGCTAAGTATAGGGGGGCGTGTATATATTACATATATACTTTACCCATACCTCGTACTTTCACGTATTTTTGTATATATTATACAATAATTATGGGGTGGGTAAAAAAAACTTTTTGAAAAAAAAACTTTTCTTTAAAAAAAACAAAAAAAAAACAAAAAAAACAAAAAAAAACTTTTTCTAAAACTTAAAAAAAAACAAACAACAAAAAAAAACATTCATAAAAAAACTAACTAATAAGTTGGTTTAATACCTGACACAATTCACTTTCACACAAGACTAGTGATGCTCAAGAACACTTGGTTTATGAGGTCTTGAGATTTTGAGTTAACCAGCCTTAGTCATTAGGGTCCTTGACTTAATTATTCACATTTCCCTAGTTTGAAAGATGTGTGTGCTATATTGCATGCTTAGTCTCTACCTTAAGAATATGATCTGCACCTCACATACACGACTGCAGTTATGATGATATGAGTTGTAATTTCACTTGAGGAACTGGGAAGAGGGATTTGAGTTTGGACTTGATTTAATGATGCTCGAGGATGGGATAAAATCAATGAAGGCTTCATGAAACCTGAGTGTCAGCACATTTAGCCAGTATGAGAACATGGTTCTTGTACTATCTCTTGATATTTACCTATGTGCCAGGGTGTGATAAAAAAAAATTGTGTTGATCAGTGTGCGCCAACTCTTGGTAAAAGCAGTGGAGCTAGCCAAAAATACTACCAATCAATGAAATGTCAAAGAAAAGCTCTCATTCCACAAAGTCAATTATCAAAAGAGCTTCCACCAAAGGCGAGCGCTCCCAACCATTTCAAAGTGTCCACTTGGACCACCGCTATTAGGACCAGGAGTCGGGCTTGCACCAAAAAAGGGCTCTGCATCGTAAATGCTACAAGTCTGGGTGTAGAAGGTACGATAGGTACTCAAAAAAGGCACACCCCGGTGTACTCCCAGGAAAACAAGTGCAGACGGCTCCAACTTCTCTTGACGGACGCACTGATCAACACCAAAAAAATGCGTTGCGTAATAAGGCACTTGAGAGGATCCTTGCTCCAATGAGAGGGAGAGAAGAAATGACACAATCCTATACCCTCCATCAACTGGCCTGCCATCTACACTTTCAAGTCTGACAACTAAAGAGACGGTGGATTGGATGCAAGAAATGATTTATTCCCTAGTGTGGAGGATCGGGTCCATAGGAGAGTCTCTTGGACTAGAATCTTGGGTGACGTTGTGACTCTACTCTTGTAACTGCGGTCAACACTTAAAGTCATATCCCTTATATATACGTATACAAAGAGAGTCTGATGATTAGGGGAATTGGGTACCTTCTGACTAGAGCTTGGTTCAGCTTAGAATTTTAGGATCTCTAAAACCGAGAGTTCTTGAACAGATCAAGTCTTGTATTCACATGCACAGTCAGGGGTTAACCCAACTTATTCATTCTTTATTTGCTCGAGGACTAGCAAAGTTTAAGTATAGGGGGGTGATGAATCCACGATTCATCATCTCAATATCTTGATCTTAGCAAAATCCACGAGTAAATTCCCATATAAATGTCCATAAAATCCATAAATTAATAAAATAACTCTTGTGAATAAAATACACTAATTATTGTATATAAGATTGTACAAAATGAATTAACAATAAAAAGCCGCAAAAATAAAGGAGTTTTATACTTGTAAATAGCCCAAAACTTCATGGATTTTTAATAATTTCATTTCAACTCCTTTTTGCCTAATTCTTTCTCTAACTTGTTCATAATAATGTATATAAAAATACAAAAATACAAAACAAATTTTACCTTAAATAAATGCTCCTAGATCCCAATGGGAAAAAGCCGTAAAGACCAACTTCCAAGCTAAATTCCCGCTCCGTATGAACTCCAAATTCACCAAACTCACTTTTAAAGTTCAAGTTAGAAAATTATCTATCCAACGGAAGTGGTTTCATTAAAATCGGAGCTCATTTGCAAAAGTTGGGTTTTGGGACCTAGATGTACATTGTACATTATGTATATATTCATACTTTCTTCATTTTTTATTATATCTTTCTTAATTATTGAAAATACAAAAAAATCATACTTGTGTTGTATTTTAATTATACTATTTTATTGTATTTTTTTCGTTGTAAATATCTCTAATTAAAAAGACAAAAAAATTACATATTAGAAAAAAAATGTACATGGTGTTTTGTCTTCTTTTGTAAATTCTCCACTATTTCTCTTCTCTTTTTATTTTATTGTATTTAAAGTAGATAACTTTATTTCATTTTATTTATTTAATTATTTTACATTCTCTACAATAACCACCATTCAACTCCATTACTCCACCATATTTTCTAACTTCTAATTCAACTCCACCATTTTATTAACCTCCATCCCACTCCATCTTAATTCTAACTTCCATTTTTCTTCTTCTTTATATACATGTCATTCTCCTCAATTTTGCTTTTGATCCATCTTTATGTGAGGAGAGCCAAGTTCCCAGAGTTGAATCGGTGACAGCGACGCAACCGCGGTCGAGCGACGACGGCCCTCTCTCCGGTGTGATCCGTTGGTTTTTTTGGCCAACATCGCAGCCGCAACCGCGCGCTGCTCGAGCTCATCGCACGCCGGCGATTTGAGCGAAGACCGTGCTCACGAGAGCACTCCATAGGCACCGCGTCCATCGTAGGTAATTTTTCATCTCATTTTATCATATTGTCATTTTTGCAATTTTTTTAGCACATCATATCACCACCATTCCCTATTTGTTCTACTCTGCATATTATCACCATATCATTTTTCCCCCCCTTCATTGTCATTTCCATTTGCATTTCTTGTTTAACAAATTTAAAAAATATAAAAAGATTAAAACAAAAAAAAACCTTTTATTCACTACAGCAGCATTTTCCCACAAAAAAATTAATTAAAAAAAATTAAAAAAAAAGAGGAGGAGCCGCAGGTCACGCCCGCCGCCCCTCCCCTTCCCTCCAAGCAGCACCGCCGCCGCCGCCTGACCACCAGGCCGCGCCGCCCGCGGTCCACCGCAGCCTCCCCTCACGCCCCGCCTTCAGCGGTGTCTCCGACACGCGGCTCGCCGCGCGCAGCCGCGCCGACCTCCGCCCCCAGCTCCAAGTCCAGCCGCCTCTTCACCAGCCCCCTCTCCCCCAGCGCACCTCCGCCTCCCCCTCGAACGCGCGCCGCCGCGTGCACGGCCGCGCGCGGCCACTCTCCGGCCGCCGACTCAAATCCCATTTGGGTTCCCCCATCGTGCTCAAGGTAGAAGAAAGGTCTGTTTGATTTTTCATTTTTTTTATTTCGTGAAATTTGCATAAGTTTCTTTCATAGTTTTTGTAATTACAAAACGGTCCCTGTACATACTATGTTGTAAGTATTGTCTTCTGAATTTGCAAAAATACCCCTGTATTTGTATCTGAATTTGGACCTTATTTTGGCATCCTTTTATTTAAAGAAAAATAGCATTGTGTTGAGCAACTAATTGTTTACATTTTGACTATTTATTTGTATTTTTATGAGTAATGGGTAATTAATTAAAATTGTTTAACTGAAAATCCATTTATTTTACCCATTCTGTGCCATTAAATTAATATCTCAGACACGGTTGCTCTAAAAATTCCACAAAAATTATATGTGATGCCTTGATATATGATAAACTTACTATCCAAATTTCATCAAAAATGGATATGTCTTGTGCCCAAAATAAATTGTAGAGTGTTTCTAGTATTTGATTTTTAATTAAATCCACATACATTATTTTTGCGAAATTTCAACTCTCCCGGATAGCTTATCTAAATATCTTTTTGAGATAATTTGCTCTCTGACTAATTTGTTAACGTGGATTTAATAGAGATTATTTACTCACTGTCACTCTATTTTCACTAAAAAATCCATAAAAAATTCATAACTTGTCAAAAAAATTCCAAAAAAATTACTGTAGCTTTCTTGCATCATGTTTTCATTCCAATAATTTTTTCATAATTTTTGCTTGCTGTTTGTGTATTAAATTGCGAAAAAACCCATAAAAAGTGTGCATTTTTATTTATTGCATTTTAACCCTGAAAATTCTAAAAAAATGTGTTTTGTGTTCATCTCTGGATAAGGACTCTAGGAAAAATACGAATTGGCTAATTTGGACTTCTTTTCTATTAAAATTAATTTGGCCTTGTTGTATGTTTTCTTAGTGTTGTAATCCAACCGCATTTTGCATTTGCTTTGGTTTTTGCATAAAAAAAATCTAAAAAAATACGCATTGGAAATCTAGACCTTTATTCTTGAATTAAAACCCAAGTTGTTCCTTTGCCTCCCTGAGTTCGACCCCGGACTTGCCCGGGATAAAAATTAAGCCGAGACACTCTTCACGGAGATCTTCTCTCGGTTCTGACCGAATCGCTAAGTACACATGCTACAACGTGACACGAATTAAACAACGTATCTAGCGACCCGTCAATCTCCCCATATCCTTTAGCTTTTATCCTATGTCCATTAAAACAAGGACAAAGTCAGAAAAGCCGATGCATGAAAAATATGGTTGCATATGCAAGAGATAGAAGACATATTTTACTCCAGCAGTCTACATGGAATTTGACCTACGTATAAAAATGTAAACTAATCTATATGATGTAATGAATAAACCATCCTACATGAACTTATATTATAATAAAGCCTAGATTTATTTGACTTACTCCAATCAAGTTCTATAGGAACTAATATTATATTAGGGATTTGGACCTAAGATTACCTGGCTCAATCAAATAGAAACCTAAATCTAAGGGGATAAAGAACACAAAAAAAAAAGAAAGAAAACTCAAATAATAGAAACAAATAGAAAAATGAGAAAAATATGGAGTAAGAAAGGCAGAAGGTGTAGAAAATAAAAACTATGGTGGGGCCCCCCATGTGCACCAGCACTTGTCAAAAAAAAAACCCACACAACTACCAAGAGATCTAATTGCTCTATAGAAAATAGAAAAAAGGGAAAATTCCAAGAATTATTACAAATTAATAACAAAAATAAATGCAAATAAAAATAACTGAAACTAAAAAAGAAAACGATCTTCTGTTGCTCCTGCTCCTCCCTGGTTGCTCTCTCTTGTCGGTCGGTAAAGAAGGATTATCCTCCACCTCGCTCGGGTATGTCAACTCTCCTAAGATAGCATCCCTTACTCGTTCGACCCTCGTAAAAAAGGTGAAACAAGAATATGCGTCAGAACAATTATGAAAAATATGGAGGAAATAAAAGAGAGATAAAGCTGAAATGAAAACAAATGAGCAAACATATAGAAAAGCAGACAAATAGATGTATCTACCCTCGTCATGCCTCCCTGGGAAAAATGTCATTTCGATGTGCGCAGGAATCGATGGGTTTTAATTAGTAAGTGCTAAAGTGTGAAAATGACATGAAAGTGAAATTGTGCCGTTGTAACCCAAACAATCCCTGAATAAATTAAAAGTGTATTTATTCTAAGAGAAAAACATGCAACTTATATACAAGAAACTTATATACCTTGCATAGCTTCTACGTTCGAACACAAGGGGCAACAGCTTTAGTCTAGGGTTATTATTTATGAAAATTAATAAAGTTTTTTTTCTTTTTCTAATTTTTAATTTGTTTTTAATGAATTTTATGGAATTTTGTGAATTTTAAAGAGTTTTATATTTTTAATGAATATTAAAATTTTATAAAATTTTTATATTTCCAGATTTTTAGTTTTTAGTTGATTTTAATTTTTAAATCATTTTAAATTTTGAAAACTAATTTATAAAGATAATACATACAAAGAAAAAAAGATGCCTTTTGTACTTAAAAAAAAATAAAAAATGCTCCAAAAATACAGAAATAAAATGTTTGTATTTTTTTTACAAATTTTTACTATTTGTAGTGATTCTTATAGTCTTTTTAATTTTTTTATAGATTCTTCTACTGATTTAAAATTGAAAGTAATTTTTAAAGGAAAATTAAGGGTACTATTTTTGTATTTTGCAAATAGAAAATAAGTGAGTTAAAATTGGAAACTAATTTTATACAGAAGAGATTTTTTCAAGCTTTAAAACAAGTCAAATTATGTATTTTTTTATTTTTCTATGAATTTATATCATTTGTATGAGTTTATTGCGTATTCGATTTAGTGTTTTCTGATTGTAATTCTATCGGATTTTTATACAGGTGATGAAGAAAGTAAAATAATACTATTGTAATTTTTTATAATTTTTCAAAGAGTTTTCAAAATTTTATGATTTTACAATTAGCCAACAGTGAAATCAAAGATGTTTTTATATTTTCAAAATTAACAAAACAAATTAATTTTGAAAACAAAAATTCCAGGAATTAAAATAACCAATCAAGAGATTAATATAAATTTTATGAATTTTTTAGAGCGACTGAACAAATTAGTCCAATCAATATATGCAATAATAAATAACAACATTGGAGTAGAAATGCAATATCAACAAAATTTAGCAAAATTTATTAACAAATAAAACATTTCGGGATATATATGTAAAAACACCATAGTACATGTGGGGACTCACATGCACATAACTTAAGAGGACCAAAAAGTAATAAAAACAAACACAAGTGGCATTAATCAAATGTTTTAGCGTTTTATTACACAACAGAGGGATCTATAAGATATTTTCGAAAATAGGAGTATTGAAGGTGCAAATTCACCAGAGGTAACATGCAAGGCATGTGATCAGTTTTTGCGGTAAGTAGCTGGGATCTCTTCATCTGGATCTGAAAATGTGGTTGATAATTGGGTTCCAATCTACAATTGGGATGCAAACTAGGGCGCCTAGCTCGATCGAACGGAGCTGGAGATATATTGGAGAACACCGAAGAAGGACGATCCAGGTGAACTTGAATAGATTGGATCTCTCTCAATCGGTAACGTCTGAGTGTTGTAAGGGGCTCAATCAACTCCATGATGGATTCTGTGTTGCTTGAATAAGAAATCAAGGTCCAGATCTCGTTGATCGAAGACCTGGAATGTCTTGTTCAAGGTGCACCTGCCATGATGGATCGAAACCAATCCACTCTCCAACAACCCTTCATGCTACCTACAAAGGTGAATCAATGGATTGGAGCCTTGCGGGTCTCGATCGGATGTTATTAAACAAAGAAAACAGACAGTGGATGAAGTTCTCCTATAGATGGCAAAGGATCAGTGATCAATCTTTAGGGAGCTATGGAGAAAGCAGATGCGACCGAGGACGATAAAATGATCGATTTGGAATCGAATTGAAGTGAGTTTGATCTCTGTCCAGTGGATAAAAGATCCTGAGATAGATCTACTGAATCTGAACAATGCTTAACGACATCAAATGGAATTGAATCTAAAAACTGCTTATAAAGAACCATGTTGATGTGGCGAGGGATTTGTGAAGATTGTCGCCTCGAGACGGCTATGCTAGCATCATCGAGGCTAATCATGGTGGAGAGATTCTGACATCGATGGATAGCGTTGATCAGCTTTGATCTCTCACTTTTGATCAAAGAAAGACGCCCGGTCATGAGCGTTGATCTCCATATGCTTGAAGGAAGCGAAAACCATGCGTAAAGACCGATAAAACCGAAAAGGAGGCACCTGGAGGGGCTTAAATAGGCGATGGGAGTGGAGAAATTTAAAAAGTGGGAGCATACAAACTGATGCAGCTTAGGATGAAATTCAAATCTGGCATGAATCACACTTGAATTGAGGTTAATCAGGAGAAGTATTTGGTGTTAGTGGGTATAAGAATCGAGTGGAATAAATGGGTATAAGTTGCGGGTTCCGATTTTTTCAGGTGAAGGAGAAAGGTACCCATTGACCTAGGTCAATGAACCCGGTCCAACCAATCAGAAGTCAGCCCGAATAGGGCCAAATACAAAACTACAAAAAGAATAAAATAAATAGAACTAATTAGGAAATAAATAGAAAATGATTTTAAATTTAAAAAGTTTTCTAAATAAAATTTGTTTATAAACTAACAACACATTTTAAATGATTTTTAATAAATTAAATAAACTAATTTATTTGGTTAAATGAATTAATACACCTATTTATAGGTATAATATACCTATATGCAAAATATACATAATTTTAATAGTTATTTGTACAAATATAAACTCTATTTTATATTTTTTTATTTACATAATAATTAGAGGGAGTTCAATATATTTTTATTTATTTTTTATGAAAAAATTAATGGAGTAAATAAATATAGACATGTACAAATAGGTACATTACACATATGTTATAATAATTATTTCTTTTTATTTATTTTTTAATTTTTGAATTTTTTATTTTGTTTGTGTTTTATATACATAATAAAAAATATTTACAAAAAATCCAAAAACATAAATAAATAAATATGTAAACTTTGCACATGTAGATACAATAGACACTCTAAAAAGCTGACTTTTACATCATAACTCCAATTTTTATGAAATCACTTTCATTTTAAACTTTATTTTATTTTTATAAATAATGAAAGTAAGTTTGATTTATTTTGAGTTCATATGGAGTAGATATTTATTTTTCAATTCTAATGTTACAACGTTTTCGGAGTGTTGTCCCTTTCATTTTGTACATAGTTTATTTATAGAATTATTTTTATTATTAAAAACACATTTTTGTGTACAAGTTTCCAAACGAAAATATTTTTGTTTGAGATTAAGTTGATGATAAATGAAATAATACAAGATATGTGCCTTATGAATAGTGATGACTATGTATAAGGTGAATTGGTTTTATGAGATTATTATAAATTAAGGACCCTATCTCCCCTACTTTATTCCTTATCGACTAGGTCAATGCTTGACCTACTCTCGAGGTTTCAGATCAATCTGTATTTATTACATATATACAACCTTCTTTATTCTGTTTTCTTTTCTTCTTTATTCTTTTATTTTGGTACAAATAAGTGTTAAATATACAATATTAACAAATGATGCGAGAATGTTAAGATCTCAACAATATCAACACTTCCATTATTGTGTACGTCTATGAAAATATAGGGACTCTTCCATTTTGATTTGAGTTTCCCGTGAAAAATCTTTAACTGGGCATTGATCAACCACACTTTCTTCCCAATGATAAAGGTCTTATGACTAATGTGTCTATCATGCCATATCTTGTCTTTGTCCTTATAGATCACACTGTTGTCTTACGCCCAATTTCAGATTTCTATTAGCTCATTCAAAATAAAGTCACGACAAGGCTTCCCAAGGTGACAACTCCAAATAATCTTCTTGATCGCCCATTCTGATTTCCGAATATCTCTGTAGGTAAATGACATGGCTTGCCATAGATCATCCTAAAAGGTGAAGTATAGAGTGGAGTCTTGAAGGCTATCCTATAGGCCCACAGAACCTGGTCCAAAAGTTGAGACCAGTTCTTCCTATGGGGACGAACCAATTTCCGAAGAATAATCTTCACCTCTCTATTAGAAACCTCTGCCAAGCAATTAGATTGTTGGTGGTAAGAATTGGCTACTCTATGCTCGAATTTATAGTCCTTAACCAACTGTTCACAAAGTGGCTACAACCATCAGAAATCAAAACCTTTGGAACTTCGAACATAGCAATGATATGATCCTTGATAAACTTACATACAATTGATAATTGAGATTTTGTCGAAGTCGTGTCAATCCACGAGGCAGATCGACAGTCGTCGAAGTGACCTCAGACGAAACCTCGATTAGTCAACAACTAACCCACAATACGAATCAAGCAATAAATATCAAAACATGTGGAGTTAAAATTTATTATAAATCTACAATAGAATGTGTATAGGTGTAAGCATGTGTAGAGGTCGAACTCAGGGAGCAAATAATAGATGGGGCAAAATGATGCGCACAAAACTTATTCTTATCCCCTTGTCCATTTTTATTGTTTTGTGGGTTTTTTATTTTTTATTTTTTATTTTATTTTATTTTTACAATTTTGTAGTCAGTTAATTTTATAATTTTATATTTTCTTTTTATATTTTCAGATTTTTAGAATTTCTTTTTCTTTAAATACATATGTATATATAGGATATATAAAGCTATATAAACAATATAGAATAATATACTTATAAATACTAGTAAGTATAAATAAAATACAAAATAAAATGTGTTTTTTATTTAATATATTTTTTTTATATTGTTGTAATCATTTTAATTTTTTTACTAATTTTTATGTATTATTAAAGTCAAAAATATCCCAAATATGGGATTTAATAATTACCTGAAATTGATTTGAATATTAAAAATAGTAAATAGACTCCAAATAAACCCACATAAATTTTAATATATAAATATTTATATAAAAATCATAAAAATAGAAAAACATTTTTTTAATTTTTAACGATTTTTTTATTTTTATGGAGGATTTTGGGGATTTTCAATTTTTAGGCTTTTTCTTTTTCCATTTTTAGTGATTTTATGCTTGGAGTTAAAACGCAATAAAATAGATAATATTAATTTATTTAGGAATTTTAAAGATGTTTTTATATTTTTTTGGTATTTTCTAAGCTAGAAAAAAATAAGTTGCTTTTGATTTTTAATAAATGGTTAAAAAGCCAAAATTCAAAATAAATTCATGGCATGAAAGTCCATGCTACCAGGCTTCTAACCCTATTTTTGCACAATTTTGGGAGCTAGAGTGCTACAGCGTATATTTTATTTATTGGTTTAAAAATAAATATACAATGTCGTAGGGTGTCCCTACAAATTTCCCAATTCGAGGGGACGACATGCGAGTTGAGTTGGACTAGACCCAAATACAATTTAAATAAGTACATGAGTCGAGTTGCAAAATGTCCATTTTATTATGCACTTTACTTTTTATTTACAGAACTAAATAATAATTACAAAAAGTTGGGGCAAAGTTATGCAATTTACCCAATACATGCTGGGGATCGAACGGCGAAGAGCCATCAACTTGCCACGTGTTTCTTCCAGAATAGTCGATGACGTTTCGACTTCAACAATCACGATCAGATCCTACACGAGGATCCTACGTCGCCGGCTCCTAAGATCGGATGGCTGCGAGTTGATATGGAGGACGACCCTTGATCGAACGACGAAGGGGAGACCTGGAAGAACATGAATGAACTTGCCTGGGCGAGTTTCGATTTGGTCTCATGAGCTCCTTCGAGCTCCAATCCGTCCGCCGACGGCTTTCTTTCTATTCCTAGGAGCCCTCTACATTAGATGGTGTCTTCAAATGCAGCCTAGGGTCTCCAAAATGGTCTAGTGATGGTTCTCGACCTGGGCCCTGCTTCAAGTTGTCGACGCTCCTCAGATGGAGCCTTTTGAACTTGCAAAGAGGCGCAAAAGCGTTGCAAGGAAAAAGTGGGGTGTCCGAGCCTTTATTGGCGGATGATTTAAGGTGAGGTGAGATGGGGCGAGGAGGTCTGATTTATGGTGGAGGAGGAACCTTAAATCGCATATCTAGCGAGGATATGGTTGGTAAAATGGATGAGGAAGGTGGAGATGTGGAGAGGGAACAAAATGGAGGTGGAAGCGAGGTTGAATAACAGACAAGGCTCGGTGAATAGGTTCGTCCGAGCGGAGCTCCGACGAACTACGATCAGGCATATATGCAAAACTATAGTCTAAATACGAAGATAAATGCCGAAATGGAATGCAAGAAGTGAAATCTAGCTAAAAGGATAAAAACACAGCTCTTATACCTAGTTTTGATGCCAGAGAGCAAGGCTGTAGGTGAGGTGGCAGTGGGTGCACCTTCTCCATCGTTAAGTCGTCGTGGAGCCTCAGGGGACCTCCCCTTGTCACGAGGATGCACACTTGGCCGAAGACCAGGGGTTGTACGAGTTTGAAGATGACCAAATTTTCAAAAGGAGGAGGTTCTTATTTGACTACAAGTTAGGGCATCCTTATTGACCGGCTAATTTGGATAGATTGAAGCTATGTACAAGCAATATAGGGGTCCAGTGTGAATCATGATTAATCCAGGAGCAAATCCTATGAAGCGATCGATCGTGATTGAGCGGAGGATCGAGCGTGAAAATGGGATGAAAATGCAGGACTTGAAAGTTCTGACAAACAACTAAAGCGCAGACGGAGTTGACTAGGAATTAACGGAAGGGGCAATCTGGTTGGCCCATGTCAGGCACTAAAAGATAAAATGGAAAGTGTTATTCAAAAATAATTATTTATAAATGGTAAAAGATTTTATTAATCTTTGAGTATAAAATAAAAAATGTTTGTCATTTTATTTAGTATTTTATTATGATTTTTATACATTTTTTGATGTTATTTATTATAAGTTAATTTTTAAGTGTATATTTATAAGTATATTCATCTATATTTTAACTATTTTTATTTTATATATTTTATTTTATTATTTTATTCTTTTATTTTATATATTTATAAGCTAATTTTATGTGTATTAATATATTTTTATTTTATATTTTTATGATGTTATTTATACACTTAAATAAATAAGGGTGTATAATATGTAGGTATACTTATAGGTATTTCATCTACGATTTTTGTACATTATTTTATTTTAATGAATTTTATTTATTTTTAATTTAGCTTTATATTTTTTAATGGAATATAAATAATATTTACAAGAGTATAAAAATATAAAATATTAAATAATAAAAGAATGGTTTCTCCTTTATTTATATCCATGTGTCGACATAGGCATTTACCCTATATATTATATAGACTTATTTTATTTTCTATTTTATTTTTGTGGTTTTATTTTGGTTCTAATATGTACATAAGTTATAAATAATAATTACAAAAATATAAAAAATATAAAATTATAGAAATAATAAAGAATGTATAAGTTGAATATTTTATTCGGGTCTAATGTACAATCAAGGTCCAAAACCTATCTTTCAAACCTTAACTCCAAAAATTATAAAACCACCTCCATTAAATAGCTTATGAAAAGTTATATACAATTAGAGTAATTTTGATACATTTTGAGTCTTTATTTGGACGATATGGGTCTATGAAGTAGGGATTTTAGCTTTTTCTTTTGTGTATAAAAGTATATTGTGTATTATTTTTGTACAAACTCAATTTTGTATTTTTATTTCCATTATTATCTACAACTTTCATGTAAAAAGTTTCTTTATTTGACTTATAAATAATAAAGAATAAAAGAAGTGTCAAAAATGAATAAATAATGAATAGAAGAATTGGTTTTTTATTGTATTTTCGGCCCTTATCTCTCCCTACTTTATTCCTTATCGACCAACTCAATTCTTAACTTGGTCTCGGGGTTTGTGGTCATAAAATATCTTTGATATTTTATTATTTTTCTTTTCTTCTCTTTATTCTATAATTGTGGCATTAAAAACCATAATATTTGCACAGTAAATGCAATAAATGATGAATGCTATTTTGTACAAATTAATGCTATTTACATGCATTAGCTAGGGTGTTTAAGGCCAAAATGATAGAATAACCTCCCCTATATTTGCCTTTGCTAGTCCCTATCAAACACTTATGCAATAAGTATATAAAAAGAATGAAGAAGAAAAGAAAAAGAAAGAACAAATATAATTTATTTCGATTATTAAACTTGTCTTTACAAAATCAATGTTTAGAGCTCAGGTTAGACCTTGGTGTGAAAATGTGTGTGGAACCTGGTTGGGAACCAAATTTAAAACACAACAACCTTCAAGAGTCACAGAACTTAATTCAAACCACCTCAATAGCCATGTCATAACTAGCCTACATCATATGCAAACCCTTATGACTATGAAGCTGACCTGTACAGTGTAAGTGGTAGTGGCTCTCCCTAGCTGAAATGACAAAAGAAGTGACTTCTCCTAAATGACAACCCAATGATTCCCCAAGCCAACAACTCTTTCCTCGAGGAGTAGGGTATTCCCTTCTAAGTTCAAGTGGCATCCGACTCAAGAGGAGGGGGTGAAGAGAATAATGGACGGTAGATAATGTAGCTACCTATCCTAGGATGTATGACAAGTGTAGTCAAGTCATCCAGCTGCAGGCTCACATGGTATAACTTTGATGCTCGAACTTGCTTATCGACTATACAACATATATACATACACCGACATGCATTTTATTTTCAATCAGGCCTATCAACTATTTTGGAGTTTTTTTAATACTATATACAACATCATTTACATAAGGAATTTTTCCTCTTGAGCCATAAGGCTATCCCTCTTTTGAAGCATTATTGCAACCCACACTCTCTTGTATTTAGACTTCATGGCCACTGGATCGGGTTGGGGTGCACTTCTCTCCCTAGATAAGCATGAATATTTCCACACGTGTGCATCTCAAATTGAAAAATCCATTCCCCTCACCACTTCAACTGAGTTGAGCCAAGTGAAAGATGCAACTGTCTAAGTTAGGTCATGGTCAACAAGAGTCATGCGTGTTTCTCGAAAAGTTCTAGTTAGTCAGTTTAGGTGACTTGAACCCATCCCTGAGTCTCAAAGAACTCTATCTGAATAAACCCGAAGTACCTTAAATCTAGTTCCAAAAAGGTTCCAGTGAAGTTAGATGCAGTAAGGTCCAACCAAGCTCCAATCTTTGACTTTATTTGGACTAGTTCAATCATCAAGCTCAATCCGAAAGAATGTGAAGGCTATGCAAATGCTATGTACAATGCAGAAAAATGACAGACTTTTAAAAAGAATTTATAAAAATAATTTTTAGCACAAGAATAAAATATGTACAACTATTTACACGGGTGTGCCTCTTTTTATTCATTTAAAAAGATTAAGAATTCTCAAGAATTTACAGGTTTAAAATGTTGTTTTATTTTTAGAGGTATATATATACAATTGGTAAAGAATTATATATATATTTATTTAATTAATTAAATATGCATTTATTCCTCAAATTTATTTGCAAACAATTTTGAAAACTATAGTACAAAATAATTTATGCAAATATTTACAAACATTTGAAAGCCATTTTGCAAAGATTTTTTAAACAGTATATAAAGATTTTCCAAAATATTTTTACAACCATTTTCAAAATCATTTGCAAATAGGTTTTCAAAACTTTTTTTTACACAACGAAAAGAATTTTCACAAATCAAAACATTTTCAAAAAGGTTGAAAAAATTTCACAAAAAGTTTTCCAAATGGCTCAAACTATTTTTTAAATCATTTTGTAAACATATTTTTAACCTGATTTGTTAATCGGTATGTATAAAAAGAATTTGAGGAATAAAAATGCATTTTGTTACTAATTGACTTAATGAATTGTATATTCTTATATAGTATTTTAGCCATATTTATTATTAATAATATGAAAGTACGAGTAATGGCTAAAGCATATACAGAGTATATATAATCCTCCTATACTTAGCTTGAGCTATGTCCACATAGATCGAAAAGAAAAAGAGAAGACATAACTTGTACTAAGTATAGAAAAGCCTATACTATTGAGACTGGATAAGAAATGAAAAAATGAAGAGATAAATGATCATAAGTTGACCTTCCCTCCTATACTTAGGATCAAATAATCCTAAGTATAACAGACTATACTCAAAGTAGGGAGGGTCAAGGGTGGGAAGAAACAGATCACAACTTGGTCTATCTCCCTCTATACTTAGGATGAGATATTCCTAAGTATAGTAAAGAAATTCAACAAGAGACGAGATAGTGAAGGGGATCGAAGAATGAAATAACTTGAGATGCAAGCTCCCCTATACTCAGGACAAAGTAAGTCCTAAGTATAGAAAACAGACAAAAAGAGGCGACACCTCTCTGATAGAAAACAAAAAATGAAAACAAAAAGAAGACAAGAAGAAAAGAAGAAAATACATATGAACATAGAGAAAGATGGAAGAGAATGTACGCATCACTGATGAAGCGCTAAATGCATGTATTAAGAGAGATCCGTTGTAGCACGGGTACTTGGCATCTCACAGAACTTAGAGGAATCTCAGTGACAAGGTTCTCAGCTTAAATTTATAACCTTGGGAGTCCAGAGTCGAACACAAGGACACGAGCCATAATACGATCATTCAAGTCATTAAATATCTAGGTTAAGCGATTGAAAATTTAATTAGGTCAAGACTCACAAACAATGCAGGCAGGCAATGTAGAATAGAATGCACATCACTAATGTATGCATGAATGGGATGCGATTTGACATATTAATACATGTTAGATAAAATGAACATAATGAGCAAAATGACAAATGCAACTATAATTTACTAATATGGCCTAAAATTGTCGAGCAACTGGAGATATTCATTACATTAAGATTTAAATCCAATTGAGCAAATGATTTTAAACCACGTCTCATTTTAATATGAAGAAATTCATCTAATTCATCTCTAATTATTTACTCAGACTCTGAACATCAAATCAGAAAATGAATTTATCCAGATGAAAGATAGTGAAATGAAATTATAATCACATCAATCGGATATAATATGCTCAAGATATTCATCATTTAATATAGGGGAAAAATGTGATTAAACAAAACATAAAACATAACAAACAGGTCCCTGACAGGATTAAAATGCAAATAGGCAAAATCGGCTGAATAAATTATTGAATACCCCCTGCGTGGGGGTATTTTTGCAAATAGGAAAAATCGGTGGGATATAACTGCAGCTAATCCAGGCCCGCACGCGTGGAGCGCGTACGGGTCTCGTCTTGATGGGTGACCCTTAGCTCGGTCCACATGGCTTGATCTAGTGCTTCAGCTGACGGTTTGGAGCCTCCGAAGCTGCAGGCTCGGTGTCTATGATGTGGCATCCTCTAGGACGTTAGATCGCCCAAATTGGCACAATCCAACGACAACTGTACATCGTAGGGCATCTTCTCTGCCTTGCAAGGCTACGAAAGGGGTGGTACTCCGGCAAGCCCCTCATCCCTCCGCCTAGCTCCTGGAAGTTGTCTGATAGCCGGTGAAGATCCTCAAAGAGCTCGCGAAGATGGTGGAACGTTGACGAAGATCCACGAGTGTCTAGAAGCTTGAGATGATGAAGAACTGTTAGGGCAGAAACTCCAGATCGGAATCTCTTCAAGAATTTCGGCCATTGAAGGCCTCTTGAACCTGCAAGGTTAGAGAAGAGTAGTCGAAGCAAAGACAATGTGCATATGTGCGAGTAAGTGAATGGAATGGAGGAATGAAAGGGATGGAGAAGGTTTTCAACCCAGATGGGTTCCTCCTCCATGACTGGAGGAAGATGAACAAGGTGGTGAATTGCAATGGAACTAAAGATACGAAGGTAGAAGTCTTTCGCATAGATCAAGGATCCACGGTACAACTGGGAAGAAATCCGTGAAACGAGAAAAAAAATCAAAACCTTGAATCTTGCAGATGAGATATGGAGGAGTGTGGCTTGGGCTAAGGATCGATCTGAGCCTCTGGTCATCACTTCATCTCCGCAGCTGATGGAGAAAGCTCAACCGACAACGTAAGCGGCCGTGGAATGGCCATCTTAGCCAGGGATCTCACCGAGGCTGAAGGACCATCGTCGCATCGTCGATCAGTCCCCCCTCTGTCACAGAGAGGTATAGAGATGCTAAGTCTAAGCCTGCATAAAGGTAGACAACTACCACACTAGGAGATGGTTGGGCATTTGAAGGAGAATAAGGCCAAGGTTGCAGGTGGTTTCAAGAGAAGTTTACTCCTCTTCCATGGGTAGAGAAGTAAGGTTTAGGAAGTAAGGGGTGGTTGGCGTAAACGGTGGTTGATAGGTGAAGAGATTGGGGGTGGCAGTTGGTCGGAGGGAAGGCATAGATGGTCGGGATAATTAGAGGAAGGTGGGCGGTTTGGACGAAGCCAGCAACGGCTGGAGGTTAGGGACGAGCTATGTGCCATTGGATCATATGATCCAATGGTCCACAAGTGAGCGGAAGTGGATGGCCAGGATATGCTTGATTAAAAAGATCAGACGGTTCATATATGGGCGCCAACAGACGGATCTCAGAAAAATCCTAACCCTCAAAAATGTGGGGTTTAATGTCTATTAAAATTTAAATACTAAAATGTGCAAAATGATTTTTACAGGATAAAATATGCATGCAAATGCAAATTTTTTTGGGCACAATGTGAAGAATAATTAAATCTACGATATGTGATTTTTTGGGGATTTTTAGAGCAACGGTCAATCAATTATGAAATTCAGAACAAGAAATGGGTAAAATATGCAATTTTCCACAAAATAATTATTTATTAATTAACCGTCAATCACAAAATTGTCCACAACATGTCAAAGTGTAGAGAATTAATTAACAAACACCATGCAATTTTTAGATTAGGAAAATAATGTAGAGATGAGGTCCAAATATACGAGGGAACACAGGGGTACAGATGCAATATAAATAAATAAATAAAAGGCTGCAGGGGGGACTTAAGAGTAATTACCGATAATTAGAGGGGGGGTTTCTGCAAATTTTCCAGAGGGGCACGTGCGTGGCACGTGCCCTCTGGGGGCGGGGTCTGGACTGCAAATAAGGGAAATCCTCCGGGGGTGCTTGCAATTTCACCCTCGGTCACGTGCAAAGCACGTGACCTGGGCGTGACGTATTGGTGACGTCCCCCCTCACGTGCCTCGCACGTGGGGGGTCTCGGGCTACGAGCCCGGCGGCGGCTGTGGCGATGGCTCGAGTAGACGGCCCCTCCGGCGAGGCTTTGGTGTCGGGGCGGAGCTCTGATGGGTGACCGGCGTAGCGAGCGGCGATGGCGGGTGGAGGGCGTTGACCGACGTGGCGACGGTGGAAGGCGGAGGTGAGCGATGGGGCCGATGGCTCCTGACGCTGTGGAGAAGAAGGAGCCCCAGGGCCGACACACGGCCGGCGGTCGTCGAGGAAGAAGACGGTGGCGTACGGTGGAGTCGGTGAAGGCGACAGCGGCGTTGGCTGGTTGTCGATGATGAACGGTGGTTGGCGATGGCGTGTTGGTGAAGCGTCGAGGAGCGAGTTTCGTCGATGGCGAGGGGGCGACGGTGATGGCCGAGTCGTGGCCGAAGCGCGGGGCTCCGGTGGTGTCGAGGGCGGTTGGTGTTGGACGGAGAGCGGAAGAGAGAAAGGTATGGAGAGAGAGAGAGAGAGAAGGAGAGAGAGATACCTGGGGAGGTCGGCTCGACGGCGTTGGCGAGGCCGGAGCGAGCAGCTTGCTCGAGGCGGAGCTGCGACGAGGAGTTGCTCTCCTCGGATCACGCCGGCGACGAGGCCTTGCTGCTGTCACGGCTGAAGGCGACGGGATGCGATGAAGATCGGTGGATACGTTGGACGAGGGCCGGCGGTGGTTGTTAAATAGGGCTGGGACAGGAGGGAAAAGGAAGGAGATCGGGGCGATGGGGGATCGACCGTGGGATTCGACGAGGGTGTGATTGATTTGATGGAGCTGCGCGGCGGTCGGAGCGAGATTCGCGGCGAAGATGGGATTCGCGGTGGCGGAGATCGGAGATAGGCGGAGCTCGCGAGATCCGCGGCGGCCCGAAGAGGAAAGGGGAAGACGAGCAGGAGCCGTCCGATTGGCCGAGATCGGGCGGCCCTGCGTGCGACACGTGTCTGCGAGAGGAGAAGGGAGAGAGGGCGCACATGCGGAGCACGTGCCTGGGTAGCACGTGCCTCACACGTGCGTGGTTATTTTTTTTTTTTTTAATTTTTTTTAACGAATATATAATTGTGCCAAAAATGGCTGACACGTGGCGGCCTCTGGGGCGGCCACGTGTCAGCACCAGAAAATTCAGAGAATAATTATCTTGTAAAATCGAAAATAAATAGTAAATGACCTCGGATCGAAAACTTCCTTCACAAAAACTGCTCGTCTCGACGAGATCTACAACTTTCATGAAGACATCAAAACCAAAATCGGTCAAATGTAAAAAGTGAATTTTTTTGGGGTATCCTATGTACATAGAATACCTTGATTTTTGGTTTTATAATTTTTTTGTCATTTTTAAACACGATAAAAATATGGAAAAATATGGAAAAATCAAAGATAAATAAAAGACACTTAATTTTAATTTTTTTGAATTTTTATTGATTAAGAAAATATATACATAAAATATAAGGTCAAAACCGCGAAAATATACAATGTACAAAAGAGGCCCAAAACCCAACTTTCACATATGTGCTCCGATTCACTTGAACTTGGTCTTGTTTTGAAGGTAATTGAATGCACATTAGTTCAAAAGTGAGTAGGATTAAATCAGACACTGGATGGAGAAGATATGTGGCTTTTAGTCCGAAAATCCTGAAATTAGGGTTTGGGTTTTTGGTCCACTTATTTGGGTTAGTTATTTTTTTGTATTTTTCCTTTATTCTTGTTAATGATATGTACACAGTGGAAGTGGTTTTGAGTTATTCGGAGTTAGCACGAATGTGTTAAAAATCTGAGAAGTTAGGCTTATTTACAGGTCATTTTGGCTTGGGTTTTTGGCTTCTTATTTTGTGCAGATTTTGGTGCTAAAATGCAATTCTTATGGAAACATGCATGAATGCTAATTATGCAAAATAGATGCCAGAATGCTGTTGATTTTTAGGGATTTGAGCTTAATAAATGAGTTTTAGAGTGATGAATACGAGATTCATCATCCCCTCGAAAAATCCTAACCCTCGAAAATGTGGGGTTTAATGTCTATTAAAATTTAAATGCTAAAATGTGCAAAATGATTTTTACAGTATAAAATATGCATGCAAATGCAAATTTTTTGGGCACAATGTGAAGAATAATTAAATCTATGATATGTGATTTTTTGGGGATTTTTAGAGCAACGGTCAATCAATTATGAAATTCAGAACAAGAAATGGGTAAAATATGCAATTTTCCACAAAATAATTTTTTATTAATTAACCGTCAATCACAAAATTATCCACAACATGTAAAAGTGTAGAGAATTAATTAACAAACACCATGCAATTTTTAGATTAGGAAAATAATGTAGAGATGAGGTCCAAATATACGAGGGAACACAGGGGTACAGATGCAATATAAATAAATAAATAAAAGGCTGCAGGGGGGACTTAAGAGTAATTACCGATAATTAGAGGGGGGGTTTCTGCAAATTTTCCAGAGGGGCACGTGCGTGGCACGTGCCCTCTGGGGGCGGGGTCTGGACTGCAAATAAGGGAAATCCTCCGGGGGTGCTTGCAATTTCAACCTCGGTCACGTGCAAAGCACGTGACCTGGGCGTGACGTATTGGTGACGTCCCCCCTCACGTGCCTCGCACGTGGGGGGTCTCGGGCTGCAAGCCCGGCGGCGGCTGTGGCGATGGCTCGAGTAGACGGCCCCTCCGGCGAGGCTTTGGTGTCGGGGCGAAGCTCTGATGGGTGACCGGCGTAGCGAGCGGCGATGGCGGGTGGAGGGCGTTGACCGACGTGGCGACGGTGGAAGGCGGAGGTGAGCGATGGGGCCGATGGCTCCTGACGCTGTGGAGAAGAAGGAGCCCCAGGGCCGACACACGGCCGGCGGTCGTCGAGGAAGAAGACGGTGGCGTACGGTGGAGTCGGTGAAGGCGACGGCGGCGTTGGCTGGTTGTCGATGATGAACGGTGGTTGGCGATGGCGTGTTGGTAAAGCGTCGAGGAGCGAGTGTCGTCGATGGCGAGGGGGCGACGGATGGCCGAGTCGTGGCCGAAGCGCGGGGCTCCGGTGGTGTCGAGGGCGATTGGTGTTGGACAGAGAGCGGAAGAGAGAAAGGTATGGAGAGAGAGAGAGAGAAGGAGAGAGAGATACCTGGGGAGGTCGGCTCGACGGTGTTGGCGAGGCCGGAGCGAGCAGCTTGCTCGAGGCGGAGCTGCGACGAGGAGTTGCTCTCCTCGGATCACGCCGGCGACGAGGCCTTGCTGCTGTCACGGCTGAAGGCGACGGGATGCGATAAAGATCGGCGGATACGTTGGAGGAGGGCCGGCGGTGGTTGTTAAATAGGGCTGGGACAGGCGGGAAAAGGAAGGAGATCGGGGCGATGGGGGATCGGCCGAGGGATTCGACGAGGGTGTGATTGATTTGATGGAGCTGCGCGGCGGTCGGAGCGAGATTCGCGGCGAAGATGGGATTCGCGGTGGCGGAGATCGGAGATGGGCGGAGCTCGCGAGATCCGCGGCGACCCGAAGAGGAAAGGGGAAGACGAGCAGGAGCCGTCCGATCGGCCGAGATCGGGCGGCCCTGCGTGCGACACGTGTCTGCGAGAGGAGAAGGGAGAGAGGGCGCACGTGCCTCGCACGTGCGTGGTTATTTTATTTATTTTATTTTTTTTTAATTTTTTTAACGAATATATAATTGTGCCAAAAATGGCTGACACGTGGCGGCCTCTGGGGCTGCCACGTGTCTGCACCAGAAAATTCAAAGAATAATTATCTTGTAAAATCGAAAATAAATAGTAAATGACCTCGGATCGAAAAACTTCCTTCACGAAAATTGCTCGTCTCGACGAGATCTACAACTTTCATGAAGACATCAAAACCAAAATCGGTCAAATGTAAAAAGTGAATTTTTTTGGGGTATCCTATGTACATAGAATACCTTGATTTTTGGTTTTATAATTTTTTTGTCATTTTTAAACACGATAAAAATCTGGAAAAATATGGAAAAATCAAAGATAAATAAAAGACACTTAATTTTAATTTTTTTGAATTTTTATTGATTAAGAAAATATATACATAAAATACAAGGTCAAAACCGCGAAAATATACAATGTACAAAAGAGGCCCAAAACCCAACTTTCACATATGTGCTCCGATTCACTTGAACTTGGTCTTGTTTTGAAGGTAATTAAATGCACATTAGTTCAAAAGTGAGTAGGATTAAATCGGACACTGGATGGAGAAGATATATGGCTTATAGTCCGAAAATCCTGAAATTAGGGTTTGGGTTTTTGGTCCACTTATTTGGGTTAGTTATTTTTTTGTATTTTTCCTTTATTCTTGTTAATGATATGTACACAGTGGAAGTGGTTTTGAGTTATTCAGAGTTAGCATGAATGTGTTAAAAATCCGGGAAGTTAGGCTTATTTACAGGTCATTTTGGCTTGGGTTTTTGGCTTCTTATTTTGTGCAGATTTTTGTGCTAAAATGCAATTCTTATGGAAACATGCATGAATGCTAATTATGCAAAATAGATGCCAGAATGCTGTTGATTTTTAGGGATTTGAGCTTAATAAATGAGTTTTAGAGTGATGAATACGAGATTCATCAGTGGCACGCTCTGGAAGCGCCACGTGGACCAATAGAAATTGAAGAAAAATGATCATTTATAGAAAAATAAAAAATAGTTAGAGGCTGAATTTGGAAAAGTGGTAAACATGAACGTTGTAGATCTTGATGAGATCTAAAACATTCATGTAGAAATCGAAGAGATCAGAGTTCATTTGTATATAGATAAAAATTAAATACTATTAAACACTATATAAAACATTTTTTGTTAATTATTCTTTTGCTTAATTTTTGTATTTTTATTTTATTTTATTCTAGTTTATTTATGTACAATTTTATTCTAATTTTTTATTAATTTTTATAAGAAATAAATACATAAAATATTACATCATATTAATATATTAATATTAATTGTATACAACACACACATTAGCAACTAGTGTTAATTAGTCAATGAATCATGCTATTAATTTAATTAAAGGAGATAAATAAGATCAATTAAGCTGATAAATCTGAGTTTTGTCAATCACTCCTATACTTAGAGTAAAAGATCCCTAAGTATAAGCAACGACAAGAATGATGAAACCAAATGGAGAAAGAACAACACAAGGTGTACCCCCCATACTTAGGACAATGTATGTCCTAAGTATAGACACGCAGATTTAGAAAATGATCTGGGGTATATATGACATACGGGAGAAAAAAGGAATGTACGACAAAACACATATCTACAACAATCAAAGAATGGTGAAGTACAAGACGGTATCTGGTAAGCGAATATTGTACTCTCGGCATCATCTCCCTGTGAGACTGATGACTCAGTTAGAATGCAAAAAGACAACCTAATATTCAATCTAGTGGGTATCAGCTACCGAGGGAAATAGATCGAAACCTAAACCAGGAACCGGTAGCATGAAGTAGATCATAGGCTCATAAGGAAGGAATGATAGATCAGAGCCGATACCGTAAGACATGGAGGAAGAAGGAACAATGTAGATTCCTCTAGGTCAATCATGGTCTCAGAAAGGTATAGAAAGTGAGGAATAAGAGACTCTCTCTAAAGCATGATATCCAGTGGTCATAAAGTTAACCAAATCAGGGATACAACAAATACCACGGGACAAGGCTCACCCCTACGAGGGTCCTCAAGGTAAGCAGACTCAGATGAGTCAAAGATCTCAAAAATAATCAGAAGACTCAGCTCCGTGCTCCAACAGATTGGAGACACAACCAGATAGGAGATCGAGTACACATGTCAGAGGACTCTGCTTCTTTCTCCAACAGATTGGAGACACAACCAGATAGGAGACCAAGTACACATGTCAGAGGACTCGGCTTCATTCTCCACCAGATAGGAGACGCCATAAGTGAAACCAAGTGTCTACAAAATGATGTACCCTCCCGCAGATAACTCTTGGGGAGTGGTACATACTAGTCAATGGATAATCAGATAGAGCTCACCCTTGCAAGGGTCGTCAAAGTGAGAGGACTCGATGGAGTCAGATCCATCAGATGGATCAGCAGAAGTGGTCTCGGTAGGCGACAGATCGGCTACCAGCAGAAGAGACTGACAGATCGAGAAAAGGCGGTAGTGTCCTACCGATAACCCTCGCGGAGTACTATGATCTTGGCAGAGAATAGTCAATAGAGTGTGACTCATCCTTGCGAGGACCGTCAAGGAGAGAAGACTCAAAGGAGTCCGGACAAAATAGGTCTTGTGCTCCAACAGATCGGACGCATAATCAGACAGTGAGACCAATATCATACATCGGACGCCTCCGTTTCGTTTTCCAACAACATGGACACACAAGCCAGGAGTGAAACTGATCGCACAGAAAATGTTGCATTCTCCCGCATATAGTCCTTGGGAAGTAATACAATATAAGTCAATAAAATCATGGGAATGCTGGTATCAAGTCTCAATTCCTCGAAAATAGTAAATCAATCCTCAGTTAGAGGGCATAAGATCACGGGAGGGATGAAAAAGTCAATCTCGTTAGTCGCAATGCGATCCCTCAAGTCAATCAAAGTAGCTGAGATCTCAAGATGTAAGCATAAATCATCTACATGCTACAAGTGGATGAAAGCATTAGGAGATCGAGGATGGATCAGTAAAGGAGGTGAGTGAAACTATGTGGGTTCCCAGACTCCGTCGCTCTGAAGTGCATATCAATATAGTCAATTAAACCTCTAAATGAAGATGGAAATAACTATAGAATAGATCGTCTAATCGTAACTCGTGAAATCATCATGAAATCATCACAATATATCACATACTCAATCCGGTGTGCGTGATCAGAATTCCTCAAATAGTAATCGAACCTGGTAATCGTGCAATCATAAAAATCCTCAATAATATCTATGCATAGATCCGAGTCAGATCCATAAAAAATATCACACCAATCTCAGTGTCCTCAAAACGTTACCTACTTACTCAAATACTCAATGTAATTCGAAAACCTTGATGCGGAACTTATCCACAGGCACAACAGTCCCGGGTAGAAGAAGGGATGATAAATAGGGAATGAGGAGGGTAGGCATGATCAAAGTGGACATGGAAAATATTGTGGTTCAAGGAGAGGGTCTTTTGAACCGAACCAGATATGGGTGATATGGGAAAATAGAGAAGCCGCAAAATCCGATGAAGATGGTGAAGATCAAAAACCCTATATCACGACTCGGATGCAAATGAGGAAATAAGTACACAAGAGAGGTAGAGAGATTCGATGATAAAAAAATGATGACTCACACGGATGGGACCGAAAACTCAAAAAGGGTGAAAATGCTGATGGACTCAAAATTACAATCAATACACAAAGCAAACCACCAGTTCACCTACTCACACAGTGGAGACTGATATGCTGGTCTTTTATCTTTTCATATTTAGAGTTAGGTGATTTCAACAAAGTTGTACAAACCGATGATAGGCCTGGGATTTGGGCACTAATCCTTAGCGTGTACGTAGAAGTAAAATACTCAGACAATGAGGGTGTTGCTCTCTCCAAAGCAGTAAATCCATTACATCTTATTTTTATTGTCCAATAGAGTTAGCAGTCCCAATTTTATTTTGGTAATCACCTTTTTTGTTATTTTTCAATGTACGTGCATACCAATGTTTTCAATTTTATTTAGCATCCTAAGTGAGCAAAATCAGAGGGAGAAGGTTAGAAAAGATATGCAAGTCGGAAATCGACGATGCATGCAAAGTCATAATACTTACAGTGCTTCCCCGCTCTCTCCATGCAGGATACATAACAGAATTGAAAATCCGATGAAATCACCCTAGAATAGTAATTGCTATTATCGTGAAGCACCAAATGCTAAATATCTAGAAGTGGGATCCAAAAGTCTGGTCTTTGAAGTGCATCGGTGTCCGGCATAGTGAATCCTACAAGCGATGTGTAGCACTTCTCTCGCGCTCTATCTCAAATCCAAATAAATACCAATTATGATTTAACTAAGTCCAAAAGCGAAGCTATAGGTACATGCAAATTTATTAGGGCTTTGGACTTTAATATATTGAGCAAACAATTCCTAAAGCTAGGGCTCAATCACATAAAATAAATAAAACAAAAATCGGAAAACAAAAATTTAAAATGATAAAAACACGAAAAACTGGCGAAACCCCCAAGGGAACAATCCCTCGGGCAATGGACCTCGTGAAGTCATTGTACCTGTTTACACATATATGTTAACTCTCTCACATAAATTACAAGATAAATAAAAATAAAAAAAGATAATGTGGTGGAGCTATCTTCAAAAATTCCTTCATGTTTTCCTTTACCGCTCTCTCCTATCAGCTAAGTCTAAAAGCTAACTCTGCCTTGCTTGGGTGCATAGATCCTCCTATGAAGTCCTCCCTCGTGTGGTAGTCCCTCTCAACAAAGTCAAACAAGAAGGAGTGTTAGACAGTTCACAATTAATACAAAATATTAATGAAAATTAAATAAATGACAAAAATAAGTAAATGCAAAAATAAATAACTGAACAAGAGAGAATAAATAAAGAACCCCAAACTATGTGGTGTTGCTCCCTGGCAACGGCTCCATTTGATAATCAAGATTTTGCCGACGTCGTGTCAATCCACAAGGTGGATCGACAATCGTCGAAGGGACCTCATACAAAACCTCGATTAATCAACAATTAACCCACAATATGAATCAAGCAATAAATATCAAAACATGTTGAGTTAAAATTTATTATAACTCTACAACAAAATGTGTATAGGTGTAAGCATGTGTAAAGGTCGAACTCAGAGAGCAAATGGTAGATGGGGGCAAACATAATGCACACAAATTTGTCTATCATCTCTTGTCCATTTTTTATTGTTTTTTGGGGCTTTTCAGATTTAATAATTTTTAATTTTATTTTTTCTTATATTTTTTTATTTTGTTTAAAAGTTTATATTTTTATATTTTCTTTTTCTATTTTCAGATATTTATATTTCCTTTTCTTTAAATCCATATATATAGGATATATAAAGCTATATGTACAATAAAGAATATACATATAAATACTAGTAAATATAAATAAAATACAAAATAAAATGCATTTTTATATTTTATATATTGTTTCTAATGTTTTTGTAATTTTTATGATTTTTTGCTAATTTTAATGTATTTTAAAGTTAAAAATTTCCCAAATAGGGGATTAAATAATTACCAGAAATTGATTTGAATATTAAAAATAATAAAGAAGCTCCAAAATTACCCAAATCAATTTTAATATATAAATATTTATATATGGAAAATTATAAAATTTAAAACATATTTTTCTATTTTTTAGATTTTTATGAAAGTTTTTGGGGTTTTTAAATTTCTAGGCTTTTTCTTTTTCCATTTTCAGTGATTTTCTACTTGGAGTTAAAACATGATAAAATAGATGATATATTTTTTTGGAATTTTTAACTACGTTTTTATATTTTTTGGTATTGTTTAAGCTAGACAGTGCAAAAACAATCTCCTTTTGATTTTAAGAAATGGCTAAAAAGCCCAAAAATGCAAAATAAATTCATGGCATGAAAGTACATGCTACCAGGCTTCTAACCCTATTTTTGCACAATTTTAGGAGCTAGGGTGCTATTTTAAATAAATGAAATCCAAGCACCAAAAATACATAATCAGGCAGGGGCATAATTACAGATAAATTAAATTCCAAGTGCTCAAATTCAATTTTCCCAAAAATATATATTTTAAAACTAAATATACAAAGTTGCAGGGGTGTCCCTACAAATTGCCCAGCTCATGTGGGACACGTGAGCAGAGCTAGACTGGACCCAAATGCAATTTAAATAAGTACATGGGTCGGGTTGCAAAATGTCCATTTTATTTTACACTTTACTTTTTATTTATAGGACTAAATAATAATAATTTACCCAATACATGCATGGGATCGAATGGCACAGAGCCATCCACTTGCCATGCGTAGCTTCCACAATAGCCGATGACGCTTCGGCTTCAACGATCACGATCTGATCCTGCATGAGGATTCTACGGCGCTGGCTACAGAGATCGAACGGCTGCCAGTTGATTTGGAGGACGACCCTTGATCGAACGGTGAAAGGGAGGCTTAAAAGAATATGTATGAACTCGCCTGGGTGAGTTTAGATTTGGTCTCGTGGGCTCCTCCGACCTCCAATCCCTTCGTCGATGGCTTCTTTCTGTTCCTGGAAGCCCTACGCGTCAGATAGTATCTTCAAATGCGGCCTAGGGTCTCCAAAATGGTCTAGCTATGGTGCTTGATGAATCCACATTTCATCATCTTTATTCTATCATTTTGGCCTAAAAAACCCTAGTAAATGCGTGTAAATAGCACTAAATCCAGCATCTTAGCATTCATGCATGTGCATGTAAATAGTGTATACATTACTGTAATTAAAGCTAAAATTATAGAATAAATAAAAGAAAAGAAAAAGAATAAAATATTGTAAATATTTTATGATCCGAAACGTCGAGACCTAGGCATCTTGATGAATTGGTTGGCAAGGAATAAAGTAGGGGGAGATAAGGGTCAAATGCAATGAATATTCTATCCATTCTTTATTCATGTTGGGACCTATTTTTGGTTCCACTTTTTATACATCAAATAAAGAAACTTTGTACATGAAAGTTGTAGATAATTAAATAGAAAAATACAAAATTGATTTCATTCAAAAATAATGTACAAATAAAATTTATGATCTGAATAAAAATCTAGAATCCCAACTTCCCAGACCTGTATCTTGCAAATAAAAACTCCAAATGCATCAAACTCACCGTTAATTGTTTATAATTTAAAATAATCTATTTAATGGCAGTGGCTTCGCATTTGGCGGAGCTACGGTTTGAAAGTTGAGTTTTGGACCCTCATTGTATACTTGTACAGATTAGAATTTTCACGTTATTATTTATTCATTATTTTTGTATTTTTATATTTTTATAATTTTGTAAATATTATTTATAATTCATTTGTAAATTAGAATCAGAATTAAAATGCAAAAGAAATTCAAATAAAAATACTTGTATATATATTACATAGGTATGATACCTATACTTATACCTATAAACTTTATATATCTATTTTATTAAATATACAAAATACATCAGAAAAATAAAATAAAAATATATTTATGTGTACAAAAGTAATTTATAAATTTATAAAATAATAAACATAAATAAATAAATTAAAATATACAAAACAAAAATAAATTAATAAAATATATAGGTAATATACCTATAAAGGCTATAATAAGTAACTTATAAAATTATATTTCATAAAAATAATTAAAAATCACCATAAAATACCTTATAAAATAATAAATATTTTTCATTTAATAATCAATTCTTAATTCGTTCATTTTATATTGTTATTGAATTTATAAAATAATTTCAAGGATTTTTCCTGGTTGGTCCACGTGGACCAACCAGGGGACGGCCCCAGTTGACCCCGGTCAACTGGTCGTCCTCCCCCACGTGCCTTTGTCAAACATTGGTTTGACCTCCTTTTTGTTGATTTTTCCAGGCCGTATCTTGCACCATTTCATGACGAATCCTTCACGACTTTTTCTCCCCTTCGATCATGGAATCACGCCCTTGCGTTTTTTGGGGGAGAGAGCCATCGATTCACCTGATGCTACTCGATCTTTGGGACGTCAGACCCACATTGTCAAACCACATATAACGCCCCCTTGACTTCAATTTGATTTTTGAATGCCTCTCCCCATAGGATCAGCTCCCCTTTCGTGCCCAATAGCTAGGAGAAGGTGATAGCTCTCCTCGGCGACCTTCGGGTGGGTCGAGCGATGCCTGAGGCGCTTCCACAACCTCCCCCAACTCCGGCGGTAGAGGTACCCCCTTCCCTCTTGCTCCGGCCATCGAGGCTGCCCCTATTTTCCTTTCTTTCTTTCGCTTTTTCTTAGCCGTATCCTTAGGATAAAAAGCCCTCTAGAAATTTTAAGTTTCATCGATGGAATCATCCACCATTTCTACCTTGCTGGAGAGCTCCTCCGGCCGACCACCTCCTCGTCATTTCACGCCGCTATTCCACCTCCGCGGGGTCCCAACAACTTGCCCTGGACCCTCTCACTTTTTCTTGCAGGTCAACGAGCCCAAACACGCACCTGGAGATCATTTTGACCCTTACTGGAGACGCACGAAGCCTTCTAGCTCCGCCGACGTCCCCAGCAAGCCTCGGCAACCGCCGAGGTGTTCTGGACCACCAAGTGGATCGAGGAAGACCCCAGGAGTCTCCAGCCCCATTTTGAAGCCCAGACGTTCGCCGGAGAAGGAGCAAGAGCTCAGAGAAAGTCGCCTCGCCGACGCTCCTCCGTCGTTCTTGCTCTGGTCTTCGCTGCCGTTGGATTGAGGTGGAGCTCCAGATCGCGCAGCCACCGTTGGATCACGCCAAGATAGCCACCGTCAGATCGTCATCGTGGATCTAATCGTGGCCCTCCATCGCCGAAGCGTCATCGTGCAGCGAGGGCTTGCCACGTGTCAAGTGGGAAGCCCTCCACCGTTGGATCGACCAGCTAGGGGTATTTTGCATTATTCACCCCCCGCATTTTTGTATTTAATAGTTAGTCCATAAAATTTCATAGGTAGTTTAAAAAGTTTTGTAATATTTATAAGTAGGCCCCTAAACTTCTCATATTTGCATTTAGGTCCTCTGCCACGTCACCTCACGTGACCAGTTCACGTGAGGCGCGAGCATTTTGCGAGGACCCACTCCAGGATTTAAGTATTTCATTTTGGTCCAAGAACTTCCAGAAATAGTGTAATATTTTTGTGTATTTTGCACGTTGGCCCATGTCTTTTTGGAAATTACAAACAACCCCCTCCCAGGCGCGTGCTAGTCGCACGCTGGGGTGTTGATTTTGCAAGGATATCCCCGCAAGTCTGGTTATTTGTGTTTGATCCATTAAATGGCATATTCAGTGTTATATTTTGTGTGAAAATTTCAAGATACCCCCTGGATGTTTGTCTAATTGCATATATACCCCTGCTAGGCCTTATATTTTTTGTTTGCTTTCCCTATTTATTTAGAGCATCACTTTAACTCGAAAAATTCCACGAAAATTAATTTAGGTTCCGGTTTCATCACACTTTCACGTCGGTATTTTTATTTTGCATTTGATTGCATTTTTATATTTATTAAAAAGCAAAAACATGCATTTTAGCTACTATTTGCACTAGAAAATACAAAAAAATATATCAAAACACCTTGAAAAATTCCAAAAAAATTATCTTGAGTTTATTTTAGTGTCTTTTAATTACTATCCAAAAATCATTATAATATTCAAAAGAAAAACCTTAAAAATTAGAAAACCTTAAAAATCTTCAAAAAAATCTAAAAAATCATAGAAAACCCTAAAAATATAAACTATGTTCATGTAGTTTCTCTATTTTATTTTCTTTAATTTAAAATTAATTTGAGAAAATTTTGCTACTGTTTGCTATTTTTCATTCCCATTTTAATTTCAGCCAGCATCTTTATTCACTGTTTTCTTTATTTTGACTTTTAAAAATACCAAAAACATTTAGAAAAATCCCCAAAAATCACAAAAATAGTAGAAAAATATAAAAAGACTAAAAATATTTTATTTCCTAATTTTTGAGCATTTTTCCTTATTTTTATAAATATCCTATCTTCCTTTTTCTTTCTTTGTTTATATTCTAGATATTGAAAAAGAAAATAAAAAAATATAAAATATAAAAAGAAAATATAAAATCAGAAAATTAAAAAATCATAATACAAAATTAAAAATTAAGAACCCACAAAAACATTTGCATTCTTGTAGACATTTAATCACACTTCACTCACATTTTGCACTTGCTTGATCTATCCTGCGTTACTCCATGTGTTCGACACTCTACCTACTTCCACTATACACCTGTTCGTAGAGTTATAATAAATTTTAACTCCACATTTGCTTGTCATAATTTGATTTCTTGATTGTGGGTTAATTGTTGATTAATTAGGGATTTTGAGCGGTCAAGACATCGACTGCGATTTCACCTTGTGAAACCGTACAACCCTCGATTTCCCCGATTACCAAATGACGCCGTTGTCGGGGAGCAACAACGTATAGATTACATTCTTGAGTGATTGATTTTATTTGTCTACATTATTGCTTGCTTTATCTCTCAAGTTTGTATATTTATCTTGTTGAGCTTTCTAAACATTCTTTCTTGTCTTCTTGTGAGGGACCGCAGAGCGAGGAGGATCACCTAGATGATTCGGTGCAGCCTTGGGAAGCGGAGTCGGCTTTTCTAGCCCAAGCTGACAGGAGAGAGCAGGAGGAGTGAGAGAGAGAGTGTGTTAGCTAGTTTTTATTTTTTTTGTGAGAGAGATAATTTAATTAATTTGTAATAATACAGGTACACTTGGACATTCAAGACACTTCGGGTCTAATTTCTAGGTGTTTGTTCACCTGGGGGCCCACCGCGATTTTCTTCGTGTTTTGCCATTGTCATTTTCCGGTTTTGATTTCCTTTTTCCTTTCTTTTGTGGAATGAGCCCTAAGATTTTAGGCATTGCTTGATCGATTAGATTAGGTCCAAACACCCTAATAACCATTGCATGTACCTATAGTGCGTATTTGGACTTAGTTTAATTAAACAATTAATCATCATCTTTCATCCGTCGCGCCGCGAGCTCATCCCGCCAAGATCTTCTCCTGGACTCGATGTGTCGAGGGGAGGAGGGGTGAGCCTAGACCGGACACTAGGATTGAGGATTGGTGGTCAACTTGTGGTTCTTAACATTAGCAATTGCCTGCTTAGGACAATCTCCGTATGCATATAGGCATTTAGATCAGGTTTAAAAATTTCGGATTTGCATCCCGCATGGAGAGAGCTGGAGGCGCTGTAAGTCTTTCTATCTTTGCATCCATCATATAGGCACAAAGGTGAGATTTCCATCTTGATGCCGACTTGCACGGATTTTCCGGCTCTTTTCTCCCTCTGTTTTTGGATCAATTAGGAATCATGAAGAAACAAAAACGTTAGGCGCTTGTTTGAATAGACTCAAAATAAGCGATAACACCAAACAAAATTAAAAAAGGGACTGCTAAGAAAACTTGACCCAAATAAAATCGGTAATTGGATTCATTGCTTGGGGAGAGTAACACCCTCACTTGTATTCAGGTTGCATGGGAAGGTCTCCTTCCAAGTGAGTTGAGCGTCTTCGTAAGGATTAGAGCCAAAAACCTAGCTTGTGGCTGCCTTGTGTATCGCCTGGATTTTCGAAGTATTGGTGCTACTATCGTATGTAGACGAGTAGGGCTTGGTCATCATTGGTGACTCACAATTGTGTTGAGCATCGAACTTGTCCGAAGTACCGAGCATAGGCCACGCCTTCACGGGTGTGTCTGCACCGTCTGCGTCTGAGTAGGGTCTTTCACGCTCACGGGTGATTCCGTTGCGAGCGAGATCCGAAGTATCTGTTTCTCCTATCAGCTTCCTCTCTCTTTTCTTTGGCTGAGTAGGGATTCAAGAATGGTTACAATGACCTTAAAAAGCACAAGCTACAGGTTACACAAGAGGAGGACAAGTACGGGAATACTTTTCCGGCAGTAATCTCTCTCCTATAGGCGTAGCACTCTATGGACTCGTTGAAAGATAACTTCCTGAAAACAAGCTAAAAACTACAAGATAAAAGCCGAACCTTCACAGCTTCACGCGTTGAGTTGGTGAATCCCCTTGTTTTGTGTTTGATTGCTAGTCGCATTTAGGTCAAGATCAAAAACACTGCACACTTGTGCGCAATTTCGCTTCCCTCTTCTTTTTCATTTACCTTGCTCTTCTCAATAATCACGATGATGGGAAGGAGGTCTCTTAGGCCGACTTTGTCGGCACCGCTATCCATCACTCCTCCCTATTCATCTAGGCAACCTCGGAGGGTCCAGACCCACTCTCCGAGCCTGAGTTCACTTCCACCCTGTTCCCCCTCAACCACCCTTCTCATTCTCCTTCCACCAGTCCAAGAGTTTCAGAATTTAGTGCATCACAGAGCTCAGAGCATTTGACGGCACCTGAGATGGATTCTTTTGCTTTTCAGAGAATCCCAAGATGGCAGACAGAGGAGAACACCCAGATGAGCACGGGCACACTCCATTTCTATATGATCAAGCCGCCATCAACAATTCACTTCGAGCATCCTTGGAGGCCATGCAGAGACAGATCCGGGACCAGGGAGTCTTTATGGGTGACCTCATGAGGGAAATCGCACAGATGCGAGAAAACATACCTGGGGGTGGTGGCGGTGGAGGTGATATACCAGCAGCAGCAGCAGGCGAGGGAGGAGAACCCAACCAGGAGAGGCCGCCACAGACCATCATGAGAGAATTGCACAACCCAGCAGCCTCCCTCACTCATCGGTGGATCCGACTCCCTCCCATCCATGGAGACTTCGAGCTTCGCCCACATACCATTCAGCTACTTCCTAATTTTCATGGGCTGGCGATCGAAGAGCCACACCTCCACTTGCAAGAATTTGAAATGATCTGCAGCACAATTCATGATAGGCTGGTGACCGAGGACACCATTAAGATGATAGCCTTCCCCTTCTCTTTGGTTGACAGAGCCGCATATTGGCTAAAACACTTAGGGAGGTTCGTCGATACTTGGGCAGATCTCCGGACCGCTTAATTGAATAAGTATTACCCTCTCGTCCGGACGAATGCAGCACGAGCAATGATCAGCAATTTCATCATGATCCCTAACGAACAATTCCATGAAGCTTGGGATCGATTCAGAGAGCTCATCAACCGGTATCTACACCATGACATATCCAAGCCCAATCTAGTTCAGAGTTTCTTTTGTGGGACGACATCGAAGCTGCAGGGGCTCGTAAATGCCTCTTGTGGGGGGTCCTATTTTTCCAAGGGTGAAGACGACGTTTGGGCCATCTATGAAGGGATGGCAGAGAACTCAACAGTCATGGCCCAAGCCAGCGTCTACACGCAGCAGAAGCCCCACCAGGGAGCGGGATCATTTCAGAGGATCGCCCACATCGATGCCGGTCCTCACACTCCGTCGGCAGCCGCATCCCAAGCTGAATCAGCCGCACCCGACATGGGCATAATTAGTAAGAAGCTGGACCGTCTCGAGATCCTCAAGAAGAAGCAGATGCAAGGACTGACCCAGATGGACCAGATTACCAAGACCATGAGTGACCTGAAGACGCAGATTCTTTGTGTCCAGGAGGCACAAACCTCTTCCCAGCAACAACCTCCCAGGTCACAAGCTGATCCCAGCAGTAGCAGCTCATCCTATCCTTCTGCCTTGTACCGCCAGGTCAACCACATTAAGGCAAAGCCGGTCTCGCTACTACAGTACTACCCGTCACAGCCGCCATCTCAGGACACTCAGATGATGGTTTATCAGCCAGATCAGCCACTGGCAGCTCTACCTCCACCATCCTTCGAGCAGGAGCCATTGATGGAAGTTAATGGGATATGGTACGACCGGTACCCACAGCTCGGGATTCATCGCGATCACCCCGGATTCCGTTGGGGAAATGGTGACACCTCATCTTAGCAGCAGCCTCTGGCTTAGGGACAGCAGAACATCCAGCCACAACAGAACAGCCAGCCACAGCAGCTGCATCCCCAGTATGCCCAGCAGCAATACCAGCATGGTCCTCGTCCCGCCTATCACAACCAGCAATGGAGGCAGCGACAGCCGCCTCAACAGTCATACTCCCATCCTCCCCAGCATTATCCGCACCAGCAGCAGCAACAGCCTCATTTCCCGCAGGGGAACACTCCCGGTTCTCAGGCCCTCGCTTTTGAGAACCCAGCTCTAGATGACCTTGCCCTCTTGCTTTCTGAATAGCGAGCATCCTTTCGGCAGGAAATGGATGAGTTCCGGCAGGAGATGAGGGATATCATCAAGGGTAAAGCCACCATACCAACTTAGATTGAACCAAATCTGAACAATCTGAAGAGGAAGTCTGAGCAGGTAGAGTTTACATAGGATACCTTTCCTAGTGATTATTTGAGTGACATATCTTCTTCTTTGTATGATGATGATTTTGTGACTACAAGGAGCGGTAGGATGCCAGCCGGCGGTGCCTCATCTGAGCGACAATCACAAGGAGAACCACGAGCGCCAGATGAGCAGAGTAGCGGTGCTGATGTTGCTGATGATGTTGAAGACGGTGTTGCTGATGCCACCAATGATGGAGTTCCAGACGACGGTACTGAGGCCGTCGTGATACCTGATGCAGACGGTGGTGCTGATGCCACCATTTTGGATGCAGAGCCAGAGCGCGATGCTGATGTCGCAATGTCAGATGCCGTTGGTGGTGCAGAGGCCACCACTTCCACTTCTGTTGAGCTTCCTTCTATGATGTTACCACCTTTTATATCTTTGGACTGTGGTAACAAGAAAAAGAACAAAAATATGAATAAAGGAAAGGGTCCTGTTTATACTTCAGATCCATCTATGTTGCATGATGATCATTGTATGGATTCTGTTCCTTCACATGCATAGGGATCTATTCCTAGCCCTCCATCTGAGGAGGCCCCTACTATCCCCTTCCCAGAAGCACTCCGCCAGGCAAAGGGGAATAAATGAGAAAATCCAAAAAAGATCTAGCATGTAGAGTTCAGCAATCAGATGATTGACAGATTCCACATTCAGCTGACTCTACAGGAAGCACTTGAGCACATTCCCCTCTTCAAAAAGAACTTGAAATAGAAGACTACAGTCCGCAGGAAGAGGAAGAACCACAGAGATCAGATCCATGTGCTCACCCAGGACACTTGCTGCACCATTCAGAACAAACTGCCAGCCAAGAGACCATATGCAGGAGTTCCCTATGTCAGATGCGAGATTCAGGAGCAGCAGTTTGATCGTACTCTATTAGACAGCGGCTCTTCTATTAACCTTCTTCCGGCAGCCTTACTCGACCGATTCGAGTTTGGTCCTCTTCTTACGAGCAGGACAGTCCTTCCGTTTGCTGACAGGTTGACTAAGAGGCCGAAGGGGTTATTGAGAGATGTGGTCGTTGCCATTCAGGGCCTGAAATTCCCCGTGGACTTTGTTGTACTGGACATGGAGATCCCTGAGTCGGTAACTGATGCCCCCATCATACTTGGATGCCCATTCTTGGCCACAGCCAAGGCGGTGTCTGATCATGATAGCGGGAAGGTTTGTTTTCGCGTAGAGGGTGAAACCATACAAATAGAGACGATCGAGGAAACCAGAGCAAGAGAGTTAGAATGCTAGGAGCAGTCCAGCGAAGCCGCGTAGATGATAGTGGAAGAGCTAGACATCCACCAGGAGTGTGATTTTGTGATTACAGATGATGAATCCAATTGGACAGACCCCGTAGCACATGCCCTCGCCTTGCCTACAGATTCACCATACTTACGGCTTATGACAGTCGAGAGCCTGGAGAGCACATCCCTGGACGAGGACACCGTTGAGGCTGACAGTGTTGGGACGAGTGGTGCTGATGATTTTCAGTCTTGTTCATCTAGTTCAGATCCCTCGGACTCATACATTGATTGGGATGATTTTGATGATTATTTACCATGTGTGATTCCTTATGAGCCGACAGCTAGGACGGAGTGCGAGCCAGTACAGTACATAGATGATTCAGCAGGCTTCCCTTCGTCTGAGGTTCATGCACAACGAGAGTTCTCCCATGCAGACCTGGTCACCTTCACACAGACTTATCAGAAGCCAGATCTGCCACCTCCCAGTTGTCCAGAACTGAAACCTCTGCCGCAGTCGCTGAAGTATAGATTCCTTGCGGGTGAGCCAGATATGCACCCAGTCATTATCTCAGCAGGTTTGACTGAAGAACAAGAATCTCGTCTGATGGAGGTTCTTGAAAGAAACTGCAAGGCAATAGGATGGAGTATATCTGATCTCCAGGGGATTAGTCCGGCTTTGTGCTCACACCACATCTATCTTGAGGAGGACGCTAGACCGTTGCGTGAGTTACAGCGACGGCTGAACCCGAATCTTCGAGATGTTGTCATGAAAGAAATATCAAGGTGGTGGAGCGCCGATTTTATCTACCCCATCTCCGACTCCAAGTGAGTTAGTCCATTACATGTGGTACCTAAGAAGATGGGTATCACTACAGTTGTGAGTGAGTCTGGAGAGGAGATCACTACCCGAGTACCCACTTCTTGGAGGGTCTGTGTGGACTACAGATGATTGAATCAGACCACCAAGAAGGATCATTTCCCACTACCATTCATTGATCAGATTATCGAGAGTCTAGCTGAGAAGAGTCATTATTGTTTTCTTGACGGGCACTCCGGATATAATCAAGTGGCCATTGCGCCCGAAGAGCAGGAGAAAAGGACATTCACCTTTCCGTTTGGGACTTATGCTTTTAGACAGATGCCCTTTGGTCTATGTAACGCTCCAGCGACATTCCAAAGGTGCATGTTGTCCATTTTCTCGGACATGGTGGGTGACTATTTAGAGGTCTTCATGGATGACTTCTCGGTCTATGGCGATGGGTTTGATGCTTGTCTTGACTGCCTAGACCATGTGCTTCAGCGTTGTATTAAGGTTAATCTTGTCTTGTCTGGAGAGAAGAGTCACTTCATGGTGACTCAAGGGACGGTCCTTGGTCATATCATCTCCAACCGGGGCATGGAGGTCGATCCGGCCAATGTGGATAACATTAGAAAACTCAATCCACCGTCCAATATGTGTCAATTGCGGTCTTTTCTAGGGCATGTCAGTTTCTACCGACGGTTTATTCAGGACTTCAGTCGAATTGCCCGACCGCTTACTGATTTGCTGACGAAAGACGCCGAGTTCATTGTAGATGATAAGTGTCATGCATCCTTCGAGACTCTCAAGAATATGGTTGTCACGACTTCAGTCCTTCAGCCACCTGATTGGTCTCTCCCATTCAAGATCATGACGGATGCTTCAGATTTTGTCGTTGAGGCTGTGCTTCGACAGAGGAGGGATGGATTGCCGTTCGCCATTCACTACGCCAGTCGAACTTTGGATGTCGCTCAGTGGAATTATACTATAACAGAGAAAGAGATGCTGGCCATAGTCTTTGCTTTAGATAAGTACATATCTTATATTCTCGGATCTAGAGTTACTATCTACACAGATCACACCGCCATCCGGTACTTAATGGCCAAGAAGGATGCCAAAGCACGCCTTACCAGATGGATCCTTTTACTCCAAGAATTTGATATTGAGATTAAAGATAATCCTGGAGTAAAGAATGTGGTGGCGGATCATCATTCCCGCTTAGAGAACCTAGAGGAATCTGAGCCCAACGCACCTATTACTGAGACATTTCCAGATGAGGCGATCTTGGCTATCACCTCGCTCCCATGGTACACCGACATTGTGAACTATCTTGTTGCCAAGACGGTCCCACAAGGTTGGCCCAGGAAGAAGCTCGAGACCTTCTTGGTGAAGGCCATGCTTTACCATTGGGAGGATCCCGTCCTTTATCATGAAGGAGGGGACAACATCTAGAGGAGGTGCATTCCTCAAGAAGAGCAGCATAGCGTCCTCACATATTGTCACAAGCTTGAGGCAGGAGGACATCATTTTGGGAAAAGGAAAACACAAAAGGTGCTTCAATCCGGCCTTTGGTGGGCTACTCTCTTCAAGGATTCAGATGAGTTCGTGAAGAGATGTACTGACTGTCAGAAGATGGGAACCTGCGGACAGAGAGACATGATGCCCATGCAACCCATTCACTTTCTGAATTTTTTAATGCATGGGGGATTGATTTCATGGGCCCATTTCCTAAGAGTCAAGGGTTTGAGCTCGCCGTAGATTATGTCAGCCGATGGGTTGAGGCCATCCCCGCTCAAGCCGCATATGCTAAGACTATGTGTAAATTTTTGAGGAAAAATATCATTTCACGGTTCAAGGTTCCTAGAGTCTTGATTTCAGACGGGGGGTCTCATTTCATCAATGACAAGGTCAGGGCCCTTGTAGACGAGTTCGGTATTGACCATCGGGTTACCACACCGTATCACCCTCAGACTAATGCTCTTGCCGAAGTATCGAACCGGGAGATAAAAACTATCCTACGGAAGGTTGTCCGCCCAGACCGAAAGGATTGGTCACAACTTTTGGACTCGATCTTGTGGGCCTATCGGACTTCCTTCAAGAATCCATTAGGGACATCTCCCTTTCGACTCGTCTATGGCAAGCCGTGCCATTTGCCAGTGGAAATCAAGCACAAGGCACTTTGGGCAGTCACTGAGTTATTATTGGATCCCGAGAGTATAGGAGAACAGAGGAGAGCAGAGTTGGCAGCCCTAGAGGAACTGAGAGACACAACCTTTTCTAGCAGCCTACAATATAAGGAGAAAGTGAAGACATGGCACGATTCCCAAATCAGCCATAAATTGTTTGTGCCAGATCAACGAGTATGGTTGTTTGATTCCAGGATGAAATTATTCCCAGGGAAATTACAGAGCAAGTGGAAAGGTCCCTATGTGGTCAGGAAGGTACATTATCATGGCATCATTGATATATCAGAACCGTCATCTTCTTCTACCTTCCGTGTCAACGGTCAGCGCCTGAAACTATACCTCGATCATGATCCGCCGACCACTGATGTTGCCCCCATTCTTCTGGTATGAGATGTGCTCTTTGACTCATATCACTCGCATCTCATACATGTTGATCACTTCCATCTTCCGCTGTACAGATCCATCTGTTCATATCATTCTCCCATCTGTTGATATCTTTTCTTCTTTTCTTCCTTTCTTCTTTTCTTCTTTTCCTTTTCTATTTTCTTTATCCATCAAAAAGGTGTCGCCCCTTGTTGTCGGTTTTCTATACTTAGGATGTACTTTCTCCTGAGTATAGGGGGGTTTGCACCCCGAGTTTCTCCGTTCTTTGATCCTCTCCATTGTCTCCTCTTCTTGTCTATACTTAGGGATATCTTACCCTAAGTATAGGGGGAGACAATTCGAGTACGATCTGTTCATTCCCACCCTTGACCATCCCTGCGTTGTGTACAATCTGCTATACTTAGGATTATTTGATCCTAAGTATAGGGGGGATGGTCAACTTCTCATTGATTCATTTATTTATTCTTTAGACTTGCCTATACTTAGTACGAGTTATGTCTTCACTTTTCTCTCCGATCTATGAGGACATAGCTCAAGCTAAGTATAGGGGGTCGTCTATACTATGTATACACTTTAGACATAACTCATACTTTCGTATTTTCCTAATAAATATGGCTAATAATTCTTTAAAATTCATTAAAGACCTTAATAAAAAGGTGTTTTATTCCTCAAAATTCTTTTTGTATGTATTGATTAATAAATTAGGTGAAAATGTTTTTGGAAAAATGTTTGAAAAGTAGTTTGAAAATCTTTGTGAAAATATTTTGAAAACTATTTTGAAAACGTTTTGTTACATGTTTTCAACCTTTGTAAAAATGTGTGGTTTGTAAAAATTTTTATTTTCTTTGTGTGAAATAAAATGTTTGAAAAATTATTTGCAAATGGTTTGAAAAATGGTTGCAAAAATATTTTTAAAAATCTATCTATATTGTTTGAAAACCTTTGCAAACTAATTTTCAAATGTGTGTACATGTTTGTAAAATGTTTGAAAAAAATATTTTGGAATATAGTTTTCAAAATTGTTTGAAAAACTTGTGTCAAATAAATTTGAGGAATACATACATCTCACCAAAAATCCATTATTTATATATGTATAAAATTGATCACTTACCCTTGTAAATTCTTAAAATCCACTTCTTGTAGATATAAGAAGCATGCCCGTGTAAATATTTGAACCCAGTTTTTAGCCAAAATCTTTTCTTTTCAAAAATCCCAAATACATTTGCAAAAATAAAATAAAAAAACATTTGGAAAATCTTGTTGAAAAAATACAAAAAATTCATATGCATCATCATCTTTTTAAAAATCCATAAAAAGTTCAAAATCTTTGAAAAATTGCATCACAACAATATTTTCTGCATTCTGCATATCATTGCATAGCATTAGCATTTTTTGGATTGAGTTTGATAGTTGAACAAATCTAAGTAAAATCCGAATATTGGAGCTTGATTGGACCTTAAAATATACCTAATAACAGGAACCTTATAGGAACTGGGTTTGAGGTACTTCAGGTCTAGTTGACATAATTCTTTGAGGATCATGAGACTTGGTTCAAATGGATTCTTGACTGCCTAAGTAGAGTATTTCGGAGCACACGCACGACTCTTGTTGATAATGACCTAACTTGGACACCTGCACCTTTCACATGGCTCAACTCATTTGGAGTGGTGAGGGGATTGGATTTGCCGGTATGAGACGCACACAAGTGGAAACACTTGTCCTCCTCTAGGGAGGGAAGTGCACCCCAACCCGTCCAGTGATGAGGAAATCTAAAGACAGGAGAGTGTGGGTTGCGATAAAGCTTCAAAAGAGGGATAGTCTACTGGATCAAGGGGATAAACTCCTTATGTAAATGCTGCTGTGAATAGTATTTAAAAAAAATGTGTTCAGTCCTGTACAAAAATAAAATGGCTACAAAGTATGTACAAATGTTGTAAAGTCAATAAGCAAGCTTGAGTTCCAAAGTCAAATATGTGAGCCTGCAGCTGGATGACTTGACTACACTGGTCTTGCATCTTAGGATAGGTAGCTACAATGGCTACCATCCATTCTTATCTTCACCCCCTCCTCTTGAGATGGTTGTCACTTGAACATAGAAGGGAAAACCCCGCTCCTCGAGGATGGAGTTGTTGGATTGGGGGAATCATTGGGTTGTCATACTGGAGAAGTCAGTTTCTTTGTCATTCTAGTTGGGGAGAGCCACCATCACTTACACTGTACGAGTCAGACTCATAGTTGTAAGAGTTTGCGTATGAATTGAGATATTTCTGACCTAGCTATTGAGGAGACTTGGACAGAGTTTTGGGATTCTCAAGGACTGTTGGATTTCAAATCTGGTTCTCATTAAGGTTCCGCCCGCACTAAAATTCCAAAGGTCCGACTTAAGCTCCAAACTTTGATTTTTGAAGATAAGTTTGATAATTAAACTAAATCCACTTTCTGCTTTTTCTTTTCTTTATTTTTCTTTTCTACACTTATTGCATAAGTGTTTGCTAGGGACTAGCAAAGGTAAAGTATAGGGGGATGATGAATCCACATTTCATCATCTTTATTTTATCATTTTAGCCTCAAAACCCTAGCAAATGCGTGTAAATAGCACTAAGTCTAGCATCTTAGCATTCATGCATGTGCATGTAAATAGTGTATAAATTACTGTAATTAAAGCCAAAATTATAGAATAAATAAAAGAAAAGAAAAATAATAAAATATTTTAAATATTTTATGACCTGAAACCCTGAGACCTAGGCATCTTGATGAATAGGTCGATAAGGTATAAAGTAGGGGGAGATAAGGGTCAAATACAATGAATATTCTATCCATTCTTTATTCATTTTGGGACCTATTTTTGATTCTACTTTTATTACATCAAATAAAGAATCTTTGTACATGAATGTTTTAGATAATTAAATAAAGAAAAATACAAAATTGATTTCATTCAAAAATAATGTACAAATAAAATGTTATGCTCTGAATAAAAATCCAGAATCCCAACTTCCTAGACCTGTATCTTGCAAATAAAAACTCCAAATGCATCAAATTCACCTTTAATTGTTTATAATTTAAAATAAGCTATTTAATGGCAGTGATTTCGCATTTGGCAAAGCTACAGTTTGAAAGTTGAGTTTGGGACCCTCATTGTATACTTGTAGAGATTAAAATATTCACTTTATTATTTATTCATTATTTTTGTATTTTTATATTTTTTATAATTTTGTAAATATTATTTATAATTCATTTGTACATTCAAATCAGAATAAAAATGCAAAAGAAATTCAAATAAAAATACTTGTATATATATTACATAGGTATGATACCTATACTTATACCTCTAAACTTTATATTTCTATTTTATTAAATATACAGAATACATCAGAAAAATAAAATAAAAATATATTTATGTGTACAAAAGTATTTTATAAATTTATAAAATAATAAACATAAATAAATTAATTAAAATATACTAAACAAAAATAAATTAATAAAATATATATGTAATATACCTATAAAGGCTATAATAAGTAACTTATAAAATTATATTTCATAAAAATAATTAAAAATCACCATAAAATACCTTATAAAATAATAAATATTTTCATTTAATAATAAAATCTGAATTCGTTCATTTTCTATTTGTTATTGAATTTATAAAGTAATTTCAGGGATTCTTCCTGGTTGGTCCACGTGGAAAAACCAGGTGACGGCCCCAGTTGACCTCGGTCAACTGGTCGTCCTCCCCCATGTTCCTCTGTCAGACATTGGTTTGACATCCTTTTTGTCGATCTTTCTAGGTCGTATCTTGCACCATTTCATGACGAATCCTTCACGACTTTTTCTCCCCTTCGATCAAGGAATCACGCCCTTGCATTTTTTGGGGGAGAGAGCCATCGATTCGCCTGATGCTACTCGATCTTTGGGATGTCAGACCCACATTGTCAAACCACATATAATGCCCCCTTGACTTCAATTTGATTTTTGAACGCCTCTCCCCATAGGATCAGCTGCCCTTTCGTTCCCAATAGCTAGGAGAAGGTGACGGCTCTCCTCGGCGACTTTCGGGTGGGTCGAGCGACGCATGAGGCGCTTCCACGACCTCCCCCAACTCCGGCAGTCGAGGTACCCCCTTCCCTCTGGCTCCGGCCATCGAGGCTGCCCCTATTTTCCTTTCTTTCTTTCTCTTTTTCTTAGCCGTATCCTTAGGATCAAAAGCCCTCTAGAAATTTTAAGTTTCATCGATCGAATCATCCACCATTCCTACCTAGCCAAAGCGCTCCTCCGGCCGACCACCTCCTCGTCGTTTCACGTCGCTATTCCACCTCTACGAGGTCTCACAACTTTCCCTGTACCCTCTCACTTTTTCTTGCAGGTCAACGAGCCCAAACGCGCACCTGGAGGTCATTTTGACCCTCACCGGAGACGCACGAAGTCTTCCAGTTCCACCGACATCCCCAACGAGCCTCGGCAACCGCCGAGGTGTTTTGGACCACCTAGTGGATCGAGGAAAACCCCAGGAGTCTCTAGCCCCATTTTGAAGCCCAGACGTTCGCCGGAGAAGGAGCAGGAGCTCGGAGAAAGTCGCCTCGCCGGCGCTCCTCCGTCGTTCTTGTTCCGGTCTTCGCCGCCATTGGATCGAGGCGGAGCTCCAGATCGCCCAGCCACCATTGGATCACGCCAAGCTCGCCACCATCAGATCGTCATCACGGATCTAATCGTGGCCCTCCATCGCCGAAGCGTCATCGTGCAGCGAGGGCTTGCCACGTGTCAAGTGGGAAGCCCTCCACCGATGGATCAGCCAGCTAGGGGTATTTTGCATTATTCACCCCCCGCATTTTTGTAAATATTATTTCCTCCATAAACTTTCATAGGTAGTTTAAAAAGTTTTGTAATATTTATAAGTAGGCTCCTAAACTTCTCATATTTGCATTTAGGTCCTCTGCCACGTCACCTCACGTGACCAGTTCATGTGAGGCGCGGGCATTTTGCGAGGACCCCCTCTAGGGTTTAAGTATTTCATTTTGGTCCAAGAACTTCCAGAAATAGTGTAATATTTTTGTGTATTTTGCATGTTGGCCCCTGTCTTTTGAAATTACAAACAGCTCCCTCTCAGGCGTGTGCTAGACATGCGCTGGGGTGTTAATTTTGCAAGGATATTCCCACGGGTCTGGTTATTTGTGTTTGATCCATTAATTGGCATATTCAGTGTTATATTTTGTGTGAAAATTGCAAGATACCGCCTGGATGTTTGTCTAATTGCATATATACCCCTACTAGGCCTTATATTTTTTGTTTGCTTTCCCTATTTATTTAGAGCATCACTTTAACTCGAAAAATTCCACAAAAATTAATTTAGGTTCTTGTTGCATCACAATTTCAAGCCAAGATTTTTATTTTGCATTTCATTGCAGTTTTACATTTATTAAAAATAAAAAAACATGCATTTTAGCTACTGTTTGCACTAGAAAATACCAAAAAATATCAAAAAACCTTGAAAAATTCCAAAACAATTACCTAAAGTCTATTTTAGTGTCTTTTAATTACTATCCAAAAATCATTAAAAATTTAAAAGGAAAAACCTTAAAAATTAGAAAACCCTTAAAATCTTCAAAAAAATCTAAAAAATCATAGAAAAACCCTAAAAATATAAACTACGTTCCTGTAGTTTCTCTATTTTATTATCTTTAATTTTAAATTAATTATTGAAAATTTTGCTACTGTTTGCTATTTTTCATTCCCATTTTAATTTCGTCCAACATCTTTATTCACTATTTTCTTTATTTTGAGTTTTAAAAATACCAAAAACATTTAGAAAAATCCCCAAAACCACAAAAATAGTAGAAAAATATAAAAAGACAAAAAATATTTTATTTCCTAATTTTTGAGTATGTTTCCTTATTTTTATAAATATCCTATCTTCCTTTTTCTTTCTTTGTTTACATTCTAGATATTGAAAAAGAAAATAAATAATATAAAATATAAAAAGAAAATATAAAATCAGAAAATTAAAAAATCAATATACAAAATTAAAATTTAAAAAAATAAAAATTAAAAACCCACAAAAACATTTGCAGTCTTGTAGACACTTAATCACACTTCACTCACATTTTGCACTTGCTTGATCTATCCTGCCTTGCTCCCTGTGTTGGACACTCTACCTACTTCCACTATACACCTGTTCGTAGAGTTATAATAAATTTTAACTCCAATTTTTCTTGTCATTGTTTGATTTATTGATTGTGGGTTAATTGTTGATTAATTAGGGATTTTGAGCGGTCAAGACATCGACTGCGGTTTCGCCTAGTGAAACCGTACGACCCTCGATTTCCCCGATTATCAGTGCTCGACCTGGGCCCTCCTTCAAGGTGTCAATGCTCCTCAGATGGAGACTTACAGACCAGCAAATAGGCGCAAAAGTGTCACTTGGAAAAAGTGGGGTATCCGAGCCTTTATTAGTGGAGGATTGAAGCTGGGGTGAGGCAGAGCGAGGAGGTTTGGCGTATGGTGAAGGAGGAAACTCAAATCGAATATCCAACGGCGATCTGGTTGGTCAAATGGATGAGGAAGGTGAAGTGGAGAGGAAACAAAATGTGGGTGGAAGTGAGGTCGAATAACAGACGAGGCATGGTGAATAGTTTCACCGGAGCGGATCTCCGGCAAACTAAGATCGAGCTTAATATGCTAAAACTATTGTCTAAATGCGAAGATAAATGCAAAAATGAAATGAAGGAAGTGGAAGCTAACTAACAGGATAAAAATGCAGTTCTTATACAATGTTTTGATGCCAGAGAGCAGGAACATCAGTGAGGTGGCCGTGGGTGCTCCTCCTTTATCCTTTAGCCATCATGGAGCCTCAGGGACCTCCCCCTGTCACGGGGATGCACACTTGGCCGAAGCCCAGGTGTTGTAGGAGTTTGAAGATGACAAAATTTGCAAAAGGAGGAGGAGGTTATTATTTAACTACAAGTTAGGGCACCCTTATTAACTGGATAATTTAGAGAGATTGAAGCTATGTACAAGCAAGATAGGGGTTCGATGTGAATCATTATTAATCCTGGAGCAAATCCCTTGAAAATATCGATCGTGATTGAGAGATCAAGCATGAAAATGGGATGAAAATGTGGGACTTGACAGTTCTGACAAACCGCAGAAGTGCAGGAGGAGTTGACTAGGAGTCAACAAATGGGGCGATCTGATTGGCCCATGTCAGGCACTAAAAGACAAAACAACAAGTTTTATTAAGAAATAATTATTTGTAAATAGTAAGTTATTTTATAAATTTTTAAGTGTAAAAAAATGTTTATTATTTTATTTAGTATTTTATTATGATATTTATTTATTTATTTGATGTTATTCATTACAAGTTAATTTTTAACTATATATTTATTGGTATATTCATCTTTTTTTAGTTATTTTATTTTTATTTTGTATATTTCATTTTATTATTTTATTCTCTTATTATATATATAAATTATTTTATGTATATTATTTTTATTTTATTTTTATGATGTCATTTGTACACATAAATAAATAAGGGATGTAGGTATACTTATAAGTATTTCATCTATGATTTATGTACATTATTTTATTTTAATGTACTTTATTGAGTTTAAATTTAGCTATATATTTTTAATGGAATATAAATAATATTTACAAGAGTATATTAATGTAAATAAATAAATAAATAAATAATGATTTCTCCTTTATTTATATACATGTATCAACATAGGTATTTTGCATATATTATATAGACTTATTTTATTTTGTATTTTCTTTTTTTGGTTTTATTTTGGTTTAATATGTATATGAGTTATAAATAATAATTATAAAATTATAAAAAATATAGAATTACAGAAATAATAAAGAATGAATAAATTGAATATTTTATTCAGGTCTAATGTATAATGAGGGTCAAAAACGTAACTTTCACACCTTTACTAAAAAAATTATAAAACCACCTCCATTAAATAGCTTATGAAAAGTTATATACTATTAGTTGTGATTTTGATACATTTTGAGTTTTTATTTGGAAGATATGGGTTTGTGAAGTTGAGATTTTGATTTTATTTTGTATATAAAAAATACACTATGTATTATTTTTGTACAAACTCAATTTCGTATTTTTATTTACATTATTATCCACAACATTCATGTATAAAGTTTCTTTATTTGATGTATAAAATATAAAGAATAAAATAGGTGTTAAAAATGAATGAATAATGAATAAAAGAATTGGATTTTTATTGTATTTTCGGCCCTTATCTCCCCCTGCTTTATTCCTTTTCGACCAACTCAATTCTATACTTGGTCTAGGGGTTTAGCGTCATAAAATATCTTTGATATTTTATTATTTTTCTTTTCTTCTATTTATTCTATAATTTTGGCATTAAAAATCATAATATTTACACAATAAATGCAATAAATGATGAATGCTATTTCGTACAAATTAATGCTATTTACATGCATTAGCTAGGGTTATATGTCCAAAATGATAGAATAAAGGTGATGAAATTTGAGATTCATCAACAGTATGGGAGGGGTAGGATGATCAAGGCCCACCATCAACTAAATTGATTTTCTGCCTATTTAGCTCACCTAAGAAGATCACCTTTCTGTCTTGCTGTCTGCGATTAGGGTCGGGATAGCCTCCACCCACCTTGACAAATAATCAATTACTAACAAGATGTACTCATGTCCATTGCTGTTGGGAAAGGGACCCATAAAATCAATTCCTAATATGTCAAAAACATCACAAAAATTCATAGGTTTCATAGACATTTCAACTCTATATCCAACATTCCCTCCCATTGTCCTACAAATCGGGCATGGCCATACTAAATCATTGGCATCTCTAAACAAGGTCATCCAGTAAATTCCACATTGGAGTACCTTGTGTGCGGTTCTCATTCCCGAATGGTGCCCTCAAGCCTCAAGTGTATGACAATGTGTGAGGACACTCTAGTATTCGTCATGAGGAATAAACCTTCGCCAAACGCAATCCGATCCTTCAAAGAAAAGGAACGGATTGTCCCAGCAGCATCTCCTTCAATCCAAATTTAGTCGGTCAATACTGCTCCTAGTCAAGCCTTGGGGAACTTGCTTGGTGACAAGACAGTTCACCATGGTGGTGTACGACGGGAGTTAGTTAGTAGCATAAACTGACTCATCTGGGAAGGTCTCTCAAATTGGTTCAATATAAGTATTATCATTCTGCTCAATTAAGGAAAGGTGATCAGCCACAACATTCTTTATTCTAGGTTTTTCCTTAATTTCCATATCAAATTCAGGGATTAATAAGATCCATCTCAAAAGACATGCATTCACGTTCTTCTTTTACATTAGGTACCGGATTGCTGTGTGCTCAGTAAAAATTGCCACCTTGGGGCAGAATATATATGATCTGAATTCCTCTAGGGTACATACTATCGTGAGCAGTTCCTTTTTAGTCATCATATAATTTCTCTATGCAGGATACAAAACTTTGCTCGCTTAGTGAATCGCATATGGTATCCCATCTTGCCATTGTCCAACCACAACCCCGATAGCAAAATCCGATGCATCAGTCATGATCTCAAAGGAAATGGACCAGTCAGGAGCTTGTAAAATCGACGACTCACAAATTTTCTTTTTAAGGACCTCAAAGGCCTCTAGACACTTGTGATCAACAATGAACTCGATGTCTTTCCCTAAGAGCTCAGTTACAGAGCAGGCGATCTTTCAAAAATCATGAATAAAAACTCGATAAAATCCACATACCCCAAGAATGATCGCACTGACTTAATGTTGGTTGGTGGCTCATGTTTCTAGATCATATCCACCTTGGCAGGGTCAACCTTCATTCCATTGTTGGAGATGACGTGCCCAAACATGATACCCTCTGTCACCATGAAGTGACTTTTTTTCCAAGAGAGTACCAAACTGACCTCCCTACACCTCTTGAGAATCCGATCCAAGTGCGCTAAACATGTATAAAAAGAGTCACCATGGACTGAGAAGTCATTCATGAATACTTCCACAAATTCACCCACAATCTCGGCAAATATGATGGTCATGCATCGCTGAAATTAGCCTGGGGCATTGTAGAGATCGAATGGCATGCGCTTGAATACGTAAGTGCTGAAAGGACATGTTAAAGTGGAATTCTCCTAGTCCTCGGGAGTGATGGCTACCTTATTGTAGCTTGAGTACCCATCAACAAAACATCAGAATGCTTTCCCTGCATGTCTCTCCAAGATTTGATCAATGAATGGCTGAGGAAAGTGATCTTTCTTGGTCACAGCATTCAGGCGCATGTAGTCTACACAGACGGGACACGATGTGGGTACTCGTGTCCTAATCTCTACCCCTCCTTGTTAATGACCATCTGGATTCCCGACTTCTTCGGAACAACATGAAGCGGGGTGACCCACTTGGAGTAAGAGATATGATATATAAACCATGCTTTGCACCATTTCTCAATCTCTTTCTTAACTACTTCTCATGTATTATGGTTTAGTCTTCTCTGAAATTCACGGGAAGGTCTCGCATTATCCTCAACATATATTTGGTTTGAGCAGAGAGCGGGCTTGATCCCCATGAGATCCGACACTATCCATCCAATGTCCTTGTGGTTCCGCTCAAGAACTTCAAGTAGCCTAAACTCTTGTTCTGCAGCTAATGATGAGCTAATGATCACATGAAATCTCTCTTTGGGTCCTTCAAGAGATGCATACTTGAATGTAGGTGTAAGTGGTTTCATATCAGGCAAATCAGAATCATCAATTAGGTAAGGATGAATGGCATTTGAGTTCGGCTCTGTGTTGGATGATGGTTGATCAATCTGTGATGTTTTGGCTACCAAAATTGATCAAAGGTGAGTCGGATTGCAAAACTAATGCGATAATTCATCCAAAGCCATGTCCGACTCAACATTTATTTCCCTTGACTGTCCCGAAGAAGATGGGAATGATAGATCCAAAGTTATCTTTGAGTCATCAATGGTATACACATATAGGTCTCTTAGAGAATCATGCACCACCTAGAAAACTACATTGTGCACTAAGTTCTCTCCAGATAAGAGTGTCTCGCTTTGTCTTGCTGGAGTCTGTTGCCAAATTCCAGTTATACTAAAAAACTTGCATTCTGTCTCTAAATACTCTCCATACTTGGTACTAGATTCGGAATCAAGTCTTCGCCATTTAGTATGCTTCTTCTCTAGGTGCATGGCTCCACCTGGAGAACGTAACTTCATCATTCATGTGTCGTAATCGAATATTGCTCCTGCGGTCCTCAAGAATGGTCCCCCATAAATGATCGGAGATTCTCTCTAATAATTAGGGATCTCCATATCAAGGACAGTGAAGTTAACTTTGTACTCTTTCCCCTCAACCAATATAACAACATTTTTCACTTCTCCCTTAGGTCTCTTCATTGATCGATCTATACATTGGAGTACAGCTGATGATTTTCTGAGTGGTGCTAACTCCAATTTGTAATACAATGCTAATGGCAGAAGATTGATTGAAGAACCATTATCTAGGAGAGTGCGTGCAAACGCAATGTTGCCGATGCAATTCTCCACATAGTGAGCACCCATGTCTCTCTTTTTCCTTAGTTGTTGCCCATATTTGACACAATGGGTAGTGGCAACTCTTAAGACATGCATCTCCACAAATTGGTTCGACTTCTTCCTGCATATCCTAGTAGGTTTGCATCTCATTTTCACGTACTTCTGAAACACGGGATTGTTGGCCTCATACTAGTGAAATGGCACCATAACTGTGACGTTTTCTTGACGAAACCATGCCATTTCTCAGTCATCGTGAATGCTCTTTTTCGATTTGTGATTTCCTCCTATAAGAGCACGGTGAAAGGAATGGAAGTAGTCGAGACATGAGATAAAGAACCCGAATCATTAACAAGAACATCGTGTTTTGATTTATTAGAATTTGAGTTCTTCAACTGATCATAAAAATAGAAATCATCTACATTAGGTTGTGGAATAGATGACAAAGGTGAATCAACCATGACTGGAAATGTGAGGTCCTCTTTAGACTCATTGGCGCTTTTCTCTTCTTCTGAGCTGGAATTCTCGGTCTCCTTGGATATGGCGGTGAATACAGATTTCTTTCTTCTTCATCTTCGGAAGTATCATCCTAATGAGTTGAATCCAGATTTCAGTTCATAGTCCACTAATGAGTCCATAATTCGCCATCTTTATTCTTTTAATTTAGCTAAATTCATTAGCAAATTAAAAATACCTAATAGATATTATTTATTCTGTCTTTATTAACTATATATATCATCCCTTATTTCTCCTATATACATCATTAACCTGTATTATTTCTCAATAAAATGATCTCAAATTGAATTATTTCCTTGATAAAACTTGTAAATAAAAATGTGTCTTAAATAATAAAAATATTTGCAAAATTAAAGTGTATACAGTTGTAGAATACCTACACCAGTATTCATGTATTTACTTATTTATTTTGTGTATAATTAGATATATTGTATTTTAAACTCTTGTAAATACTCTGAATAATTTTATAAAAATAAAATAAAATTTAGAAACTACAAAATAAAATAAAATCAACTCTTCATTGTGTAAATGAACCAATTTTATATATTGTTCATAGTACTAATTCATTTACATTTATATTTAACTTGTAAAAATCTAATAAAAATAAACTTATAATTCCTAAAATAGTTTGTAAATATGTAATATGTAAAATATAAAATACTTCTTTAAAAATAATAAAAATAAAAATATGCAAATATTGTGTACAAGTATATTATACCCGTACATATTAATATATACTATATATACCATAATATATATTAATAAAATTATTAAAAATAACAAAAAAAGTTTGTAAAATTAATAACATTTTTCATTTTAGTCATTTTTTATTTTAAAGCCATTTACTATTTTTAATTGATTTTCTTTTATTTTCAAATTTCCTTTTTTTTCTATTGGTCTACTCGGGTCTGTTATCCCGGGTCAACCTCTTCCTTCCCCAAGTAGACCCAGCTGGGCTTTGCCAGACCCGATTTCTTCAATTTCTCGAGCCCGAGTCTAATAGTTATTCACCTCAGGTTGCAGACCCCTATGCTCCCGGAAGATCCACGACTTTCACGGATAACTAGGAGTGTCCAAATCCCCCTCGATTCGTGTGAAATCTCCTGATGCTTGCAGACACCTGGGACACCACAAATAATCTCATCCACTCCACCGCACGAGTTCACTCCTCTCCACCTACTTTCTCCACTTAAATCCCTAGGCTAGTCATAGGACCCTAGAGAATTCATTTGGAGTCTAATTTGGTCGTTGGTTGAACTGAACTAACTTTGTGGTCAGAGAGCTCCACCGTGACAAGCCTCCTCCACCTTCCGCAACAGAGTCAAGGCCATAACCCCATTGATCACTTCGCCGATGTCCGCCTTCCATTTCTAATTATCAGGTACCCCTAGCCCTCTTTCTATAGCAGTATTTTATTCAATTTAGGTTCACCGTCATTATTCACTTCCAGGTCTCCAATCACAAGGTTGCAGGCTTCTTCCGATCATCCAACCGCATCGATATCATCGTCACATCACCATCCATTATCCATCACAACCTGATCATCCTTTAGTTTGATCTTAGGGTCAGATTGAGAGTTAGACCTCCTTTCTCCTTGTTCATCGGAGATCAAATCCATTCCCCCACTGCTTCATTTATTGTTTCTGCCAAATAACCTCAGCCGGAGCTTCACCTCCGAGCCTCGAGTTCCCTTGCTGGTCCAGGTGTATGTGAGGAGGCTGAATCAACCCTCGATTTAAGAGACAGAGCAGCTCCAGGTTCCTTCTTCTCCAGAACTCTATCGAGATGTGCTCTGACTCATCGAAGTCCTCCACCCGATGCGGAACCATGCCAAGAGAGGGTTGGACCCTTCTGCCAACCCATCGAAGCACCATAGCACGAGACATTTCTGATTGAGTTCACGCCGGTGCCACCTTCATCCTCGATTGTCTAGAGCTCCTCATACCAGTCGGATCAGAGAGCCTCCTTCCATATTTGATAAGGATCACCCACTCATGCCCAAATCCAAGCGGTCTGATCAAATCTCGGTCAGATCTACACTGCACATGAAGCCCTTTTCACCTGACCATCAGATCTTTTCTACCGCACATCAAAGTCGTACCTTAGTGCAACCTTCAGAGCCATTAGATCCGTACCTACGCTTGATAAGAACCGTTAGAGCCTCACTTGTGTCGCATGACTCCTGTGGGTATATTTCTCTTTTTACCCTATTATTTCTGCTATTTTTGTTTAGTATAATAAATATAAAATTTAGTGTAAACATTTGTAGTAAGGACATCGTAGTTTCCATATTTCCACTTTAATCTAGCATAAATGAACTCATGTGTGTGTTCACGTGTTATTTGGGTTATTTTCATATTTGTCCTTGTATTTTCACGTGTTATCTAAACAAGGAGAAATTTTAGAAATTGTATTTATACCCCTGTTACTCTAAATCACGTGCAATACGCGCATTGCATCAGGATTTTTGGGTTTTGGGCCATGGGGTTTTATTACATGCTACGATTAGGCCCTGAAACTTAAAGTATTTGCATCTATGTCATTTTGTAACCAACAATTTTATTTTTGTTTATATTTGTTGCAATTAATATCAAATTAAGTCTGAAAATTCTCTAAAAATTCATAGTAACTCATGCTAGTGTGTTCTTCATGTATTTTTTAGTTCTTATTTTTAATTGTTTTTTATTATTAAAAATTCAAAAAATAACCAAAAATTCCCTAATTTCCATAAAAAAATCATAAAAAATCGAAAATACATTTAAAAATTATAAAAATAGTTAGCTTTATTTCTAGGTATTTGCTTTTCTGTATAAATTTGATCTTATTATCTTTTATAAAACTCAAAAAATTGCAAAATTCTTAAAACACGATAAAAATCATAAAAAATCCTTGAAAGACCCAAAATTATGTTTCTTATCTCTATTTGTAGATATTTAAATATAACTTTTATTGAAATTGATTTCAGGGAGTATGGAGCCTATTTTCCATTTTTTATTTGAAAAATACACTTGGTTGTGCACTATTTGCATTTTTCCTATTTTTAATCAGTTAGAAAATCCTAAAAAATCAAAAAATACCTGAAAATCTATAAAAATAGTATAAAATTATCAAAAACACAAAAACATTTTTATTTGATTTTTCTGGATATTTTTCATATATTGAAAAATACAAAAGATTGTTTGTGTGTCCTTTATTCATTGTTTTTATTTTCTTTACCTTGAAAATTAATTTACAAAATTAAAAATCACTAAAAAACCTCAAAATCAGAAAACACATAAAAAATTGTAAAAAATTACAACCCAAAAAAATTTAAAAGATAAAATTTCACAAAAAATCAAGTGTAGTTTGCTTTGATTTTCCTATTTCATATCTTTGATTTTTCTTTGAAATTCATTGTCTCTCATTTAATAACAGTTGCCTCATTGTGTTAGACCTTGGGAGATATACTAGGATAATAAATAATATCTTAGACCGCTCTCTTTTACTTTCTTGATTCATTGTGTGGTTGATTAATTTTCTCTATTTCTAGCCGGATTTCCGGGGTAACAACGACACTATTAATTGCTTAACTCAGTCAGCTCAGTCATCATCCACTTCCAGCTCAGGAGGATTCAAATAATTTTGAACTCTGTATTGGTGATGGTTATAGGACGCTTCCATTGGTGGTTCAACCCTAACATGTAATTGTTATATTTGTGATCTAAATAAGGCTTGTTGCTGCTCAGATGCAGCGAGTCTGGCAAGAGCCATCTACATTGCTTCATCATTTTGTTCCGCATAATCTGAACTCTTCATGGGAAGCATCGTCTTTGGGTTATCTTCTTCTTCTTTACCTCCAGAATATGAAAATCAGAATCAATAGAGTGGATAGAATCAGAACAAGAATCACCAACGTAAGAGTTTTCCTTGATGTGGTAAGCAGAGAGAGATGACCTGGATCTGACCTCCCTCGAGGAAGAAGAAAGAATTATAGGATAAGGATTCATGGGAAGAATGTCCATGAACCCAAGGTGGTCTAGAGTAAAGAGTGTCTCCTATCCCTTGAGAATGGTAAGTTTGTGGTTGTTAGTCGAAGGTTCGCGGAGTCCGAAAAAACTTCACCACAATCCTCCATTCTCAATTTCAAGTGGTTCATAAAAGGATTATGATTCATAAATTAAATAGGGAGTGTGAAGGCACAAGTGTACAGTGTTTGATGATTGATCTTGATCTACGTGCAGTACAAACACAATACAAACCACAAGTTTACCATCTCACACAGTAAAGGCCGCAAGAGTCCAATCAATTATCTTGTCAATTTTAATAGGTAATAAAATCAATCTTGAGTCCGTAAGTGTGTTGTTAGGTGCTGAAAACTTTCCTAAAGTTTGTCCTAAATTCGTACAGCTAGTTGTAACAACTTTCAAACATTGTGGGTGTAAGTACGGACCGTAAAATGGCTACCTGTGTTTCATTATGACATTGCCAATCACGTTGTCCTTTAACCACCCACTCTAGTAAGGGATATCGTAGTTCCCTCACTGAGAAGTAGCTAGTCATTTTTACAATCATTAGTCTGAATGAAGATTCCAGAGCTTGGATCTATCCTAAGTGTTCATCCCTAACTCACTCTGAAAGATATAAGTCAAAGGATGAGGTTATTCCCCCACAAAGAGGCGTGATTTTATGGATTACTGAAAGTCAACCTTGTTTAGCAGTCCCAATTTTTAATTTCGGTGATCATTGAAGAATTAAGTGAGCATAAATATACGTCTACCGTCTAGTCCCAATTTCCATTAGATCTTATGTGACAAAACAGGAGGGAGAAATCGAGAAAAGTTGATACACATGAGAAACAATGATGTGTGCTCAGTTAGAAGACATATAGTGATTCCTCGCAATCTCCATGTGGGATGCAAAATAAGAATTGAAAATTATTCTATATGAGATGCAAGCTGACAAAATGGCTCCTAGTAGAAAGTTCTATTAGCTAGAAAGAATTGAGTTAAATTTTGACTAGGTTGAATGATCTAAATGTGCATCTCAATTAAGTGTAATATGGTCCTAGGTTTCACGAGCACAAGCAGTATAAACCATAGTAGCTCTTATAGCCTTAGTGTAGTTCTAACCTACAAACCATTTAAGTCGGGCACCACCCTCACCCAAAGAGTGAAACAGGTCTGACACACCACATAGAAGAAGTTCAAGTCTTGGTTACACATGCGAGATTCCAAATAGAAACCACTATAAATAGTCAATTAATTACAAAAAATGAAAAATGCTGACATTAAATCCTAGACTCTACGTTCTCTCATGAATCGACTCAATCTTAATTTCATGCGACTTTTCAGCGGTTTATAGAGATGCCTCGATTTCAAGTACGTTTAGTACCTCGCATAAAAATAAAAAAAAAGATGTGTAAATGAGTTGATTCAAAAATAAAAGATAGAAAATGATGAAAAAGAAATAAATTCTAGAAAAAAGTGGAAAATGTATAGTGAAGGCTTGAGGGTCAGACTACCCAAGTGTGTGGAAAACCTAACACTAAATTTTCTAGACAAAAAACCTAAGCCATTTGCCTCCCCGACAATGATGCCATTTGACGAACCTGAAATTACCCTTCTTAATTGGTCGTTTTTATGTTTTAGTCGGGTACTTAGGAATCAGTCAAAAATAACCACAAAATTCAATAAATTAATCCATTAAGTTGGATGTGATTTGATGTTTGCTCAATCTAGGTAAGTCCTAGGGTTGACTTAAGGAGGCAAAGGAACAACCTAAGTTAACGTCTATTATATTTGATTTGCGATTTTCAAGGCTGATTTTTTGGTATTTTCTTATGCAACTAATGGATGCACATGCAAATGTGGTAAATTTTAGGGACTAAAATGCAAATTCAGATTAAACAGAGTCCAAAATTTACAAAATTTGGCTGGAATGTAGAATATGATGAAATGAATGCACTGCATTTTTTGGAATTTTCTGATGCAATATGAATAAATAATGAATTATGAATGCAGACAGTGCGAAACATAATAATTAATTATGATAAAAATAAAACCTACTTATTTTCTAGGAATATAATTATTTAAGATATATCATTATGTGATCTATCTTAGAAAATCCTAATACCTATAAATGTAAACTTTAAGACATATTAAACAATCAATTACTTACATCAAAAATGATTTATGTAGAATAAAATATGATGCAAATGCAACAATTTTTGGGCATAAAGTAGATTATAACAAAAATATATTAAACGTGAACTATTGGAAATTTTTAAAGTAGTGATTAATTAATTATGAATTTAAGGACATCAGTTGGGCACAATATGCCATTTTTCACTGAAATAACTATTAATAAATAACCACAGGACACACAAATAAGAATAACATGCCTTAATGTCAAGAAATAATTGTTCTACAATATGTAAATTTTTAAATAATATTGCAAAAATGATGTTCAAATTACTGACCGAATACAAGGGTTTTAATGCAAATACATAAATAAAAGAAATAAAAGAAACTTTCACAGGGTCTGAGAATTACTTACCAATACCCTTAATAGTGTTTGTGCAGTTTCATCGTGGGGACGTGCCAGGCACGTGCGCCTTAAGTGGCAGGGGGCTTCTTTAGAATACGATGAACCCTGGGGGCTTTGTTGCAAATGCTCCCCTACGCATGTGGATCACGTTAGGGGGCCTAGGGCTGTACCCGATCTAGGATGGTAGAGGAATGGTGCAGGTGGTGGTGATGGAAGTATGGGAAGAATTGGTTGTTGTTGGTGGCCGACGGATGGCCAAGGGTCGTTGTGGTAGTGTTGTGCCAAACCTAAGTGATGCGGAGCGGATGGTGTAAGTGATGGACCTGAAGCAGAGAAGACGCCCTGGAAGCTTCCAATGTCGATGTCAATGAAGGCAAACAGTGAAGGAGGTGTGTTCGGTGGGGACGGCAGAGCGAGGAACCTCTGATGTCTCCTGGAGATGGGGTTCCTAGAAGAGGACCCAGAGGAGTCGAAGGAGGGAGGGCCTAGTGCTGAAGCTGGAGCCCTCCTTTATCGATTAATATCAGGAGGAACGGAGCAGGAACTCTGCCATGATGGTGAAAGCGAGGCTCTGTGTCGAGGGACCCTTGAGTCGGAGGCAGAGCAGAGTGTCGGTGGAGATGAGGTTAACGGGGATCCCTATGGAGTAGAGAGAGATGGATAAGATGGAGAGAGCGAAAGAGGCAGAGCGGGAAGGTGTTTGAGAGAGGGTAGGGGATTCATCAGCCCAATCTTTCACTCAACGCATGACCTGATCCATACACGTTACCCTTGTTCATTTTGTACTCTAACCCCTCTCTGGAGTTCCCTCTCTGAGTAAAACCCCTTGTGTAGGACTAAGATCGAAGACAACCTCCTCTAGAGGTCGTTTCGCACCTGCACGTCAGTCCAGGAAGCTCCGGGAACCCTATGCATCTCCCTTGGACTCATCTCAAAGTCATGGACCATATTGAGCGCACCAACAGCTGCAGACAACCGCCAACGATGTTTTCCACATCTGAGCAGCCTTAGAGGTCATCGGAAGCGTGCACAATCACCATCCAAAACTCATTGGATGTGAGTTCTTCCCAATTCTTACAGATGTCTCCCCGACCGTGGGATTAGGGGGTCTCCCAGTTCTAATCTCCTGTGTCCATTTGGATACCCCCTGATCGTCTGATCATCTAGAGGATTGATTCCCAGCCACTAATCGCTGAAGCGGTACCAGCAGATCAGGACCATTCATTATAAGTGGATCCTCCCCAGACGTCCCTTTTTGTTGAGGGAAAACCGTGAGTTCAAAGCAGTGCCATGCGTCGACCCCTAGCGAAGGGTATATTTCACTCAGACCCTTGCCTTTTATTTCATTTCAGTATAATAATAATTATTATTATTAAAAAACTTTTTGCCTTTGGACCTTGTGTTTTTTTATTTGCACTTTAGTCTAGCCAAGTAGCACTCACATGTAGCTTCACGTGCCTTCCTAGTGTATTTGCATACTTTACCCTACGCTTTGAACTGGTTATTGAATGAAGCAAAACTTTTGATTATTTGCATTTATGCACGTGTGTATGCTGAGTCATGTGTAGCATGTGCATTGTATGGATAAATTGCTTATTGGCACTTGAACTTAGATTATTTATCATCTAGTAAGCCCTAGAATATAAAATAATTGCATATTGGTCCTTCGTGCATTGTTTTTAATTATGGTCTTTTATTAACTGCAAGAAATAGCTAATTAACTTTAAAAACTACCTGAAAATTACCTATGGATCCTACTTGCCTGTCTTATTTATGGTAATTTTCTTTTGTTTATTTGCTTTTTTTATATTATTAAAAATCCAAAAACAGTAGAAAAACCCCTTTTGTCGTAGAAAAATCATAAAAATTTGAAAAATTCATAAAAATTTATGTAGTTGTCTTTTATCATATTTTAGCTTGTGTATATTTTTTGTTTGAAAATAACTTATAAAAAACCTAAAAATTTGCAAAATACCTAAAAATGTATAAATATCATATAAAGTTAACAACAATACCAAAAATTACATTTTTAGTTCTTATTTGTAGATAATTCTTCATAATTTTTAATAAAAATGATTTCTAGAAGTTTTGAGTATTTTAACTATTTTTAAATTGCAAAACTCTTCTAGTTGTGCACTATTCATTGATCTTCGCACTGTTTAATTTCTAGATAATTATAAAAAACACTTGAAAAATATCCCAAAAATCTGTATAAAAAGTATAAAATTTGAAAAACTAAAAAAAAATTTACTTTATTTTTATGAGCATTTTTGACATATATGAAAAATCCAAAAAGGGTTCTTATGCGTATTTGTCACTTCTGTTCTTATTTTATCTTATTAGAAAAATTAAAAATTTACAAAATTAAAAACCACTAAGAAGATAATAAAATCCTTTGATTTTCGGATCATATACTTAGCTCTTAATTGTGCTCCTTGAGTTCGACCCTAGTCGCCATAACAGGTTAATAAAACTAGCAAAATTGTTTATTTTCATTACTTGATTTATCAGTACTTTAAATAATTTTCTTGTTGATCGCGAATCTTATTTGAGTCACAACGACATTTAGTTAATCAACTTAACTCAAATCGGATTTTTCCCTCATCAGAATGGCGTCATTGCCGGGGAGCACAAATAAGTAGTTACGATTTATATTTGCTCATTTTTGTTTCTATCTTTTATAAATGTTTCTAACATTCGTCTGTTTTACTTTTTATGCGAGGGACTACTGGAGCACGATTGGGTCAGCTTTTAAGGGACCCATACCAGAGGAGGAGCAAGGAGTTGGAGGCAGTTATCTAGGATAGATTTATTTTAGCCTTTATTTTTGTTGAGACACTTGCAATAACTCAAACTCTTAGACTCTATTTGGAATACTTGGACATTTATTCAGGGTTTGTTTGGCCGAGTGCCGGTGCATTCGGGGGACCACATTGGATTTTTCAAGTTTTTACGCATCTTTTTTTTATCTATTCTCTGATGGTTTAGCCCAGACTTAGGATTTTTACGTGGTTGAGCTCATTAAAAACTAAGGTCCAAACACCCTAATCAAAAATATATTCTTGTAGATCACGATTTGAATTAGTCAAAAGAAAAATCTAATTTAATTAGATTAGAGACCACGTGCCACGAGAGATCATATACAACATTGGCAGTACCCACTATGATAGGCACTGATCAACATCTAAGATCAGACTCAGGTCTCCCTTCTGATTAATTAGCCCCTAGTTGTTCCCGCTAATAGAAGCTACTATCTTAGGGTGAATTCGTCATCCATCATTTAGATTAGTTTAAATTTTATCTTTCAATTATGCGTGGATCACTCTACATGTAGATTGCTGGAGTATGGTATGCATTTCTAACTCAACATGCATCATTGAGTTTTCATTGTGCATCGACTTTTCTATCTTCCTCCCCCTGTTTTATTGGACTTCAAATACAAAGGAAATCGGGAAATTTGCTAGATGTTGTTTTTATTCATAAAATTACATAAAAAGTGATCACTAATAAAATCAGGACAGCTAAAGAAAACTTGACCAAAAACAAGAATTAACAACAAAATCTTATTTTAGGGAGAGCAACCCCTCCTTGTCTGATTTTAACTACTGAGAGTTGAGCGACCACACACTAGAATAGAGCCACACATGGACTTTCATCAGACTACCAGTTCTAACAAAAACGATTAGCTGTTCTCAAGCGAGGATCTACAGATAGCTGATAATCGGTCTGTATTTCTTTAGCAGAGTGGGTGGTTTAGAGTACACTACACAAGGCTCCCTCCTCAAGTAACGGGTAGCTGAAAATGGTCTATACTTACTATACTGGCTGGAAATATGCGCAACTAGTCGTAAGAATCTAAGCCAGTCTCCAGGGAGAATCGAGCTCCCAACAGCTCTCTAACTCACTCTGTAAGATTGGATTATCACTAAATAAAAATTGACAAGATAAAATACCGAGCTTTCACAGTCATCACACTTTGTTGAGTTGGTGAAATGGGGTTTGATTTCTGATCCTGCTTTTAGTCCAGATCTACTCTTCACAAATACCCACATCAAGAAGATGGGCAGGAGGTCTCTTAGGCTGCCTCAGGCAGCACCGCTTTTTAGCACTGATGTCCGTTCATATAGGGCGGTTTCAGAGAGCTCAGACACGCTCTTTGAACCCAAATTCACCTCCACCCTGTTCCCCCTCGACCACCCTTCTTCCACTTTTGAGGTACAAATAGACATACCAGTACAACTTTACATTCATTTGACAACACTTGATCTAGGGTCTTTTTCCTTTACAGAGATCAGAGAGATGGCTAGCGATGGTAGAACATATGAGATGCCTCAAACTTCATCATTCATATTAGACCAAGCCGCCATTAACAATACACTGTTAGCCTCCTTGGAGACCATGCAGAGACAGATTAAAGACCAAAGAATATTCATGGCAGAGGTGAGGAGAGAGATTACGCAGATGAGAGCTGGGAGAGCAGAGCCAGACATACCAGCTGGTGGTGGATAAATACACAGACATGAGGGTAGAGCAGATGACAGACAGAAGAAAGAGCTACGTGATCCACAGAGGCCAGCACGTACCATGAGGCAATTGCACAACCCTGGTGCAACCCTCAATCATCGATGGATCCAACTGCCCTCCATCCTGGGCGACTTCAAGCTTTGCTCCCAGATTATTCAGTTGTTGCCCAAATTCCATGGGCATTCCACCGAGGATCCCCACCTCCATTTTCAAGAATTTGAGATGATATACAACACCGTACACAACAAGCTAGTGGACGAGGACACCATTAAGATGATGCTCAGGGGAAGCCTCCCCATCAAGCGTCTTCATACCAAAAGATAGCATGCATTGAGGCCGGTCCTTCGTCATCTTCTGCATTATCAGCATTAGCTGAATCCTCAGCTGCCGACATGGGCATTACATGCTAGAATCTATACCGGAAGGAGATTATTGAGAAGAAGATGTGACAGGGCCTTGACAAGCTCAATAGGATCGATGAGTTGGCCAAAACACTGACTGACCTGAAGACTCTGATAATGTATCTCCAAGAGGCACATACGGCTTCTTAACCACATTCCAGGTCACGGTCTGATCCAGGAAGCAGTTCATCACTTCCCTCCACCTCATATTGGCAAGTCCATCACATCCAGGTGGAGCCCATTCGGTCTCTCCTGTAGTACCAATTACCACCACCCCCTTCAGACACTCAGTTGGTGGTGTATCATCTGGATTAGCCCTTGGCATCCCTTCCCTCGCTAGTCCATGAGTAGCAAGAGTTGTTGATGGAAGTCAACGGAAATTGGTACTCCTAGTACCAACGACAACTCAGGATCGGTCGTGACCACCCAGGCTTCTGATGGTCTACTGGAGGTGATCAATCCTAACAGCAGCCTCCGACATAGGCATGATAAGGAGCCCAACCTCATCAACCCCACTACTCCCAGCAACAGCACGATCCTCAACCCCTATATACCAGGGTCAACAGTGGAGGCAGCAGTGGCCTCATTTGCAGTATCCACAGCCTCCCCCTCACTCATACTAGCAGCAGAAGCAGAGCCATCCTTATTTACAACGAGGCAACCCCATCAATTCTCATAAAACTAATATGAGAACCCATCCTTAGATGATATCGCCTGCATGTTTCTAAGTAGAAAGCTACGTTCTGACGAGAGATGGATGAGTTCCAACAAGCGATGTGGGAAATAATTAATGGCAAGGTCATCATACCTACGCAGATTGAGCCCAACCCTAATAACCTGGAGAGAAAGTCTGAGTAGGTACATATTATAGAGATCACCACTCCTAGTGAAGTGTTAGATGACATTCATTATTTATTCGATGCTGATTTTGTGACACTTAGGTGCGGTAGGAAGCCAGCCGACGATGACTCATCTAGGTGACACCTCGATGCAGATTCTAGGACGCCAGATGGAGTCAAGAGCGGTGCGGATACAACTGATGATGATGATGACAGTGGTGCTGAAGACACCAAGGATGATAATCCCAACGACTGTGCTACTACCGTTGTATCTCCTATTGTTGCAAATGGTGGTGCTGATGCCACCAAATTTCCAGATGTCAGACTAGAGTGCAGTACATATGCCGCATGTTTAGAATTTTGAGACATTCATTTGTGTTGCTTTTTCTTTTCCTATACCTGAGGATGTTTTGAAAAAAACACAAAAAATGGAAAATCTTAAAAAAATAAATTTATGAATAAAGGAAAGGTTTCTATATCTTCATTGGATCCATCTGATGAGAATGATGGTGTTTGCATGGATTACAACCTTATGAATGCATTAGATGTCTACTCCTACTCCTGATTCTCATTCATCCGAGGAGGGTCCCTCTATCCCTTTCCCTCAAGCGCTCCGCCTAGGGAAGGACAAAAAACCAGAAAATCCAAAAAAGAGAGAACAAATATAGTTCAATGAGTAGATGATGGACAGAGTTCAGATCCAACTAACTCTTTAGGAGGCACTTGAGCACATCCCTCTCTTCCAAAAGAACATCAGAGAGAAGACCACCATCCATAGTAAGAAGAGGCGTAACCACAATGCAGAAATTCATGTGCTCACTCACGCCACTTGCTTTGCCATCCAGAATCGATTGCAAGCCAAGAGACCTGATGTGAGGGCTCCATATATCAGATGCCATAACCATGAGCAGCGGTTAGATCAGACTCTATTAGACAGTGGATCCTTGATTAATCTCTTCCCGACTGCCTTACTTGATTGTTTCGAGTTTGTCCCTCTTATACAGAGCAGGACAGTTCTCCAGATCGTAGATAGATCTATCAAGAGGCCGAAGAGGTTACTAAAGGACATTGTCATCACAATTCAGGGCTTGAAATTCCCCGTGCACTTCGTTGTGTTGCACATTGAGATCTCTACATGTGTGACTGATACCCCCATCATTTTAGGATGACCTTTCATGGCCACAACCAAGGCAGTGTGCGATCATTATAGTAGGAAGGTATATTTTCATGTCAAGGGCGAGAGTATACAAATAAAGACAATTGAATAATTAAGAGCCAGAGATTCAACTTGCTCCGAGCAGAGTTCAGAGCAGATGACAGATTCAGAGCTAGACATCCACCATGAGTGATTTTGTGATCACAGACGATGAAGCAGTTTAGACAGATCTGATTTCACGAGCTCTTGTCACACCTTTAGAGTTTGCAGAGTTATAGATGCCAGTAGATGAGAGTTCGAAGAGAGCACTCATGACACAAGATACCTTAGAGGATGATGATTGTGATTAGGCTAGTGAGGCAGAGTATATATCATGTGCTTCCGATTCAGATATATCATGCTCATACAATGATTTTGATTGGAAGTATTTTGATGATTATTTACCGTGTCTGATGTCCACATAGCTCATAGCTAGGGTAGAGATTTAGCCAGTACAGTTGATAGATACACTAGCAGGGCCGCCTTCGTCAGATTCATTAATTCAGCGAGAGTTCTCTCATGCAAATTTGGTATCCTTCACTCAGACTTTTCATAGACCATATATGCCAACTCCCACATGCCTAAAACTGAAGACCTTATTGCAGATTATGAAGTATAGATTCCTTGTGGGAGAGCTATAAATGTTCCCTTTCATTATCTCAACAGATTTGACTGATGACCATGAATCTCGTTTGATGGAGGTTCTTAAAAGAAATCGTAAGGCAATCGGATGGACTGTAGCTGATCTCCATGGGGATAAGTCCGGTCCTGTGCTCTCACTCCATATATCTTGAGGATGATGCCAAGCCATCGCGTGAGTTTAAGCGTAGGCTGAACCCGAATCTTCAAGATGTAGTCATGAAGTAAATATATAAGTGATGGAATACCGATTTTATATACCCCATCTCCGACTCAAAATGGGTTAGTCTATTACATGTGGTATCCAAGAATACGAGTATCACTATAGTTATGAATGGGTCTAGAAAGGAGATAGCTTCCCGAGTGCCCACTTCTTGAAGAGTATATGTGGACTATAGGCGATTGAATCAGGCCACCAAGAAGAATCATTTCCAACTTCCATTTATTGATCAGATCATTAAGAGGTTAGCTGGGAAGAGTCATTATTGCTTTCTTGATGGGTATTCAGGATACAATCAGGTGGCCATAGCGCCTGAAGACCAGGAGAAAATGATGTTCACCTATCCGTTCGGAATGTACGCTTTTAGATAGATGCCCTTTGGATTATGTAATGCCCACGCTACATTCCAAAGGTACATACTTTCCATTTTCTTAGACATGGTGGGTGACTATTTAGAGGTCTCTCATGGATGGAATTTCAGTCTATAGCGATGGGTTTGATGCTTGTCTTGCTTTCCTAGATTGAGTACTTCAGTGATGCATTGAGGTTCACCAAGTCTTATCTTGGGAGAAGAGTCATTTCATGATGACTCAAGGGATGGTCCTTGGTTACATCATCTCCAATAAGGTCATGGAGGTTTATCCGAAAAAGTGGATATCATCAAGAAGCTAACTCCACTATCTAATTTGAGACAGATGCAGTACTTTCTGGGGCATGTAGGTTTCTACAAACGGTACAGGACTTCAGTCTGATTGCCCGACCTCTAACTAATTTGCTCACGAAAGACACTGAGTTCCTTATAAATGATAAGTGTCTTTAATCTTTTCAGACTCTCAAGAATTTGGTTGTGCAGGTTCCTGTCCTTAAGCCACCCGATTGGTCTCTCCCATTCGAGATCATGACGAATCCTTCCGATTTTGTTTTAGGGACTGTGCTTGGAGAGAGGAGGAATAATTTGCCATTTGCCATACACTACGCTAGCCGGACTTTGGATGTTGCTCAGCGGAACTACACTGTGACTGAGAAGGACATGCTAGTCATAGTATTTATTCTGGATAAGTTTCAATCTTATATTCTCGGATTTAGAGTGACTATCTATACAGATCACACCGCCTTCCAATACCTAATGGACAAGAAGGATGCCAAAGCCAGATTTACTAGATGGATCCTTCTACTCCAGGACCATGGTATTGAGATTAAGAATAAATCTGGAGTCAAGAATGTGGTAGCAGATAGATATGACCACACCTATCACTGAAACATTCCTAAATGAGGCGATTCTTGTTATCACCTCGCTACTATGGTATGCTGACATTGTGAGCTATCTTTTTGCCAAGAAAGTCCCACAAGGCTGGCCCAGGCAGCGACTTGAGAACTTCCATACGAAGGCCAAGTTGTACTATTGGGAGGATCCTGACCTTTACCATGAAGGGGGGATAGTGTCTAGAGTTACTGTATTCCTTAAGGGGAGCACCATATCTAAAGGGTATGGTACAGTCCTTAAGTGCATCACAGAAGCATGAGGATCCCATCATATACAATCGAGAGCGACTAGTCGCACTAGTTGCTCGGTGCGACAGAATTAAAAAAAAATAATCGATGAAACCACATGATCCAAGAATACTTATTGGATTTTTCATCTAACCACATAGTACATAAAGGAATACCTCTTATAGCGTGGTTGTGATCGATCTTCTAAGAGAAGAGACCCCTATCTCAAGTTCGATCCTTCGGAGGAGACTCCTGCAAGCGTAGAGATGAGTCGTGTGCTTCTCGCAATCCAAGTCGTTCTGAGTCGTGTGCTTCTCGCAATCCAAGTCGTTGATCCAAGCAATGGATCTCCTAGTCTCATCTCACGAGATCGAATGTCTTCTTCATGAGCGTGGTGCACTGAATAAGACGGAGATCTAGGAGTTGTTGAAGTGGCAGCACAATGGCGATTTGACGACGACGGTAACCTTCTCTCTAAGGATAGAGTGGACGACCACTCAAGGAGAGACAAAGAGAGAGAGAGGTTGGCGTGAGAATGAGAGATAAGTTGTTGTTGTAACTTTTGAAGAGCAAGGGGTGCCCCTTCTTATATAGGGTTTTGGGAGTCCATGGATCTCAATCCATAAAATCAATGGATGAGATTGATTTGTGTTTCTTTCAATGCCCATGATATTGTTGTAAAAATACAACAACAACTAATTTAATTTAAATTAATATATATTGATAAATCAATATAATTACCTAATTAAATCAACTAATCTTATATATAAAGGGGGAGGAGATTGCCCCCATCCCTAAAAGGGGGGAGGACAACCACCCACTCCTAATGGAAGTTGGTGCCCATCCACCCTCTTTGGATGAAAGGTGGCAATATCATTATTATCTCATGAGATTACATTATCTCATGAAATCTCCAAGATTTACAACAACACTTGTTGTAAATTATCTCACAAAAATAACTCATAATTATCTTGTGGATATTGCAATCATGCCATTAGAAATATGGGAACCACATCCACACCCCAAAACAAAATGTAAATTATATTTTCAATTAATCATCCAATTTACATCAATAATTAATAAACAAATATAAATTACGATTGTCTCTCTCTAATACATTATAAATCACATTTATAATATTTTTGAATAATCGAAAAGTGCTATCCACATTATTCATATCCATAATAATTAAATCATGAAAAATTTTATTGGATCATCATTCTCCTGCATTCAAATAATGTGAATCAAATTCGCATTATTCATGAAAAATAAATCACATTAATTATACATTTCTCAATGCTTAGATATAATTCAACAATGGAATTATTCTTGAACTCTTTCAAGTATAATGCGCTTTCTCCGTAGATACTTGGAGATAAGGATTGGGTGATTGTACATTCCATGTATAGTGACTTGGATATTGAGATCGCATCTCAAATCCAGATCTCATGGACCTCTCATAGATGCTTGATTAAATCAAGGCTATAAATCTAATTGTCTCATTGCATTTGTATCAAATTCAGATCAATGTCCAACACTTAGACCAAGATCGGATTACTTCTCTATTGAGAGGAGTCACTAAAATCCAGACTTGTTTCATCACCCCCTCGGAATGTTAGCGTCATGGTTATACAATTGTTTATGATCACATCACCTTCAGGTATTCCTAAGACATATACATCATGGATACTGGAAGACTTATGATAAACTCGAAGATATAAATCAATTTTAAATTGTCATCTTTAGGGGTTCATCATCAGGTTTCTCATTATTGGTCATTGGGAGTTGGTATCGATCATATGCTTTCTAAAAGCATATATCATACCTACAAATTCTTGTCATGCTTGCAAAGCATGATGACCATGCATGGAATTTGATTGGTCCCAACACCTCATGAGTGAGATCGTGTCTTCTGGTTCACAAGTGAACCTATATGATTCCTTTGAGAGATCGTATTGCTCATACGCCCTCATATGCACACTAGCTCACTGGTGTATAGACCTTGGTTAGGTCATCAACCTATTGCTCTGTCAAATGTAATACTTAGACATATAGTAACATCTCTGTCTCCAGTCATAGGATGTTTACCTATATCGTGACAGTATACGACATAGGACTTTGGTTATCTCAATATCGTTATGTCAACTTTTTGACCTAACTAATCTGGCACCTATGAATCTCTATTCCCAAGCAGAGGACCTACATCAAGAGGTCGGCCAGATATCAGCCTAATGAGAAAAGATTGTCATCTCCTACTCAAGCAGGAGATCATCTCTTAACAATCATTTGACGGTGCTTGATGAGTCATCAATCTAACTCCTTAGATATTCATCCAAGCACCAACCTCTATGATTCAATAATCGAATCAACAATTCTATGATCATTAAGATGGACATGGCACATAACCCTAATTGTACTAAGGGACCTATTATTCAAATCAATTATTCTTCATTTCAGATCAGGGAATGATATTTGCCATAAAACTTATTGCATAATGGCTCGTCATAGGCTCGCATGTCCAAAAATAGCATCCTGGCCTACTTCCACAATCTTGAGGCAGGAGGGCATCACTCTGGGAGATGAACAACACAAAAGATTCCCCAGTCTGGCTTGTGGTGACCTACCCTATTCAAGGATTCAGATGAATTCGTGAAGAGGTGTAATTACTATCAGAGGTCGGGCACTTGTGGACAGAGAGATATTATGTCGATGCAACCCATTCACTTCTATGAGGTTTTTAACGCATGGGGCATCGATTTCATTGGTCCGATTACTAAGAGTCAAGGATCTGAGTACATTTTGTTGGTTGTGGATTACGTGAGTCACTGGGTTGAGGCCAATCCCGCTCGAGCTACAGATGCAAAGATTGTTTGCAATTTTTTGAGGAAAAATATCATATCACGATTTGGGGTACCTAGAGTCTTGATTTCAGATGGTGGGACTCATTTTTTCAATGACAAGGTAAGGGCCCTTGCTAACGAGTTCAGCATAAACCATAGAGTTGCCACACCATATCGTCCACAGACAAATGGTCTTGCTGGGTTTCAAATAGGGAGATTAAGATTGTTATGTAGATGGTTATCCTCCTAGACCGAAAGGATTGGTCACAACTTTTGGACTCGGTCTTGTGGGCCTATAGGACCTCCTTCAAGACACCTTTGGGTACCTCTCCTTTCCGAATCATTTATGGCAAGCCATGCCACATACATGTGGAGATCAAACATAACTCACTTTGGGCAGTGACTGAGATATTATTGGATCCTGAGAGTGTAGGAGATCAGAGGAGAGTAGAATTGGTAGCCCTGGAGGAGTTGAGAGGTACATCCTTCTCAAGTAGCCTACAATATAAGGATAGAGTAAAGATATGGCATTATTCTCACATCTGCGATAAGCAGTTTGAGCCGAACTAGAGAATATGGCTATTTGATGCTAGGTTAAGATTATTTCCAGGGAAGTTAAATAGTAAATGGAAAGGGTCATACTTTGTCAGAAAGGTACACAACAATGGTAGCATTGATATATCTGAGTTGTCTTTTGATTCCACCTTTCAAGCAATAGTCAACGCCTGAAGACTTACCTTGATCATGATCCAGTGACTGTTACTGTTGCCCCTATTCATTTTGTATGAGATGTGTTCCTTGACTCGTATCATCTTCATCTCATACATGATTATCACTCATCCTCTATGTAGATCCACATTGTATATATCATTCATTTTGTTGAATGCCCCAGATCCATCTTATGAATTTTCTATACATAGGATGCACTTTATCCTAAGTATAAGGGGTATTGAACCAGTGATTATTCATTTTTCTATTACCTCTATTTTTGTTGCATATACTTAGGGATTTCTTACCCTAAGTATAGGGTAGGTAATATATGTACATTCTATTCCTCGATTTTCCCCTTTATGCACAATCTTCTACACTTAGGATTACTTGATCCTAACTATATGGGGTTCATTATTTTGAGTCGTTGTAGTATAGAATTATTTTCACTTCTCTATATTCAGCACGATTTATGTCTTCCTTCATCTCTCTCTAACACTCTGAGGACATCGTTCAAGCTAAGTATAGGGGGTGTCGTATATATTGTATATATACTTTAGCCATAACTAAAACTTTGTGTGTGTTATTTTATGACTATTATTTATAAAACAAGAACAAATTTTTGAAAAGTATTTTAAAAAATGTTTCCAAATTCCTTGTAAAAACCTTTGAAAATTTATTTTTGTACAAAATTTATAAAAATGTTTGTAAAAATGTTTTGTTTGTATAATATTTATAAATTTTTATCTGTATTAAAATTAGGTATATTGTACAAAAAATTTGAAAATTGTGTGAAAGCAAAATGTTTGCATAAACAGTTTGTAAAAATTTTTGTATATGTTTGAAAAAATAGTTTTGAACATCTTTTGAAAAAGTGTGAAAATATTTTGAAATTGTTTGCAAAGTTGCTTTGTCACGTGGGAAACAACTTATGAGGCATAATTTTTTTGTATATACATAATCTACTCCCAATTCTTTGTACATAAATACACTTAAGAATCTTGGTTTATGATTCTGTAATTAAAGTCCATTTGTATATAAACCCTCTAACACAAACCTTATTATAGATACATATACATCTTCGTGAAAACTTTTCTTTCTTTAGTTTTTACAAAATACCTAAAATTTTGAAAAATTAAAATTCCATAAAAATTTCCAAATTTTTAAAATATCCCACCAAAAAGAGTTTTTGTAAATACTTGCATGTGCATTTTTCAGAATCATGGTTGACATTTAAACTAGTTTGGAATAAAGTTGAAGAATGGAGCTTGGCTAAGACCATAATCCACTTAATTTTAGAGGAACCTTATTGGATTTGAGGTTAAGATTTTTTAGGTCCATAGCGACTTAATTCTTTAAGTCAACTGGCTATGATCACATGTCATCTTGATTGGCCTAAGTAGAACACTTAACAATACACACATGACTCTAAGAGACCATGGCATTACTTAGACACGCACCATACACATAGATCAACACGAATGAGGTGGTGAGGAGGTAGAATCCTTTGGCTTGGAGTAGCATATGTGTGTGGTACAACTAGCAGGAACGACCCATCCTCATCTAGGGAGGGACATGCACCTCAACCTGCTCTAGTAGCATTGAGGTCTAAAGATAGGATGATGTAAGTTGCAATAAAGCTTCAAAAAAGGGATAGTCTACTGGCTCAAGAAGAAAAACTCCTTATGTACATGTTTCACCCTGTTGATATGTTGTATACGTGCCATAAAAAATGTGCAAAAAATGCAAAAAAAATCAAAAAAGGGGCATGCCTAATTGAAACAAATGCATTTTGGAGTGTATATAGTTGAATATGTCTTATGTATTCTATTGTCTCATATCCTAGAAGCTTGCAGCTGGAGACTTAGCTATACTGGTTAAGCTCGATGGTATACGTGGCTACACTGGTTACGATCCATTCTCTCCTTTTCCTCTCTTCTTGAGCTGGTTGTACTCGAACTTAGAAGGAAATACCCCGCTCCTTGAGGAAAGAATTGCTAGACTGGGGGATTAGAGTTACCTTGTTAAGGGAAGTTGATTCTTTTCCATTTTGAGGTGGGGAGCTACATATCACTTACACAGTACAAGTGAAGATTTATAGTCATTAGAGTTTGCATACGTAGGCTTGTAATGATCTGATTGTTAAGAAGACTTGACCATAGAATTGTGGAATTTAAAGACTATTATGTCTTAAACTCGTTTTCCAATAAGGTTCTGCCAAATTATTAATCCAAAGCTCTGACCAAGCTCCATACTTCAATTTTATGAAGATATGTTTAATAACTAACTTTGACTCTTCCTTTTCTTTACCTTCTGTTTCACTTCTTTTTCATATAAGTGTTTGCTAAGGGACTAGAAAAGGTAAAGTATAGAGGGATGATGAATCCATGATTCTCATTCTTTTTCTTTTATTTTAGGCATATCTTTTAGCAAAAACATCTGTAAATATTGTAAATCTAAAAAATTACCATTCTATATACTCTTGTTAATATTGTATAATTTACACCTTTTCGAAAAAAATAAAAAAATAAAGAGAAAAGAAAAAGATAAGAAGGATGTAATTATGTAGTAAGTACAGACTGACCCAAACCCCGAGACAAGGTCAGTTGTTGACGTGATTGACAAGGAATAAAGTAGGGGAGATAGAGTCTTCGTATATTCATCACTATGCATTCAATGTACATATTAGTCCTCTATTTTATTCATCTAATAAAAGACTTCAAAATAAATTATGTTTTTAATAAAACTTGTAAATAAATAAAAATGTTTATAAATAATAAAAATAGTTGCAACTTGATATGATGTACATAATACAAATAATACCGCTCATAAAAAGCCACAAAACAAGAACTTAAACGATCAAAATTCCCGCTCCATAAGAAGTCAAATTCTTCCAAAATCACCTTTATTGGATTCTAAATTAAATTATCTTTCAAATGAGGGTGGTTTCATAAATTTTGGAGCTATTGTGCAAAAATTAGTTTTTGGGTGCATTATATAGCCACATAACACATATACCTATAAATATACATATTTAATTATTTTAATATATAGTTTGTTCATATTGCATTTTAAATAATTGTATTACTAATATTACAAAAATAAAATAAAAATCATAAAACATAAAAAAAATATATAATAAAATAAAAATTTCATTGTATACCAACCATACTTGTATATATTGTATATAATAACTATTTAATTAACACCTCTATTTTAAAAAATCAAATAAAAATTCTTTTATACTCCTTAAATTATTATGTAAATAAATAAAATACTAAACAAAGGATATATTCGTAAAAATAATAAAATAAAAATAAAAGAATAAAATATATCAGTATACTATACTTGTCACACCTATATCATAAATACTATATATATGAATTCGTAAGTAATTAAAAATAATAGGAAAATAGCTTGAAAAATAATAAACAATTTTATTTTTATCTTTTTATTTAAAAATCATATATTATTTTATTTCTAATTTAATTCATTTATTTTCCTTTTTTTGTCACGTAGCCTAATTTGTCTTTATTCTGCGGCGCTTCCTATTGGTCCACCAGGGATTGTTGACACTAATCAACAGGTCCCCCTTCCTTTTTGCTCAGATCAAATTCAGCACAGTCTTTACCCAATTCTTGCGACCCGACCAGATCAATTTTACCCTCACTCCTTCATCGCCGATTAAACATCACGGATCCCTAACCCATGCCCGAACACCATCGCTATGATCGTGCCTCTGTTCGTGCACTTTCGATCGATCCTTCTCGAACATGGAGCACCTATAAAAGCACTTGCACCTCATCCATTCCTACCATCTTTAGCAGCTCTACCACCTCTGTTGCGCCCAGCTCCATTCCCAAAGTGATAGAAGTACGAGAGAGCAAGCAAGGAGGGATTGGATGCGAGTGAGCTCTAGGTCCGATGACATATCTGTCGTGCTCTGTCGCAAGGAGCTCAGCCTCTGGTTATGTCGCCCCATCGAGGCTCTGACCCCGGAGGCCCTTCGTCTCCATCCCAGGCAATTTCACTCACCACAGGTACCATTTATAGATCAAGCTTGTTCGATTTAGCTTTATTTGTCATTCTCTTCTACATCTCGCTCCACACCCTAGTCATCGACCCAATCATCAGATTGGGTCGAATCTCAGACACAATCCTTCACTCGATGTAGGACCTGATCCATACACGTCCCCCCACCCTCCCCGTTCATTTGGTACTCTAACCCCTCATCGGAGTTCCCTCTCCGAGCTAAACCCCTTGTGCATGACCAGGACCGAAGACAACCACCTCTAGAGGTCATTTCACATATGCACGTCAGTCCAAGAATCTCTAGGACCCTATGCATCTCTAAGACTCATCTCGAAGTCCTAGACACTATTGAGCAAACCAACAGCTGCAGACAACCACCAACAACGTTTTCTACATCTGAGCAGCCTCGAAGGTCAACGGAAGCCTGCGCAATTGCCATCCAAAGCTCGTCGGAGGCAAGTTCTTTCCAGTTCTTCCCGATGTCTCCCTGACCGTGGGATCAGGGGGTCTCCCAGTTCTAATCTCGTGCATCCATTTGGAGACCCCCTGATCATCCGATCATCTGGAGGATTGATTCCCAACTACTCATTGTAGAAGCGGTACCAGCAAATCAGGACCATTCATCATAAGTGGATCCACAATAACTGTCCCTTCGCACAGAGCCAGAGTCATCAGATCCATGCAATGCCACGTGTCGACCCCCCAGCGAAGAGTATGTTTCACTTAGACCTCACCTTTTATATTATTTCATTTTAATATAGTAATTATAATAATTAGGTAAAATGTTTTTGCATTTTGGACTTAGTTTTTTCTTTCTCTGCACATTAGTCCAGCCGAGTTGTAGTCACGTGTAGCTTCACGTGCTTTCCTGGTGTATTTGCATACTTTACCCTGTGCTTTGAACTTGTTATTGAATGATGTAAAGCTTTTAATTATTTACATTTATGCCCCTATATATGCTGAGTCATGTGTAGCGCGTACGTTGTCTGGACAAATTGCTTTTTGGCACTTGAACTTTGATTATTTGTCATCCAGTAGGCCCTAGATTATAAAATAATTGTGTATTGGTCCATTATGTACTATTTGTAATTATGGTCTTTTATTAACTACAATAAATCTCTAATTACTAAGAAAACTGCCTATAAATTACCTGTAGTCCTTCTTGCATGTTTTATCTATGGTAATTTTTGTTTGTTAACTTTCTTTTATTTTAGATTATTAAAAATCGAAAAATAGAAGAAGAACCTTCTATTTGTCTTAGAAATTTCATAAAATTTTGAAAAATCCTTTTAAAATTTTGTAGTTGTCTTTTATCATATTTTAGCTTCTGTATAAATTTGGTTTGAAAATACCTTATAAAAACTTAAAAATTTGTAAAATGCTCAAAACCTTATAAAAATCATATAAAATCAACAAAAATACCGAAAATTGCATTCCAATTCCTTTTTGTTTATATTTCTTCATAGTTTTTAATAAAAATAATTTCATGAGGTTTTGAGTATTTTAACTAATTTTAAATTGCAAAACTCTTCTGGCTATGCGTTGTTCATTTATTTTCTCACTGTTTGAATTTTAGAAAATTACAAAACACTTGAAAAATTACCAAAATTAGAAAAAAAATACAAAATTTGAAAAACCCAAAATATTTTTACTTTATTTTTTTAAGCTTTTTTGACATATTTGAAAAATCCAAAAGAGTGATTGTGCATATTTGTCATTTTTGTTCTTATTTTGTCTTATTGGAAAAATTAAACATTTGCAAAATAAAAAACCACTAAAAAGATAATAAAAATCCTTTGATTTTTGAGTCATCTACTTAGCTCTAAATCGTGCTCCTTGAGTTCAACCTTGGTCGCTATACCTATTTAATAAAAGTAGAAAAACCTCTTATTTTCATTGCTTGATTTACTAGAGGTTTAAGTAATTTTCTCGTTGATCATGAATCTGGTTTAAGTCACACTGAAATTTAATTAATCAAGTTAACTGAATAGGATTTCTCCCTCATCACTCTCAAAACGAATTCAAGGAATACCTTAAAGAGAAATTAATTGTCTCCAATCTCACTCCTTCTGGAACTCCCCAACTTAATGGTGTTGCTGAAAGACACAGCTGGACCATAATGGACATGGTCTGCTCAATTATGATTAAAGCACATTTACCACTTAGTTTCTGGGGATATGCAGTGGAGACTGCAATATATATCTTGAACAAGATTCCTAGCAATTATGTACCTAAAACTTCTCATGAGCTTTGGTACAAAAGCAAACCTAGTGTTAGACACTTAAGGATTTGGGGTTTCTTGGTTCATGCAAAGAACATGTATGCAAGTTAGCTAGAATCTCACTCGTGAGTGCTACAACATTGGGTATGTTAAGGATGGTATTGGATACCAGCTTTATGATCTTGAGACTCAGAAGGTCTTCGTCTCTAGAGATGTAAAATTTATGGAGGAGGATTTCCTTAAGAGTAAAGACAAAGATGAAGTAAAGGATCTCATAAATCCCCCTGAGGATACAGAGTTTCCTGAACAATAAATTGAAGAAGTAAATGAAGACGAAATACATGTACCTCATCGAAGGAGTATGAGGGTGGTTGCAAAACCTGAAAGGTACGGATTCCATGTGTCAGGTGAAACTAAGAATGATCCAGCTTTATTTGATAAAGAACTCGTAGATCATGACATGGATAGATGGATGCTAGCAATGAAGTCAGGAATTGACTCCATGCATAAGAATGGTGTATGGACCGTAGAGGATCCACCTATAGGGGTAAAACCCATAGTGTATAAGTGGATCTTCAAAAGAAAGAGGGGACCCAATACAAAGTAGAGACTTTCAAAGCACGGCTCGTAGCCAAGGGCTACACACAGAGAGAAGGCATCGACTATAATGAGACATTCTCCCCTATGGCTATGCTTAAGTCAATCAGGACACTGCTAGTTATAGTTGCATATATTGAGTATAACATCTGGTAGATGGATGTCAAGACGGCTTTCCTTAATGGATACCTTGAAGAGGACATCTATATGGAGAACCCCAAGGCTTCATAACCAAGGAAGGAAAAAGTATGCAAGCTGAAAAAATCCATCTATCGGCTCAAACAAGCTTCTCGTAGCTAGAATATTATATTTGACAAAACCATTAAGAGTTATGATTTTGTGTAGAATCCTAATGAACCATGTGTGTACAAGAAGCTCAATGGGAGCGCCATTGTGTTCATCGTGCTTTACGTAGATGACATCCTTATCATTGTGAATTATACAGGGATGATGACCAGTGTTAAGATTTGGCCATCCCATGCCTTCGAGATGAATGATATTGGAGAAGCCTCTTACATCTTGGGTCTGAAGATGTTCAGAAAATGAAAAAGGAGGATATTGGGATTATCATAACATGTGTACGTTAAGATCTTGGAGCATTTCCATATAGAGAACTCCAAGAAAGGTTTCCTTCCCTTAAAAAATGGTATCAACCTATTTAAAGGGATCACTCCCCAAAGTGTAGAGGAAAATAAAGCCATGGTTGTAGCCCCTACGCATCAGCTGTAGGAAGCTCAATGTACGCCATGATGTGCACAAGGCCAGATATCTACCATGCAGTGGGGGTGGTAAGCCGTTACCAATCCTCTTATGGAGAGCATTGATGAGAGGTCAGGCGATCGAGGCTAAGTGATATCAAAGGTTGTTGCGACCTCAACCACCCGAGCCAAGATCAACAAGAAAAATAAGACCACAAAATAAACAATCAAGGCACGAAATCTAAAGAGGCGGTCTCCGCTATTTATTTAACATGGTATAGCGACCAGGATCGAACACAAGGAGCATGAGCGAAGCCTACGAAGTAGTCGAGAATCAGAAAAGAAAAGACATCTTTTATGGTTTTTAATTTGCAAAAATATTTTTTTTATTTATTTGCTAATAAGAAAATGAGTAAAAAGGTAAATAATTCAACCTTCAACAATTTTTATTAAGACTAAAAATGTCCAAAAATTTAAAATAAAAATATTTTCATATTTTTAAAATATGCAAGTGTTTTTGATGATTTTATGGTATTTTTCAAATTTTTATATGATTTTATTAAAATAGAACAAACACAAAATAGGGACATCCCGTTCAGCCGTGACCTAAAGGCAAAGTTAAAATGCTAAAGTTACCTGTAAGTGTTGATGGCTATTTTTATGAAAAGTAGATAGAAAGACCTAATTACAGAAACTGGAATTGCATTTTTTTAATTTTCTAGAATTTTTAAGATTTTTTATAAAATTTTTGGTCTTCTATGATTTTTAGGAGTTTTATAAAAGATAATGGAACTAAAATGGTAATGAAGTTAAAACAAAACAAAACAAACACATAGGAATTTTTGGGGGAATTTTTAGGGGTATTTTATATCTTTTTGGTAATTTATAAAATAGCCAGACACGTTTTAGGGGTTTTTGATTTTTCGAAAATAGCAAATAAAATCAAACTGCATCACAAAATTACCAAAAATATTACACAATAGCAGGCGCTAATGGTAATTTTTGGGTAATTTTTGGAGTAGATTTCATAATTATTTGATCTAAAACAAATCACACAGGCTGTAGGGACCTATTTGTAAATATTCTAAGTTTCATACTAAACAATAACACATATAAAGAGTACAGGGTTATCAATGCAAAAATCCCACGAAATTTACGCACATGTCAATTAACCACGCACAAGGGCATAAATGCAAATACATAAAACATTTCATTCAAATCAGAACCTTTAAAAAGTCCATGACAAGATATGTAAAAACACCACAAGGCACGTGTATTGAAACTGGGAGGACTAAAGTGTAAATACTGGAAACAACAAGGACTAATATGCAAAATGTCTGAAACTACAACTTTATTAAACAAGCTAGAAAATAACGCACAAAAAGCGTAGGGAAGGAAATGCAATATACCCTCGCAGGCGTGTGCAGTACGAGTGGGGGGACACGTGGGCGGACGTTGGAGGTGCGTAGACGTACGGCTCTGATCCTCTGTGATGTCAGATCTGACGCATCAGGTGCTATTGAGAACATGGTGCGTAGATGCGTTAGATGTCAGAGCTAACGACCCAGAAAGCTGCTGGGTCGGCGGCTAAGATTGGATCTTGTAGATGAAGGCCAATCCGACGGTGCTGAAGGAGGCTAGAAGAATAGGGCTGAGGTAAACTTCACTAGAGCCTATGATGGCATCCTTATCTCCGATGATCGATCGGGAAGCTCAGGATCAATCGTGGAGGTTCTCCACATCGACTGGACTGGTTCGATGGGAGAGCTGATGGCCGGATGTACATGACGGTGATGGTGGCCTGGAGCTACTCCGACGAACCCTCTAGTGGATGGAACTGGGGCTCCTAGCGTGCACGAACACCTGCAAAGGAAGGCTTAACTCAAGCTGAAGCTCTAGTCTAGGGTTATTTGAACGAAAATAGAAGGAAGCGAGGTAGGGTGAGGTTTGATCTCCGGTGAAGGCGATAGAGGAGATCAGATCCTTAATCTCGACCTAAGGGACGAGCCTAAGGGGGATCAGGCTGTAGTGCAAGGTGGAGTGTGCGTCAGGGGTTCGATCGGAGCGGATGGATGTAGATAACGAGGCTCCGACCAGCTGGTCAGAGCAAATGAACGTGTGGCGGCGGTGAATGAAATGATTGGAGCGAATGGAAAAATGTAAAGGAAATGGCGGGTACCTAAGGTCCTAGGCAAGCTCTAGAGCTTCAGGCGAAGGCGGTCGGTGAGGTAATGGCCTCTACCAAGCTGTGAAAGGCCGGGAGGCTGATCGTGGTGGCGGACGCCGGCCACGAGGCTGAGCAGCGTGGTTGCTCCTCCAAGCTCTGATCCGAAGGGTTCCTCAGGAAGTTGTCACTCCACCGGAGGTGTCTAGGGATGAAGGGAGGCGCGAGGCACGAGCTACCTCTCCTGGGAGGTGGAGAAGAGTACTTCAAGGGTTCCCAGGAGGCTGGATAAATAGGGCGAAGGCACGCAACCCTAGGAAGATCCGCGCCTTCCTAGGCATACGTGAGGGTCTAGGAACCATGGTGATCCGATGGGAGGAAATTGGAGAAATCGATCTTGCCGATATTAGGTCGGGTCAAGCTTTGAAGAGGGCATTGACTCGAGTCAACAAATTGACGTGGACCAATCAGATAATTCGATTGTACAAAATATTTACAAATTAAATAAAAAAATGATTTTAAATCAAAAAGTGTATAAAATGAAAAATATTTATTATTTTTTAAAATATTTTTCTGTGATTTATATTTATTTTTTTGAAAAATAAATTAATCTTAATACAATAAAGTGTATTATATACTGGCATAATATACATATGTATTTTGTACAACTATTTTTATATATTTTTTTACAAAAATACCCCACTTTTTATATTTATTTACTTATAACATGATTTTTGGAGAATAAAATAATTTTTGTTTTTTTTTATTATTTATCTAGAGGTATATATTAAATAGGGAATGAAGCATATATACATGTATTTTGCACAAGGGAGAGAGGATTTTTATTTTTATTTTATTTTATTTTTCTGATTTTTGTTTTATTTATAGGACTATATAGAAGGAGGTAAAAAATATTTTATATTTATTTTGTAAAAAATAATCATTTAATTACACAAATAATATGTATAACATAGAGTAGGCCCTATCTCTCTTTACTTGTTTTATTTGGCGATCAGGCCAATGCGTGATCTTTTCATGGGTTCGGGTCACTTGGTATTTATTCTAAATACCTCCTTTCTTTTTCTTTTTCTTTATTCTTTTATTTTTGCACAAATACATTCTAATTATGTATATTTAACACATGCATGCTAAATGCTAACTTATTGTATTTACATCAATTTACATGATGTTTTGCCAAGATAAATAGCTAAAATAAAAGAATAAAGAGTGATGATCAGGGATTCATCACCCCTTATACTTTACCTTTGCTAGTCCCTTCACAAACACTTATTTAAAAAGAAGTGAAAAGAGAAAGAAAAGAAAAAGAAGGAGAATCAAGGTTGATTATTAAACTTGTCTTCATTAAATTGGAGCATGGAGCCCGGTCAGACCTTTGGATTATTAGTTTGTCAAAACCTTATTTGGACCTAGTCTTAAGACTCAACAGCCTCTAAGTTCCACTAATCTATGGTCAAGACTCCTCAATAATCCAGATCAGAACAAGTCTACATACACAAACTCTAATGACCATGAATCTTTTCTTGTACAGTGTAAGTGATATCTAGATCCCCACTTCAGAAATGGCAAAGTAACAGCCTCCCTCAATAAGATAACTCTAATGCCCTAGTCTGGCAGCTCTTTCCTCGAGGAACGGTGTATTCCCTTCGTTCAAGCACAACCGGCTCAAGAAGAGTGGAAAGAAGAGAATGGACCATGGCTAGTGTAGTCATGTATCCCTGAACCAGTGTAGCTAAGTGTCCCTGCTGCAAGCTTCTTGGGATGAGAATGGGTAACATAAGCTTTGCTTTATTTGGCTATATACACTCCGGCAGGTATTTCATTTTCTATCAGACCCACCACTTTTTTGGAGTTTTTCTTTCTTTTGCATATTTTTTTGAGGTGCATATGTACAACATATCTACATGGTGCATCATATATACATATGGACTTTTTCCTCTTGAGCCAATAGACTATCCCTCTTTTGAAGCATTATTGCAACCCACAACTCCTGTCTTTAGACCTCAACACCGCCAGACCAAGTTGAGGCGCACTTCCTTCCCTAAGAGTAGACGAAGTACTACCCTCGTATGCTATCCCAAGCCAAAGGAAACTGCCTCCTCACCACCTCATCCGTAGAGAAAAATGTGTAAGGTGCTGGTGCAAGTAAAGCCATTGTCTGTGAGAGTCATGTGTGTGTTGTTAAATGTTCTACTTTGACTCATCAAGATGACATGTGATCATAGCCTAGTGGACTCAAAGAATTAAGTCACCAATGGACCTGAAAAGTCTCAAACCTAAATCCTATAAGGTTCCTCTTTAAATTAAGTGTATTAAGGTCTTAACCAAGCTCCATTGTCCAATTTAATTCCAGGCTAGTTTAAATGTCAACTATGATTCAGAAGAATGTTCAAGTATATACCAAAATCTTTTTATGCAAAATTTTTGAAAATGTGCAAAATTTTTGAAAATGTTCGAATGAACGCATGGATGCAGAAGTTTTGCAATCTATTTACAAACATTCACACAAGGGTTTTTGCAAACTTTCCTTTTTCAACATTTTATAAACATTTTGTACTATATAAATAGTTTTGATACCAAATATTTACAATCATTTTGCAAATAAAATATTTTTACAACCATTTGTACAAAAATAATTTTAATAAATAGCTATGTATATGCAAGAAAGAATTTTATGTACAAGAAAGATTTTAAGATTTTTACGATTATTAATAGTTGATTTTTTATTAACACACTCTTACAAAGTACGAGTTATGGCTAAAGTATATATATAATATATACTACACCCCACTATACTTAGCTCGAACGATGTCCTCAGAGTGAACCAAGAGCGATGAAGAAGAAGATAGAACTCATCCTTAGTATAAGGAAGTGAAAAGGAAATCTATACTACAACGACGAATCAATGAATAGCATGAAGAGGGCTCGGTGTTTCCCCCTATACTTAGGATCAACTAATCCTAAGTATAACAGACTGTGTACAAAGGGAAAACTGAGTGAGAGGATGTACAGGGTTTACCGCCCATATACTTAGGGCAAAATACCCTAAGTATAGGCAACAAAACAGAGGTAAAAAGAATCAAAAGAATAATCAAGAGTCTAACACACCCCCTATACTTAGGGTAAAGTGCACCCTAAGTATAGCATAATCACAAGATGCAGATGGGGTGTTGCACTAAGGAATGAGATGATATGGACATCTGGATCTATACAAGGCGGGAGATAGTAATAATCAAGCACGAGAAGCAACTAATGTGAGTCAAAGACCACATCTCATGCAAAATGAATCGGGGCAACGTCAACGATCATCGGCTCATGATCTAGATATGGTTTGAGGTGCTGATCGTTAACACAAAAGGTGGACTTAGATGACATCTCAGATATGTCGATGCTACCATTGTCATGCACCTTTAGGACTAGGTATGGTCCTTTCCACTGACTCTGCAATTTCAATGGAAATAATCTAAGCCTGGCATCAAACAACCATACTCTTTGATCTGGCTCAAACTGCTTATGGCTGATATGAAAATCATGCCATATCTTTACTTGCTCCATATAATGTAGGCTGCTCGAAAAGGTTGTATCTCTAAGCTCCTCCAAGGCTTCTAATTCAGCCTTCCTTTGATCACCTATACTCTCTCGATCCAATAATATATCAGTGACAACACAAAGTGACTTGTGCCTTATCTCAACAGGTAAATTGCTTGGCTTGCCATAAACACGATGAAAGGAAGACGTACCCAAAGGATTCTTGAAGGAAGTCCTATATGCCCACAAGACCGAGTCTAAAAGCTGTGACCAATCCTTTCGGTCTGGGTGGACTACCTTCTGCAATATCGTCTTGATATCCCTATTCGATACTTCAGCAAGACCACTGGTCTGAGGACGATATGTAGTGGCAACTCGATGGTTTATGCTGAACTTGCTAGCAAGGGCCTTTACCTTATCATTGATAAAGTGAGAACCCCATCGGATATCAATAATCTAGGCACCATGAACTGTGAAATAATATTTCTCCTCAAAAATTTGCAATCAGTCCTAGCATCTGTGGTTCGGGCAGGAATGGCCTCAATCCAACGACTCACATAGTCAACCTATGCAAATACATGTAGATATGTGTAAATAGGAATCATTAGCAAAAGCATGCATTTTATAAAAATCTATAATTAGCATGTTTTTGTGCAAAAATAAAAGAATAAAGATTAAAAAGAAAAAGAGGGAAATATTTAGAATAAATATTGAGCAACCTAACCCAAGGGAGGGCTCAGCATGGGCCTGACCGCATAAAAGCCAAGTAGAGGGAGATAGGGGCTCAAGTGTATAGATTTTTGTAAATAAATAAAATTATATTTTCCTCACCCAAAAATATGCTTGTACATATTTTGTATATATTTGGAAACAATTAAAAACAAAATAAAAATCTAAAAATCAAAAATTCAAAAATGTCCTTTCACCATGTACATAGACCATGCCTCCTTATGTATTTAACCTTGTGAATAAATTTATTTATTTTCAAAACTTTTTGTAAATATTCTACGTTATATATTGTAAATAAAATAAATAAAAAGAAACAAAACAAAAACTTCAAATAAAAATAACAAAATTAAAAATACAAAAATATATTGTACATATGCCAAGTATATATTGTACATAACTAGTTATTTCACCTATGTATATAAATAATAAAAATAAAATAAAAATATCCTTTTATTCCTCATTTTATTCTATAAATAAATAAAATATAAAATAGGAATAAAATTGTATAAAAATAACTAATTAAAAATCAAAATTAAAAACCCTATATTGTACATATACCTATATATAGCCCTATTATGTAAATACCTTATTTTTATTTTGAATAATTAATTAAAAATCACCAAAAATAGAAAAAATTAAAACAAAAATATTTTATGTTTTGAGTTTTTAATAATTCGGCCATTTCCTATTTTATTTCGAATTTTCAAATCAATTATGGCGTGGCCTCTCCTGATTGGTCCACGGGGGATGTTGACCCCCCGGTCAACTCCCCCCCTTGGACCACAGAATTGCGGATCTGATTTCCGACCCGATTTCTCAACCTTTCCGCGAACAGATCCGATCTCCATTAACCCAAACCCCGGGCTCCATTTGTTCCTTAATCATCCCTGATCCACGCCCGACTGATAGCCTTGGGATCCGCGCTCCGAGCTTCACGCCCGACTCCCATCTAGCCGGACCCCTAGCTGTATATAGTCTGAGCTCCGCCCCTGTTTTCACGCATCTTTGGCTCTCCACCCTTCATCCCGTGACCTCCACAGCATCCCTTGAGGTGACAGCTCTCGATTGCCCGTGTCGCAGTGAGGAGGGGGTGGCCGGACCACTGATCCGGCGACGTAGCGCCGTCGTGCTCCGCCCAGTGCAGGAGCTCGAGCCTCAGGACCAGACAACCTTCGAGGCCACGACCGGGAGCTACCTCAGCTCCAGCCTAGTCTACTTCGCCACCCAGGTAACCTTCTAGCTTTCCCATGTAGCCTAATTTCAAGTTTGCCCCAAATCGTAGCTCCGTCGTATTCCGTTGATTCCGACCACCTCGAGCATCATTTCGATCATCGGAACCCACGTTCACCATCGCCTTTCCCCCACGCACCTTCTCCGCCCCTTCGTTCAACCCAGCTCGCACAGGAGCTGGGGTTCGAGCTCCACCGTCCGTCGCTCGCCGGAGCTCGCTCATCCCGACGCATCGACCACCTTCACGCCGCCTCACCGGGTCGAGGTATTTTGCCCTCGACCCGCGAAGCTTTTGAGCTATCTTGCAGGTCCAGAGGAGGCCATCTGAGGCTTCCCTACATCCAGGCCAGAAGCTTCCCTCCGCCGACCTCGCCGGAGCCCCTCCAGGGCTCGGCTGGGCCATCGGAGGCCACCACCAGCTGCGGGACTCCATCGCGGACCTGTTCAGATCTTCAGAGGCAGCAGAGGAGGACCATCGCGCTCGCACGAGGCCGGCGAAGCTCGCCGGCCAACTGTTCTTCCAGGATCCTCGAGCACCGTCTGATCGCCCTCAGCTCCCCAGTTCGCATCGTGACCATCCATCCATCGAGGAGCAGCCACCGCTTGATCAGTCAGAGGGACGATCTGGACCGTTAGCGCAGAGAGAGAGGCACCAGCACCTGAGGCCGTTAGATCTTCCACGTGCCCTCCTCTGAGACGTCGATCAGGCCCACGTGCGGAAGGAGAGAGGCGCCCGTCGTCCAGGACCGTAGATCAGCCACGCGTCCATCATCCAGCCGTCGACGTAATAAAGGGGTAAATTACCGTAGGCCCCCTCTTAGTTTATGCTTTACGTCTCAGTCCTGTAAATATTTTGCATACTTTATTTACGTTGGGTTATTTGCACATTGGACCTTATGCTTTAGTTTATTTGTATTTATGCCCTTGTTTGTGTGAGCCACGTGCGTCGTCACGTGTATATTTGGTGTAATTGCAACTTTAGTCCTGTAGTTCTGGATGTTCTTTAATGAATGAAAACTTTTTGGTAATTGCATATATGCCCCTGTGAGTGTTTTAATTCCGCATGTGCGTCTTTTAGTGGGATATTTGCATAACAACCCCTGGACTTTTTGGTACGAGTTACCAAAAGGTCCTTGGACTTGTTTTTCTTACCGAAAGGTCCCTGAGTGCCCAAGGCACGCGCCGCGCGCGTGACTTGCTGGGAAAATTGCACCTGGACCCCCAGAACTTCGGGTATTTGCACTTTCGTCCCTGTGCACAGTGCCCTCTTTTGATTTTTGAATAAAATATCGAATCACCTCCAAATTCGATGAAAATTTGACACATGGCTCCTGCCATGTTGTAGGATTTTTGAGAATTTTTGAGGACATTTTTGATTTTATTTGTTATTTTTAAAATTTCAAAAACCTCTATTTTAGCTACTGTTTAGAATTAAAAATCCCAAAAAAATATAAAAACCCCCTAAAAAATTCCACAAAAATTAGGTACTGTTTCTTTTGTGTTTCTTGATTTTCTAGCCAATTTTGGCTATTTTTCATTGAGTAAAAACCCTAAAAATTCAAAAACACTTAAAAACTCATAAAAATTCTAGTAAATAATCTAAAAACCCAAAAACAATAATTTTGGTGCTCAAATTTTCCTAGTTTTCTCTAGTATACAGGAAAATTACCTCCAGGTCCCTCTGAGATCTTAGATGTTTTATCTTTGGATTTTGGGCCTGGCTGGACAGTGCCTTGCATTTTCAGTACTGTTTGATTTTTAGTAAATAAAATACACCTTATAAAAATCCCAAAAATTCACCAAAAACACTAAAAAACCTAAAAAACATAAAAACATTTTTATTTGAAACTTTGCTTGATTTTTGATGCATTGAATAAATTGCTAAAGTGTGCTTGTCTTTGCTTTCTTTTATTTTCTTCACATTTAAAAATCCAAAAAAAAATATAAAAAATATTAAAAACTACTAAAAACATTTTGCCTTTATTTTACTTTATTTTTACTACTTCGTAGGCCTTTGGCCAACCCATGCTCCTTGTGTTCGACCCTGGGTGCTATACCAGGTTAATCTCATAGCTGGACCGCTTTGCCTTGTTTGATTGATCTTCGATTTATTCTGTGGTCCGATTTTTTTTTTGATATACTTAGTCTGAGTGATTGAGGTCGCAACGAACAATTTTGTACCTTTACCTTAGTCACTTAGACGGTTATCAGAATGGCGCCGTTGCCGGGGAGCACGGCTTAGTAGTTCTTTTCGTTTTATTTTATTTTCGCTTTTTGTTTTCGCGGCTTTTCGCGGCTCTTCGGAGCTCGCGGCTTTTCGCGGCTTTTGTATCTATTTTCTTTTTGTTTTATTTTGATTTATTTTGATTTTCTTTTATTTTTTTTGTTTTATTTTGTGTGTTTATTTTATTTTCCATTTTTGCATATATACCCTCACTTTTATTTTCATTTCTTTTTCTGTATTATTTGATTATTCTTGCTGGTCTGACCACTCTTCTCTTCTTCTTGCGAGGGCCCGAGGACCGCGGAGGCGACTTTCGAGGAGCCGGCGCAACCGAGGAACTTGGAGGCGGCTTCTTTCTCTACGAAGCCGCAGGAGAGAGCGAGAGAGAGAGAGTTGAGTGGAGTGAGGTTAGATTAGGTTTTTAGTTTTATTCATATTATTATTGTAATAATACAGGGACAGGACTTGGACACTTTTGGACTTGTGACCGTAGCGGGTCTGTTTCGCCGAGCACCGGTGTGCTCGGGGGACCCATTAGGACCTTCGCGGCTTTTTCGTGGTTTTCTTCGCGGCTTTATTTTTTCTTTCTTACTGTCTTTTCCGGTTTTTCGCGGTTTTGCTCGAGCCCCTAGATTTAGGACTTTCTGGTGAATGTGCCGTAATTAGTAGGATCCACATACATAATTGCATATCTGTTCCTATAGACCGTAATTGGACCTACTTAAAAACAATAATAAAAATAACCGACTCGCTAGCCTCCGTAGCCTACGTGTCGTAGCCCGTCCTGTAAAGCGCTTACTCCTACCCCCGATTTGTCGGACAGAGGAGGGACGGGCCAAGACCGGACTCTTTGGCTTGGAGGTCGGTGACCGGTTAGACGGTTCTTCGCTAGAAGTCGCTCGTCTAGGACTCGGTTTTACCGCTGCATCATTTAGGTTAGTTTTAATTCCGTCTTTATTTTATGCGCGGATCATATTGCATGTAGAGAGTTGGAGGCAGGTACGCATTTCTGACTTTGCATGCATCATTGATTTCTCGTGCATCGGCTTTTTCAACTTCTCCCCTCTGTTTTGGACTTAATAATCAGGAGAATCGAAAATTCGTTAGGCCTTTTGTTTGCTTTGAAAAAGACTAAAAAAGTGAAAACCATAAAATTGGGACTGCTAATCTTATTGATCTAAAAACCGCTCACCCTAAAAACTTTGTCTTGGGGAGAGCAACCCCCTCATTGATTGGTTTGGATGCGCGAGAGAGTGACCCGCCCCCTAGGTAGAGCCCCCCGTTGCTAAACCCGACTGATTACCGACTCTTCCGTGCGGGCCAGTCGGTTGGGTTAGCATCGGATATCCCAACAGGTCACGTAAGCGCTCTGATATTTGTGTGTTCACCAAAATAAAATCGACAAGATAATTTGACCGAACTTTCACGGTCTTCAGCTCGCGTTGCGTTGGTGAACCGGGGGTTTGTTTTTAGATCATAATTTTTCCAGATCTCATCAGCCCTACTCACTAGATCAAGATGATGGGTAGACGATCTCTTAGGCAGCCTCTGGTTGCACCGCTTTCGGGCGTGTCTACTTCCTCATCTAGGTTGGCTCGCGAGAGCTCAGACCCGCTCTCCGAGCCCGAGTACGACTCCACCCTGTTCCCCCTCGATCCCCTTTCTGACCTTCCTGAGAGACACGAGCCCGAGGAGAGATTGATACATTTGACAGCACCTGAGTTGGGCTCGTTTGATTTTGCAGACGTCGACATGGCCGGAGCCGGCAGTTCCGATGATCACTCCCGTCAGCCAGAGCATATTGTACTAGACCAGGGAGCGATCAACTCCACCCTGATCGCATCACTCGATACAGTCCAGCAGCAGCTCCGCGATCAGGGGGCATTTATGATTGAGATGAGGAGAGAGTTGGAGAGGCTCAGAGCAGAGCGAGACCAGCAGAGCGAGCCCGAGGAGCCCGATGATGCACAGGCATGAGCCGCAGCAGCAGCAGCAGCAGCCGCGGCCGCCGCCGCAGCGGCAGCAGCCGCGGGAGGAGCAGGACCACCGAGACCGATGCGAGAGTTGCACAACCCCGGATCTACACTGATGCACCATTGGGTGGTGGTTCCAGCTATCGTGGGGGACTTCAAATTCCCCCCGAACACCTTGCAGATGCTTCCACAGTTTCATGGACTTGCCACAGAGGAGCCCCACCTCCACCTCCAGGAGTATTTGATGATTTGCAGCACTGTCCACGACAGGCATGTGGACCAGGACACGATCCGGATGATAGCCTTCCCGTTTTCACTGGCAGATAGAGCAGCCACCTGGCTGAAGCACCTTGGGAGGTTTGTTTATACCTGGGAGCAGCTCCGCACCGAGTACTTGAACAAGTACTATCCACTCGGGCAGACGAATGCAGCGAGGGCCCTGATCAGCAACTTCTCCATGTTCCCCAACGAGCAGTTTCACGAGGCATGGGAGAGGTTCCGAGAGCTTCTGGACAGATGCCCGCACCACGACATCACGAAGCCGAACCTTGTGCAGAGCTTCTTCAGCAGGTTGTCACCAGAGCTACAGGGCCTGGTGAATGCTTCTTGTGGCGGGTCCTATTTAGCCAAGGACCACGACCAGGTCTGGGCCATCTTTGAGGAGATGGCAGAGAACTATATGGTGATGTCCCAGACCCGGCTCTATACTCAGAAGACCCAGCCACATCAGCCAGGACCCGTGCAGTACCAGAGGATCGCACGGGTAGATACAGGTCCATCCAGTTCGTCCGCAGCCGCAGCAGCACAGGCAGAGTCATCAGCTGCGGACATGGGTATCATCAGCGAGAAGTTGGACCGCATGGATCTGATCGAGAAGAAGCAGTGCCAGAGTATCACGCAGATGGAGCAGATGGCACAGGTTCTGAGCGACATGAAGACACAGCTCATGTGTCTCCAGGAGGCACATACGGCTTCTCAGCCCCGTCTTCAGTCGCGAGGCGACGCCGGCAGCAGCAGCAGCTCGTCCCAGTGCTCCAGCACTCCAGTGCAGCCTAGACAGGTTCACCTTGTACAGGCTGAGCCGTACCAGCAGCCGCAGCCCACCTACCAGTCCCCACCATCTCTAGAGATGCCGATGGTGGTCTACCAGCCGGACCAGCCTCTGGCAGTACTCCCGCCAGCCCCCTGTGATGCCGAGCCGTTGATGGATGTCAACGGGATTTGGTACGACCGCCCCCAGCCTGGGATCCGACGAGACCATCCCGGATTCAGGTGGGGGAGTGGTGGTGCCCAGCCCCAGCAGCAGCCGTCAGGACAGGGAGGGCAGTACTCCCAGCAGAGAGACTAGCACCAGCCGCAGCAGCAGCCCCCAGTGTATCAGCAGCAGTCATCCTACGGTCCTCGTCCCTATCAGCAGCAGGGACAGCCTTGGAGACGTGAGCAGCAGGCTCACCTGGGATATCAGCAGCACCCTCCATCCTACCCCTCTTACTCATCGCAGCAGTTCCAGCAGCCTCACCCACAGAGAGGCCACCCGTCGGGCTCCCACGAGAGCCCCGCTTTGGATGACATCGCCCGCCTCCTCACGGACCAGCAGGCCACATTTAGACGGGAGATGGACGAGTTCCGCCAGGAGATGCGGGACCTGGTGAGAGGGAAGGCCGCCATACCAGCCCAGATAGAGCCGAATCCGAACAACCTCTAGAGGAAATCTGAGCAGGTAGTACATATTGAGTTAGCCACTCCTAGTGACCCATTTGATGATACTTCTTCGGATCTATTTGATGCTGATTTTATCACACTTAGGAGCGGTAGGACCCCAGTAGGCGGCGGCGCCTCATCTGAGCTTCATCCCGAGGCGCCACAGGAGGAGGAGGAGAGCGGTACTGAGGCCGCTCCAGACGATGACGGTGGCACTGAGGCCACCAAGGATGCTGATCCCACCGACGGTACTGAGGCCGCCACTTCACCAGATCTAGGAGGTGGTACTGATGCCACCCATTCAGCCGAGCCCGCCAGCGGTACTGATGCCGCACGACGCCTACCAGCAGCAGCAGCAGAGCAGCCAGCCCGTGGTGGTACTGAGGCCACCGGTGTTTGTACAGACAGTGATGTTGTTTTTCCTCGTGTTCATGTATCTCGGAACTCTACTATGAATAAAGGAAAAGGTTTACTTTCTTCTGGTCCCACTATGGTGCATGATGTATGTGTGGATCCGGTCCTTGAACCGTCTAGACCTTTTCCTAGTCCTTCATCTGAGAAGGACCCAGTGATCCCCTTCCCTAGAGCCCTTCAGATGGGGAAAGGGAAGAAAAAAGAAAATCCCAAAAAGAGAGAGCTTGAGGAGTTCAGCCAGAGCATGATTGATCGATTCCATATCCAGCTGACCCTCCAGGAGGCTTTGCAGCACATCCCCTTCTCCAGCGATCTTTGAGAGAGAGGACTACAGTCAGGAGGAGAAGGAGGAACCACACTTCAGAGATCCATGTGCTGACCAAAGCCACGTGCTTCGCGATCCAGAACCGACTGCCAGCCAAGAGGCCAGATTCAGGGGCCCCGTATGTCAGATGCCAGATCAGTGAGCAGAGGTTCGACCGTACTCTCCTAGATAGCGGATCGTCGATTAACCTTCTTCCGGCAGCCCTTCTCGACCGCTTCGAGTTGGGCACTCTTCGACAGAGCAGGACAGTCCTTCAGTTCGTTGATCGATCTGTCAAGAGGCCAAAGGGGTTATTACGAGACGTTATCGTCACTATTCAGGGCCTGCAATTCCCTGTGGACTTCGTAGTGTTGGACATGGAGATCCCTGAGTCAGTGGCCGATACCCCCATCATCCTTGGTCGTCCGTTCTTGGCCACAGCCAAGGCGGTGACTGATCATGATAGCGGGAAGGTGTACTTTCGTGTCCAGGGCGAGAGTATACAAATAGAGACGGTCGAGGACTATAGATCCAGATTCAGATCCCGCTCAGATGCGAGTACCGATTCAGAGCAGCTGACAGACGCAGAGCCAGACATCCACCAGGACTGTGATTTTGTGATCACAGATGATGATGCAGCTTGGGCAGACCTTGAGACACAGACCACCCTCTCACTTTCAGACACAGCTGATGCAGAGATGACAGCAGAGGAGAGTCTGGAGAGCACAGACCTGGTTCAGGATACCATTGAGGCAGCAGAGCCGGTCCTTGATCGCAGCACGATGATTAGTGATGGTGGTGCTGAGGCCACCTTGTTTTCCGGAGGTACTGATGCCACCGCTTCTGATGCAGATCCCTCGGATTCAGAGTCTGATTGGGCCGATTGTTATGATCAGATGCCAGACCTAAGTCCATCTGAGCCTATAGATGAGGAGGAGGTAGAGGCAGAGCAGACCAGAGACAGTGCAGTTGAGCCGCCTTCTCCCGATCCAGTTTGCGAGAGTACGCTTTCACTTTCCCAGGCAGATTTGGCCGACCTTGCAGCTTTCACTCAGTTTCTTCCGCAGCCAGATTTGCCGGCACCCAGCATTCCAGAGCTGAAGCCGCTCCCTACTTCGCTGAAGTATCGATTCCTTGCGGGCGAGCCAGAGATGTACCCAGTCATCATCTCCGCCGAGTTGACTGGAGAGCAGGAATCCCGTTTGATGGGGGTTCTTGAAAAGAACCGCAAGGCGATCGGATGGAGCGTAGCGGATCTCCATGGGATTAGTCCATCAGTGTGCTCCCACCATATCTATCTCGAGGAAGGGGCGAAGCCGTCGCGTGAGTTCCAGAGGCGTCTTAATCCCAACCTGAGAGAGGTTGTGATGAAGGAAATATCAAAGTGGTGGGGTGCAGGTTTTATTTATCCCATTTCCGACTCCAAGTGGGTCAGCCCCTTGCATGTGGTGCCCAAGAAGACGGGCATCACGACTGTGATCAGTGAGTCGGGAGAGGAGATCGCTACACGAGTACCCACCTCTTGGAGGGTTTGTGTTGACTACAGGAGACTCAACCAAGCCACCAAGAAGGACCATTTCCCCCTGCCTTTTATTGACCAGATCATTGACAGACTGGCAGGGAAGAGCCATTATTGCTTCCTGGATGGGTACTCGGGCTACAACCAAGTGGCCATCGCTCCTGAGGATCAGGAGAAGACCACCTTTACCTGTCCCTTCAGCACATATGCTTTTCGACGCATGCCATTTGGGCTATGCAATGCCCCTGCGACGTTTCAGAGGTGCATGCTGTCGATCTTCTCGGACATGGTAGGGGAGTGCTTGGAGGTCTTCATGGATGATTTCTCGATCTACAGCGACGGATTTGATTCTTGTCTTGACTGCCTAGATCGAGTACTCCAGTGATGTATTGAGTATCACTTGGTGCTATCTTGGGAGAAGAGTCACTTTATGGTGACTCAAGGGACGGTGCTTGGCCATATCATCTCCAACAGGGGCATGGAGGTTGATCCGGCCAAGGTTGATGTCATTAGGAAACTCACACCGCCGTCCAATCTGAGGCAGTTACGGTCATTTCTGGGGCACGTTGGATTTTATCGGAGGTTTATTCAGGATTTCAGCAGGATTGCCCGGCCGTTGACCGACCTCTTGACGAAAGACACCGAGTTCCTTATCGATGAAAAGTGTCTTTCGTCGTTTGCTACTCTCCAGCAGTGCGTGATTGAGGCTCCTGTCCTCCAGCCGCCTGATTGGTCTCTCCCATTCGAGATCATGACGGACGCCTCCGATTTTGCCGTAGGGGCAGTGCTGGGACAGAGGAGGGATGGAGTGCCATTTGCTATACACTATGCTAGCCGCACATTGGATTCCGCCCAGCGGAATTACACGGTCACAGAGAAGGAGATGCTAGCAGTAGTGTTTGCCCTGGATAAGTTCAGATCATATATCATCGGATCTAGAGTGACTTTGTTTACAGATCACACCGCCATCAGGTACCTCATGGCAAAGAAGGATGCCAAGGCCAGATTGACTAGATGGATCCTTCTACTCCAGGAGTTCGACATTGAGATTAAGGATAAGCCTGGAGTCAAGAATGTGGTGGCGGATCATCTCTCCCGATTAGAGCAGCCTGAGGATTCTGAGCAGATTGACCCTATTAGAGATACCTTCCCTGATGAGGCGATCCTTGCTGTCGCCTCGCTCCCATGGTACGCCGATATTGTGAACTTTCTCGTTGCTGGGAAAATCCCACAAGATTGGCCCAGGCAGAGGCTTGAGACTTTCCTTGCGAAGGCCAAGTCCTACCATTGGGAGGATCCCATCCTTTACCACGAGGGAGGGGATAGCGTCTGGCGTCGGTGTATTCCTCAGGAGGAACACCATAGCGTCCTCACTTACTGCCACAAGCTTGAGGCAGGAGGACATCATTCTGGGAGGAGAACGGCACAGAAAGTGCTCCAATCCGGCTTGTGGTGGCCTACCCTCTTCAAGGACTCAGATGAGTTCGTGAAGAGGTGTACTGACTGTCAGAGGATGGGCACTTGTGGACAGCGTGATATGATGCCGATGCAGCCCATTCACTTCTGTGAGGTTTTTGACGCATGGGGCATCGATTTCGTGGGTCCACTCCCTAAGAGTCAGGGATTTGAGTACATTCTGTTGGCCGTAGATTATGTGAGTCGTTGGGTGGAGGCTATCCCCGCCCGAGCCGCTGATGCGAGGACAGTTTGCAGATTTTTGAGGAAGCACATCATCACGCGGTTCGGGGTTCCACGAGTTCTGATTTCTGATGGGGGATCTCACTTCATCAACGACCAGGTGAAGGCACTTGCTAGCGAGTTCGGCATAGACCATCGGGTTGCTACACCTTACCATCCACAGACGAATGGTCTAGCCGAAGTGTCGAATAGGGAGATCAAGACTATTCTGCAGAAAGTCGTCCGCCCTGACCGAAAGAATTGGTCACAGCTTTTGGACTCGGTCTTGTGGGCATATAGGACGTCTTTCAAGACACCTTTGGCCACATCTCCCTTTCGCCTCGTATATGGCAAGCCATGCCATTTACGTGTTGAGCTGAGGCACAAGTCACTTTGGGCAGTTACAGATATACTTATGGATCCAGATGGTATGGGAGACCAGAGGAGGGCAGAGCTAGCTGCCCTGGAGGAGCTTAGAGATGCAGCTTTCTCAAGCAGCTTACATTATAAGGAGAAAGTCAAGGAGTGGCATGATTCTCATATCAGCCACAAGCATTTTGAGATTGGACAGAGAGTATGGCTGTTTGATGCGAGGCTGAGATTATTTCCAGGGAAGCTACAGAGCAAATGGAAAGGACCTTATCTGGTTCGGAAGGTGCACGACAATGGTAGCATCGACATATCTGAGTTGTCTTCTGAGAGTACCTTCCGAGTGAACGGCCAGCGGCTCAAGCCATTTCTAGATCATGAGCCGCGGGTTGTTGATATTGCCCCTATTCATTTTGCGTGAGATGTGGTCTTTGACTCACATCTAATGCATCTCACGCCTGAGTTTCACTGATCTTCTGCTGTATATAGATCCAGATGTCCATATCATCACATTCTTTAGTCCCACATCCCTTTCTCCATCTTGTGATTATGCTATACTTAGGGTGCACTTTACCCTAAGTATAGGGGGGGATGTGAGACCTTTCGGGTATTTCTTTTGTTTCTGTCTACCCCTGTTTTGCTGCCTTTACTTAGGGGCATTTCACCCAAAGTTTAGGGGGGGTAGACCCTGTACATTCTCCACTCGGTTTTCCCTTCGTGTACAGCCTGCTATACTTAGGATTACTTGATCCTAAGTATAGGGGGAAGACCTGAGTCCCTCTTGACTTTTCATTTCCCTTTTGTATAGCCCTTCTTTTCACTTCCCTATACATAGCACGAGTTATGTCTTCTTCATCGCTCTTGACTCTGAGGACATCGTTCGAGCTAAGTATAGGGGGGTGTGTATATATTTCATATATACTTTAGCCATAACTCGTACTTTGTGTGAGTGTGTTAATAAATAAAATGGCTAAATATCACAAAAATTAAAAATTTTTCATGTACATAATCTTCTTTTATTTTCACATACATAGCTAGTGTACAAATTATTTTTGTAAAAATGATTTCAAAAATCTTTTGTGTAAAGCTTGTGTAAATATTTTCGTATCAAAATTATGTATATAGTACAAAATTTTTCCAAAATGTTTTGAAAATCAAAAGTTTGCAAAAATCTTGTGTAAATGTGTGTAAATACCTTTTTGCAAAACTTGCACTTCATACATCATCATTCATGATTTCAAAACATTTTTCAAAAATTTGGCATGATTGTAAAATATTGTGTAAATAAGCATCTTTCTGTACATATGTATATAGTTTTTCTTGGATGATAGTTGACATTTAAACTAGCCTGGAATCAAATTGAGCAATGGAGCTTGATTAAGATCTTAATCCACCTAATTCTAAGAGGAACCTTATAGGGCTTAGGTTTAAGACTTTTCAGGTCCATGGTGACTTAATTCTTTGAGTCCACTAGGCTATGTTCACATGTCATCTCAATGAGCCTAAGTAGAGCACTTAACAACAACACATGACTCATATAGATTATTGCTTTACTTGGACACCAGCACTATGCACCGAGCTCTCTACGGATGAGATGGTGAGGAGGCAGTCTTCCTTGGCTTGGGGTAGCATATGAGGGTAGTACTTCTAGGCGGAACCTCTCTTCTTCTTATAGTGAGGGAAGTGCGTCTCAACTTGGTCTGGTTGCCATGAGGTCTAACGACGGGAGTTGTGGGTTGCAATAAAGCTTCAAAAGAGGGATAGTCTACTGGCTCAAGAGGAAAAACTCCTTGTATATATGCTGCACATGTATATGTTGTATAGATGCACTCGAAAAAAAAAATGTGCAAAAAGAAAAGAACTCCAAAAAAGTGGTGGGTCTGAGAGAAAATGATAACCCCACCGGAGTATGTATATAAGTGCAATAAGCAAAGCTTGGTTTCATGATCCACCTGTTGTAGCTTGCAGCAGGGAGACTTGGCTACACTGGTCAAGCTCCCAAGGGTACTTGGCTACACTGGCCTTGACCCATTCTCTTCTTCCCCCTCTTCTCGAGCCGGTTGTACTTGAACTTAGAAGGGAATACCCCGCTCCTCGAGGAAAGAGTGGCCAGATCGAGGTCATAGAGTTACCTTGTTGGGGAGGGTTGTCAGGTTGCCATTTCTGAGGTGGAGAGCTTAGACCTCACTTTCACAGGACAAGGAAAGATTCATGGTCTTCAGGGTTTGTGATTGATGACTTGTTCTGATCTGGAGCATTGAGGAGTCTTGACTATAGATTAGTGGAACTTAGAGGCTGTTAGGTTTTAAGCTTAAGTCTAAATAAGGTTCCGACACATTAATAATCCAAAGATCTGATTGAGCTCCATATCTCAATTTAATGAAGGCAAGTTTAATAATCAACCTTGATCCATGTACATCCTCTTTTTCTTTTTCTTTCTTTCTTTTTCACTTCTTTTTCAAATAAGTGTTTGCTAAGGGACTAGCAAAGTATAGTATAGGGGGGTGATGAATACCCATTCATCACTCTTTATTCTCATATTTTAGCTACAAAAACCTATGCAAATACATGTAGATATGTGTAAATAGGAATCATTAGCAAAAGCATGCATTTTATAAAAATCTATAATTAGCATGTTTTTGTGCAAAAATAAAAGAATAAAGATTAAAAAGAAAAAGAGGGAAATATTTAGAATAAATATTGAGCAACCTAACCCAAGGGAGGGCTCAGCATGGGCCTGACCGCATAAAAGCCAAGTAGAGGGAGATAGGGGCTCATGTGTATAGATTTTTGTAAATAAATAAAATTATATTTTCCTCACCCAAAAATATGCTTGTACATATTTTGTATATATTTGGAAACTATTAAAAACAAAATAAAAATCTAAAAATCAAAAATTCAAAAATGTCCTTTCACCATGTACATAGACCATGCCTCCTTATGTATTTAACCGTGTGAATAAATTTATTTATTTTCAAAACTTTTTGTAAATATTCTATGTTATATATTGTAAATAAAATAAATAAAAAGAAACAAAACAAAAAATTCAAATAAAAATAACAAAATTAAAAATACAAAAATATATTGTACATATGCCAAGTATATATTGTACATAACTAGTTATTTCACCTATGTATATAAATAATAAAAATAAAATAAAAATATCCTTTTATTCCTCATTTTATTCTATAAATAAATAAAATATAAAATAGGAATAAAATTGTATAGAAATAACTAATTAAAAATCAAAATTAAAAGCCCTATATTGTACATATACCTATATATAGCCCTATTATGTAAATACCTTATTTTTATTTTGAAAAATTAATTAAAATCACCAAAAAATAGAAAAAATTAAAACAAAAATATTTTATGTTTTGAGTTTTTAATAATTCGGCCATTTCCTATTTTATTTCGAATTTTCAAATCAATTATGGCGTGGCCTCTCCTGATTGGTCCACGGGGGATGTTGACCCCCCGGTCAACTCCCCCCCTTGGACCACAGAATTGCGGATCTGATTTCCGACCCGATTTCTCAACCTTTCCGCGAACAGATCCGATCTCCATTAACCCAAACCCCGGGCTCCATTTGTTCCTTAATCATCCCTAATCCACGCCCGACTGATAGCCTTGGGATCCGCGCTCCGAGCTTCACGCCCGACTCCCATCTAGCCGGACCCCTAGCTGTATATAGTCTGAGCTCCGCCCCCGTTTTCACGCATCTTTGGCTCTCCACCCTTCATCCCGTGACCTCCACAACATCCCTTGAGGTGACAGCTCTCGATTGCCCGTGTCACAGTGAGGAGGGGGTGGCCGGACCACTGATCCGGCGGCGTAGCGCCGCCGTGCTCCGCCCAGTGCAGGAGCTCGAGCCTCAGGACCAGACGACCTTCGAGGCCACGACCGGGAGCTACCTCAGCTCCAGCCTAGTCTACTTCGCCACGCAGGTAACCTTCTAGCTTTCCCATTTAGCCTAATTTCGAGTTTGCCCCAAATCGTAGCTCCGCCGTATTCCGTTGATTCCGACCACCTCGAGCATCATTTCGATCATCGGAACCCACATTCACCATCGCCTTTCCCCCACGCACCTTCTCCGCCCCTTCGTTCAACCCAGCTCGCACAGGAGCTGGGGTTCGAGCTCCACCGTCTGTCGCTCGCCGGAGCTCGCTCATCCCGACGCATCGACCACCTTCACGCCGCCTCACCGGGTCGAGGTATTTTGCCCTCGACCCGCGAAGCTTTTGAGCTATCTTGCAGGTCCAGAGGAGGCCATCTGAGGCTTCCCTACATCCAGGCCAGAAGCTTCCCTCCGCCGACCTCGCCGGAGCCCCTCCAGGGCTCGGCTGGGCCATCGGAGGCCACCACCAGCTGCGGGACTCCATCGCGGACCTGTTCCGATCTTCAGAGGCAGCAGAGGAGGACCATCGCGCTCGCACGAGGCCGGCGAAGCTCGCCGGCCAACTGTTCTTCCAGGATCCTCGAGCACCGTCTGATCGCCCTCAGCTCCCCAGTTCGCATCGTGACCATCCATCCATCGAGGAGCAGCCACCGCTTCATCAGTCAGAGGGACGATCTGGACCATTAGCGCAGAGAGAGAGGCACTAGCACCTGAGGTCGTTAGATCTTCCACGTGCCCTCCTCTGAGACGTCGATCAGGCCCACGTGCGGAAGGAGAGAGGCGCCCGTCGTCCAGGACCGTTAGATCAGCCACGCGTCCATCATCCAGCCGTCGACGTAATAAAGGGTTAAATTACCGTAGGCCCCCTCTTAGTTTATGCTTTACGTCTCAGTCCTGTAAATATTTTGCATACTTTATTTACGTTGGGTTATTTGCACATTGGACCTTATGCTTTAGTTTATTTGTATTTATGCCCCTGTTTGTGTGAGCCACGTGCGTCGTCACGTGTATATTTGGTGTAATTGCAACTTTAGTCCTGTAGTTCTGGATGTTCTTTAATGAATGAGAACTTTTTGGTAATTGCATATATGCCCCTGTGAGTGTTTTAATTCCGCATGTGCGTCTTTTAGTGGGATATTTGCATAACAGCCCCTGGACTTTTTGGTACGAGTTACCAAAAGGTCCTCGGACTTGTTTTTCTTACCAAAAGGTCCCTGAGTGCCCCAGGCACGCGCCGCGCGCGTGACTTGCTGGGAAAATTGCACCTGGACCCCCAGAACTTCGGGTATTTGCACTTTCGTCCCTGTGCACAGTGCCCTCTTTTGATTTTTGAATAAAATATCGAATCACCTCCAAATTCGATGAAAATTTGACACATGGCTCCTGCCATGTTGTAGGATTTTTGAGAATTTTTGAGGACATTTTTGATTTGATTTGTTATTTTTAAAAATTCAAAAACCTCTATTTTAGCTATTGTTTAGAATTAAAAATCCCAAAAAAATATAAAAACCCCCTCAAAAATTCCACAAAAATTAGGTACTGTTTCTTTTGTGTTTCTTGATTTTCTAGCCAATTCTGGCTATTTTTCATTGAGTAAAAACCCTAAAAATTCAAAAACACTTAAAAACTCATAAAAATTCTAGTAAATAATCTAAAAACCCAAAAACAATAATTTTGGTGCTTAAATTTTCCTAGTTTTCTCTAGTATACAGGAAAATTACCTCCAGGTCCCTCTGAGATACTTAGATGTTTTATCTTTGGATTTTGGGCCTGGCTGGACAGTGCCTTGCATTTTCAGTACTGTTTGATTTTTAGAAAATAAAATACACCTTATAAAAATCCCAAAAATTCACCAAAAACACTAAAAAACCTAAAAAACGTAAAAACATTTTTATTTGAAACTTTGCTTGATTTTTGATGCATTGAATAAATTGCTAAAGTGTGCTTGTCTTTGCTTTCTTTTATTTTCTTCACATTTAAAAATCCAAAAAAAAAATATTAAAATTATTAAAAACCACTAAAAACATTTTGCCTTTATTTTACTTTATTTTTACTACTTCGTAGGCCTTTGGCCAACCCATGCTCCTTGTGTTCGACCCTGGGTGCTATACCAGGTTAATCTCATAGCTGGACCGCTTTGCCTTGTTTGATTGATCTTCGATTTATTCTGTGGTCCGATTTTTTTTTTGATATACTTAGTCTGAGTGATTGAGGTCGCAACGACCAATTTTGTACCTTTACCTTAGTCACTTAGACGGTTATCAGAATGGCGCCGTTGCCGGGGAGCACGGCTTAGTAGTTCTTTTCGTTTTATTTTATTTTCGCTTTTTGTTTTCGCGGCTTTTTGCGGCTCTTCGGAGCTCGCGGCTTTTCGCGGCTTTTGTATCTATTTTCTTTTTGTTTTATTTTGATTTATTTTGATTTTCTTTTATTTTTATTTTTGTTTTTTTGTGTGTTTATTTTATTTTCCATTTTTGCATATATACCCTCACTTTTATTTTCATTTCTTTTTCTGCATTATTTGATTATTCTTGCTGGTCTGACCACTCTTCTCTTCTTCTTGCGAGGGCCCGAGGACCGCGGAGGCGACTTTCGAGGAGCCGGCGCAACCGAGGAACTTGGAGGCGGCTTCTTTCTCTACGAAGCCGCAGGAGAGAGCAAGAGAGAGTTGAGTGGTGTGAGGTTAGATTAGGTTTTTAGTTTTATTCATATTATTATTGTAATAATACAGGGACAGGACTTGGACACTTTTGGACTTGTGACCATAGCGGGTCTGTTTCGCCGAGCACCGGTGTGCTCGGGGGACCCATTAGGACCTTCGCGGCTTTTTCGCGGTTTTCTTCGCGGCTTTATTTTTTCTTTCTTACTGTCTTTTCCGGTTTTTCGTGGTTTTGCTCGAGCCCCTAGATTTAGGACTTTCTGGTGAATGTGCCGTAATTGGTAGGATCCACACACATAATTGCATATCTGTTCCTATAGACCGTAATTGGACCTACTTAAAAACAATAATAAAAATAACCGACTCGCTAGCCTCCGTAGCCTACGTGCCGTAGCCCGTCCTGTAAAGCGCTTACTCCTACCCCCGATTTGTCGGACAGAGGAGGGACGGGCCAAGATCGGACTCTTTGGCTTGGAGGTCGGTGACCGGTTAGACGGTTCTTCGCTAGAAGTCGCTCGTCTAGGACTCGGTTTTACCGCTGCATCATTTAGGTTAGTTTTAATTCTGTCTTTATTTTATGCGCGGATCATATTGCATGTAGAGAGCTGGAGGCAGGTACGCATTTCTGACTTTGCATGCATCATTGATTTCTCGTGCATCGGCTTTTTCGACTTCTCCCCTCTGTTTTGGACTTAATAATCAGGAGAATCGAAAAATTCGTTAGGCCTTTTGTTTGCATTGAAAAAGACTAAAAAAGTGAAAACCATAAAATTGGGACTGCTAATCTTATTGATCTAAAAACCGCTCACCCTAAAAACTTTGTCTTGGGGAGAGCAACCCCCTCATTGATTGGTTTGGATGCGCGAGAGAGTGACCCGCACCCTAGGTAGAGCCCCCCGTTGCTAAACCCGACTGATTACCGACTCTTCCGTGCGGGCCAGTCGGTTGGGTTAGCATCGGATATCCCAACAGGTCACGTAAGCGCTCTGATATTTGTGTGTTCACCAAAATAAAATCGACAAGATAATTTGACCGAACTTTCACGGTCTTCAGCTCGCGTTGCGTTGGTGAACCGGGGGTTTGTTTTTAGATCATAATTTTTCCAGATCTCATCCGCCCTACTCACCAGATCAAGATGATGGGTAGACGATCTCTTAGCAGCCTCTGGTTGCACCGCTTTCGGGCGCGTCTACTTCCTCATCTAGGTTGGCTCGCGAGAGCTCAGACCCGCTCTCCGAGCCCGAGTACGACTCCACCCTGTTCCCCCTCGATCCCCTTTCTGACCTTCCTGAGAGACACAAGCCCGAGGAGAGATTGATACATTTGACAGCACCTGAGTTGGGCTCGTTTGATTTTGCAGACGTCGACATGGCCGGAGCCTGCAGTTCCGATGATCACTCCCGTCAGCCAGAGCATATTGTACTAGACCAGGGAGCGATCAACTCCACCCTGATCGCATCACTCGATACAGTCCAGCAGCAGCTCCGCGATCAGGGGGCATTTATGATTGAGATGAGAGAGAGTTGGAGAGGCTCAGAGCAGAGCGAGACCAGCAGAGCGAGCCCGAGGAGCCCGATGATGCACAGGCACGAGCCACAGCAGCAGCAGCAGCAGCCGTGGCTGCCGCCGCAGCGGCAGCAGCCGCGGGAGGAGCAGGACCACCGAGACCGATGCGGGAGTTGCACAACCCCGGATCTACACTGATGCACCAGCTATCGTGGGGGACTTCAAATTCCCCCCGAACACCTTGCAGATGCTTCCTCGGTTTCATGGACTTGCCACAGAGGAGCCCCACCTCCACCTCCAGGAGTATTTGATGATTTGCAGCACTGTCCACGACAGGCATGTGGACCAGGACACGATCCGGATGATAGCCTTCCCGTTTTCACAGGCAGATAGAGCAGCCACCTGGCTGAAGCACCTTGGGAGGTTTGTTTATACCTGGGAGCAGCTCCGCACCGAGTACTTGAACAAGTACTATCCACTCGGGCGGACGAATGCAGCGAGGGCCCTGATCAGCAACTTCTCCATGTTCCCCAACGAGCAGTTTCACGAGGCATGGGAGAGGTTCCGAGAGCTTCTGGACAGATGCCCACACCACGACATCACGAAGCCGAACCTTGTGCAGAGCTTCTTCAGCGGGTTGTCACCAGAGCTACAGGGCCTGGTGAATGCTTCTTGTGGCGGGTCCTATTTCGCCAAGGACCACGACCAGGTCTGGGCCATCTTTGAGGAGATGGCAGAGAACTATATGGTGATGTCCCAGACCCGGCTCTATACTCAGAAGACCCAGCCACATCAGCCAGGACCCGTGCAGTACCAGAGGATCGCACGGGTAGATGCAGGTCCATCCAGTTCGTCCGCAGCCGCAGCAGCACAGGCAGAGTCATCAGCTGCGGACATGGGTATCATCAGCGAGAAGTTGGATCGCATGGAGCTGATCGAGAAGAAGCAGTGCCAGAGTATCACGCAGATGGAGCAGATGGCACAGGTTCTGAGCGACATGAAGACACAGCTCATGTGTCTCCAGGAGGCACAGACGGCTTCTCAGCCCCGTCTTCAGTCGCGAGGCGACGCCGGCAGCAGCAGCAGCTCGTCCCAGCGCTCCAGCACTCCAGTGCAGCCTAGACAGGTTCACCTTGTACAGGCGGAGCCGTACCAGTAGCCGCAGCCCACCTACCAGTCCCCACCATCTCCAGAGATGCCGATGGTGGTCTACCAGCCGGACCAGCCTCTGGCAGTACTCCCGCCAGCCCCCTGTGATGCCGAGCCGTTGATGGATGTCAACGGGATTTGGTACAACCGCCCCCAGCCTGGGATCCGACGAGACCATCCCAGATTCAGGTGGGGGAGTGGTGGTGCCCAGCCCCAGCAGCAGCCGTCAGGACAGGGAGGGCAGTACTCCCAGAAGAGAGACCAGCACCAGCCGCAGCAGCAGCCCCCAGCGTATCAGCAGCAGTCATCCTACGGTCCTCATCCCTATCAGCAGCAGGGACAGCCTTGGAGACGTGAGCAGCAGGCTCACCAGAGATATCAGCAGCACCCTCCATCCTACCCCTCTTATCCATCGCAGCAGTTCCAGCAGCCTCACCCACAGAAAGGCCACCCGTCGGGCTCCCACGAGAGCCCCGCTTTGGATGACATCGCCCGCCTCCTCACGGACCAGCAGGCCACATTTAGACGGGAGATGGACGAGTTCCGCCAGGAGATGCGGGACCTGGTGAGAGGGAAGGCCGCCATACCAGCCCAGATAGAGCCGAATCCGAACAACCTCAAGAGGAAATCTGAGCAGGTAGTACATACTGAGTTAGCCACTCCTAGTGACCCATTTGATGATACTTCTTCGGATCTATTTGATGCTGATTTTGTCACACTTAGGAGCGGTGGGACCCCAGCAGGCGGCGGTGCCTCATCTGAGCTTCATCCCGAGGCGCCACAGGAGGAGGAGGAGAGCGGTACTGAGGCCGCTCCAGACGATGACGGTGGCACTGAGGCCACCAAGGATGCTGATCCCACCGGCGGTACTGAGGCCGCCACTTCACCAGATCTAGGAGGTGGTACTGATGCCACCCATTCAGCCGAGCCCGCCAGCGGTACTGATGCCGCACGACGCCTACCAGCAGCAGCAGCAGAGCAGCCAGCCCGTGGTGGTACTGAGGCCACCGGTGTTTGTACAGACAGTGATGTTGTTTTTCCTCGTGTTCATGTATCTCGGAACTCTGCTATGAATAAAGGAAAAGGTTTACTTTCTTCTGGTCCCACTGTGGTGCATGATGTATGTGTGGATCCGGTCCTTGAACCGTCTAGACCTTTTCTTAGTCCTTCATCTGAGAAGGACCCAGTGATCCCCTTCCCTAGAGCCCTTCAGATGGGGAATGGGAAGCAAAAAGAAAATCCCAAAAAGAGAGAGCTTGAGGAGTTCAGCAAGAGCATGATTGATCGATTCCATATCCAGCTGACCCTCCAGGAGGCTTTGCAGCACATCCCCCTTCTCCAGCGATCTTTGAGAGAGAGGACTACAGTCAGGAGGAGAAGGAGGAACCACACTTCAGAGATCCATGTGCTGACCAAAGCCATGTGCTTCGCGATCCAGAACCGACTGCCAGCCAAGAGGCCAGATTCAGGGGCCCCGTATGTCAGATGCCAGATCAGTGAGCAGAGGTTCGACCGTACTCTCCTAGATAGCGGATCGTCGATTAACCTTCTTCCGGCAGCCTTTCTCGACCGCTTCGAGTTGGGCACTCTTCGACAGAGCAGGACAGTCCTTCAGTTCGCTGATCGATCTGTCAAGAGGCCAAAGGGGTTATTACGAGACGTTATCGTCACTATTCAGGGCCTGTAATTCCCCGTGGACTTCGTAGTGTTGGACATGGAGATCCCTGAGTCAGTGGTCGATACCCCCATCATCCTTGGTCGTCCGTTCTTGGCCACAGCCAAGGCGGTGACTGATCATGATAGCGGGAAGGTGTACTTTCGCGTCCAGGGCGAGAGTATACAAATAGAGACGGTCGAGGACTATAGAGCCAGATTCAGATCCCGCTCAGATGCGAGTACCGATTCAGAGCAGCTGACAGACGCAGAGCCAGACATCCACCAGGACTGTGATTTTGTGATCACAGATGATGAGGCAGCTTGGGCAGACCTTGAGACACAGACCACCCTCTCACTTTCAGACACAGCTGATGCAGAGATGACAGCAGAGGAGAGTCTGGAGAGCACAGACCTGGTTCAGAATACCATTGAGGCAGCAGAGCCGGTCCTTGATCGCAGCACGATGATTAGTGATGGTGGTGCTGAGGCCACCTTGTTTTCCGGTGGTACTGATGCCACCGCTTCTGATGCAGATCCCTCGGATTCAGAGTCTGATTGGGCCGATTGTTATGATCAGATGCCAGACCTGAGTCTATCTGAGCCTATAGATGAGGAGGAGGTAGAGGCAGAGCAGACCAGAGACAGTGCAGTTGAGCCGCCTTCCCCCGATCCAGTTTGCGAGAGTACGCTTTCACTTTCCCAGGCAGATTTGGCCGACCTTGCAGCTTTCACTCAGTTTCTTCCGCAGCCAGATTTGCCGGCACCCAACATTCCAGAGCTGAAGCCGCTCCCTACTTCGTTGAAGTATCGATTCCTTGCAGGCGAGCCAGAGATGTACCCAGTCATCATCTCCGCCGAGTTGACTGGAGAGCAGGAATCCCGTTTGATGGGGGTTCTTGAAAAGAACCGCAAGGCGATCGGATGGAGCGTAGCGGATCTCCATGGGATTAGTCCATCAGTGTGCTCCCACCATATCTATCTCGAGGAAGGGGCGAAGCCGTCGCGTGAGTTCCAGCGGCGTCTTAATCCCAACCTGAGAGAGGTTGTGATGAAGGAAATATCAAAGTGGTGGGGTGCAGGTTTTATTTATCCCATTTCCGACTCCAAGTGGGTCAGCCCCTTGCATGTGGTGCCCAAGAAGACGGGCATCACGACTGTGATCAGTGAGTCGGGAGAGGAGATCGCTACACGAGTACCCACCTCTTGGAGGGTTTGTGTTGACTACAGGAGACTCAACCAAGCCACCAAGAAGGACCATTTCCCCCTGCCTTTTATTAACCAGATCATTGAGAGACTGGCAGGGAAGAGCCATTATTGCTTCCTGGATGGGTACTCGGGCTACAACCAAGTAGCCATCGCTCCTGAGGATCAGGAGAAGACCACCTTTACCTGTCCCTTCGGCACATATGCTTTTCGACGCATGCCATTTGGGTTATGCAATGCCCCTGCGACGTTTCAGAGGTACATGATGTCGATATTCTCGGACATGGTAGGGGAGTGCTTGGAGGTCTTCATGGATGATTTCTCGATCTACGGCGACAGATTTGATTCTTGTCTTGACTGCCTAGATCGAGTACTCCAGTGATGTATTGAGTATCACTTGGTGCTATCTTGGGAGAAGAGTCACTTTATGGTGACTCAAGGGACGGTGCTTGGCCATATCATCTCCAACAGGGGTATGGAGGTTGATCCGGCCAAGGTTGATGTCATTAGGAAACTCACACCGCCGTCCAATCTGAGGCACTTACGGTCATTTCTGGGGCACGTTGGATTTTATCGGAGGTTTATTCAGGATTTCAGCAGGATTGCCCGGTCGTTGACCGACCTCTTGACGAAAGACACCGAGTTCCTTGTCGATGACAAGTGTCTTTCGTCGTTTGCTACTCTCCAGCAGTGTGTGATTGAGGCTCCTGTCCTCCAGCCGCCTGATTGGTCTCTCCCATTCGAGATCATGACGGACGCCTCCGATTTTGCCGTAGGGGCAGTGCTGGGACAGAGGAGGGATGGAGTGCCATTTGCTATACACTATGCTAGCCGCACATTGGATTCCGCCCAGCGGAATTACACAGTCACAGAGAAGGAGATGCTAGCAGTAGTGTTTGCCCTGGATAAGTTCAGATCATATATCATCGGATCTAGAGTGACTTTGTTTACAGATCACACCGCCATCAGGTACCTCATGGCAAAGAAGGATGCCAAGGCCAGATTGACTAGATGGATCCTTCTACTCCAGGAGTTCGACATTGAGATTAAGGATAAGCCTGGAGTCAAGAATGTGGTGGCGGATCATCTCTCCCGATTAGAGCAGCCTGAGGATTCTGAGCAGATTGACCCTATTAGAGATACCTTCCCAGATGAGGTGATCCTTGTTGTCGCCTCGCTCCCATGGTACGCCGATATTGTGAACTTTCTCGTTGCTGGGAAAGTCCCACAAGATTGGCCCAGGCAGAGGCTTGAGACTTTCCTTGCGAAGGCCAAGTCCTACCATTGGGAGGATCCCATCCTTTACCACGAGGGAGGGGATAGCGTCTGGCGTCGGTGTATTCCTCAGGAGGAACACCATAGCGTCCTCACTTACTGCCACAAGCTTGAGGCAGGAGGACATCATTCTGGGAGGAGAACGGCACAGAAAGTGCTCCAATCCAGCTTGTGGTGGCCTACCCTCTTCAAGGACTCAGATGAGTTCGTGAAGAGGTGTACTGACTGTCAGAGGATGGGCACTTGTGGACAGCGTGATATGATGCCGATGCAGCCCATTCACTTCTGTGAGGTTTTTGACGCATGGGGCATCGATTTCATGGGTCCACTCCCTAAGAGTCAGGGATTTGAGTACATTCTGTTGGCAGTAGATTATGTGAGTCGTTGGGTGGAGGCTATCCCCGCCCGAGCCGCTGATGCGAGGACAGTTTGCAGATTTTTGAGGAAGCACATCATCACGCGGTTCGGGGTTCCACGAGTTCTGATTTCTGATGGGGGATCTCACTTCATCAACGACCAGGTGAAGGCACTTGCTAGCGAGTTCGGCATAGACCATCGGGTTGCTACACCTTACCATCCACAGACGAATGGTCTAGCTGAAGTGTCGAATAGGGAGATCAAGACTATTCTGCAGAAAGTCGTCCGCCCTGACCGAAAGAATTAGTCACAGCTTTTGGACTCGGTCTTGTGGGCATATAGGACGTCTTTCAAGACACCTTTGGGCACATCTCCCTTTCGCCTCGTATATGGCAAGCCATGCCATTTACCTGTTGAGCTGAGGCACAAGTCACTTTGGGCAGTTACAGATATACTTATGGATCCAGATGGTATGGGAGACCAGAGGAGGGCAGAGCTAGCTGCCCTGGAGGAGCTTAGAGATGCAGCTTTCTCAAGCAGCTTACATTATAAGGAGAAAGTCAAGGAGTGGCATGATTCTCATATCAGCCACAAGCATTTTGAGATTGGACAGAGAGTATGGCTGTTTGATGCGAGGCTGAGATTATTTCCAGGGAAGCTATAGAGCAAATGGAAAGGACCTTATCTGGTTCGGAAGGTACACGACAACGGTAGCATCGACATATCTGAGTTGTCTTCTGAGAGTACCTTCCGAGTGAACGGCCAGCGGCTCAAGCCATTTCTAGATCATGAGCCGCGGGTTGTTGATATTGCCCCTATTCATTTTGCGTGAGATGTGGTCTTTGACTCACATCTAATGCATCTCACGCCTGAGTTTCACTGATCTTCCGCTGTATATAGATCCAGATGTCCATATCATCACATTCTTTAGTCCCACATCCCTTTCTCCATCTTGTGATTATGCTATACTTAGGGTGCACTTTACCCTAAGTATAGGGGGGGATGTGAGACCTTTCGGGTATTTCTTTTGTTTATGTCTACCCCTGTTTTGCTGCCTTTACTTAGGGGCATTTCACCCTAAGTTTAGGGGGGGTAGACCCTGTACATTCTCCACTCGGTTTTCCCTTCGTGTACAGCCTGCTATACTTAGGATTACTTGATCCTAAGTATAGGGGGAAGACCTGAGTCCCTCTTGACTTTTCATTTCCCTTTTGTATAGCCCTTCTTTTCACTTCCCTATACATAGCACGAGTTATGTCTTCTTCATCGCTCTTGACTCTGAGGACATCGTTCGAGCTAAGTATAGGGGGGTGTGTATATATTTCATATATACTTTAGCCATAACTCGTACTTTGTGTGAGTGTGTTAATAAATAAAATGGCTAAAAATCACAAAAATTAAAAAATTTTCATGTACATAATCTTCTTTTATTTGCACATACATAGCTAGTGTACAAATTATTTTTGTAAAAATGATTTCAAAAATCTTTTGTGTAAAGTTTGTGTAAATATTTTCGTATCAAAATTATGTATATAGTACAAAATTTTTCCAAAATGTTTTGAAAATCAAAAGTTTGCAAAAATCTTGTGTAAATGTGTGTAAATACCTTTTTGCAAAACTTGCACTTCATGCATCATCATTCATGATTTCAAAACATTTTTCAAAAATTTGGCATGATTGTAAAATATTGTGTAAATAAGCATCTTTCTGTACATATGTATATAATTTTTCTTGGATGATAGTTGACATTTAAACTAGCCTGGAATCAAATTGAGCAATGGAGCTTGATTAAGATCTTAATCCACCTAATTCTAAGAGGAACCTTATAGGGCTTAGGTTTAAGGCTTTTCAGGTCCATGGTGACTTAATTCTTTGAGTCCACTAGGCTATGTTCACATGTCATCTCAATGAGCCTAAGTAGAGCACTTAACAACAACACATGACTCATATAGATTATGGCTTTACTTGGACACCAGCACTATGCACCGAGCTCTCTACGGATGAGATGGTGAGGAGGCAGTCTTCCTTGGCTTGGGGTAGCATATGAGGGTAGTACTTCTAGGCGGAACCTCTCTTCTTCTTATAGTGAAGGAAGTGCGTCTCAACTTGGTCTGGTTGCCATGAGGTCTAACGACGGGAGTTGTGGGTTGCAATAAAGCTTCAAAAGAGGGATAGTCTACTGGCTCAAGAGGAAAAACTCCTTGTATATATGCTGCACATGTATATGTTGTATAGATGCACTCGAAAAAAAATGTGCAAAAAGAAAAGAACTCCAAAAAAGTGGTGGGTCTGAGAGAAAATGATAACCCCACCGGAGTATGTATATAAGTGCAATAAGCAAAGCTTGGTTTCATGATCCACCTGTTGTAGCTTGCAGCAGGGAGACTTGGCTACACTGGTCAAGCTCCCAAGGGTACTTGGCTACACTGGCCTTGACCCATTCTCTTCTTCCCCCTCTTCTCGAGCCGGTTGTACTTGAACTTAGAGGGGAATACCCCGCTCCTCGAGGAAAGAGTGGCCAGATCGAGGTCATAGAGTTACCTTGTTGGGGAGGGTTGTCAAGTTGCCATTTCTGAGGTGGAGAGCTTAGACCTCACTTTCACAGGACAAGGAAAGATTCATGGTCTTCAGGGTTTGTGATTGATGACTTGTTCTGATCTGGAGCATTGAGGAGTCTTGACTATAGATTAGTGGAACTTAGAGGCTGTTAGGTTTTAAGCTTAAGTCTAAATAAGGTTCCGACACATTAATAATCCAAAGATCTGATTGAGCTCCATATCTCAATTTAATGAAGGCAAGTTTAATAATCAACCTTGATCCATGTACATCCTCTTTTTCTTTTTCTTTCTTTCTTTTTCACTTCTTTTTCAAATAAGTGTTTGCTAAGGGACTAGCAAAGTATAGTATAGGGGGGTGATGAATACCCATTCATCACTCTTTATTCTCATATTTTAGCTACAAAAACCTATGCAAATACATGTAGATATGTGTAAATAGGAATCATTAGCAAAAGCATGCATTTTATAAAAATCTATAATTAGCATGTTTTTGTGCAAAAATAAAAGAATAAAGATTAAAAAGAAAAAGAGGGAAATATTTAGAATAAATATTGAGCAACCTAACCCAAGGGAGGGCTCAGCATGGGCCTGACCGCATAAAAGCCAAGTAGAGGGAGATAGGGGCTCATGTGTATAGATTTTTGTAAATAAATAAAATTATATTTTCCTCACCCAAAAATATGCTTGTACATATTTTGTATATATTTGGAAACTATTAAAAACAAAATAAAAATCTAAAAATCAAAAATTCAAAAATGTCCTTTCACCATGTACATAGACCATGCCTCCTTATGTATTTAACCTTGTGAATAAATTTATTTATTTTCAAAACTTTTTGTAAATATTCTATGTTATATATTGTAAATAAAATAAATAAAAAGAAACAAAACAAAAAATTCAAATAAAAATAACAAAATTAAAAATACAAAAATATATTGTACATATGCCAAGTATATATTGTACATAACTAGTTATTTCACCTATGTATATAAATAATAAAAATAAAATAAAAATATCCTTTTATTCCTCATTTTATTCTATAAATAAATAAAATATAAAATAGGAATAAATTTGTATAAAAATAACTAATTAAAAATCAAAATTAAAAACCCTATATTGTACATATACCTATATATAGCCCTATTATGTAAATACCTTATTTTTATTTTGAAAAATTAATTAAAATCACCAAAAAATAGAAAAAATTAAAACAAAAATATTTTATGTTTTGAGTTTTTAATAATTCGGCCATTTCCTATTTTATTTCGAATTTTCAAATCAATTATGGCGTGGCCTCTCCTGATTGGTCCACGGGCGATGTTGACCCCCCGGTCAACTCCCCCCCTTGGACCACAGAATTGCGGATCTGATTTCCGACCCGATTTCTCAACCTTTCCGCGAACAGATCCGATCTCCATTAACCCAAACCCTGGGCTCCATTTGTTCCTTAATCATCCCTGATCCACGCCCGACTGATAGCCTTGGGATTCGCGCTCCGAGCTTCACGCCCGACTCCCATCTAGCCGGACCCCTAGCTGTATATAGTCTGAGCTTTGCCCCCGTTTTCACGCATCTTTGGCTCTCCACCCTTCATCCCGTGACCTCCACAGCATCCCTTGAGGTGACAGCTCTCGATTGCCCGTGTCGCAGTGAGGAGGGGGTGGCCGGACCACTGATCCGGCGACGTAGCGCCGCCATGCTCCGCCCAGTGCAGGAGCTCGAGCCTCAGGACCAGACGACCTTCGAGGCCACGACCGGGAGCTACCTCAGCTCCAGCCTAGTCTACTTCGCCACCCAGGTAACCTTCTAGCTTTCCCATTTAGCCTAATTTCGAGTTTGCCCCAAATCGTAGCTCTGCCGTATTCCGTTGATTCCGACCACCTCGAGCATCATTTCGATCATCGGAACCCACGTTCACCATCGCCTTTCCCCCACGCACCTTCTCCGCCCCTTCGTTCAACCCAGCTCGCACAGAAGCTGGGGTTCGAGCTCCACCGTCCGTCGCTCGCCGGAGCTCGCTCATCCCGACGCATCGACCACCTTCACGCCGCCTCACCGGGTCGAGGTGTTTTGCCCTCGACCCGCGAAGCTTTTGAGCTATCTTGCAGGTCCAGAGGAGGCCATCTGAGGCTTCCCTACATCCAGGCCAGAAGCTTCCCTCCGCCGACCTCGCCGGAGCCCCTCCAGGGCTCGGCTGGGCCATCGGAGGCCACCACCAGCTGCGGGACTCCATCGCGGACCTGTTCCGATCTTCAGAGGCAGCAGAGGAGGACCATCGCGCTCGCACGAGGCCGGCGAAGCTCGCCGGCCAACTGTTCTTCCAGGATCCTCGAGCACCGTCCGATCGCCCTCAGCTCCCCAGTTCGCATCGTGACCATCCATCCATCGAGGAGCAACCACTGCTTGATCAGTCAGACGGATGATCTGGACCGTTAGCGCAGAGAGAGAGGCACCAACACCTGAGGCCGTTAGATCTTCCACGTGCCCTCCTCTGAGACGTCGATCAGGCCCACGTGCGGAAGGAGAGAGGCGCCCGTCGTCCAGGACAGTTAGATCAGCCACGCGTCCATCATCCAGCCGTCGACGTAATAAAGGGGTAAATTACCGTAGGCCCCCTCTTAGTTTATGCTTTACGTCTCAGTCCTGTAAATATTTTGCATACTTTATTTACGTTGGGTTATTTGCACATTGGACCTTATGCTTTAGTTTATTTGTATTTATGCCCCTGTTTGTGTGAGCCACGTGCGTCGTCACGTGTATATTTGGTGTAATTGCAACTTTGGTCCTGTAGTTCTGGATGTTCTTTAATGAATGAAAACTTTTTGGTAATTGCATATATGCCCCTGTGAGTGTTTTAATTCCGCATGTGCATCTTTTAGTGGGATATTTGCATAACAGCCCCTGGACTTTTTGGTACGAGTTACCAAAAGGTCCTCGGACTTGTTTTTCTTACCAAAAGGTCCCTGAGTGCCCCAGGCACGCGCCGCGCGCGTGACATGCTGGGAAAATTGCACCTGGACCCCCAGAACTTCGGGTATTTGCACTTTCGTCCCTGTGCACAGTGCCCTCTTTTGATTTTTGAATAAAATATCGAATCACCTCCAAATTCGATGAAAATTTGACACATGGCTCCTACCATGTTGTAGGATTTTTGAGAATTTTTGAGGACATTTTTTATTTTATTTGTTATTTTTAAAAATTCAAAAACCTCTATTTTAGCTACTGTTTAGAATTAAAAATCCCAAAAAAATATAAAAACCCCCTCAAAAATTCCACAAAAATTAGGTACTGTTTCTTTTGTGTTTCTTGATTTTCTATCCAATTTTGGCTATTTTTCATTGAGTAAAAACCCTAAAAATTAAAAAACACTTAAAAACTCATAAAAATTCTAGTAAATAATCTAAAAAACAAAAAACAATAATTTTGGTGCTCAAATTTTCCTAGTTTTCTCTAGTATACCGGAAAATTACCTCCAAGTCCCTCTGAGATCCTTAGATATTTTATCTTTGGATTTTGGGCCTGGCTGGACAGTGCCTTGCATTTTCAGTACTGTTTGATTTTTAGAAAATAAAATACACCCTATAAAAATCCTAAAAATTCACCAAAAACACTAAAAAACCTAAAAAACATAAAAACATTTTTATTTGAAATTTCGCTTGATTTTTGATGCATTGAATAAATTGCTAAAGTGTGCTTGTCTTTGCTTTCTTTTATTTTCTTCACATTTAAAAATCCAAAAAAAAAATATAAAAATTATTAAAAACCACTAAAAACATTTTGCCTTTATTTTACTTTATTTTTACTACTTCGTAGGCCTTTGGCCAACCCGTGCTCCTTGTGTTCGACCCTGGGTGCTATACCAGGTTAATCTCATAGCTGGACCGCTTTGCCTTGTTTGATTGATCTTCGATTTATTCTGTGGTCCGATTTTTTTTTTGATATACTTAGTCTGAGTGATTGAGGTCGCAACGACCAATTTTGTACCTTTACCTTAGTCACTTAGACGGTTATCAACAACCAGCAGAATGTACTCCAATCCTTGACTCTTAGAGAATGGACACATGAAATCGATGCCCCATGTATCAAAATCTCACAGAAGTGAATGGGTTGCATCGGCATCATATCATGCTATCCACAAGTGCCCATCCTCTAACAGTCAGTACATCTCTTCACAAACTCATCAAAATCCTTGAAGAGAGTAGGCCACCATAGGCCGGATTGGAGCACTTTATGTGTTGTTCTCCTCCCAGAGTGATGTCCTCCTACCTCAAGCTTGTGGCAGTAGGTGGGGACGCTATGGTGCTCCTCCTGAGGAATGCACCGATGCCAGATGCTATCCCCTCCTTCATGATATAGGATGGGATCCTCCCAATGGTAAGACTTGGCCTTGAGGAAGGTCTCAAGTCACTGCATGGGCCAACCTTGTGGGACTTTCTGGGCAACAAGATAGTTCACAATGTCAGCGTACCACGGAAGCGAGGCGATATCAATGATTACTTCATATGGGAAGGTCTCAAAAATGGGATCAGTCTGCTCAAATTCCTCAAGATTCTCTAATCGGGAGAGATGATCTGCCACAACATTCTTGACTCTAGGTTTATCCTTAATCTCAGTGTCAAACTCCAGGAGTAGAAGGATCCATCTAGTCAGTCTCGCTTTGGCATCCTTCTTATCCATGAGGTACCTGATGGAGGTATGATCAGTAAATATTGTCACTTTGGATCCAATAATATATGATCGAAATTTGTCAAAGGCAAAGACTACGGCTAGCTCTTTCTCTGTGACGGTGTAGTTCCGCTGTGTGGCATCCAATGTACGGTCAGCGTAGTGAATGTACGGCTAGCGTAGTTAATGGCACTCCATCCATCCTCTATCCTAGCACGACCACTAAGGCGAAATCAGAGGCATCTGTCATGGTCTCGAATGGGAGAGACCAATCAGACGGCTGAAGGACAGGAGCCTCAACAAATAGACTCTTGAAAATCTCAAATGACGCAAGACACTTATCATCTACAATGAACACGGCGTCCTTTGTCAGCAAATCAGTCAACGGTCGGGCAATCTTGCTGAAATCATGAATGAATTGTTGGTAGAAACCGACATGCCCCAGAAAAGACCGTAACTATCGCAGGTTGGATGGTGGGTTGAGTTTTCTGATGATATCCACCTTGGCCGGATCAGGCTCCATGCCCCTGATGGAGATGATATGACCAAGCACCGTCCCTTGAGCCACAATGAAGTGACTCTTCTCCCAGGACAAAACAAGATGAACCTCATTGCAGAACTGAAGGACGTGGTCTAGGCAGTCAAGACAAGCATCAAACCCATCTCCATAGACCAAAAAGTCATCCATGAAGACCTCTAAATAGTCACCCACCATGTCCGACAAAAAATGGACAACATGCACCTTTGGAATGTCATCGGGGAGTTACATAGACCTAAGGGCATCCATCTGAAAGCATAAGTCCCAAACAGATAGGTGAATGTCGTCTTGTCCTGGTCTTCGGGCGCAATGGCCACCTGATTGTAGTAGGAGTACCCGTCAAGGAAGCAGTAATGACTCTTCTTAGCTAGCCTCTCTATAATCTAATCAATAAAAGGTATGGAAATGATCCTTCTTGGTGGCCTAATTCAATCATCTGTAGTCCATACAGACCCTCGAAGAAGTGGGTATCCGGGTAGTTATCTTCTCTCCAGACTCACTCACAACTGTAGTGGTGCCCGTCTTCTTGGGCACCACATGTAATGGACTAACCAACTTGGAGTCGGAGATGGGGTAGATAAAATCGACACTCCACCATTTGGAAATCTCCTTCGTGACTACCTCTCGAAGATTCAGGTTCAACCGTCGCTGGAACTCACACGATGGCTTGGCGTCATATTCGAGATAGATATGGTGAGAGTACATGGTCGGACTTATCCCTTGGAGATCAGCTACACTCCATCCCATTGCCTTGCGGTTCTTTTCAAGAATCTCCATCAAACAAGATTCTTGCTCTCTAGTCAAATCTTTTGAGATAATGAATGGGTGCATCTCATGCTCGCCCACAAGAAATCTATACTTCAGCGACTGCGGCAAAGGCATCAATTCTGGACAACTGGGAGCTAGAAACTCTAGCTTCTAAACTGTTTGAGTGAATGCAACCAGATCTGCGTGTGAGAACTCTTGCTGATAATGAATATCTAGCAAAGCTGGCCCTGCTGGTGTATATATAATCTGTATCGGCTCAGTCTCCACCCTAGTTGTTGGCTCTGTTGGAATCAGACAAGGTAATAACTCATCAAATTCGACCCAATCTATGTTTGAATATGAGGGAACTTAATCTGAACCACAAGAAATGTACTCTGCCTCGCTATCCTGAACACGGTCTTCAACCTCGAATGTGTCCTCTACCAAGAGTGTGCTCTCCAAACTCTCATCTGCTGTGATCTGTGAATCTGCAGTATCTGAAGGTGAGAGAAGGGCTCGTGAAATGGGGTTAGACCAAGTGGCTTCATCATCAGTAATCAGAAAGACGCACTCTTGGTGGACGTCTCGCTCTACCTCTGTCATCTTCTCTACATCACTGGACTACTCTGAGTAAGCTGAATCTCATGCTCTAGTCTTGTCATTCGTCTCTATTTGTATACTCTTACCCTTGAAGCGAAAGTATACCTTCCCACTATCATGGTCAGACACCACCTTGGATGTGTCCAAGAATGGACGTCCTAGAATGATGGGGGTATCGGTTACAGACTCAGGGATCTCCATGTCCAACACAACGAACTACACAGGGAATTTCAGGCCCTGAATTGAGATGACCACATCCTTTAACAACCCCTTCGGCCTCTTGACAGATCTATCAGCAAACTGAAGGACTGTCCTGCTCTGTCGAAGAGGGCCAATCTCAAATCGGTCGAGTAAGGCTTCCGGAAGGAGGTAGATGGAAGAGCCACTATCTAATAGAGTCCGATCATATCTATGCTCATGAATATGGCATCTGACATAGGGAGCTCCTGCATCTGGCCTCTTGGATGGAAGACGTTTATGGATGGCGAAGCAGGTGGTAGGAGTGAGCACATGGATCTCTACTTTATGGTTCCTCTTCTTTCTACGGATGATGGTCTTCTCTCTCAAGTTCTTTTGGAAGAGGGGGGTGTGCTCAAGTGCCTCCTGTAGAGTCAACTGAATCTGAAATCTATCAATCATGTGCTAGTTGAACTCTAGCTGTTGTGATTTTTTTGGATTTTCTTTTTTATTCCCCTTAGCCAAGCAGAGTGCTTGAGGGAAGGGGATGGCTAGTCCCTCCTTAGAGAGAGGGATAGGAATGGGTCCCTACTGCTGAGAAGGAGTAGAATCGATACTAGTATCATCATGCATCACATATGGACTTGAAGATGAAGAACCCTTTCCTTTTTTAATCTTTTTGGTATTTTCTGTAAAGCCTCGGGGTACAAAAATTGGAGAAAATACTACAGGAGCAGATGGGGTGGCCTCAGTACCACCCACGACATCAAGAATCGTGGCATCAGCACTGCACTTTGGCTCAGCATCTGGATCTTTGGTGGCATCAGCACCACCCTCTACATCTAGGGATGCAACGACCTCAGTACCATCAGCTGGATCAACTCCTTGGTGGCATCAGCACCACCATCATCATCATCATGAGCGGCATCAGCACTGCTATCCTCCTTGTCTGGCACTCCTGCATCCTCATGATGTCGTCGCTCAGACGAGGCATCGCTGACTGGCATGCTACCACTCCTAAGTGTAATAAAGTCAACATCAAATGTATATGAAGCAATGTCACCCAATAAATCACTAGGAGGGTAACCTCTGTAAACTGTACCTGCTCAAATTTTCTTTTTAGGTTGTTCAGATTTGGCTCGATCTGAGCGGGTATGGTGGCCTTCCCTTGGATGATCTCCCTCATCTCCTTACGGAACTCGCCCATCTTCTTTCTGAATATGGCCTGCTGATCAGAAAGAAGGCCGGCTAGATCATCGAGTGATGGGTTCTCATAGGCTAGCCCATGAGAATCGGACGGGTTTCCTCTCTGAAAGTGAGGTTGTTATTGGGAAGGATGAGGGGGAAGATGAGAGTACTGCTGAAGCTGTTGTTGGTGCTGCCTCCACGATTGTCCCTGCCGGTAGGGACGAGGATCCGGCTGGTAATGCTGTTGTTGTGGCTGGTGAGGGAACTGGGGCTGCTGCTGAGGCTGGCTGAACTATCCACCCTGAGCTGGAGGCTGCTGTTGGGATGAGGCAACTTTGGTCGACCACCTGAATCCGGGATGATCTCGGTGGATCGTGGGCTGCTGTCGATCGTACCAAATCCCATTGACTTCCATCAACGGCTCCTGCTCGAAGGGGGTGGAGGAAGGACTTCTAGGGGCTGATACTGTTGGTACACCACCATCTAAGTGTCCTGAGATGGTGGTTGCTGAAGGTACTAGTGCTACGGCTGCTGGAACGACATCTCCTAGACATGGTGAACCTGTCTGTACTGGACGGAGTGCTGGGTCGAGCTGCTGCTGCTTGGGTCAGCCCGTGACCTGAGACAGGGTTGAGGAGCCGTCTATACCTCCTAGAGACACATGATCTAGGTCTTCAGGTCACTCATCTCTGTGCCAACTCACCAATCTGAGTCATGCTCTGGCACTGCTTCTTCTCAATAATCTCGATGTGGTCCAACTTCTCGCTGATGATGTCCATATCAGCGACCGACGACTCAGCATGTGTTACTGTTGCTGAAGAGGTGGATGGACCTGCATCGACTCGTGCTATCCTCTGATAGGACAGAGCATGGGATGAGGGTTTCCCCTGAGTGTAGAGTCGGGTCTGAGACATAACAGTGTAGTTCTCGTCCATCTTCTCATATATGGCCCAGACATGATCTTTGTCCTTGGCAAAGTAAGAGTCCCCACAAGAAGCGTTCACAAGCCCCTACAGCTCCGGTGTCAGCCCACAAAAGAAGCTCTGTATCAAATTAGGCATGGAAATATCATGGTGTGGATACCGTCAATGAGTTCACAGAAGCGGTCCCATGCCTCATGGAATTGCTCGTTAAGAACCATGGAGAAGTTGTTGATCAAAGCCCGAGATGCATTCGTTTGGTCGAGTGGATAGTACTTGTTCAGGTACTCGGTCCGGAGCTATTCCCACGAAGTGGCGTATCTCCCTAAATGTTTCAGCCAGTAGGATTCTCTGTCGATCAGGGAGAACGTAAAAGCCAACATCTTGATGGTGTCCTCGTCTACATATCTATCGTGGACTGTGTTGTAGATCATCTTGAATTCCTGGTGGTGAAGATGCGGCTCCTCGGTGGCAAGCTTATGGAACTTGGGCAACAACTGAATCGTCTGAGGGGGGAGCTTGAAGTTTCCCAGAATCGTCAAAAGTTGAATCCAACAATGTGTAAGAGTCGCACCAGGGTTGTGCGACTCTCTCATCGGCCTGGCTGGTCGGACTGGCTCTTGTGGCTCCTCTGGATGTCCTCCATCTCCTCCTCCAAGCTCGGGTATCTCTCCACCGTCTGTTCGGTTCTTCTCTCAGCAGTCAGCTCGCATATGGGCCATTTCTCTACGCATGTCTGCCATGAATGCCCCCTGGTCTCTGATCTGTCTCTGCATCGTCTCCAAAGAGTCTAATAGGGTGTTGTTGATGATACCCTTATCTAAAACATAAGTGGTGGTCTGGGACTGCCCATCGGTGCGCTCCTCGCTGTCGGACATCTCTTGGTTCTCTGCAAAGGGAAAAGACCCGAACTCAGGTGCCGTCAAATGAACAAATATCTGCTCTGGTCTCTGCTCAAGAACCTAGGGACTGAAAGAATGGTGGACGAGGGAGAAAAGGGTGGAATCGAACTCGGGTTCAGAGAGAGGGTCTAGGATCTCACGAACCAACCTAGATAAATGAGGCAGAGTTCTCAAAAGCGGTGCAGCCAAGGGCTGCCTAAGGGTCATTTGACCCATAATCGTGATGTAGAAAAAGGCAGATGGGATCTGGAAAGAAACAAGATCAACAAACGAACCCCCAATTCACCTACTAAACACTAAGAGCTGATGATCGTAAAGGTTCGATCTTTTATGTTGTTAATTTTATTTAGGTGAGCATTCAGTCTAGCAGGGTGATTAAGCGAGCAGATAGGAATCCGATGCTCTCAGGACTCTGGCCCAATCCCAAAGCTAGATCTTTCCATCCAGTATAAGTTGCAGACCATTTACAAGCTACCCGATCAATTCCCTCTGTTAAGGATATCACAGCCCGCTTTACCGGAGATCAGAGCGATCCTCACTAGGGAACGACTAACCCCGAGACCAGTAGTCTGATGAAAATTCGGGTATGGATCTAGCCTAGTGTACGGGTCACTCTCTCGCGCAAGCAAACCAAACAATGAGGGGATTGCTCTCCCAAGACAGATTTTTAAGTCTAGTGTCTTTTTAGGGTCAAGTGTGTTTAACAGTCCCAATTTTATGATTATAACTTTTTAGGTGTTTTTCAATAATCAAACAAACGCCTAATGAATTTTTCTATCTCCTGGTTACTTAAGTATCCAAAAATAGGGAGAGAAGTCGAAAAAGCCGATGCGTGATCAAACACGATGATGCATGCAAAGTAAGAGATGCATACATGTCGACAGCACTCTACATGCAGGGTGATACGCGCATAAATTAAAAAACAGAAATAAAACTATCCTAAATGATGCAAGAAGAAACCGACCTTAGATGAGCAATTTCTAATCGTGAAGAAATGTAGTTAAATGGTCAGAGAGAGAGGTCGGAGTCCTGTCCCTGATGCCGATCAGTGTCCGCCACAACGGATCTTACACGCATTGTATACGACCTCTAGCAGCACGTGACCTCTCAAGTGACCAAGTTAATTTTTTATTAATTTTATTAATTAGGTCCAATTACGAACTATAGGTGCAGGCAAATAGTTAGAGATTGGGCCTTAATCAGTTACGTCACAATCGAGGAAATTCCTAAATCTAAGGGTCAAATTCTCGAGAATCAAAATAAAAGAAAAAGCGAGAAATCAAAATCCGACGAAACCATGGTGAGGTCCCCCGAGCACACAGGTGCTCGGAAAAACAGACCCCGATATAAGCCAAGTGTTCAAAGAATCCAATGTCCCTATATTATTACAATAATAATAGAATGTGCTGAAAAGAAACTAACTACTCTATCTAAGATAACTATGCTCCTCATGTCCTCCTGCTCCTCTTCGGACGTGGGTCCTTCAACCAAAAGCCGCAAACTCCTTGGGCAGTCCCTCACATAGAAAATGAAATAGAAATAAGTCAGAAAATAGTTATAACAGATAGAGGATAAAAATAAATAAAAATAAGTCAAATAGAAAAAGAAAGGAAAACTGAAAACTGACTACTAAGCCGTGCTCCCCATCAACGGCGCCATTCTGATGCGTGGTCAGGCGATCGAGGATAAGTGTTATCAAAGGTTGTTGTGACCTCAACCACCCGAGCCGAGCTTAACAAGAAAAATAAGATCTCAAAATAAACAATCATGGCACGAAATCTAATGAAGCGGTCTCCGCTATTTATTTAACATGTTATAGCGACCAAGGTCGAACACAAGGAGTACGAGCGAAGCCTATGAAGTAGTCAAGAATCAGAAAAGAAAAGATATCTCTTTTTGGTTTCTAATTTGCGAAAATATTTTTTATATATTTTCTAATAAAAAAATGAGTAAAAAGGTAAAGGAAATCAACCTTCAACCATTTTTATTAAGACTAAAAAATGTCCGAAAATTCGAAATAAAAATATTTTTATATTTTTAAAATATGCAAGTATTTTTGGTGATTTTATGGTATTTTTCAGATTTTTATATGATTTTAAAAAAATTGAACAAACACAAATAAAGGGACATACTGTTCAGCCGTGACCTAAAGGCAAAGTTAAAATGCTAAAGTTGCATGTAAGTCCTGATGGCTATTTTTATGAAAAAGTAGATAGAAAGACCTAATTACAAAAACTAGAATTACATTTTTTTTGAATTTTCTAGAATTTTTAAGAATTTTTATGAGATTTTTGTTCTTTTATGATTTTTAGGAGTTTTATAAAAGATAATGGAACAAAAATTGTACTGAAGTTAAAAGAAACCAAAACAAACACACATGAATTTTTGTGGAATTTTTAGAGGTATTTTTAAATTTTTTGGTATTTATAAAATATCCATACATGTTTTTAGGGTTTTTTAGAATATAGAAAATAAAATAAAATTGCATCGCAAAAATAACCAAAAATATTACACAGTAGTAGGAGCTAATGGGATTTTTTGGGAATTTTTGGAGTAGATTTGATAATTATTTGATCTAAAACAAACCACACGGGCTGTAGGGACCTATTTGAAAATATTCTAAGTTTCCTGACTAAATAATAACACATATAAAGAGTCCAGGCTTATTAGTGCAAAAATCCCACGAAATTCACGCACATGCCAATTAACCACACACAGGGGCATAAATGCAAATACATAAAACATTTCATTCAAATCAGAACCTTTAAAAAGTCTTGGAAAAGATATGCAAAAACACCACAAGGCACGTGATCGTGCATGTGTATTTAAACGGAGTACTAAAGTGCAAATACTGAAAACATTAGGGACTAATATGCAAAAGTTATGAACTGCAACTTTATTTAACAAACTAGAGAATAAAGCATAAAAAGTGCAGGGAAGGAAATGCAATATACCCTCGCAGGCACGTGCGGTGCGCGTGGGGGGACACGCGGCGGACGCTGGAGGCGTATGGACGTGTGCCTCTGATCCTCTACATGTTAGATCTGACGCCTCAGGTGTTGTCGAGAACGTGGGGCGCAGATGCGTCAGATGTCAGATCTAACGACCCAGAAAGTTGCTACCGTCAGCGGCTGAGATTGGATCTGGTGGATGAAGGCCAATCTGACGATGCTGAATGAGGCTGGAAGAACAAGGCCGAGGTGAACTTCACCAGAGCAATGGATGGCATCCTTGGCTCCGATGATCGATTGGGAGGCTCAGGATCAATCGTGGAGGTCCTCCATGTCGACTAGATGGGTCCGATGGGAGAGTTGACTGTCGGATGTGTGTAATGGTGAAGGTGGCCTGGAGCTACTCAGACAAACCCTCTAGTGGATGGAACTGGGGCTCCCAACGTGCGCGAACACCTGCAAAGGAAGGCTTGACTCAGGGCGAAGCTCCGGTCTAGGGTTATTTGAATGAAAACAGAAGGAAGCGAGGTGGGGCAAGGTTTGATCTCCGACGAAGGGGATTGATGAATTCCTGATCATCACTCTTTATTCTTTTATTTTAGATAATTATCTTGGCGAAGCATTATGTAAATAAATGTAACTACAATAAGTTAGCATTATGCATGCATGTGTTAATATTTTATAATTAGCATGTATTTGTTCAAAAAAAAGAATAAAGGAAAAGAAAAAGGAAGGAGGTATTTAGAATAAATAGAGAGTGACCTGAACCCCAAGAGAAGGCCAAGCATTGGCCTGATCGCCAAATAAAACAAATAGAGAGAGATAGGGCCCACTCTATATTGCACATATCATTGGTGTAAATAAATAAATTATTTTTGACAAAATAAAAATAACATATTCCTTTTACCTCATTGTATATATTTCCAAAAATAAAAAATATAAAAATAAAATAAAAATAGAATAAAATGCTATCTCCTTTGTAAATAATACATGTATATATTTTCTTCTTTATTTATTATATACCTGTAAATAAATAATAAAAATACATTCAAAATTATTTTGTACTCTAAAAATTATGTTGTAAATAAATAAAATGTAAAATTGTGGTATTTATGCAAAAAAACAAAATAAAATAATTGTACAAAATGCATAGGTATATTATATATGTATATAATACACTATATTGTATATAGACTAATTTATCTTTCAAAAAAATAAATGAAAATCGCAGAAAAATAGTATGAAAAATAACAAACATTTTTCATTTTATACACTTTTTGATTTATAGTCATTTACTATTTTTATTTAATTTGTAAGTATTTTTGTAAATCTTATTTCCTGATCGGTCCAAGTCAGATTGTTGACGCCGGTCAACCCCCTCTTCCCGGGCTTGACCTGACCTCTTCACTGGACCATTTTATTCTATTTTTCCTGGGCAGATCACGCAACCCCTCGCCCCGATTTTTCTCTCGTGGACGATCCTAGGATCCAGGACCCTTACGGATCCCTAGGAAGGCGCAGATCTCCCTCGGGTCGCGTACCCTTGCCCGATTCCTCCAGACTCATGGGAACGCTATAAAGCTTCTCATCCGCCTCCCAGGAGAGGCATCTTGTGCCTCGCTCCCATTTCTAACCCTAGACACCTCCAAGTGAGTGACAGCTGCTCGGAGAACCGCTCAGCGCTCGATTTGGTGCAGAAGATCCGACGCTCAACCTTTGTGGCCGGACCTCCACCGTGAGTAGCCTCCCCCGACTTCCGCAATGAGGTCGAGGACATCACCCCGACATTCATCTTTGTCTGGAGCTCAGGAACTCTCGTAGATCTTCAGGTACCCTTTATCTCCTTCGCATTTTTCATTTCGTTTCGATCCATCTGTTTATCGCTGCCGTGTGTTTGCCTTCTCCGACCAGCCGGTTGGAGCCCCATTACCCACTTTCATCCGCTTCGATCGACCACCACGCTCACCCCCCATCTTTCTCCGCAACCTGATCACACATAGCCTTGACCATCAGGTTGAGATTAGGATCTAGATCTCCCTTACCACCTTCGCTGGAGATCGATTCCCGCCTCCCTTCACATCTTTGGCTTTGAGCTCCAATAACTCAGATCGGAGCACAACCCTGAGTCCCAGCTACCCCTTGCAGGCATTTGCACGCACCTAGACCCCCTATCGCACCCATCTGAGGTTCGTCGGAGTAGCTTCGTGCCCCTCTCATCGCCACACTCATCTGACCGACGGAGTCTCCATCTGACCTGCTCAGTCGACGCGGAAGTCTCCCACGATCATGCCAGTGCCTTTCGATCGATCATCAGAGCTGAGTATCACCTCCTTGGCTCCGATGAAGTTTGTCCGACGATGTTCTTCCAGACGTGCTCCGCACCGTTGGATCGGTCGACCCTCTCCAGATCGCATCCACACCGCCGACACCGCAGGATTTTCAGACCGTTGGATGCCAAATTTGCACCCCACGTCCCCGACTCTTCATTTTTGATTTCTTGACTGCTTCGTAGGCTTAGACCATGCTCCTTATGTTTGACCCTGGTGTCTATACCAGGTTAAATAAATAGCAAGACCACTGCTTTCGATTTTTGTGCTTGATTGCTTTTATTGGTGATCTGATTTTTCTTGATTGACCGTTCGGGTCGAAACGACCATAGATATTACTTAACCATAGTTACTTGGGGTCATCATCAGAATGGCGCCGTTGCCGGAGAGCATGACTTAGTAGTCGGTTTTCAGCTTTCTTTGTTTCATTTTTCTTTTTCATTCTTATTTTTATTTTTCTTCTTCTTTCTTTGCTTGCTTCTTATTTTTATTTTTCTTTCTATATTTATTATATTTTATTAGCTTCTAGCTCTATTTGATATAACTGTGTTTCTGACCCACTTTTATTTCACCTTTTGTGCGAGGACCTTCCCGAGGTTGCTTTGGAGGAGACCCGTGCTTAGAGGAAAGCAGGAGGCAGAGCAGGAGCTGTTATAGCTTATAGAGTAGATAGAGAGTAGATTGTCTTCATTTCCTTCTATTATTATTGTAATAATACAGGACCTTGGACAGTTGTCAACTTAGCTTATCGGGGTCTATTTCGCCGAGCACTGGTGTGCTCGGGGGACCTCACTACGGTTTTCGTCGGTTTTGTTTTCTCGACCTTTCTTTTATTTTTGATTCTCAAAGAATTTGGCCCTTAGACTTAGGATTTTCTCTAATTGTGTTGTAATTAATCAAGTACCAATCCCTAATTATCTACCTGCACCTATAGATCGTAATTGGATTTAATTAATTAAATCACAAGAAAAGGCTAACTTGGTCACTTGAGAGGTCACGTGCTGCTAGAAGTTGTATACAGTGCGTGCATGATCCGTTGTGGAGGACACCGATTAGCATCAGAGGCCGGACTCTGACCTCTCTTTGACCTATTAGCTATTGTTCTTCACGTGTAGAAATTTCTCATCTAAGGTCGTTTTCTTCTTGCATCATATAGGTAGTTTTATTTCTATCTTTTATTTATGCACGGATCACCCTGCATGTAGAGTGACGGCGATAGGTACGCATCTCTGACTTTGCCTACATCATCGTATTTGACCGTGCATCGGCTTTTTTGACTTCTCCCCCTGTTTTTGGACTTAAAATAACCTGGAGATCAAAAATTTTGTTAGACATTTGTTTGATTATTGAAAAATACATAAAAAAGTGAACCATAAAATTATGATTGCTAAACACACTTGATCGTAAAATACGCTCAACTTAAAAATCTGTCTTGGGAGAGCAATCCCCTCCTTGTTTGGTTTGCATGCACGAGAGAGTGACCCGCACACTAGGCTATAGACATACCTGATCTTTCATCAGACTACTGGTCTTGGGGTTACTCGTTCTCAAGTGAGGATCGTTCCGATTTCCTGTAAAGAGGGCCACGATATCCTTAACAGATCGAGTTGATCGGGAAGCCGGTAAACAGTCTGCAACTTGTACTAGCTAGGAAAGATCTAGCTTTGGAATTCAGCCAGTCTCATGAGAGCATCGGGTTCCTACCAGCTTGCTTAATCGCTCTGCTAGACTGAATTATCACCTAAATAAAATCGACAAGATAAAAGACCGAACCTTTACGGTCGTCAGCTCTCAATGTTGAGTAGGTGAATTGGGGGATTGTTTTCTTATCTTGTTTGTTTCAAGATCCTACCCGCTTTTTCTCTAGATCAAAATGATGGGCCGGAGGTCCCTTAGGCAGCCCTTGGTTGCACCGCTTTCGAGCACTCCACCCCATTAATCGAGGTTGGTTTGTGAGAGCCTAGGACCGCTCTACCAACCTGAGTTCGATTCTGCCTTGTTCCCCCTCGACCACTCTTCTTCCAACCTGATGGGACCGAGCAGAGACCGAAGCAGATATATGTTCAATTGACAGCACCTGAGTTCGATTCTTTTGCCTTTGCAGTGACCCAAGAGATGGCCAGCTACGAGGAGCGCACCGATGGACCAGCCCAGACCACAACACATGTTCTAGGTTAGGGAGCCATCAACAACACACTGTTAGCTTCCTTGGAGACTATGCAGCGACAGATCAGAGACAAGGGAGCTTTTATGGCTTATATGCGCAGTGTTAGCCATGTGAGCCTGAGGCGAACCATTCTTACAATAAATGTAATTGTAATAAATATGTTTTATTAATAAATGTTATTGATTGTTTCACTCCCTTTCTGAAATTAAGTGAATGAATGCACTATAAGGTCCCTCTGTACAATCAGGGTTATGTACCATGGCAGTCTTGATAATCATATAGATGTTGATTCATTAAATGAATCATAGAGGCTGGTGCTTGGATGAATATCTAATGGGGTAGATAGAGGACTCATCAAGCACTGTTAAATGATTATTAAGAGATGATCCCCAGCCTGAGTAGGAGATGGAAATCCTTTCTCACATAGGCTAATATATGACCGACCTCTTTATTCAGGTCCTCTGCATGGGAATTGTGATTCGGAGGTGTCAGATTAGTTAGGTCAAAGGATTTTATTCAGAGAGATCGAGATAACTTAAGTCCTATGTTGAATACTGTCACAGCATAGGCACACATGCTCTGACCAGAGACAGATGTGTTACTATATGTCTGAGTATGTACATTTGGCAGGCCATTTTGTTGATGACCTAACCAAGGTCTATACACCGGCGAGCTGGTGTGCATATAAGGGCATATGAGTAATACGATCTCTCAAAGGGATCATACAGGTTCATTTATGAATCGGAAGACATGAGCTCACTCATGAGGTATTGGGACCGATCAAATTCCATTCATGGTCGTCGTGCTTTAGAAGCAAGACAAGAATTTCAAGGTCTAATATATGCTTTGGGAAAGCATATGATCGATACCAAATCCCAACGAGCAAGGTTGAGAAACTTGGTGATCAAACCCTGAAGAAGACAGTATAACATTGATCTTCATCTTCAGGTTGATCATTAGTCTTCCAGTATGCAGGATGTGCAGGTATTGGGAATACATAAGGGTGATGTGATAATAAACGATTGTATAACCATGACGCTTCCAGTCCAAGGGAGTGATGAAACAGGTCTGGATTTTAGTGACTCCTCTCAGTAGAGAAGTAACTTGATCTTAGTCCAAGTGTTGGACATTGATCTGAATGTGATTCAGATGCAATGAGAAGATTAAGTATAAGGACTTGATTTAATCAAGCATGTGTGGGAGGTCCGTTAGATATGGATTTGAGATGAGATCTCAACATCCAAGTCACTATACGTGGAACAATACAATCGCCCTGTCCTTATCTCCAAGTATCTGCGGAGAAAGCAAATTATTCTTGGAGGAGTTCAAGAATAATTCCTATGATGAATTTAGTATCCAAGCAAGAAGGTCTTGATGATTAAATGAGATTTAGTTATCAAGTACAATATGAATAAGATTCATATTGTGAGAATTATTATCCAAGATAATTAAACGGGATTTAATTATCAAGGATAAGCAGATCGTGGATAGTGCTATCCATAAAATATGTGTATACTACAAAAGTGATTTATAATATATAACAGAGAGAGAGATTTTTTGTAAATATCATTTGTTAATTAAAAATGTGTATTGGATTCACATTTAATTAATTAATTGGAAATGTAATTTACAAATTAGTTTGGGTTGTGAATATGATTCGCATATTTTTCAATGGCATGATTGAAATATTCACAATAATTTGGAATTAATTTGGTGGATATTATTGCAATAAAAGTTATTGCAATTTAATAATAAATAATATGATAAAATAAAAAGGAGACAAAAACACCACCAAAAAGAGGTGGCGTCACCTATGACTTAGTCATAGGCGACGCCACCTATTTTTAGGGTGGTTTGTTGTCTCTTTTATTTTTTTATCTTGTTATCTCTTAATAATTAATTTGTGTTAATTAAATTGTATTGATAATAATTCAACATATAATTAATTTAATATAAATTATGTTGTTGGTTTTTAACCAACAACAATCATGTCCGTTGATTGGCACATGGATTATCATAGCCGTTGGATCCATGTATGCCATGGATTGAGATCCATTGGATCCCAAACTAATATACAAGGAGGGCAACCCTAGCCCTTTGGAATATACGACTAGATAGAGTACATGCCTACTCTACTCTCTCTCTCTCATTCTCGTCCTCTCTCTCCCTCTCTCTAAGGTGGTCGTCCATCTATGTGTTGAGAGAGAGAGAGAGATTCTCGCCATCGCCTTTGACTACTCAAGGATCTCTATCTTCTTTGGGGCTGCTTGCTCTATAGGAAGACGACAGATTTCGTTGGACGAAATCAGGAGATTCGAGGCTTGGATCTTCGTCGAGGATTTCGGGAGTCACGCGTCTCATCATCGCGCCCGCAAGTGCTGTCTTCGTGGATCGGACTTGAGACATAAGGATCTCTTACTTTAGAGATCTCGTGATCACAACCACACTTCGAGAGGTATTTCTTATACTTTAGGTTTGATGAAATGATCCAAGAAACGTTCTTGTGATCATGTGGTTTCATCACATGTTTTAAAATTTTTTAAATTACGATGCACCTTGCGACTAGTGGGACTAGTCGCCCTGATCGCATGAGATGCGATCGTCATGCTTCTGTGATGCGCTTGAGGATTCTCAATATACTTCAAGTTGAATCAGAGCATTAGGTCGAAAAAGGTTTTGGATATGATCCATGAACCTAGGACGACTTGGGTTTGAAAGGGTCGCGAAGGTTTTTATCGCATTTTAATTTTCGCACCTCTATCTAATAAATTTTTTCGGCACTGTTTAAATTGTTTAAACACAAAATATTCAATTAGATTTTGTTCCCAATTAAACAAGAAAATCATATGATCTGAGTTTACTAAATTTGGATTTAATTTTCTCAAGATATGGCCTTTTGAATAAGCTTGTATTCATTGTTGCGGGAACAGCAAATCTAAACGTGATTAATTTGTTAATTACGGTTTTGACATGCCTTGAAATGCATGAAATATTACTTAGGTTCTATTCTAAATCAAGTTAGAAATATTAGGAAACTGATTTTGCGAATTTTGGATTTAAATTGATCAAGATAAGTTAATTTTAAAGATTAGGGGTCACTGCTGGAAATTGACAAAACTTAATCATGAACCTAGTGATAGTCATTCAAACATGTTGATGAAAATTAATTGTTAATTTTCTAAAATTGGTTATTGATAAATATTTGTGAAATGTTTAAAGATGATAATCAATTCCTTGAATGACATCCCACTAAACCATAATGATAAGATAGTTGATCTTGATCATTGGTTAATATGAAATCATCAACAAACATTTTTTCATGCAAAACTCTAGGTCATCCTACAATAGTTGTAGGACAACTTTTACATGCAAAACCCTCTTTCTTGAATAGGATAGGGGATTTGTTTAGCAAATCTCCTTATAATATAATCAAAATTGTTTTGATGTATATTATATGATATAATTTCGGTTGAAAGACTGATGAGCATCTCAAAGTACATGATGATCTATCTGGCATTATCCTTTCCTGAGGTGGATATGGTGTCTAGTCGGAGAGCATTGGGGTAACGGGTTGCAACGTATGTGGTCCGTCCCACTCTTGCTGGTACTGGCCGTGACAGCGGGTAGGGACTCGATAATGCCGGAGAAATCAAAGTGTATTTTTCTAATTATTAAAATTTGAAATAATGCGTACTTTGAGATTATACCTACTATTCAAGTAAAATTCAAAGCTTGTTGATTGATTATTGGATTGATAATTAATTTAATGTGATTAAATTGATTATATCCTATTAAATCACTCTATTATGAATAGATGTGTATTTCCCTTGGAATAATTAATTATGTGAATATGATTCACAATAATTAATTTTTTCAATTTGAATAAGAGGTGGAGCATCACATAAGTGACATCCATGGTCTCCCGTCAAGGCAAAGAATTTCGTCGCCAAAAGTTGTATATAGGAGACGCCTGTCCGAAGTGACAGATCCTATATACAATTACTTGGATCGGGTTCTTTGCTTCTTGAATGAGTAAGGTTGTATACGTAGTGACCCTAATATCCGATCCACATATTATTGGGGCGATATTAGATTGCGTATAGCGAGTATTAAGCCTGTTGACGGTTGGTTCAATTAGCAACGGGTCAACATCATCTTAGGGGTGGTGGGCCCGGGTGTTAAAGATCGAATTGGGAAATGCAAGTTGGACTTGCAAGGCAGAATGTGTTCCCGCTTCTCTTTATTCGAGTCACAGGTTCTCATATTATTGGGATGTGATAAAGATAGAGAGGAGATCCTAGATCTTGCTTGAGATATAGCGGTAAGTATATCTCTTACTTTGAAAGATGATTAGGGAATAATCTTTCATAGTAGAAATAACAAGACAGATTTGATTTGAAATGCCTTAATCAAATGTCTTAAAATTAGATATATATAATTATTTATATATTCTAAGATAGTGCATTCTTAATTTCAGAAAACGAAGTCCATGAACCCACTGAACATGCTCCTGGAGGTCAATCAGTTGACCGGACTTAATTATTCGGATTGGATCTGAAATTTGGATCTTGTCCTATCTGCGGAGCGTATCTCTTATGTGCTGAGCAAGGACAAGATAGCAGGCCCTCTGACTACGGAAGATAAATCTTTTAATGAAAAATATGATGAAGATCATAACTTGGCAAGATGTTATATCCTTAGATCATTATCCAATGTTCTTCAGAAGCGGCATGTAGAAATGAACCACTGCCAAGAAATCATGCTGAATCTGAAGGAAATGTTCGGTGACGTCAACCGCACACAGCGTTACAATGTGATGAAAGAGCTTATTCGCTGCAAGATGTAGGAAGGGACCTCTGTTAGAGAACACGTGCTCAAAATGTTTGGGTACCTCTCTGAACTGGGAACCCTAGGAGCTGACATGGATGCTGATATGCAAGCTGATTTTATTCTCCTGTCGCTCCCTAAGTCTTTCAACAACTTTGTCGTGTCATATCACATGAGCAAAGTTGATTTCAGTAACGTTGGGCCGTTAGCTGCATTAAAGTCTGCATAAGACGTAATGAAAAAGGACAACCCCTCTACTAGTGCAATGGTTGCACAAGTAAAAGGAAAGCGCGACCGGAAGCAAGGTTCTCGGAAGGACCCACCCCAGAAGATAAAGAAGAAGAATCAAGGAGTTGGTTCATTTTCCAGTGCTTCCACGTTAATGACATTAAAGAAGACCAATGTCTGTCACCACTGCAAGAAGCCGGGGCACTGGCAGCGTAACTGCCCAGAGTACCTGAAGTCGGTCAACAAAGGTAAAGCCCCAGCAGGTATGAAATCTACTTTCATCATTGAAACTAGCTTTCTCGTTGGACGAGAAGGAAGTTGGGTTGTAGATTCTGGTGCTTCTGTTCGCGTATGCAATTCGTTGCATTTGTTTAAAGAAACTAGGAATCTGGAGCAAGGGGAGATAGTCATCCAGATAGGATGTGATGCAAGTGTTGCAGCAGTCGCCATTGGGACCTGCCGACTATCGTTATCTAGTGGTCGAGTCTTAGTACTTCAAGAGTGTCTTTATGTACCTGAAGTCATGAGGAATTTGATATCCGTATCTAAGCTTGTTAGACATGGATATTCCTTCCTTTTCTGTAATAAGTTAGTCATTAATAAACATGATAAATTTATTGCGGACGGTGTTTTGACTTCTGGTGGACTCTATGAATTGTGCATTGATGAATGTGTCATGAATTCCACTACCACTAATAAAAACCCTAAAAGATCCAGGGAGAATGGAAATCATTCAAATATGATTTGGCATCAAAGGCTTGGTCATTTGTCTGTTGATAGGATCAATAGATTGATAAAGGATGAACCCCTAGATTTTCTACAGGTCCAATCTTTACCCACGTGTGAATATTGCATTCGAGGTAAAATGACTAGGATGCCTTTCCGTAACAAGGTTACGAGATGCGAAGGTATTCGTGACCTAATACATACTGATGTATATGGTCCCTTGACGAGTCGCTAAATACGATAAATAATTCGGTCACGTTGTAATACGTATACTTAGCGATTCAGTCAGAACCGAGAGGAGATCTCCGTGATAAGTGTCTCGGCTTAATTTATATCCCAGGTAAGTCCAGGATATAAATTAAGCCGAGACACACTCCACGGAGATCTCCTCTCAGTTCTGACTGAATTGCTAAGTACACGTATTACAACGTGACCGAATTATTTATCGTATTTAGCGACTCATCAGATGGCGCTGTTGCCGGGGTCGAACACAAGGAGGCAAAGGAACAACTTGGGTTAATTCAAAAAATTAGATATAGATTTCCGTGTGTATTTTTTTATAATTTTTTATGCAAAAACCAAAGCAAATGCAAATGCAGGTGAATCAAGACACTAAGAAATCACACAATTCGCCAAATTAATTTTAATGTAAAAAATAAGTCCAATTTAGCAAAATTATATTTTTCCTAGAGACCAAATCCAGAGATGAATACAAGGTACTTTTTTTTGGAATTTTATGGGCTAAAAAGCAACAATGAAAAATACACACTTTTTATGGGTTTTTTCGTAATTTCTCACACAAATAGAAAGCAAAAATTATGAAAACTTTACTGGAATATAAACAAGATGCAAGGAAGCTACAGTATTTTTTTTAATTTTTTGACAAGTTGTGAATTTTTTATGGATTTTTTAGTGAAATCAGAGTGAAAGTGAGTAAATAATTTATAATAAATCCACAATGTTAAATTAGTCAAAGTGCGAATTATCTCAGAAAGATATTTAGATATAGAATATAGGAGACTTGAAATTTTGTGAAAAGGATGTATGTGGATTTAATTAAAAATCAAATATTCACATCACTGTATAATTTATTTTGGACACAATACAACTTCATTTTGGATGAAATTTGGATAGTAAGTTAATCACATTTCAAAGCATCATTCTTGATTTTTTAAGAATTTTTGGAGCAACTTTGAGTTAGATATGAATTTAATAGTCCAGATTGGGTAAAATATACAGAGTTTCGGTTAACCATTTTTAATTAATTACCCATGACTCACAAAAATACAAATAAATAGTCAGAATGTAGACAATTAGTTGCTCATCACAATGGCATTTTCCATTGAACAAAAAGATGCATAAATGAAGTCCAAATTAAAGTGCGAACACAGGAGTCTTTGTGCAAAATAGAAATTGAACTGAACAACACAAACTGTTAACAAGGGCATTTTTGTAATTACATAAACTAACAGGGAAAACAATAATAAAATGATGAAAATGGACCTTCTTCTTCACAGGAAGGGCACAACGGTGAACCCAACGGTGGTGGTGACGGAGGCGGCCTGTTCACGGCGGAAGAGCACCGCAGGCGTGGCGTGGGGGGCGGTGTAACGAGCGCAGGGAGGCGGTGAAGAGGCAGAGGCCAGGCAGTGCGACAGCCACAGAGGGGCAGAGAAGGCGCGCGGGGTGGAGCGAGGACCTTGCGTGGGGAGGCGGCTGGAGAGCGGCGTCGGGCGGACCTGCGGAGGAAGAGCGGGCGACGAGCCGCGCATGGGGGTGGAGCGGGCGGCTGAGCCGCTGGGGGTGGCGGCAGCGGCGGCAGTGCTTGGAGGAAAGGGGAGGGGTGGCGGGCGTGGCCTGCGGCCCTTTTTTTTAATTTTTTTTAAATATTTTTTTTGATTGTTTTAGTTGGCTGCTGTAATAAATAAAAAGAAAACTTCTTTTTTTTGTTTTATATTTTTTTAATTTTTTTATGTTTTCAAAAAGAAAATAAATATGTACATATAAAGGAGAAAACTGGTAAATGGTGGAGATTGGGTGGTGGAGTGATATATAAAAATGACGGTGACAAAACAAAGGACTTAATATTAGATAAGATAAAATAACGAGGGAGATGAAGAGGAATACTTACCTGATTCTTCGCCGGATTGGCGGAGCAGCTACGTTGGACTCTTGTCGTCGCCTCGATTCGATTGGCGAAATAAAATTGAAGAGGCTGAGCGAGCTCGATGGGGAACTCGTGATGCAGAGCGGTGCTCCGCAGATCTCGCCTGAAGGAGGTCGTCGCTTGAGGAAGATGCCTCGCCGCTGTCACCAACAAAACACTCCAAGCTCTCTCCTTATTCTATAAGAATGGCAGATACGAAAAAATAAGGATGTACAAATAAATATAAAGAGAAGAGAAAGGGAGGTTAGAATGGTGGTGGTGTTGAATGGGAAGTTGTATTATTGGTGGAGTTGAATGGGAGGTTGGTGGAAGAATATGGAGTGGAATGGGAGTTATTAAAAATGGTGGAGTTGAATAGAAGTTGGTGGTAGAGAAGTTATTGTAGAGAATGTGATTAAATAAAGGAAAATAAAATGAAATAAAGTAGGCTACTTTAAATATAACAAAAATATAAAGAAGGAAAAATAGTGGAGACTTTACAAAGGAATATATACAACATGTACAATTTTTTTGTTTGCTTTTCTAATATGTAATTTTTTTATCTTTTTAGTAAGAGATATTTACAATGGAAAAAATACAGTAAAATAATATAATTAAAATACAACACAACAATGATTTTTTTGGATTTCTAGTAATTAAGAAAAATAAAATAAAAAATGAAGAAAGAAAGAATATATATACATAATATACAATGTACATCTAGGTCCCAAAACCCAACTTTTGCAAACGAGCTTCGATTTTAACGAAACCACTTCCGTTGGATAGATAATTTTCTAACTTGAACTTTAAAAGTGAGTTTGGTGAATTCTGAGTTCATACAGAGCAGGAATTTGGCTTGGAAGATGGACTTAACGTCTTTTTGTCTTTGGGATCTAGGAGCATTTATTTGAGGTGAAATTTATTTTGTATTTTTATATTTTTATATACATTTTTATGAACAACTTAAAGAAGAATTAGCCAAAAAGGAGTTGAAATAAAATTATTAAAAATCCATGAAGTTTTAGGCTATTACAGGTGAAAAACTCCTTTAATTTGCGGCTTTTTAGTGTTAATTTATTTTATACAATATAATATACGGTAATTAATGTATTTTATTTACAAGAGTCATTTTATTAATTTGGACATTTATTAGGGAATTTAATTGGGGATTTTGCTAAGATCAAGATATTAAGATGATGAATCGTGGATTCATCACCCCCCTATACTTAAACTTTGCTAGTCCTCGAGCAAATAAAGAATGAATAAGTTGGGTTAACCCCTGACTGTGCATGTGAATACAAGACTTGATCCATTCAAGAACTCTCGGTTTTAGAGATCCTAAAATTCTAAGTTGAACCAAGGTCTAGTCAAAAGGTACCCAATTTCCCTAATCATTAGACTCTCTTTGTATACATATATAGTAGGGATATGACTTTAAATGTTGACTGCAGTTACAAGAGTAGAGTCACAATATCACCAAAGGTTCCAGTCCAAGAGACTCTCCTATGGACCCGATCCTCAACACTAGGGAATAAATCATTTCTTGCATCCAATCCATCGTCTCTTTAGTTGTCAGACTTGAAAGTGTAGATGGAAGGCCAGATGATGGAGGGCAGAGGATTGTGTCATTTCTTCTCTCCCTCTCATTGGAACAAGGATCCTCTCGAGTGCCTTATTATTCAACGCATATTTTTGGTGTTGATCAGTGCGTCCGTCAAGAGATGTTGGAACCGTCTACACTTGTTTTCCTGGGAGTACATCGGGGTGTGCCTTTTTTGAGTACCTATCGTACCTTCTACACCCATACTTGTAGCATTTATGATGTAGAGCCCTTTTTTGGTGCAAGCCCGACTCCTGGTCCTAATAGCGGTGGTCCAAGTGGACACTTTGAAATGGTTGGGAGTGCTCGCCTTTGGTGGAAGCTCTTTTGATAATTGACTTTGTGGAATGAGAGCTTTACTTTAACATTCCATTGCTTTGTAGTATTTTGGCTAGCTCCACTGCTTTTACCAAGAGTTGGCGCACACTGATCAACATTTTTTTTATTTTATCACACCCTAGCACAAAGGTAAATGTCAAGAGATAGTACAAGAACCATGTTCTCATACTGGCTAAAGATGCTGACACTCAGGTTTCATGAAGCCTTCATTGATTTTATCCCATCCTCGAGCGTCATCAAATCAAGTCCAAACTCAAATCCCTCATCCCAGTTCCTCAAGTTAAATTTCAACTCATCTCATCATAACTGCATTCGAGTATGTGAGGTGCTGGTCATATTCTTAAGGTAGAGACTAAGCATGCAATATAGCACACAAATCTTTCAAACTAGGGAAATGTGAATAATTAAGTTAAAGACCCTAATGACTAAGGTTGGTTAACTCAAAATCTCAAGACCTCATAAACCAAGTGTTCTTGATCATCACTCGTCTTGTGTGAAAGTGAATTGTTTCAGGGATTAAACCAACTTATTAGTTAGTTATTTTTATTTTTTTTAAATTTTTTTGATTTTTTTAAAAAACAAAGGAAAAGAAGAAAGTTTCTTTTTGTTATAAAAGTTTTGCATTTTTTTCAAGAAATCTTTTTTTTAAGTTTTTTTTTCAATTTTTACCCACCCCGTAATTATTGTATAATATATACAAAAATACGTGAAAATACGAGCTATGGGTAAAGTATATATATGTAATATATACACGCCCCCCTATACTTAGCATGTGCTATGTCCTCATGGCACTAGGTGACAAAATCCATAGCTCGTACTAAGTATAAGTGAGTGAAAAGAATAGAAGCGAAAAAAAGAGTGTGTATAATACACAACAGGCATCAGCCCCCCTGTACTTAGGCTCTGGTCAGCCTAAGTATTGGAAAGAACACAATAATGGGGGATCGATGAGAATGGGAAAGAATATACAAAAAGAAAATAAAAAGAAGAGATGGAGCAACTCGGGTCACTCACCCCCCTATACTTAGGATCTAGTCATCCTAAGTATAGCCACAAAATGAAAACGATACGGAACTGGGGCGAGTGATGCAAATCACGGGGGAGGGAGGGAAATAAAGGAAGGAAAATATGTACAAGGAGGAGTGAGAATATACAAGGATCAAGAAGGTCTGTGACGGACCTTCTTGCGGGAGCGATGGGGAGGATAGTATACATGTGTGTCGCTATCAGAATCGTCCCCAGAGGAATAATAGTGAGGTGTGGGGAACGTCCAACGAGGGTCGACACACGGTTGCTTGCTCAAATATGGCTTCAGAACAGCCGAACTAAGCTCACTCATGTAGATCACCTCATCCGGACCTGATGGGGACTCCTCAGAAAGTTCCTTCTCTGGAACATCGAAGGTAACCTTCTTAGTCGGTTTTCTAGAACCTGAAGCATCAAGAGGAATAGGAGATTGATACATCTTAAGGAGTTCGGGGGAACACCTCAAGGAATGAACATCCGTCTTCTTCTTACCAGATGACCTACTAGAGGATGGAGCAACCGATTTATCAAGATTGGTCAATTTGGTCCCAGTTGTCTCCTTTGATGTATGTCCTGGATGTGGTGTGTGTGAGGTTCTGTCTAGAGGTACATCATCAGATGAGTCACTTTATGCATTGTAATACTCCCGCAGGGTCAGCACACGTCTCTGATAAGGCACAGTGTTCTCAGTTGGCTTGACATTGTTGGGTTCTTGTGTCGGATCATCGAAATGATCAAGGCAATCCACAAAGGTCATGTCCGACTCAATGATAGCTTCTGGTCGTGAGTCCTCTCTAGAAGCTGTCGTGGTGGTGGTGCAAGCAGTAGGCGGTGTGTGGTTGTAGGAAGTCTCTAAACCAATGGTCGTCTGGACAATCGGTATCTCAGGTGTAGTAGAGAGATGGGACTCAATTGTCTCTCGAAGGTCACGACTGTCTGCAACTTTACGGATTACCTTGGAATATCGTGTGTCCTCAAAGACCGGATGAGATCGGAGTGCTCCCAATGTAGAGAAATCGATCTCCCGAGTCTCACAATCTATAGTTGCCTTAGCCAAGGCTAAGAACGGCTTCCCAAGAATGATCGGAGACTGGGTGAACTCTCCTCGGTGCTCAATGTCAATGATCGTGAAGTCTGTCTCCAGTAGAGCACCTTGGAAAGTGACGATGACTGAAATGGTTCCTCTCGACCGTTTAATGGTCCAATCTGCCAACTAAATGATCTCTCTTTACTTCTTGGTAGATCCGAGTTTGAGCTTGGCAAACACGGAGGTCGGGAGGATATTAATCGGTAAGTCATCATCGATTCTTGCATGGGTGAATGTGGTATCTTTGATTTCACAATCAAATCTAGGTAACCGCTTTACTCAGCGGCTCTTGGTTTTTCTCCCTATCATCAAAGATGTGGCCATAGACACTATATGTATCTCAGTCCTTGTTCTCTTATAGCCCGACCTTTTAGGCATCAATTTACTTCTCACAAATCTTTTAAGGTCGGGAAAGTGCTCAATGGCCATTATTAAGGGAAGCTCAAAAATCAACTTTCTATCCAATGCTTCCCTACCTGCAGGATCCAATTTTTTTAGATCTTTTCCTTTTTCAATTTTTATGGTATTTTCAAATATTTCAATTTTTTTGATCTTTTTGGTAGGTGAAGGAGGACTAGGAGAATGTACAGACTCTGGTTTGGAGGGAAAGTGGTTAGTATAAGAGGGAGGTAGAAGGGACTCCAGTTGTACATGACAAGTGGTCAATCCGGTGTCTTCAAGGTTTTCAAAATTCAATCCACGAAATCCATGATCCACATTCCTACCTGGACTCTTGATCGGTCTACAAATGTCATCCTCCAATAAGTTCTCATGACACCTCATAAGAGAAGTCTGCTCAGTTGGAGGATACTGCTGAGAACTTGGGATCTTATACTCAACACATATTGACTCAAGTGTGTAATGCTGGGTTAAGTATGAACCATCTGTATGGTCGATGTTGGTCGGAGCCTCATAAGGTGGAGTCAGTAGACAGGGGGTCTGTAGATCGGGTATATGAATCCAATCCCCTGTATATGTTGGCTCTCTGAATGGGTGATATGAAGGTTGGTCAATGTGGTCTCTATCACTCAGGTCAATCAAGTCAGGAAGATCGTACGGTGCATGCCTCTCCATTCGGTTTGTCTGGTCGACCATATTGTACCCTAAGGTTAAGTCGGGATGTGTATATGGCAATTGTTGTTCGGTCCCAACTCGAGGTGAAAGTGAGGTATGTGGGGTCAACCGATTATGCCAATCATTCATCTCAGCAGTCGCTTGCTCTTCGATTTGTTCCTTGATTCCAACAAGCGGACGAGAATATGTTGAGTCAATACAAGGTGGTTGTGGGTCATGGGTGTAAGAATGTGGGGTAGGTGAGATGGACGAAGAAGTACGGATGTCAGTCGGAGTTCTGACTTCGCGGTCGGGGTATGGGTATGAGGAGGAATAAGTGGGTGGAGATGATCAGAATATGGTCGAAGAAGGGTGACTTGGATATGATGATCAAAATTCTGACATCTTGGAAGGGAGATGGGAGAATGAAACAGATCGAGGAAGAAAGCATGAAAGTGCACCGAATAACACACAAAACAAATAAACACAAGAGGAAACCCTGAGTTCACCTACTCAACACAGTGATGGTCGCAAAAGTCTGACCATTTATCTTTTCAGTTTTAATAAGGTGATAAATCAAGATATAAATCCAATTACGCAAGGCTAAAAAGTAGGTTTTGGGCACTATCCTAGGGATGCGTCCTCACCTCTCAACAATCACAATTAGCCAAGTATACAATGAGGGTTTTGCTCTCCCAAAACAAGTGTTAGTTTTAATCAGTTTTTGGTCAACTCTGATTAGCAGTCCCGATTTTAAGTTTGGTTATCACTTGATTAGTCCACCAAACAAAGCATGCCTAATGATCAGTCTCGATTTCCTTTTAACCTAAGTTTCAAAAACCAAGGAGAGGGAGTCGAGAAAAGTCGATGCAAATAATGAAATCAATGATGCATGCCCAGTTTAGAAGACTTAGAATGATCCTCGTGCTCTACATGCGGGATGCAAGGCAGAATTAAAATTTTATACTATCTGAATGCAAACGAGAAAACCGTTCCTAGACAGGCAGTTCTATTAGCGAGCGATGAACAAGTTAAATTTGACTAATAGCCATGCGATCTAAGTGCGTCTCGTTAAATGTGATGTGTGGTCCTAAAAATTACGAGCACAAGCAATAAAGATATTCTAATAAAATGCTCTAAGAGACGCGAGTGCAAGTCCTATTCTACGTCAAGCAACCACACGACCACGAGCGGGTCAAATGTCCAGTCCGGATATAAGCACGAGCTCTCAAACAAGAGCCGCTGGAAAGAGATAATTACCTAAATTATTACAACACAATAATTACAAAAATGAAAAAAATTCTCTCGAAATAAATTGAAAATCCTCGCTCTTCAGCAGTCGGCGCGTGTCAAGTCCGTCGACCTCCGATGCATTCCAAGTCCACCGGGCCCTCGCAAGGAATATGAGATTTATATTAGAGAGATAAACAACAAGATATATACAAAAATATGAAGAGAAGTAATTGCAAAAAAAATGGAATAAATACAAGTGGCTCGGGGGTCAGACTACCCGAGTAGAGAAAATCTAAATCCAAATTTTTAAATTAATCTCTAAGCCGTTTGCCTCCCCGGCAACGACGCCATCTGACGAGTCGCTAAATACGATAAATAATTCAGTCACGTTGTAATACGTGTACTTAGCGATTCAGTCAGAACCGAGAGGAGATCTCCTTGAAGAGTGTCTCGACTTAATTTATATCCCGGGCAAGTCCGGGATATAAATTAAGCCGAGACACTCTTCACGGATGTCTCCTCTCGGTTCTGACTGAATCACTAAGTACACGTATTACAACGTGACCGAATTATTTATCGTATTTAGCGACTCATCAGATGGCGCCGTTGCCGGGGTCGAACACAGGGAGGCAAAGGAACAACTTGGGTTAATTCAAAAAATTAGATCTAGATTTTCGTGTGTATTTTTTTTATAAATTTTTATGCAAAAACCAAAGCAAATGCAAATGTGGGTGAATCAAGACACTAAGAAATCACACAATTGGCCAAAATTAATTTTAATGTAAAAAATAAGTCTAATTTAGCAAAATTATATTTTTTCTAGAGTCTTAATCCAGGATGAATGCAAGGTACTTTTTTAGGAATTTTATGGATTAAAAAGCAACAATGAAAAATACATACTTTTTATGGGTTTTTTCACAATTTCTCACATAAACAGAAAGCAAAAATTATGAAAAATTTACTAGAATATAAACATGATGCAAGGAAGCAACAGTAATTTTTTTGGAATTTTTTGACAAGTTATGAATTTTTTATGGATTTTTAGTGAAATCAGAGTGAAAGTGAGTAAATAATTTCTAATAAATCCACAATGTTAAAATAGTCAGAGTACGAATTATCTCAGAAAGATATTTAGATATAGAATACAGGAGACTTGAAATTTTGTGAAAAGGATGTATGTGGATTTAATTAAAAATCAAATATTCAGATCACTCTATAATTTATTTTGGGTACAATACAACTCCATTTTGGATGAAATTTGGACAGTAAGTTAATCACATTTCAAAGCATCATTCCTGATTTTTTAAGAATTTTTGGAGCAACTATGAGTTGGATATGAATTTAAGAGTCCAGATTGGGTAAAATATGCAGAGTTTCAGTTAACCATTTTTAATTAATTACCCATGACTCACAAAAATACAAATAAATAGTCAGAATAGACAATTAGTTGCTCATCACAATGGAATTTTCCATTGAACAAAAAGATCCATAAACGATGTCCAACTTAAAGTGCGAACACAGGAGTCTTTGTGCAAAACAGAAATTGAACTGAACAACACAAACTGTTCACAAGGGCCTTTTTGTAATTACATAAACTAACAGGGAAAATATGAAATATTTACAATAAAAAAATGATGAAAATGGACCTTCTTCTTCACAGGTAGGGCACGATGGTGAACCCAACAGTGGTGGTGACGGCGGCGGCCTGTTCACGACGGAAGAGCACCGCGGGCGTGGCGTGGGGGGCGGCGCAACGAGCGCGGGGAGGCGGCGAAAAGGCGGAGGCCTGGCGGTGCGGCAGCCACAGTGGGGAAGAGAAGGCGCGTGGGGTGGAGCGAGGACCTTCCGTGGGGAGGCGGCTGGAGAGCGGCGTCGGGCGGACCTGCGGAGGAAGAGCGGGCGGCCAGCCACGCACGGGGCCACGCCGCCAGAGGGTGGAGCGGGCGGCGGCGGTGCTTGGAGGAAAGGGGAGGGGCAGAGGGCGTGGCATGCGGCCCTTTTTTAATTTTTTTTAAATTTTTTTTGATTGTTTTAGTTGGCTGCTGTAATAAATAAAAAGAAAACTTCTTTTTTTGTTTTAGATTTTTTAAATTTTTTTATGTTTTCAAAAAGAAAATAAATATGTACATATAAAGGAGAAAGTCGTAAATGGTGGAGATTGGGTGGTGGAGTGATATATAAAAATGACGGTGACAAAACAAAGGACACAATATTAGATAAGATAAAATAACGAGGGAGATGGATAGGAATACTTACCTGATTCCTCGCCGGATTGGCGGAGCAGCTATGCTGGACTCCTGTCATCGCCTCGATCCGATTGGCGAAATAAAATCGAAGAGGTTGAGCGAGCTCGATGGGGAACTCGTGATGCGGAGCGGAGCTCCGCGGATCTCGCCTGAAGGAGGTCGTCGCTTGAGGAAGATGCCTCGCCGCTGTCACCAACAAAATACTCCAAGCTCTCTCCTTATTCTATAAGAATGGCGGATGCAAAAAAATGAGGATGTACAAATGAATATAAAGAGAAGAGAAAGGGAGGTTAGAATGGTGGTGGTGTTGAATGGGAAGTTGTATTATTGGTGTAGTTGAATGGGAGGTTGGTGGAAGAATATGGAGTGGAATGGGAGTTATTAAAAATGGTGGAGTTGAATAGAAGTTTGTGGTAGAGAAGTTATTGTAGAGAATGTGATTAAATAAAGGAAAATAAAATGAAATAAAGTAAGCTACTTTAAATACAACAAAAATATAAAGAAGGAAAAATAGTGGAGAATTTACAAAGGAATATATACAACATGTACAAATTTTTTTGTTTGCTTTTCTAATATGTATTTTTTTGTCTTTTTAGTAAGAGATATTTACAACGGAAAAAAACAATAAAATATTATAATTAAAATACAACAAAACAATGATTTTTTTGGATTTTTAGTAATTAAGAAAGATAAAATAAAAAATGAAGAAAGAAAGAATATTTATACATAATATACAATGTAAATCTAGGTCCCAAAACCCAACTTTTGCAAACGAGCTCTGATTTTAATGAAACCACTTCCGTTGGATAGATAAATTTCTAACTTGAACTTTAAAAGTGAGTTTGGTGAATTCGTAATTCATACGGAGCGGGAATTTGGCTTGGAAGTTGGACTTTACGGCCTTTTATCTTTGGGATCTAGGAGCATTTATTTGAGGTGAAATTTATTTTGTATTTTTGTATTTTTATATACATTTTTTATAAATAAGTTAAAGAAAGAATTAGCCAAAAGGAGTTGAAATAAAATTATTAGAAATTCATATAGTTTTAGGCTATTTACAGGTGAAAAACTCCTTTAACTTGCGGCTTTTTAGTGTTAATTTATTTTATGCAATATAATATACAATAATTAATGTATTTTATTTACAAGAGTCATTTTGTTAATTTATTGGTTTTATGGACATTTATTAGGGAATTTACTTGGGGATTTCGCTATGATCAAGATATTAAGATGATGAATCGTGGATTCATCATCCCTTCAGTACCGCGACTCGAAATGGATATCGATATTATTTGACGTTTATTGATGACCATTCATGGTACGGGTTTAACTTCCTACTACGTCATAAATCTAAAACCTTTGAAAAGTTCAAAGAGTTTAAGGCTTTGGTTGAGAACCAAATCGATAAGAAGATTAAACGGATTTTATCTGACCGAAGTGGCGAGTACCTCTCAGATGAATTCAAGGGATACCTTAAAGAGAATGGAATTATCTCCAATCTCACTACCTCTGGAACTGCCCAACTTAATGGTGTTGCTGAAAGATGCATCAGGACCATCATGGACATGGTCTGTTCAATGATGAGCAAAGAACGTTTACCTCTTAGTTTCTGGGGATATGCAGTAGAGACTACAATATATATCCTGAATAAGATTCCTGGCAAGTCTGTGCCTAAGACTCCTCATGAGCTCAGGTATGGAACCAAACCTAGTGTTAGACACTTGAGGGTTTGGGTTGCTTGGTCCATGCAAAGAATGTGGATGCAAGTAAGCTAGAATCTCGCACTTATGAGTGCTACTTCATTGGGTATGTTAGAGATGGTATTGGATATCAGCTTTATGACCCTGAGACCCAAAAGGTTTTTGTCTCTAGAGATGTGAAATTTCTGGAGGATGATTTCCTTAAAGGTCAAAATAGAAATGAAGTAGAGGAACTCATCGAATGCCATGAGGATTCTTAGATTCCTGAACCAGAAACTAAAGAGATAAATGAAGATGAAACACCCATACCTCTTCAAAGGAGTTCGAGGGTGGTTGCACCACCTGAAAGGTATGGATTCCATGTGTCAAGTAAAACTGACAATGATCCTACTTCATTTGATGAAGCACTCGCGGATCATGACATGGATAGATGGATGCTAGAAATGAAGTCAGAGATTGACTCCATGCATAAGAATGGTGTATGGACCCTAGAGGATCCACCTAAAGGGATAAAACCCATTAGGTGCAAATGGATCTTCAAGAGAAAAAGGGGACCTGATGGTAAAGTAGAGACTTTCAAGGCACGGCTCGTAGCCAAGGGCTACACACAGAGAGAAGGCATTGACTACGATGAGACGTTCTCTCCTGTAGATATGCTTAAGTCCATCAGGACACTGCTAGGTATAGCTGTATCTCTTGACTATGACATCTGGCAGATGGACGTCAAGATAGCTTTCCTCAATGGATACCTCGAGGAGGATATCTATATGGAGCAGCCCTAGGTCTTCATAGTTGAGGATGGAAAAGTATGCAATATGAAGAAATCCATCTATGGGCTCAAACAAGCTTCTTGTAGCTGGAACATCAGATTTGATGAAACCATAAAGAGTTATGATTTTATGCAGAATCTTGATGAACCTTGTGTGTACAAGAAGCATAGTGGGAGCTCCATTGTGTTCATCGTGCTTTACGTAGATGATATCCTTATCATTGGGAATGATACAGGAATGATGACCAGTGTGAAGATTTGGCTATCTCATACCTTTGAGATGAAAGATCCTGCAGAAGCCTCTTATGTCTTAGGCCTGAAGTTGTTCTGAAACCAAGAAATGAGGATGTTCAACATGGATACATTAAGAAGATTCTTGAACGATTCCGCATGGATAGTTCCAAGGAAGGATTCCTCCCCTTAAGACATGGTATCCATCTGTCTAAAGGGATGGCTCCTCAAAGTGTTGAGGAAAAGAAGTCCATGGCTGGATGCCCCTATGCATCAACTTTAGGAAGCTTAATGTATGCCATGATGTGTACTAGGCCAGACATCTGCCATGCATTAGGAGTGGTAAGCCGTTACCGATCCTGCTATGGATAGCAACACTGGAATGCAGTAAAGAACATATTCAAATATCTAATACGGACGCAAGATTACATCTTGGTCTACGGAGATGGTGATCTCCAAGTCTAAGGATATATAGATTCAGACTTCCAGTCGGATATTGATGATCGAAAGTCGACATCAGGGTTTGTATTCCTATTGAACGGTGGTGATGTGAGCTGGAGAAGCAAGAAGCAGGACACTACGGAGGATTCAACAATAGAAGCCGAATATATTGCCGCATCGGATGCTGCAAAGGAGGCAGTGTGCTTGTGCAAGTTTATCCTAGAGCTTGGAGTAGTTTCCCCTGATACTGCCATCCCATTACTCTGCGATAACATAGGAGCCATTGTCCAGGCAAAGGAACCCATATGGCATCAAAAGAGTAAGCACGTGGAAAGGAAATACCCAAATCATTCGGGAGATTCAAAAGCGTGGTGATATCATTATCACCAAGGTGGCCTCTGCCGACAATGTTGCTGATCCTCTTACCAAACCTCTACGCAGAAGATTTTCGACCAGCATATAATGAGTATGGGTTTAAGGATTGTCCCTTAATGGTTCTGAGGGCTAGTGGGAGATTGTTAGCTATGTGATCCCGAGGCGAACCATTCTTACAATAAATGTTATATGTAATAATTATGTTTATCAATAAATGTTATTGATTTTTTTACCCCCTTTCTGAAATTAAGTGAATAAATTTACTATAAGGTCCCTCTGTACAATTAGGGTTATGTACCATGGCCGTCTTGATAATCATATAGCTGTTGATTCATTAAATGAATCATAGAGGCTGGTGCTTGGATGAATATCTAGTGGGTTAGATAGAGGACTCATCAAGCACAATCAAATGATTATTAAGAGATGATCCCCAACCTAAGTAGGAGATGGCAATCCTTTCTCACATAGGATGATATATGACCGACCTCTTGATGCAGGTCCTCTGCATGGGAATTGTGATTCGGAGGTGTCAGATTAGTTAGGTCAAAGGGTTGACTTAGCGAGATCGAGATAACTTAAGTCCTATGTTGAATACTGTCACAGTACAGGCACACATCCTCTGGCCAAAGATAGATGTGTTACTATATGTCTGAGTATGTACATTTGGCAGACCATTAGGTTGATGACCTAACCAAGGTCTATACACCCGACGAGGTTGCGTGCATATAAGGGTATATGAGTAATATGATCTCTCAAAGGGATCATACAAGTTCACTTATGAACCGGAAGATATGAGCTCACTCATGAGGTATTGGGACCGATCAAATTCCATGCACGGTCGTCATGCTTTAGAAGCATGACAAGTTTTTGAAGGTATGCTATAATGCTTTGGGAAAGCATATGATCGATACCAAATCCCAATGACCAAGATTGAGAAACTTGGTGATCAAACCCTGAAGAAGAAAGTGTAAAATTGATCTTCATCTTTAGATTGATCATTGGTCTTCCAGTATGCAGCTGTGCAGCTATTGGGAATACTTGAGGATGATGTGATCATAAACGATTGTATAACCATGACGCTTCCAGTTTGAGGGAGTGATGAAACAGGTCTGGATTTTAGTGACTCCTCTCAGTATAGAAGTAACTTGATCTTAGTCCAAGTGTTGGACATTGATCTGAATGTGATTCAGATACAATGAGAAGATTAAGTATACGGACTTGATTTAATCAAGCATCTATGGGAGGTCCATTAGTTCTGGATTTGAGATGAGATCTTAACATCCAAGTCACTATACGTGGAACAATACAATCGCCCTGTCCTTATCTCCAAGTATCTGCGGAGAAAGCACATTATTCTTGAAGGAGTTCAAGAATAATTTCTATGATGAATTTAGTATCCAAGCAAGAAGATTCTTGATGATTAAATGAGATTTAAATATCAAATATAATATGAATAAGATTCATATTGTGAGAATGATTATCCAAGATAATTAAATGGGATTTAATTATCTTGGATAAACAGATCGTGGATAGTGCTATCCATAAAATCTGTGTATATATATAAATGTGATTTATAATATATAACAGAGAGAGAGATTTTTTGTAAATAGCATTTGTTAATTTATAATGTGGATGGATTCTAATTAATTAATTAATTGGAAATGTAATTTATAAATTAGTTTGGGTTGTGAATATGATTCACATATTTTTCAATGGCATGATTGAAATATTCATAAATTAATTTGGAATTAATTTGGTGGATATTATTGCAATAAAAGTTATTGCAATTTATTAAGAAATAATAGGATAAAATAAAAAGGAGACAAAAAACACCATCAAAAAGAGGTGGGTGTCACCTATGACTTAGTCATAGGTGACGCCCCCTATTTTTTTAGGGTGGTTTGTTATCTCTTTCATTTTGTTATCTTGTTATCTCTTAATAATTAATTTGTGTTAATTTAATTGTGTTTATAATAATTCATATATATTTAATTTAATATAAATTAATGTTGTTGGTTTTAACCAACAACAATCATGGCCGTTGATTGGCATATGGATTATCATAGCCGTTGGATCCATGTATGCCATGGATTGAGATCCATTGGATCCCAAACTAATATACAAGGAGGGCAACCCTAGCCCTTTGGGATACACGACTAGATATAGTACACGCCTACTCTACTCTCTCTCCCTCTCTCTCTTACATTCTCGTCCTCTCTCCCTCTCTCAAAGGTGGTCGTCCATCTATGTGTTGAGAGAGAGAGATTCTCTCCTTCTCCTTTCGACTACTCAAGGATATCCATCTTCTTTGGGGCTGCTTCTCTAGAGGAAGACGACGGATTTCGTTGGACGAAATCAGGAGATTCGAGGCTTGGATCTTCGTCGAGGATTGAGGGAGTCACGCGTCTCATCATCGTGCCCGCAAGTGCTGTCTTCGTGGATCAGACTTGAGACAGAAGGATCTCTTGCTTTAGAGATCTCGTGATCGCAACCACGCTTCGAGAGGTATTTCTAATACTTTATGGTTTGATGGAACGATCCAAGAAACGTTCTTCTGATCATGTGGTTTCATCACAGTTTTAAACTTTTTTAAATGCCTTGCACCTTGCGACTAGTGCGACTAGTTGCCCGATCGCATGAGATGCGATCGTCACGCTTCCGTGATGCGCTTGAGGATTCTCAATATCCTTCAGATAGATGGCCCGGATGTGAGATGACTGCTGAGAGCCGAACCGACCAGACCGTGGAGAGATACCAGAGCTTGGAGGAGGTGATGGACCACATCCAGATGATCTACATGAGCCAGTCCGACCATCCCGCCCGATGAGAGAGTTGCACAACCCTGGTGCAACTCTGACACACTGTTGGATTCAGCTTCCAGCAATCTTGGGAGACTTCAAGCTCCCTCCTCAGATGATTCAGTTGTTGCCCAGATATCACGGCTAGCACTGAGGAGCCGCATCTACATCTCCAAGAGTTTGAGATGATCTGCAGCATGGTCCACGACATATATGTGGAAGGGGATACCATCAAGATGATGGCTTTTCCGTTCTCCCTGGTCGATAGAGCATCCTATGGCTGAAGCATTTGGGGAGATATGTCACTTCGTGGGAACATCTCCGGAACGAGTACTTGAACATGTACTATCCACTCGGCCGGACGATCGCAGCTCAAGCCCTCATCAACATCTTCTCCATGCTTCCCAACAAGCAATTTCATGAAGCATGGGATCGCTACCAAGAGCTCATTGACCGGTGTCTACACCATGACATATCCAAGCCCAACCTTGTGCAGAGTTTCTTTTTGTGGGCTGACACAGGAGCTGTAGGGGCTCATGAATGCATCTTGTGGGGATCCTACTTTATCAAGGATGAGGATCTGATATGGGCCATATATGAGGAGATGGCCCGAGAACTACACCGTCATATCCCATACTTGTCTGTACACTCAGGGGAATCACTCACCCCAAGCCGTGTCCTATCAGAGGATAGCACGGGTAGATGCAGGTCCTTCCATAGCTTCAACAGCTGCAGCATAGGCAGAGTCGTCGGCCGCTGATAGGGCATCATCAGCGAGAAGCTGGACCGCATCAAAATTATAGAGAAGGAAACAGTGCCAGGGCATGTCACAGATTGATCAGATGGCATAGACTTCGAGTGACCTGAAGACACAGATGATGTGTCTCCAGGAGGAAAAAGAGACTCCTCAGCCTTGTCTCAGGTCACGGGCTGCACCCAGCAATAGCAGCTCGACCTAGCCCTCTGCCTAGTACATACAGGTTCACTTGTTTAGGCGGAGCCATTCGGTAGCCGCAGCACCAGTACGTTTAGCCACCACCATCTCAGGACACTCAGATGTTGTGTACCAGCAGGATCAGCCCTGGCAGTTCTTCTCCACCTCCTTTTGAGCAGGAGCTGTTGATGGAAGTCAAGGGGATTTGGTATGACCGACAACAGCCCAGGATTCGTCGAGACCATCACGGATTCTGGTGGTTGACCGGAGGTGCCTCATCCCAGCAGCAACCTCCAGTTCAGAGTAGACAGTACAACCAGTCCCAACAGCAGCTAGCTCCAGTTCCCACACCAGCCACAACAGCAGTAGCAGCATTACCAGCAGGGTCCTTGTCCCTACCAGCAGGGACAACCGTGGAGGCAGCACCAACCTCAGCAGTACGACTCAGTCTCCCCCTCATCTCTTTTCAGCACGCAGCCTTCACTACTAGAGGTAACCCGTCTTGTTCTCATGGTCCAGCCGATGAGAACCCAGCACTCAACGACTTATCCCGCCTTCTTTCCAATCAACAGGCCACTTTCAGGCAGGAGATGGATGAGTTCTGGCAGGATATGAGGGAGATCATCAAGGGCAATGCTGCCATACCGGCTCAGATAGTTCCAAACCTGAACAACCTGAAGAGAAAGTCTTAGAATGTACAATTCACAGAGGTTACCACTCCTAGTGACTCATTGGGTGATATTTCTTCATATACATTTGATGCTGACTTTGTTACACTTAGGAGTGGTAGAATGTCAGCCATTGGTGCCTCGTCTGAGCGACGATACCACAAGGATGCAGGAGCGCAAGACGAGGAGGATAGCGGTGCTGATGTTGCTCATGATGATGATGACGGTGGTGCTGATGCTACCAAGGATGTTGATCCAGCAGATGGTACTGAGGCCATCGCGTCACCAGTTGTAGAGGGTGGTGCTGATATCACCAAATATTTAGATGCTGAGATAGAGAGCGGTGCTGATGCCATAGGTCGTGATGCCATGGGTGGTACTGAGGCCACTCCTTCTATCCCAGTTGTATTTCCTTCAGTTTTTGTATCCCGAGACTTTACAGAAAAATCCAAAAAATTAATAAAGGAAAGGGTTCTTCATCTTCGAGTACATATGTGAGTCTACCTTTCGTGTTAACGATCAGCGTCTCAAACCATATCTAGATCATGAGTTGTTGGTCGTTAACGTCGCTCCGAGTCATTTTGCATGAGATGTGGTCTTTTGACTCACATTAGTTGCATCTCATGCCTGATTATCACGGTCTTCCGCCTTGTATAGATCCAAATGTCCATATCATCTCGTTCTTTAGTCTAACACCCATCTACATCTTGTGATTATGCTATACTTAGGTGCACTTTACCCTAAGTATAGGGGGTTGTGAGACTCGTGATTATTCTTTTGATTCTTTTTACTTCTGTTTTGCTGCCTATACTTAGGGATATTTTACCCTGAGTATAGGAGAGGTAGACCCTGTACATTCTATCACTCGGTCTTCCCTTTTCGTACAGTCTGTTATACTTAGGATTACTTGATACTAAGTATAGGGGGAAACACCGAGCCCTTTTCATTCTATTTTTTTATTCGTCATTGTAGTATAGCATTCCTTTTCACTTCCCTATACTAAGCACAAGTTATGTCTTCTGCATCGCTCTTGATTCACTCTGAGGACATCGTTCGAGCTATGTATAGGGGGTATCGTATATATTACTTTTATACTTTAGCCATAACTTGTACTTTGTGTGCGTTAATAAATAAAATGGTTAAAATCCTATATCTAAAAACCGTAAAAATTTTAAAAATTTTCATATACATAAAATTCTTTGTTGCACATACATAGCTATTTATAAAAATTATTTTTGTACAAATGTTTGTAAAAATGTTTTGTTTGTAAAAATTTTGTAAATATTTTGGTATCAAAAATATGTATATTGTACCAAATCTTTGTAAAATGTTTGAAAAATAAAAGTTTGCAAAAACCCTTGTGTAAATATTTGTAATTAGTTTGCAAAACTTCTGCATACATGCATACATTCAAACATTTTTCAAAAATTTTGCACATTTTCAAAAACTTTGCATAAAAAGATATTTGTATATACTTGTACATTCTTTTGAATCATAGATTGACATTTAAACTAGCCTGGAATTAAATTGAAAAATAGAGCTTGGTTAAGACCTTAATCCACTTAATTATAAGAGGAACCTTATAGGACTTAGGGTTGAGACTAGGGGTGCACATGGATCGGATTGGATCGGATTTTAGCTTAATCCATGTCCAATCCAATCTTAACGGATTTTAACTTTTTCCAATCCAATCCAATCCATCAAATATCTAAATCCAAACCAATCCAATCCAATCCATCAGATTACGGATTGGATCGGATTGGTTCGGATATTTTTATACGTTTGTATTCCATCTCAATTGTTTGCCCTCTCGTGTTTGTATTTTATCGCACATTAGCCCTCAACATCTAAATTATGGCTCAAAAATTGGTAATATAGATCGGATGTAAAGAAAATGATAATTGAAGACCACTCAATCAAATTAAAGTTGAATAACTTCATTGATCAGTAACAAAAAAGTTGAAGACCATGTACTCAACGTAAAGGATTATATTGGATTTATAATTTGAGATTCCTTCTATAAATGTTGCATTAGTTTTTTTTTCAAATGATTCCATCTAATGATTCAAGTAAGAATAATACAAGTTACCAAATAATGATCCAAAGATAAAATGATAAGTTACACAAACAAAAAATGTGATCTTTATAGTTACATATTGATGAAGTCCAAGGGAGATGAAACTAGGAGTGAAATATTGGGGTCAAGAGTGAAATGAAAGAGGATGGAAAACTAAGAGGGGAATAGTTAATTGGGATTATAACTTTACAAGGTATAATTATATTTTATTATTTAGGAGATTAAGGGTGATGACAAGAGAACTTGTATCCACTAAAGATATGAAAAAATGAGAAGAATCACATTGACTATGGTCTTATGGGTATGGGTGCACACGCACGTACGCGCGTATATGCATGTAGGTGTATGTATGTATGTATGTATGTATGTATGTATATGTTAACGGATTAACGGATTGGATCGGATTGGATTTTCATGATAATCCGATCCAATCCATACTTTAACGGATTTGAAAATTTTCAATCCAATCCGATCCATTAAAATGATAAACCCAAATCAATCCAATCCAATAACATCGGATTGGATCGGATTACGGATTTTATCCGATCCGTGTGCACCCCTAGTTGAGACTCTTCAGGTCCATTGGTGACTTAATTCCTTTGAGTCCACTAGGCTATGATCACATGTCATCTTGATGAGCCTAAGTAGAACATTTAACAACGCACACATGACTCTCACAAACAATGGCTTTGCTTGCACCAACACCATACACATATCTCTCTACGAATGAGGTGGTGAGGAGGCAGTTTCCTTTTGCTTGGGGTAGCATATGAGGGTAGACTTCTAGGCAGAACCTCTCATCTTCTTTTAGTGAAGGAAGTGCGTCTCAACTTGGTCTGACGGTGTTGAGGACAAAATACAGGAGTTGTGGGTTGCAATAATGCTTCAAAAGAGGGATAGTCTACTGGCTCAAGAGGAAAAAGTCCTTATGTATATAGGCTGCACCATGTAGATATGTTTTAGATATGCACATCAAAAAAATGTGTGCGAAAGAAAGAAAAACTCCAAAAAAGTGGTAGGTCTGATAGACAATAAAATACCCACTGGAGTGTATATAGTCAAATAAAGCAAAGCTTATGTTACCCATTCTCATCTCACGAAGCTTGCAGCAGGGAGACTTAGCTACGCTAGTTGGGCTCCCAAGGATACATGGCTACACTGGTCATGGTCCATTCTCTTCTTTCCCGCCTCTTCTTGAGCCGATTATACTTGAACTTAGAAGGGAATACCCCACTCCTTGAAGAAAGAGCTGCCAGACTAGGGCATTATAGTTACCTTGTTGAGGGGGGTTGTTACTTTGCCATTTCTGAGGTGGGGAGCTATATATCACTTACACAGTACGAGAAACATTTCTTGGTCACTAGCGTTTGTGTATGTAGACTTGTTCTGATCTGGATTATTGAGTAGTCTTGACCATAGAATGGTGTAACTTAGAGGCTATTGAGTTTTAAACCAAGGTCCAAATAAGGTTCCGACAAATTAATAATCCAAAGGTCTGACTGAGCTCCATACTCCAATTTAATGAAGACAAGTTTAATAATCAGCGTTGATTCTCCTTCTTTCTCTTTTTCTTTTCTTTATCTTTTCACTTCTTTTTCAAAATAAGTGTTTGCTAAGGAACTAGCAAATGTAAAGAATAGGGAGGTGATGAATCCCTGATCATCACTCTTTATTCTTTTATTTTAGCTAATTATCTTGGCGAAGCATCATGTAAACAAATGTAAATATAATAAGTTAGCATTAAGGATACTTGTGTTAATATTGTATAATTAGCATGTATTTGTGCAAAAATAAAAGAATAAAGGAAAATAAAAAGGAAGGAGGTATTTAGAATAAATATAGAGTGACCTGAACCCCATCAGAAGGCCAAGCATTAGCCTGATCGTCAAATAAAACAAGTAGAGAGAGATAGGGCCTACTCTATATTGTACATATTATTGGTGTAAATAAATAAATAAATTATTTTTGACAAAATAAAATAAAATATTTCTTTTACCTCCTTGTATATATTTCTAAAAATAAAATAAAAATTAGAAAAATAAATTAAAAATAGAATAAAATTCTCTCTCCTTTATACATAATAGATGTATATATATCTTTTTTTTTATTTATTATATACTTGTAAATAAATAATAAAAATAAAATAAAAAATATTTTGTACTCCAAAAACTATGTTATAAATAAATAAAATGTAAATTTGGGGTATTTATGTAAAAATAACAAAAAAAATAATTGTTCATAGGTATATTATACCTGTATATAATACACTATACTATATATAGACTAATTTATCTTTCAAAAAAATAAATAAAAATCACAAAAAAATAGTTTGAAAAATAACAAACATTTTTCATTTTATATACTTTTTATTTTAAAGTTATTTACTATTTTTTATTTAATTTGTAAGTATTTTTGTAAATCTTATTTCCTGATTGGTCCACGTCAGGTTGTTGACCCCGGTCACCCCCCTCTTCCCGGGCTTGACCCGACCAGACCTCTTCATCGGATCGTTTTCTTCGATTTTTCCCGAGCGGATAAGGAAACCCCTCACCCCGATTTTTCTCCCGGGAACCCTCCTAGGATCCAGGACCCTCGTGGATCCCTAGGAAGGCGCGGATCTCCCTCGGATCGCGTGCCCTTGCCTGATTCCTCTAGCCTCCTAGAAACACTATAAAGCTTCTCATCCGCCTACCAAGAGAGGCAGCTCGTGCCTCTCTCCCATTTCTAACCCTAACCACCTCCAGCTGAGTGACAGCTGCTCGGAGCATCGCGTGGCGCTCGATTTGGTGCAACAGAGCCGACGCTCAACCTTCGTGGTCGGACCTTCGCCGCGAGTAGCCTACCCCAACTTCCGCATTGAGGTCGTGGCCATCACCCTAACGTTCATCTTCGCCTAGATCTCAGGAACTCTCCTAGATCTTTAGGTACCCTTTATCTTTTTCATTTCATTTCGATCCATCTGTTTATCGCCGTCGTGTGTTCGTCTACTCCGACCAGCCGGTCGGAGCCCCTTTACCCACTTCCAACTGGTTTGATTGACCCGCACGCTCATCCCCCATCTTTCTCCGCAACCTGATCACCCTTAGCCTCGACCATCAGGTTGAGATTAGGATCTAGATCTCCCCTACCACCTTCGTCGGAGATCGATTCCTTCCTCCCTTCGCTTCTTTGGCTTTGAGCTCCAATAACCCGGATCTGAGCACAACCCTGAGTCACAGCTTCCACTTGCAGGCATTTGCGCACACATGGACCCCTTATCGCACCCATTTGAGGTTCGTCGGAGCAACTCCTGGCCCCCTTCATCGCCACACTCATCCAAACGGTGGAGTCTCCATCTGACCTGCTCAGTCGACGTAGAAGTCTCCCACGATCACGCCAGTGACTTCCGATCAATCATCAGAGCTGAGGATCACCTCCTTGGCTCTGGTGAAGTTCGCCCCACGCTGTTCTTCCAGACGTGCTCCGCACTGTTAGATTGGTCGGCCCTCTCCAGATCACATCCACGCCACTGACACCGCAGGCTTTTCAGATCGTTGGATGCCAGATATGCACCCCACGTCCCCGACCATATCTGAAGCGTCAGATCTGACACTTGCAATGATCAGAGCTATACGTTCCAGCGGCCTCTGCGTGTCCCTACACGCGCCTCACGTGTTGCAAGGGTATATTGCTCTTTTTACCCCATACTTTTTATTTGTTTTAGTCTGTAAATAAAAGTTGTAGTTGGAATTATTTGCACTTTAGTCCCTAGAGTTTCTGGTATTTGTGTTTTAGTCATCCCTTTATGGAGACACGTGCTCGGTCACGTGCATAGTGGTGTTTTTGCATGTTTGGCCCTGGATATTTTTATGTTAATGTTTGAATGAGAAATTTTCTGAATTTGCACTTATGCCCCTGTGAACGTTGTATTACGCATGTGCTGGAATTTATTGAAAATTTTATAGAGATGCCCTGGACTTTTTGTGGCTGCTGTTATTTGGTCTTGAAGCTTAAACGATTTGCATTTAGGTCCCTACAACCTGTGTGTGTTTTTTTATTAAATAAATATCAAATCTAATCCAAACATTCCCCAAAAATTACAAGTAGATCCTGCAACTGTGTAATATTTTTCATAATTTTTCTGACGAAAGTTGATTTTATTTACGATTTTTTAAAATTTAAAAACCCTAAAAATAGAGTCTGACTATTTTAGAAAATCCGTAAAAATATAAAAATCACTTTAAAAATTCTAAAAAAATTCCTCAGTGTGTGTTTTAGTTTGTTTTAATTTCTTTATCATTTTTTTCATTATCTTTTATAAAACCCATAAAAATCTCAAAACACCTAAAATTTTATAAAAAACATTAAAAATTCTATAAAAGTCAAAACAATGTGTTTTCAATTTCTATAGTTAGCTCTATTTATTTATTTTCACAGAAAATAACAACCAAGAGATTTAAAAATAGCTCAGTGTGTGACCTTTTTATTTAGGTTGCACACTATTTTGTTGTTTTGTCTTTGTTTCATTTTTTGAAAATTATATAAAAATCTGAAAAATTCCATAAAATATCCAAAAATAACTGCATATATTTAAAAATATAAAAATATTTTTATTTAGAATTTTTGAGCCATTTTAGCCTTAATAAAAATTGTTGCAGTGCGATTTCTTTTATTTTCTTATTCATTTTCTTATTAGAAAATATTAAAAAATTTGCAAAATGAAAACCACCAAAAATATGTCTCTTCATTTTTGATTTCTCGACTACTTCATAGGCTTAGCCCGTGCTCCTTGTGTTCGACCCTGTTGGCTATACCTGGTTAAATAAATAGCAAGACCATTGCTTTCGATTTTTGTGCATGATTGCTTTTATTGGTGGTCTGATTTTTCTTGATTGACCGTGCCTTGCGATTCAGGTCGCAATGTCCTTAGATATTACTTAACCTGAGTCTCCTGGGGCTGTCATTTGAATGGCGCCGTTGTTGGGAAGCAAGGCTTAGTAGTCAGTTTTCAGCCTTCTTTGTTTCATTTTTCTTTTTCTTTCCTATTTTTATTTTTCTTCTTCTTTCTTTGCTTGATTCTTATTTTTATTTTTCTTTTTTTATTTACTTCATTTTATTAGCTTCTATCTCTATCTGATATAACTGTGTTTCTGACCCACTTTTGTTTCACTTTTTATGCGAGGAACCACCCGAGGTTGCTTTGGAGGAGATCCATACTCGGAGGAAAGTAGGAGGCAGAGCAGGAGCTGTTATAGCTAATAGAGTAGATAGAGAGTAGTTAGTCTTCATTTCCTTTTATTATTGTAATAATACAGGACCTTAGACAGTTGTGGACTTGGCTTATCGGGCACTGTTTCACCGAGCACCGGTGTGCTCGGGGGACCTCACCGCGGTTTTCGCCGGTTTTATTTTCTCGACCTTTCTTTTATTTTTGTTTCTCGAAGAATTTGGCCCTTAGACATAGGATTTTATCTTATTCTGGCACAATTAATTAAGACCCAATGCCTAATTATATGCATGCACCTATAGGTGATAATTGGACTTAATTAAAAAAATCACGAGAAAAATCTAACTTGGTCACTTGGGAGGTCACGTGCTGCTAGAGTCCGTATACAGCGTGTGCAGGATCCGTTGTGGCCGACACTGATCGACATCAGAGACCGGACTCCAACCTCTCTCTTTGACTTGTTAGCTACTGTTCTTCGCGTGTAGAAATTTCTCATCTAAGGTCATTTTCTTCTTGCATCATATAGATAGTTTTATTTCTGTCGTTTATTTATGCGCAGATCACCCTGCACGTAGAGTGTTGGCGATAGGTGCACATATATGACTTTGCATGCATCATCATATTTGACCATGCATCGGCTTTTTCGACTTCTCCCCCTGTTTTTGGACTTAAAATAACCAGGAGATCAAAAAATTTATTAGGCATTTGTTTGATTATTGAAAATTACAAAAAAAGTGAAAAGCATAAAATTGGGACTGCTAAACACACTTGATCCTAAAAGACATTCAACTTAAAAATCTATCTTGGGAGAGCTATCCCCTCCTTGTTTGGTTTGCATGCGCGAGCGAGTGACCCACACACTAGGCTAGAGCCATACCTGATCTTTCGTCAGACTACTGGTCTTGGGGTAGTTGTTCTCCAGTGAGGATCACTCTGATTTTCGGTAAAGCAGGCCACGATATCCTTAATAGATCGAGTTGATCGGGTAGCCGGTAAACGGTCTGCAACTTGTACTGGTTGGTAATGATCTGGCTTTGGGATTGGGCCAGTCTCCTGAGAGCATCGGGTTCTTATCAGCTCACTCAATCGCTCTGCTAGACTGAATTATCAACTAAATAAAATCAATAAGATAAAAGACCGAACCTTTACGGTCGTCAGCTCTCAGTGTTGGGTAGGTGAATTGGGGGTTTGTTTCTGATCTTGTTTGTTTCCAAGTCCCATCTTCCTTCTTCTCAAGATCACGATGATGGCCGGAGGTCCCTTAGGCAGCCCTTGGTTGCACTGCTTTTGAGCACTCCGCCCCATTCATCTAGGTTGGTTTGTGAGAGCCGAGACCCGCTCTCCGAACCCGAGTTCCATTACACCTTGTACCCACTCGACCACCCTTCTTCCAGTCCCGAGGTGCCCGAGGAGAGACTGGAGCATATATATGTTCATTTGACAACACATGAGTTCGGGTCTTTTGCCTTTGCAAAGACCCAAGAGATGGCCAGCAGCGAGGAGTGCATCGATGGACCATCCCAGACCACCACATATGTTCTAGATCAGGACGCCATCAACAACACCCTGTTAGCTTCCTTGGAGACTATGCAGCGACAGATCAGAGACCAGGGAGATTTCATCGCTGACATGCGCAAAGAGATTGCCTAGATGCGAGCTGACCGCAGAGAGCCGAACCGACCAGATGGTGGAGAGATACCAAATCTCGGAGGAGGACATGGACCACATCTAGATGAGCCACAGAAGCCAGTCCGACTAGCCCGCTCGATGAGGGAGTTGCACAACCCTGGTGCAACTCTGACACACCATTGGATTCAGTTTATGGTAATCGTGGGATATTTCAAGCTCCCTCCTCAGATGATTCAGTTGTTGCCCAGATTTCACGGGATAGCCACCGAGAAGCCACATCTGCATCTCCAAGAGTTTGAGATGATCTGCAGTACGGTCCACGACATATACGTAGACGAGGATACCATTAAGATGATGGCTTTTCCGTTCTCCTTGATTGACAGATCAACCTACTGGCTGAAGCATTTGGTGAGATATATCACTTCATGGGAACAACTCTGGAACAAGTAATTGAACTAGTACTATCCACTCGGCCGGACGAATGCAGCTCGAGCCCTCATCAACAACTTCTCCATGCTTCCTAATGAGCAATTTCATGAAGCATGGGACCGCTTCCAAGAGCTCATTGACCGGTGTCTACACCATGACATATCCAAGCCCAACCTTGTGCAGAGTTTCTTTTGTGGGCTGACACCGGAGGTGCAGGGGCTCGTGAATGCATCATGTGGGGGATCCTAATTTGGCAAGGATGAGGATCATGTCTGGGCCATATAAAAGGAGATGGCCGAGAACTACACCGTCATGTCCCAGACCCATCTCTACACTCAGGGGAAGCCCTCACCCCAGGCTGTGTCCTATCAGAGGATAGCACGGGTTGATGCAGGTCCTTCCACATCTTCAGCAGCTACAGCACAGGAAGTGTCATCGGCCACTGATATGGACATCATCAGTGAGAAGATGGACCGCATCGAGATTATAGAGAAGATGCAGTGCTTGAGCATGTCACAGATTGATCAGATGGCACAGACTTTGAGTGACCTGAAGGCCCAGATCATGTCTCTCCAGGAGGCACAGACGGCTCCTCAGCCCGGTCTCAGGTCACGGGCTGACCCCAGCAACAGCAGCTTGACCGAGCCCTCCGCCCAGTACATACAGATTCACCATGTTCAAGCGGAGCCGTTCCAGCAGCCGCAACACCAGTACGTTCAACCATCACCATCTCAAGACACTTAGATGGTGGTGTACCAGCATGATCAGCCCCTGGCAGTTCTTCCTCCACCCATTTTCGAGCAGGAACCATTGATAGAAGTCAACAAGATTTGGTATGACTGACAACAGCTTGTGATTCATCGTGACCATCCTAGATTCCGATGGTCGACCAAAGGTGCCTCATCCCAGTAGCCGCCTCCAGTTCAGGGTGGACAGTACAACCAGTTCCAACAGTAGCAGCTCCAATTCTCATACCAACCACAGCAGCAGCAACATCATTACTAGCAGGCTCCTCGTCCCTACAAGTAGGGACAACCGTGGAGGCAGCAACAGCAACTTCAACAGTACTCTTAGTATCCCCTCATCCTTTTTAGTAGCAGCCTCACTACCCGAGAGGCAACTCGTCCGGTACTCATGGGTCAGCCTATGAGAACCCAGCACTTGACGACTTAGCATGCATTCTTTCCGATCAACTGGACACTTTCAGGCAGGAGATGGACGAGTTCCTCCAGGAGTTGAGGGAGATCATCAAGGGCAAGGCCGCCATACCCACTCAGATCATGCCAAACCTGAACAACCTTAAGAGAAGGTTTGAGCAGGTACAGTTCACAGAGGTTACCACTCCTAGTGATTCATTGGGTGATATTGCTTCTCACACATTTGATGCTGACTTTGTTACACTTAGGAACAGTAGGATGCCAGCAGGTGGTGCCTCGTTTGAGAGACGACACCACGAGGATGTAGTAGTGCTAGATGAGGAGGATAGAGGTGCTGATGTCACTCATGATGATGATGACGGTGGTGCTGACGCCAAAGGATGTTGATTCAGCGTACAGTATTGAGGTCATCGCGTCACCAGTTGCAGAGGGTGGTGTTGATACCACCAAATCTTCGGATGCTGAGCCAGAAAGCGGTGTTGATGCCACATGTCGTGATGCCATGGGTGGTACTGACGCCACCCCTTCTATCCCAGTTGTATTTCCTTCAGTTTCTGTATCCTAGGACTTTACAGAAAACTCCAAAAAAATTAATAAAGGAAAGGGTTCTTCATCTTCGAGTCCATATATGATGCATGGTGATATTTTTATGGATTCTACTTCTTCACAGCATGAGGGACCCATTCCTGGCCTTCTATCTGAGGAGGGCCCAACCATCCCCTTTCCTCAAGCACTCCACTTGGCTAAGGGGAATAAAAAAGAAAACCAAAAAAAGAACCAGCAGTTAGAGTTCAGCCAGCAGATGATCGATCGATTATAGATTCAGCTGACTCTACAGGAGGTACTTTAGCACATCCATCTCTTCCAGAGGAACCTGAGAGAGAAGACCACCATTCACAAGAAGAAGAGGAACCAACATGCAGAGATCCATATGCTCACTCGTGCCACCTGCTTCGCCATTCAAAATCATCTGCCAGCCAAGAGGCCAGATGCATGAGCTCTCTATGTCAAATGTCATATCCATGAGCAGAGATTCGATCGGACTCTATTAGACAACAGCTCTTGCATCAACCTCCTTCTGGTCATCCTTACTCGACCGATTCGAGTTTGTCCCTCTTCGACAAAGCAGGACAGTCTTACAGTTTGCTGATAGATCTGTCAAGAGGCCGAAGGGGTTGTTGAAGGACGTGGTCGTCACAATTCAGGGCCTAAATTCCCAGTGGACTTCGTTGTATTCGACATGGAGATCCCTGAGTCTGTGACTGATACCCCATCATTCTAGGACGTATATTCATGGCCACAGCCAAGGCGGTATCCAATCATGATAGCGGGAAGGTATACTTTCGCGTCGAGGACGAGAGTATACAAATAGAGATGATCGAAGAGACCAGAGCATGAGATTCAGCCTGCTTAGAGCAGCTCAATAATTCATAGCAGATGACAGAGGCAGAGCGAGACGTTCACTAGGAATGCGACTTTGTGATTACTGATGATGAAGCTACTTGGTCTGATCTTGTTTCACGAGCTATCCTCTCACATTCAGATATAACAAATTTGCATATTCTAGCAGAGGAGGGCTTGGAAAGCACACTCTTGGTAGAGGACACATTCAAGGTCGCAGACTGTGTTCAGGAGAGCGAGGCAGTAAATGTTTTGTATGATTCAGATTCAGATCCCTCGGAGTCAGGCATAGACTGCTCCGAATTTGATGAGTTGATACCGTTTCTGATTCCTACAGAACCGGTAGCTATGGTGGAGACTAAGCCGAAATAGATGATAGATACATCAGTAGAGCAGTCTACACCAGTTTTTCATGATCAGCAAGAGTTCTCCCACCCATTTTTGGACGCATTCACTCAGACATTTCAGAAGCCTGATTTTCCAGCTCCTAGTTGTCCAGAACTGAAGCCCTTGTCGTAGTCGCTGAAGTATAGGTTCCTTGCGGGCGAGCATGAGTTGCACCCAGTCATTATCTCATCAGATTTAACTGGAGAGCAAGAATCTTGTTTGATGGAGGTCCTTGAAAAGGACCGCAAGCTGATAGGATGTAGCATAGTTGATCTCCAGGAAAAGTCCGGCCTTGTGCCCCCACCATATCTATCTCGAAGAGGACGCTAAGCCATCATGTGAGTTCCAGCAACGGCTGAACCCGAATCTTCGAGATGTTGTCATAAAGGAAATTTCGAAATGGTGGAGCATCGATTTTATCTACCCCTTCTCCGACTCCAAGTGGGTTAGTCCATTACATGTGGTGCCTAAGAAGACGGGCATCACTACAGTTGTGAGTGAGTCTGGCGAGGATATAGCTACCTAGATACCCACTTCTTGGAGGGTCTGTGTGGACTATAGACAATTGAATCAGGCCACCAAGAAGGATCATTTCCTGCTGCCTTTTTATGATTAGATTATATGGAGGCTAGCTAAGAAGAGTCATTACTACTTTCTTGACGGGTACTCCGGCTACAATCAGGTGGCCATTGCGCCTGAAGACCATGACAAGATTACTTTCACATGTCCGTTTGGGACCTATGCTTTCAAACGGATGCCTTTTGGTCTATGTAACACTCCGACGACATTCCAAAGGTGCATGTTGTCCATCTTCTCGGACATGGTGGGTGACTGTTTGGAGGTCTTCATGGATGACTTTTCGGTCTATGGCGATGGGTTTGATGCTTGTCTTGACTGCCTAGACCACGTCCTTCAGCGCTGCATCGAGGTTCATCTTGTTTTATCCTGGGAGAAGAGTCACTTCATGGTGACTCAAGGGATGGTGCTTGGTCATATCATCTCCAACAGGGGCATGGAGGTTGATCCGACCAAGGTGGATGTCATCAGGAAACTCAATCCATTGTTCAACCTGTGACAGTTACGGTCTTTTCTGGGGCATGTCGGTTTCTACTGACGATTCATTCATGATTTCAGCAGGATTGCCAGACCGTTGACTGATTTGCTGATCAAAGACACCGAGTTCATTGTAGATGATAAGTGTCATGCGTCATTTGAGACTCTCAAGAGTCTAGTTGTTGAGGATCCTATCCTTCAACCGCCTGATTGGTCTCTCCCATTCGAGATCATGATGGATTCCTCCGATTTCGCTGTAGGGGTCGTGCTAGGATAGAGGAGGGATGGAGTGCCTTTTGCCATTCACTATGCTAGATGTACATTGGATGTCGTGCAGCAGAACTACACTGTCACAGAGAAGGAGATGCAAGCCGTAGTTTTTGCCTTGGACAAATTCAGGTCATATATCATTGGATCCAAAGTGACTATCTTTACTTATCAAACCGCCATCTGGTACCTCATGGCAAAGAAGGATGCCAAAGCGAGACTGACTATATGGATCCTTCTACTCTAGGAGTTTGATATTGAGATTAAGGATAAACCTGGAGTCAAGAATGTGGTGGTGGATCATCTCTCTCGATCGGAGAATCTTGAGGAATTTGAGCAAACCGATCCCATTTCCGAGACCTTCCCAGATGTGGCGATCCTTGCTATCGCCTCGCTCCCATGGTACGCTGACATTATGAACTATCTTATGCAAAGAAAATTCCATAAAATTGGCCCATGCAGTGACTTGAGACTTTCCTTGCGAAGGCCAAGTTCTACCACTGGGAGGATCCCATACTTTATCATGAAGGAGGGGATAGTGTCTTGCGTCGGTTCATTCCTCAGGAGGAGCACCATAGCATCCTCACATACTGCCACAAGCTTGAGGCAGGAGGACATTACTCTGGGAGGAGAACAACACAGAAAGTGCTCCAATCCAGCCTATGGTGACCTACTCTCTTCGTGGATTCTGATGATCTCGTGAAGAGGTGTACTGACTGTCAGAGGATGGGCACATGTGGACAGCGTGATATGATGTCGGTGCAGCCCATTCACTTATGTGAGGTTTTTGAGGCATGGGGCATCGATTTCATGGGTACATTCCCTAAGAGTTAGGGATTCGAGTACATTCTTTTGGTTGTTGACTATGTGAGTCATTGGATTGAGGCCATTCTTGCACGAACCGCAAATGCTAATACTATTTGCAAATTTATGAGTAAGAACGTCATTTCATGGTTCGGGATGCCTAGAGTATTTATATCTGACAGGGGGTCTCATTTCTTCAACGACGAGGTAAAGGCCCTTACACAGATCGCATCCACGCCGCCGACATCATAGGATTTTCATACCGTTGGATTCCAGATCTACGCCCCACGTCCCCGACCATATCTGAAGCGTCAGATCTGATATGTGCAGTGATCAGAGCCACACGTTCGCACCTCCACCAGCAGCTGCCACGTGTCCCCACGCGCGCCTCACGTGCTGCAAGGGTATTGCTCTTTTAACCACGCACTTTTTATGTTTTATGTTCTAGTCTGTAAATAAAAGTTGTAGTCGGAATTATTTGCACTTTAGTCAATAGAGTTTTTGGTATTTGAATTTTAGTCCTCCCTGTATGGAGATACGTGCTCGGTCACGTGTATAGTGGTGTTTTTGCATGTTTGGCCCTGGACATTTTTATGTTAATGTTTGAATGAGAAGTTTTCTGAATTCGCACATATGCCCCTGTGAACGTTGTATTACGCATGTGCTGAATTTATTGGAAATTTTACAGAGACGCCCCTGGACTTTTTGTGCTTGTTGTTATTTAGTCTTAAAGCTTAAAGTATTTGCATTTAGGTCCCTACAACCTGTGTGTGTTTTTTTTATTAAATAAATATCAAATCTACTCCAAATATTCCCCAAAATTTATTAGTAGCTCCTACTATTGTGCAATATTTTTGGTAATTTTTGTGACCAAATTTGATTTTATTTACTATTTTCTAAAATACAAAAACCCTCAAAATTGAGTATGTCTATTTTAGAAAATACATAAAAAATATAAATTAAAACATCAAAAAAAATTCCTAATTGTGTGTTTTGGTTTGTTTTAATTTTTGTAGCTTTTTTATTTCATTATCTTTTATAAAACCCATGAAAATCTCAAAAGACCGAAAATATTATAGAAATCATTAAAAAATCTATAAAAAGTCAAAACTATGTGTTTTCAATTTCTGTAGTTAGCTCTTTTTATTTATTTTCACATAAAATTGCAAACAAGAGATTTAATGTATTTTAGATATTTTAAAGTTACCTTTTTATCCAGGTTACACACTGTTTTTTTGTTTTGTTTTTGTTTCATTTTTTGAAAATTATATAAAAATCTGAAAAATTCTGTAAAGTATACAAAAATACTTGCATATTTTAAAAATATAAAAATATTTTTGTTAGAATTTTTGAGCCTTTTTAGCCTTAATAAAAATTGTTGCAGTGTGATTTCTTTTATTTTCTTATTCATTTTCTTATTAGAAAATATAAAAAAACTGCAAACTAAAAACCACCAAAAATATGTCTCTTCATTTTTGATTTCTCGACTACTTCGTAGGCTTAGCCCGTGCTCCTTGTGTTACCCTAGTGGCTATACCAGGTTGAATAAATAGCGAGACCGCTGCTTTCGATTTTTGTGCTTGATTGCTTTTATTGGTGGTCTGATTTTTCTTGATTGATCATGCCTTGCGATTCGGGTTGCAACGACCTTAGATATTACTTAACCCGAGTTACCTAGGGCTGTCATTAGTGATAGAGGAGATCATATCCTTAATCTCGACCTAAGGGATGAGGCTAGGGGGGATCACACTAAGGTATAAGGTGGAGCGTACGTCGGGGGTTCGATCGGAGCGGATGGATGTAGATAACGGGGCTCCAACCAGCTGGTCTGAGCATATGATCGAGTGGCGGTGGTGAATGAAATGATTGGAGCGAATCGTAAAATTTAAAGGAAATGGCAGGTACTTGAGGTCCTAGGCAAGCTCTAGAGCTTCAAGCAAAGGCGGTCGGTGAGGTAATGGCCTCGACCAAGCTTTGAAAGGCTGGGAGGCTGATCGCGATTGCGGACGCCGGCCACGAGGCTGACCAGCGTGGCTGCTCCTCCAAGCTCCAATCCGAAGGGTTCCTCAGGCAGTTGTCACTCAACCGGAGGAGGCTAGGGATGAAGGGAGGCACGAGGCACGAGCTGTCGCTCCTAGGAGATGGAGAAGAGTATTTAAAGGGTTCCTAGTAGGTGGAGAAATCAGGCAAAGGCACGCAACCCTAGGAAGATCCGCACCTTCCTAGGGATCCGTGAGGGTCTTGGTTCCAAGGAGAGGCCACGGGCGAACGATATCGGGTCGGGTCAAGCCTTCCTAGGGGATGCGTGATCCGACGGGAAGAAATTTGAGAAATCGATCCGGCAAACGATATCGGTTCGGGTCAATCCTGGAAGAGGGCGTTGACCCGAGTCAACAAAGTGACGTGAACCAATCAGATAATTCGAATGTACAAAATATTTACAAATTTAATAAAAAATAAATGATTTTAAATCAAATAGTGTTTAAAATGAAAAATATTTGTTATTTTTCAAACTATTTTTCTGTGATTTTTATTTTTTTTGAAAAGTAAATCAATCTTTATAAAGTATAGTGTATTATATATAGTAATAATATACCTATGTATTTTGTATAATTATTGTTATATTTTTTTATTTTTACAAAAATACCCCACTTTTTATATTTTATTTATTTATAACATAATTTTTGGAGCATACAATATTTTTGTTTTATTTTTATTATTTATTTACATATATATAATATAAAGGGAATGAAGCATATATACTTGTATTTTACACAAGGGAGAGAGGACTTTTAATTTATTTTTCTTATTTTTGCTTTATTTTTAGGACTATATACAATGAGGTAAAAAGATAATTTTATTTTTATTTTGTCAAAAATAATTATTTAATTACACAAATAATATGTATAACATAGAGTAGGCCCTATCTCTCTCTACTTGTTTTATTTGACGATCAGGACAATGCTTGACCTTCTCTTGGGTTCAAGTCACTCTGTATTTATTATAAATACCTCCTTATCTGATGTGGCAATGTATTCAGCTTCTATTGTTGAATCGGGCATAGTCTCTTGCTTTTTGTAGGTATTTAGAATAAATACAGAGTGAACCGAACCTAAGAGAGGGCCATGCATTGGACTGATCGCCAAATAAAATATGTAGAGAAAGATAGGGCATGCTCTATATTGTATATACCATGTGTGTGAATAAATGATTTTTGCCAAAATAAAAATAAAATGTATTCTTTTACCTCCTTATATATATCTCTAAAAATAAAATAACAATCAGAAAAAAAAATAAAATAAAAACAAAATAAAAATCTCTCACTTGTACATAGTACATGTATATAGATTCCTTCTCTATTTATTTTATATCTGTAAATAAATAAAAAATAAAAAAAAATTATACTCCAAAAATTATATTATAAATAAATAAAATATAAAATTGGGATATTCTTGTAAAAACAATAAATTAAAAATAATTGTACAAAAATCATAATTATAATATACATGTATATAATACTCTATGTTGTATATAGACTAGTTTATTTTTCAAACGAATAAATAAAAATCACAAAAAAATTCTTTGAAAAATAATAAACATTTTTCATTTTATTCATTTCTTAATTTAAATTCATTTACTATTTTTAATTTATTTATCTTCTATTTTCATTTCTATTTTGTCTTGTAGCGGCTTTTGTCCTCTTCCTACGTCGCGCCTGATTGGTCCACGTATGCATGTTGACCCGGGTCAACCCCCTCTTCCAGGGCGTGACCCAACCAGAATGCGTGGCTGGACCTCCTTATTCCTATTTTCTTGGGCGGGTCGTGCGTCCTTTTGCCCTGAATTTTCGCCCGTGTCTTCCCCATGGATCTAAGACCCTCGCGGATCCCTAGGGAGGTGCAGATCTTTCTCTATACGCATGCCCTCACCCATTCTTTCCAGCCACCTAGGAGCCCTATAAATTGTCTAATCCTCTTCCCCAGCCCGGTAACTTGTGCCTCTCTCCCTCTTGATACCCTAGCCACCTCCAACAGAGTGGCAGCCGTCTGGAGCACCGCCTGACGTTCGATTTATTGCAGCGACGCCGCAACTCAGCCATCGTGGCCGGAGTTCCGCCGCGAGTAGCCTCCCTTGTTTTCCGTCGCTCGGTCGAGGCCATTACCTCGACGACCTTTTAACCTTGAGCCCAAGAGTTGATCCAGAACTTCAGGTGAGCCTCTTATCCTCCGCCTTTATTGTTTCGATCCAATCTTTCATCTCAGCACCGCCGCACCTTCGATTGCTCCACCAGCTGGTCAGAGCTCCGTTCGCCCATCCCAGTTGCTCCAATATCATCGCACATACGCCCTCCATCTAGCTCCACATCCTGATCACCCTGATCTTACACTATCTAGCCGATATTAGGCTCGAGGCCTCCTTCCATCGCCTTCACCAGAGACCAACGTCCGCCCCACGTCGCTTCTTTCCTTTTTAGCCCAAATAATCCAGACCGGAGCATAGCTCCGAGTCAGACCTATCTTCTGCATGTTGTTTTACTCGTTGGAGTCCTCTTTCCACCATTACCACGGCTTGCCGGAGCAGCTTCAGGCCTTCGCCATCGACACGCTTATCCAGCCATTGGAGCATCGATCCGAGCTGACCAGCTAACGCGAAATCATCTTGTCGTCACGCCTGCACCCTCCGATTGTCCATCGGGGCTAGGGATCTCTCCCCTGGCTCTGGTGAAGTTCGCCTGGCGCATGTTCTTCCATATGCACTCTGCTTCGTTGGATCGACCGGGACCTTCCAGATTATATTAGAGCCATCCATCCAGCCGCCTTGTCAGACCATTGGATGTCAGATCTGACAGTCACATGCGCCCCACGTACTGATCGTTCTAGCACCTTGAGATCTGACACCTGACACCATCAAAGCCGCACGTCCATCCCAAGCTCCAGGGGTCGACACGCGTCCACACCACGTGCGCCTCACGTGCTTCAAGGGTATCTTTCCCTTTTTACCCTGCATTTATCTTAGTTTACATTTTAGTCTGTAAAATAAATTCGTAGTTGAACTTTTTGCAATTTATTCCTTGTAGTTTCTGTTAATTACACTTTAGCCCCCCCCTATCTGGAGACGCGTGCGTCGTCATGTGCGCTTTGATGTATTTACAGATTTAGTCCTGAGCTTTCCTATGTTAATGTTTGATTGATGGGTATTTGGAAATTGCAATTATGCCCTTGTGAGTGTGTATTTGATGCATGTGCGGAATTAAATGGTGAAACTGCATTTTTTAACCCAGACATTTTGCGCGTGTTATCATTTAGTACAGAAACATAAATAATTTACAGTTAGGTCCCTACGAACTGTGTGTTGCTTTTTCAAATAAATAAATATCAAAACTACTCCAAAAATTCCCAAAAAATTACTAGTAGCTCCTGCTATTGTGTAATATTTTTGTTAATTTTTGTGATGCATTTTGAATTCATTTGCTATTTTCTAAAAATAAAAAACCCTTAAATGTGCCTCTGTCTAATTTAGAAAACCTATAAAAAATAGAAATAAACCTTTAAAAATTCCAAAAATATTTCTGAGTGCTTATTTTTGTTGTTTTTAATTTCTATACCATTTTCATTCTATTATCTTTTATAAAACATCTAAAAATTACAACAGACTAAAAACCTTATAAAAATCATTAAAAATTCTCTACAAATCAAAAAATTGAGTTTTCAATTTATATAGGTAGATTTTATTTTATACTTTCACATAAGATTGTTGCCAAGATTTTAGAGCATTTTAGATATTTTTAATCTACCTCTTCATCCAAGTTGTACACTGTTTGCTATATTTGTTTTTCTTTTATTTTTAGAAAATCTTATAAAAATCAGAAAAAAACACATAAAATACCCAAAAACACTTGAATATTATAAAAACACAAAAATAATTTTGTCTTGAATTTTTAAGATTTTTATACCTTAATAAAAATTGTTGTATTGCGTTCATTTTTATTCTCTTATTCATTTTCTTAATAGAAAATATAAAAAAAATTGAAAAATAAAAACCACCAAAAACATTTTGATTTGATTTTGGATTCCTTGACTACTTCGTAGGATTTTTCCCATGCTCCTTGTGTTTGACCTTGGTGGCTATACCAGATTAAATAAATAGCAAGATCGCTTGCCTTCTTTTCATGCTTGTCTGATTTTGTTGGTGGTCTTTGATTTTTCTTGTTGACTATGCCTCCCGATTTAGGTTGCAACAACCGTAGATATACCTAACCCAAGTTGCATTAGCGGGTCATAAGAATGGCACCGTTGCTAGGGATCACGGCGTAGTAGTCGGTTTCCTGTTTTATTTTTATTTTCTATTTTCTTCTTATTTGCCTTTCTCCCTTTCTTTATTTTCTTCTTATTTCTGTCTTATGTATTTTTCTTTATTTTTGTTTTTAATTTTCATAACTGTGATCTGACCATCTTTTGCTTCTCTATTTCTAGCGAGGGCCCGACGAGCGAGGGCAACTTTCCTAGGAGCATCGGCGCACCCGACCCACTAACGCAACTCGGATTAAGGTATACCCTAGTCGTTGTGACCCAAATCACGAGGCGGGGTCAACAAGAAAAATTAGAGTCCACCAACAAAATCAGACAAGCATGAAAACAAGGCAAGCAGTCTTGCTATTTATTTAACCTGGTATATCCACCAGGGTCAAACACAAATATCATGGGAAAAATCCTACAAACTAATAAAGGAATCCAAAAAGAAATCAAAATGTTTTTGGTGGTTTTTAATTTTCAAAATTTTTTTATACTTTCTATTAAGAAAATGAATAAGAGAATAAAAGCGAACAAAACACAATATTTTTTATTAAGGTATAAAAAGCTCAAAAATTCAAGATACAATTATTTTTGTGTTTTTTCAGAATATTCAAGTGTTTTTGGGTATTTAATGGGCTTTTCTGATTTTATAAGATATTCTAAAAATAAAAGAAAAACAAAAATAGCAAACAATGTACAACATGGATGAAGAGGCAGATTAAAAATATCTAAAATGCCTCTAACATCAAGGCAGCAATTTTATGTGAAAGTATAAAATAATATCTACCTACAGAAATCGAAAACACAATTTTTTGATTTTTAGAGAATTTTTAATAATTTTATAAGCTTTTTAGTTTTTTGCAATTTTTAGTTGTTTTCTAAAAGATAATAGAATGAAAATGGTACAGAAATTAAAACAACACAAAACAAGTATTCATAAATATTGTTGTAATTTTTGAAGGTATTTTTTATTTTTTACGGGTTTTCTAAATTAGACAGAGGCAATTTTTAGGGTTTTTGATTTTTAGAAAATAGTAAATGAAATCAAAATGTGTCACAAAAATTATTACAAATATTGCATAATAGCAAGAGCAATTGGTAATTTTTTGGAAATTTTTGGAATAGTTTGGTTATTTATTTAAATAAAAAAGCAACACATAGTTTGTTGGGACCTAACTGTAAATTATTTAAGTTTCTGTACTAAATTATAACAAGCACAAAAAGTCTGGGATTAAAAATGCAATTTCACCAATTACTTCCGCACACGCATCAAATACACACTCACATGGGCATAATAGCAATTTCCAAAAAAATATTAATCAAACATTAACATAGGAATGCTTAGGACTAAATATGCAAACACACCAAAATGCACGTGACGACGTACGTGCCTCCAGACAGGGGGACTAAAGTACAATTAACATAAAATACAGGGACTAAACTGCAAATAAGTTCAACTATGAATTTATTTTACGGACTAAAATGTAAACTAAGATAATTGTGGTAAAAATGGAAAGATACCCTCGAAACACATAAGGCGCGCGTGGGGTGGACGCTGGTCGACCGGTGGAGCCTAGGATGGACGTGCAGCTCTGATGGTGTCAGGCGTCAGATCTGACGGTGCCAGAACAGTCGGGGACGTGGGGCGCACGTGACCGTCAGATCTGACGTACAATGGTCTGACAAGGTGGCTGGATGGACGGCTCTGATATGATCTGGAAGGTCCTGGTCGATCTAACGGAGCGGAGTATGTCTGGAAGAACATGCGCCAGACAAACTTCACTGGAGCCAGGGAAGAGATCCCTAGTCCCAATGGACGATCGGAGGGCACATGCATGACGGTGAGACAATTCCGCGTTAGCTGGTCGCCTCGGATGGATGCTCCAACAGCTGGATAGGCGTGTCGACGACGAAGGCCTGAAGCTACTACGATGAGCCCTGGTGAAGGTGGAAAGAGGACTCCCAACGCGTGAAACAACATGCAGAGGATAGCTCTGACTCAGAGCTATGCACTAGTCCAGATTATTTGGGCTAAAAAGGAAAGAAGCGACGTGGGGCAGACGTTGGTCTTTGACGAAGGCAATGGAAGGAGACCTCGAGCCTAATCTCGCCTAGATTGGCTAAGATCAGGTTGATCAGGATGCAGAGCTAGATGGAGGGCGTATGTGCGATGATATCGGAGTGGCTGGGAAGGGGGAATGGAGCTCCGACCGGCTGGTCAGAGAAATCGAAGGGGCGGCGATGTTGACATGAAAGATTGGATCGAAATGATAAATGCGAAGGATAAGAGGCTCACATGAAGTTCTGGATCAACTCCTGGGGTGCAGGTGAAGAGGGTCGTCGGGGTATTGGCCTCGACCGAGCGGTGGAAAGCAAGGGATGCTACTAGCAGCGGAACTCCGGCCACGATGGCTGAGCTACGGCATCGCTGCACCAAATCGAATGCCAGGCAGCGCTCCAGATGGTTGTCCCTCTGCTGGAGGTAGCTATGGTATAAAGAGGGAACGAGGCACGAGCTACCGGGCTGGGGAAGAGGATGAGACAATTTATAGGGCTCCCAGGCGGCTAGAAAGAACGGGCACGGGTGTGCGAACCGAGAAAGATCTGCACCTCCCTAGGGATCCGCGAGGGTCTTGGATCCATGGGGAAGACACGGGCAAAAATTCAGGGTGAAAGTACGCACGACCCGCCTGAGAAAATAGGAAGAAGGAGGTCCGACCACACAGTCGGGTCAGGACACGCCCTGGAAGAGGGGGTTGACGCGGGTCAACATGCACACATGGACCAATCAGGCGCGGCGCAAGTAGTGGACAAAAGCTGCATAGGATAAAATAGAAATAAAAATAGAAGATAAATAAATTAAAAATAGTAAATGAATTAAAATTAAATAATGAATAAAATGAAAAATGTTTATTATTTTTCAAAGAATTTTTATGTGATTTTTATTTTTTTTGAAAAATAAATTAGTCTATATACAATATAGAGTATTATATACATGTATATTATACCTATGATTTTTGTACAATTATTTTTAGTTTATTATTTTTACAAGAATACCCCAATTTTATATTTTATTTATTTACAATATAATTTTAGAGTATAAAACAATTTTTGTTTTATTTTTATTATTTATTTATAAGTATAAAATATATAGAAAGGGGAATCTATATACATGTACTCTGTACAAGTGAAAGTTCTTTATTTTTTTTATTTTATTTTTCTAATTGTTATTTTATTTTTTGAGTTATATATAAGGAGGAAAAAGAATATATTTTTCTATTTGGCAAAAATTATTTATTTACACAAATGTTATATACAATATAGAGTAGGCCTTATCTTTCTCTACATATTTTAGTTGGCGATCAGGCCAATGCTTTGCCCTTTCTTGGGGTTCGGGTCACTATGTATTTATTCTGCAGACCTCATTTCTTTTTCTTCTTCTTATTCTTTTATTTTTGCACAAATACATACTAATTATGTATTATTAACACATGCATGCATAATACTAATTGATTCCTTTTACACCTATTTATATGATGCTTTGCAAAAATAATTAGATAAAATAAAAGAATAAAGAGTGATGAACATAGATTCATCACCCCCCTATGCTTCACCTTTGCTAGTCCCTTAGCAAACACTTATTTGAAAAAGAAGTGAAAAGAGAAACAAAAGAACAAGAAAAGAAAAAGAAGGAGAATCAAGGTTGATTATTAAACTTGTATTCATTAAACTGGATTATGGAGCTCAGTCAGACGTTTGGATTATTAGTTTTTCAGAACCTTATTTTGAACTAGGTTTAAAACTCAACAACCTCTAAGTTCCACCAATCTATGGTCAAGACTCCTCAATGATCAGAACAAGTCTACATACACAAACTCTAATGACCATGAATCTTTTCTTGTACTGTGTAAGTGATGTGTAGCTCCCCACCTCAGAAATGGCAAAGTAACAACCCCCCTTAACAAGGTAACTCTAACGCACTAGTTTGGCAGCTCTTTCCTCTTGGAACGAGGTATTCCTTTCTAAGTTCAAGTTCAACCGGCTCAAGAAGAGGAGGAAGAAGAGAATGGACCATGACCAGTGTAGTCATGTATCCCTGGGAGCCCAACCAGTGTATCTAAGTCTCCCTGCTGCAAGCTTCATGAGATGAGAATGGGTAACATAAGCTTTGCTTTATTTGGCTATATACACTCTGGTGGGTATTTCATTTTCTATCAGACCCACCACTTTTTTGGAGTTTTTCTTTCTTTTGCACATTTTTTTCGATGTGCATATGTACAACATATCTACATTGTGCAACATATATACATAAGGAGTTTTTCCTCTTGAGCCAGTAGACTATCCCTCTTTTAAAGCATTATTGCAACCCACAACTCCTGTCTTTAGACCTCAATGCTACCAGACCAAGTTGAGATGCACTTCCTTCACTAAAAGAAGATGAGAGGTCCCGCCTAGAAGTACTACCCTCATATGCTACCCCAAGCCAAAGGAAACTGCCTCATCACCACCTCATCTGTAGAGAGCTATGTGTAAGGTGCTCGTGCAAGTAAAGTCATTGTCTGTGAGAGTCATGTGTGCGTTGTTAAGTGTTCTACTTAGGCTCATCAAGATGCCATGTGATCATAGCCTAGTGGACTTAAAGAATTAAGTCACCAATGGACCTGAAGAGTCTCAATCTTAAGCCCTGTAAGGTTCCTTTAGAATTAGGTGGATTAAGGTCTTAACCAAGCTCATTTTCTAATTTAATTCCAGGTTAGTTTAAATGCCAATCTATGATTCAAAATAATGTACAAATATATACAAAAAGCTTTTTATGCAGATTTTTTGAAAATGTGCAAAATTTTTGAAAATGCTTGAATGAATGCATGGATACATAACATTTGCAAACTATTTACAGACATTTACAAAAGTGTTTTTGGAAACTTTTGTTTTTCAAATATTTTACAAAAATTTTGTACTATTTACATAATTTTAATATCAAAATATTTACACAAAATTTACAAACAAAATATTTTTACAAATATTATTACAAAAATAATTTTTATAAATAGTTATGTATGTGCAAGAAAGAATTTTATGTACAAGGAAAATTTTAAAAAATTTATGATTTTTATTAAAGTATTTAAGCCATTTTGTTTATTAACAGACTCACACAAAGTACGAGTTATGGCGAAAGTATATATGAAATATATACGACACCCCTATACTTAGCTCGAACGATGTCCTCGATGAAGACGACATAACTCACGCTTAGTACATGAAGCGAAAAGGAATGTTATACTACAACGACGAATCAAAGAATAGAATAAAGAGGGCTCGGTGTTTCCCCATATACTTAGGATCAAGTGATCCTAAGTATAGCACACTGTACATAAAGGGAAATCCAAGTGAAAGAATGTACAGGATCTACCTCCCCTATACTTAGGGTAAAATATCCCTAAGTATAGACAACAAAACAATGGTAAAAAGAATCCAAAGAACAATCATAAAAGAAGAGGAAACCCTAGCTCTTCTGGATACAACACTTCAGAAGTCTCTCTCTCATTCTCGTTTTACATACCCCATCTCTCTCCCTTTTAGTGGTTGTCCCCCTTGTGCCCTAGAGAGAGCCGCGTCGCCCACGTCGTTGTGTTACCGCTTTGGTAAGTTGTGGATCTCCATCTCCTTCGGTGCACCTTGCTCGTGAAGCGGACATCGGATCTCGTGTGACAAGATCAGGAGATTTGTCACTTGGATTTTCAACTCAGATTATGAGGAGCACACGTCTCATCAGCATGCTCGCAAGCATCTTCTCCGTCAGATCAGACTTGAGAGAGGATGCCTCTTCCTTTAGTGACTTGATCGCAACCACGCTTTAAGAGGTAATTCTACATATTACTTGTGGTTAGATGAAATGATCTGAGAAGTGTTCTTGGATCATGTGATTTCATCACATTTAAAATTTTTAAATTCCAGTACACCTCGCAACTAGTATGACTAGTCACTCCGTTTGCATAAGATGGGATCATCACGCTTTCGTGATGCGCTTAAGGATCTTTCCATATCCTTCAGATCTAACTTGGCTCCTCAAAGCCATTTTTCCCATTTTTTAATTTTTTGAGAAATAAATCCGTGGAAATTCATCATTATATCCATATATTATGTCATTCAAGTTTAGTGTGAAAGAAATACTCATATGCCTCCATCTAGACTGTAATTTTTAACGGTCGCAGAACTGTTAAAATCAACCCCATCTGGATAAAGGTCGTAGGAGTCTCTTTTTTGCACGAAACTTGAATGACATAATATATGGATATAATGACTAGAATCCACGGAAGTATTTTCGAAAAAAATAAGAAAATGGGAAAAATGGGGCTTCTCCATTTATGGTAAATTTTTTTTCAAAAATACCACCAGGTATTTTCATTACTATATCCCTCTAATATGTCATCTCAATTTTGTCAGAAATAGAGACTCCTATGCCTTCCATTTAGAACATGTAATTTTAACATTTTTATAATTGTTATAATCGACCTATACTAGATAGAGGGCATAGAAGTCTCTTTTTTTGATGAAATTAGAATGTCATATTAGAAGGATATAAGAATGAAAATATATACCCGTTATTTTGAAAAAAAATAAAAAAAATCAACGAAAAATGGGGTGGGGCAACCCCATGGAATCCATATATGTATATGTATGTATATATATATATATATGATTTCTTTCAAATAGGACTTGATCCTTCCTGAGTTCAGGAAGGCCAGCCCTTTTTTGTAGAAAACATAACGACCTTAGTAGAATACGTATACATATTGTATTGCAATGTTCAGTTTTAATGTTTGTACTATAATGTGCAGTTTTGTATGCGGTTTTGTTTTTATAATGTGCAATTATAATACAAACTTTATACACATTCTACTAAAGTACTCGTGTTCTCTACAAAAAGATGGCGGCCTTCCTTAAGTTAGGAAGGATGCATCCTATTTGAAAGGTCCCTATACATACATACATACATACATACATACATACATACATACATGCATGCATGCATGTATGTGTGTGTAGGAGTGATCCTAAGAGAGGAGAACTTTATGAGGAGATGAGAGCAAATGGTTTGGACCACTGAATTGGAATTACATCAATGGACAATAATGATCCAACTATAATCCCTTGCACGAGGCCACAGTCTCTCTCTTCTTTTTTGCATAATCCCTCTCTCTCTTTTCTACAACTCCCGTGCACCCTCATTCCAGCCCAACACTCAACAATTAGTCCTCTCCTAAACCTTCTCAGATATTCAGCTACCAGAAACCACCCCGTGAAGCCCTGCCCACTCCTAAGAAACAAATTTTTTCCTGTTGTCTGTATATATTTCAAATGATTCTCATGGGTCGGCCAAGTGACAATTTTAGTAAACTTAACACATATTGAAAAGAAAGATTAAAACAAAGAGACCATAAGTACATAATGAACTCTATGCAAATACTGTAAGTTAATGGCACTAATAATTTTGATATATGACATAAAAGCAATGTAATTTCGGATATAATTTAAAATTGTTGGATTAAATATGGCTTTCACGAATGGCTTTGGTGATGGCGTTCTGCCTCCACTAGATATTTTAGATAATTGGACATGAAATTTGTTAGTCTCAGCTAGACTGCAGTGCAGTAAATCGAATTCATCAGTCTCGGTAGGCTGCGATACGTGCAGTAAATCAAGCGAGGCCACAGCGGGTAAGGGTAGCAGTTCGCTCCAGTGCACTTAGGCTGGGGGCTCATGATGGAGAGAAGCCTGGAAACTGATCGATCCAGCTAGGATGCACCAGTTCTAGTAGCAGTGTCCAGCACACTTCAGCATGGAGGGTCCTCGTAGAGGAGTCAAAAGGTGGATTGAAAGAGGGTGAAGACGACATCGCTGGGGCAGCGGCCCTGGGCATAGAGTGATAGAAAAACAAAGGATATTTGGGAGATGGATGGGGGATGGAGAGCAGGGAAGAAGCACTAAGAGAAGAAGAGAACTCTTGTTGTATTGCACTTGATGAATGTGTGCTTTGGAAGCTTGAGAGCACATGCTTATATAGCTACATCTCATGGATAAAAATAGAATGCAAATAAAATAATAAAAAATAAAAACTCCTCCATGCAAGGAGGACCATCCACCTAATCTCAACTTGCTAGATAATAGGTCTAGCACTAACCAACTAAGACTAGGACTATAGCCAATATATGGCTTTATTAAAAAAAACTTAAAATGCTTGGAATGCCAAGAATAGCATTCACATTCTCCCCCTTAGTCTTGGCATACCCCGAGATCACGGACTCCAAGTAAATGACGCATAGTCGCCAATCTTGCTATCGGTAATGCCTTTGTCAGCGCATCGGCCCGTTGGTCATCGGTGCGAATGAACTCGACGCTAATCAACCTTCTTTCGACACAATCACGAATGAAATGATATTTTGTGTCGATGTGCTTACTTCGTCCATGGAAGACCGGATTCTTCATAAGAGCTATTGCAGACTTGTTGTCAACGAACAACTTCACCATCCTTGATTCTGTTCCGATCAGTTCAGCCAATAATGCTCTAAGCCAGAGTGCTTGGCATGCTGCTGCAGTTGCCGCCATGAACTCAGCCTCGCAGGATGAAAGAGCTACTGTCTTTTGTTTCTGTGAGTTCCATGAAACAAGACAGTTGTTGATGTAGAATGCCATGCCACCTGTGCTCTTCCGATCATCCATATCACCAGCCAGATCACTATCTGTATAGCCAGTGATTACTTCTTCCTCACCTCCTTTCTTGTAGACAAGTCCGAAGTCGATGGTGCCTTTGAGATACCTGAGAATTTGCTTCACAACCTTGTGATGCATCATTGTAGGCTTCTCCATGAATCGACTCGCCACTCCAACAGCGTAGGAGAGATCCGGCCTAGTGTGAAGAAGATAGCGCAAACACCCGATGACACGCCGGTAGTAGGTGGCATCAACATGTTGTCCGTCTGGATCCTTGTGCAGATGTGATCTTGGCTCCATGGGAATCTTACAAGGATTACAATCAGACATGTTAAATTCATTTAGTACCTTCTTAGCATAGGCCGTTTGCTTGAGTGAGATGCCATCGTCTCCTTGTTCCACCTCAAGTCCGAGGTAGTATGTGAGTGAGCCGAGATCGCTCATCTCAAACTCCTTCATCATCTGCCTTTTGAAGTTCGCAGTTGACTCTGGATCTTCTCCAGTGACGATCAAGTCATCGACATAGACGCCGACGATGATGCCCGTCGTGGCCTCACCCCTTCTATAAATGGCCTTCTCCTGTGTACATCCTGTGAAACCGAGCTGCTTCAAGCTTTTATCAAGGCGCATGTGCCATGCGCGTGGTGCCTGTCGAAGCCCATAGAGCGCTTTGTTCAGCTTGAGCACCATATGCTCTTTTCCTTTTACTGTGAACCCCTCAGGCTGGGTCACATAAACTTCTTCTTCGAGTTCACCATTCAAGAATGCTAACTTGACGTCAAGGTGATGAACTTGCCATCCTCGATTGGCCGCAACAGCTAAAATGACATGTATTGTGTCAAGGCGAGCGACTGGAGCAAAGACTTCTTCAAAGTCAATGCCTTGTTGTTGTACATACCCTTTTGCAACAAGGCGGGCCTTGTATTTGATAACTTCGCCATCTGAGTTCTTTTTGAGTTTGTACACCCATTTGAGCCCTATAGCTTTATGTCCCGCCGGTAACGTGGTGAGTGACAACGTCGCATTTTTTTCGATGGCTTCAATCTCCTGCGCCATGGCGTCATCCCATGCTGGATGACCAACAGCCTCCTTGAAGCATGAAGGTTCCTCCGTCTCTGTGAGCATCGCTTCCTCTTCTGTTAGATCCATGTGCGGAGCATCACGCATGATGTCAGCCATGGACCTATAACGGACAGGTGCACCGTCGCTGTCGACTTGTCCTCCTGACCAAAGTGTAGGTGAGTGCCTACCCTGGTCAACATCTTCTGTCGTGGATGGCATGACCTCCGGAGCATTCCTGGGTGTTGATGACGAGCTTGATGCAGCACCTATTGGAGAGGTCGGTGTAGATGGTTCGAGCACCGGTGTTGGCTCATCTGCCAAAGTACCCAACAATGGAGCTGAGCAGACTTCAACCGGTTCGATGTTGGCATCCTCCTCAATCACAAAATTGGGTGATTGACCACTTTCCACATCAGCAGACCATTTCCACTCCACATTTTCTTCAAATATAACATCACGACTTACATGGATTTTTCCTCGATGGGGGTCCAGTAGGCGGTGGGCCTTGCAACCTTCTTCGACACCTAGGTACACCATCGGTCGACTGCGATTATCGAGCTTCTTGAGGTTTGGCATGGTCACCTTAGCATGTGCCATGCAGCCGAACACTCGAACATGTGCTAGATGCGGCTTCTTTCCCATCCATGCCTCGAACGGAGTACGATCGCCCATCGCTTTGGTTGGGAGGCGATTGAGGAGATAGACGGCATGTCGTACTGCCTCCCCCCTAAACTTGCTTGGTACGCTCATACTTTTGAGAAGTGAGCGTGCCATATCCATTACTGTACGGTTACGTCGCTCCACCACACCATTTTGCTGGGGTGAATATGGTGCGGTGAGGTGGCGCTCGATCCCTGCCTGCTCGCACATCTTTACGAACTCGCCTGATAAGAACTCTCCTCCACGATCAGATCAGACAGCCTTAACACGATAATTACTCGTGTTCTTTGCTAGCAACTTGGTCTTCATGAATGCTGAATATGATTGATCCTTTGTTTTGAGTACATGTAGCCACATCCATCGAGAGTAATCATCTACAATTAGCATAAAATAGTGATTACCGCCTGGAGTCGAGGGCGTGATCGGTCCACACAAATCAATGTGTAGAAGTTCGAGCGGCTTCTGTGCTTGGTACTTGGCTGCTTTCGGGAATGTTAATCTTGTCTGCTTTGCCGCTAGACAAGTCCGGCACACCTGGTCGGGATGCGTAATCAGCGGCACACCAGCCACCAATCCTTTGCTGGCAAGCATCTTCAATGCTGGAAAGTTGATGTGGCCAAGGCGAGCATGCCACAACCATGCAGGATCATCGAGGCTTGCTAATAATGAAACTGGCCTTGCCAGTTGTAGCTCGATGCGGTAGAGACGGTTTTGTGTTTGCTTTACTTTTATGATCAAGCGAGAGGTATTTTTATCTGATACTTTGAGCGTATCTTCATCCATAAGCACTTGGTGCCCAGACTCAGTGAGTTGACCAAGGCTTATGAGATTACTACGAAGTCTAGGAATAAAAAATACCTCTTGGAGAAGCCACTGATCACCATTCTTGCATGTGAAGAGGATTGATCCCTTCCCCTTGATCTGCACTATCGAGCCATCTCCAAATCTGACGCTTCCGGTGATTGCTCTATCCAACTCGTGGAACTTAGCTTCATCACCGGTCATATGGTTGCTAGCGCCGTTGTCGAGGTACCATACATCTGTTGGTCCCTCCACATGCTCGGTAGCATGTAACTCCGGCCATACCTTCTCCTCATTCAGCATCACGACCTCCCGCCGCTCTTCCTAAACCAGCAAAGTCTCATTCGAGACTGCTAGTAGAAGGACTGGTTCAACGTCCTCGGCACGTGCGAAGTGTGCTTCCTCCTTCTTCCTCGGGGCTCGACAGTTTGTCGAGTAGTGTCCCATCTCGTTGCAGTTATAGCACCGGATGTGACTCTTATCACGGCCACCACCGTTAGAGCCATTTGTTTCATCCTTGCGTGGTCCTCCACGACCACCTTTGTAGCCTCCTCTGCCACGCCCACGACCTCCTCGGCCGCGGTTCCTGCCATCTGCAGGAGTCCTGTTCTTTGACAAATCTCCTCCGGTCTTCTTAGATCGTGCCTCCCACTCGGCCTGAGTGAGGAGCAGTTGCCCATCTGCGCTTCCACCTGCGCTAGTGTTCTTCCTGCATGTCCGCTCCTCAAAGGCTTTGAGTCGGCCGACGGCCTCCTCAAAAACCAAGGTTTTGAGGTCGCAAAATTGCTCGATGCCGGCTATCACACTGATAAACCGTTCTAGCACCGTGTCGAACAATTTTTTTACAAGCATAAGATCCGTCATCGTCTCGCCAAGAGTTGCATACCTGACAGAAATGGCTGTAAGTCGACCAGTGTATTGGTCGAGGGATTCTCCATCATTCATCCGCATGACGTCGAACTCCCGCTTCAACGTCTGCAATCGTGCGTCCCGAACTCGGTCCACACCGACGAACCTCGTCTTGAGGCAATCCCAAACTTCCTTCGCTGTCGTCTTCTTGGCCACCAACATAAGGAGGTCCTCCGGAAGCGCTTGGAAGAGATGCATCTTCGCCTTCTTGTCGAGCCGGACGTCGACTTGAGTTCCCTCTGCCGGAGCAACAACCCCCCAGAGGCCTTGATCCTCCATTATGGCCTGAACACGAATCACCCAGCTGGTGTAGTTCGTGTTCGTCAACTGAGGGTACTGGAGCGTACGACTCAGTTGTTGCGCCCATGACGATTCTCCAGGGACGATAGCCATGGAAGTGGCTCTGATACCAGATGATAGAAAAACAAAGGATATTTGGGAGATGGATGGGGGATGGAGAGCAGGGAAGAAGCACTAAGAGAAGAAGAGAACTCTTGTTGTATTGCACTTGATGAATGTGTGCTTTGGAAGCTTGAGAGCACATGCTTATATAGCTACATCTCATGGATAAAAATAGAATGCAAATAAAATAATAAAAAAATAAAAACTCCTCCATGCAAGGAGGACCATCCACCTAATCTCAACTTGCTAGATAATAGGTCTAGCACTAACCAACTAAGACTAGGACTATAGCCAATATATGGCTTTATTAAAAAAAACTTAAAATGCTTGGAATGCCAAGAATAGCATTCACATAGAGGAAGCTCATATAGCATTCACCAGGGACCTCCCACGCAAGATACTGGGAGAGCATGTGAGAATCGGATAAGCTTTTTCCATTGGAGAAACTGGGCAAACAACAGTTGCATCTAACCATGAACATCCATGTAACTCAATTTTCATACTACAAGACATTGTAGACACCTTTGGCAATTAATATTAATCCTATGAATAGTCAACATGAGATATTTAGAGAGGGTGAGTGGTGACATCTGGAGGAGGAGAGGCAGATGTCTATGTTAATGTAGTTATTTACGTTATAGCTCTCAGACCCAAAGTTGACGAGAAGCATCAACCCAAAGTTGATGAGAAGCCCAGAGACGGCTCGATTGAGGATGCACGAGATTAAGAGCATTCAACACTATTCCCCATTAATCATATAAGTCCTACAAACATCATTTATAGACGGTTCCGGCCCTGACAATCCGAAAAGGTTGGAACAGTCGTCGAATTCATGCAGTCTGAAACACGATCTTTTGCGGCCATGACACAATAGCAGAATGGGGAATGTTATACTAATCTGATGAGAAAGCAACAAGGATGTGCTTTACTAACTTTCTATGATATATTAAATTTTACTGATACAGAAAAAACCATCATAAATCGTGGAACTATTTTGAGGTACATGGACATTATAATCAAAAGCCTTATTGTTTCTGATGAGATTTTGCATGCATCTGTTCACTTCAAGATAATAACACAAGATGAGATACTGTTGTCAGAAATTAGGAAAAAAGAGATCGAAATCACAAGTATGAGAAAGGGAAACATAACACGCCAGGTATAATCCCTCGGATGTGGTGTTCATACTCAATAAGAACTCCCATGACTCCCATCACATATTCAGGATGGATGAGAATGACGTGGTTATGACCCATAAAATCTCAGTCAAACATGTTGTCGCCGGGTGCAACCCATAGGTGCTAACGTTTGACAGGAGGATCACGCCAATGCTCAGCATCCCGATGAACTCCACCACGAAAGGTGAGACCTTATATCTCACCGACTTTGTGCATTCTCAGAATGGGATGGGTGGTGCTGTCTGAAGATAGAGATGCTGTGAGGAGATGAGTTTGTTAGGGCACAAGTGGAAGGAAAGAACAGATGTAGGTAATGCGTGATTACGGAAGGCTCTCATCTATGGTGGCAGGGTGTGTGGAAACAAAGGTTAGGAGGGAACAACGTCACGGCGGTGGCGTGAAGATCGAGCTTGAGTGCTCCCATCGTTGTTGGACAGCTCGATGAAAGGGGGGATGAAGAAGGGGGAAAGAGCAGTTTGGGATTTCTCGGTTGGGAGAGGGCAATAAAGTGTTGAATGCTTTTAATCTTAGATGTTCACTATGTGTTACCATCAACGGTCACTGGTTGCTCCTCTCATTCTCGGTTACCATCAACGGTCAAAAGGCCATTATTAATCTCAGATGTTGCTTTTAATCTCAGCTATTCATATAGAGGAGTGATCCTGTAAGAGCATGAGAGTAGATTCAACCATGAGAGAGAAGATCAAGAGATAGAAGACATAATCTAGTGGTCCAGAATCACAACTCTCATGCTCTCACAATTTTTTGCTCTCACAGGATCACTCCTCTCTCTCTCTTTATATATATATATATATATATGGGTGATTGTCGGAGAGCTAAAATCTATGAGAGCATGAAATCAGTGAATGTGGACCATAAGATTCAGCTCATCTCTCTCCTCCTGCAATAAATGAGGAGAGAGATGACATAATTTAGTGGTTCAGTATCAGTCCTCTCTTGCTCTTACAGATTTTGGCTCTTACAGGATCACCCCTATATATAGGGAAAAAATGGGCTCCTCGGCCATTTTTCAGATTTTTTTTATTTTTTTTCAAAAGATCAACATGTATATTCATCTGTATATCCCTCCAATATGTCATTCGAATTTCATAGAAATGGAGAAGAGACTCCTTTTCCCTCCATCTTGAACATGTAATTTTAACGATCTAAACATTGATGTAATCGACATGTTCTAGATGGAGGCCATAAGAGTCTCCATTTCTCACGAAATTTAGATGGAATGTTAGAGGGATATATAGATGAATATACACGGTTATATTTTTTCAACAAAATAAAACAATTTATAGAAAAATGACCGAGTGGTGAAAAACACACTTGATCTGAATGATAACTCGATCGTTGTATCGACCAAGTGGATTTTACTAGGAAAAAATAATTTTTATTTATCATTTATATATATTTTATTTATACTCCTAAACTCAAGTGTATAGTGATTAAGTACGGGAGTGTCAAACTCAAGGAGGAAAACGGTTGGAAACTAGGGTAAAAAGGTAGAAAACTAAGGTTTTAAAGGATTTTTTAATTTTTATTTATTTTTGGAGATTTTTCTGGAATTTTATTTGATTTTTTGAATTTTATATTGTTTTTGTGATTTTTAAGTATTTTAGTATTTTCTTTATTACTTTAGAAATTATTTTGTAATTTTGAATTGGTTTTATTTTCTTATTTTTATTTTTTAATTGTTTTTCCTGTTTTTACGAATTTTTAAGAGGGTTTAAGATTTTATATGGATTTTGTATTATCTTTAAGATAAGAAATTAGGTTTGTATATAGTAAAGTAATAGGTATTTTTAGGTATTTGAGTTATATTTTATATTTTCTCTTTTTCTTTATATCGACTTTATAAGTATTATATTTATATACAATATTAAGGGTTTTGTGTGTAATAAAATGGAATATAGGATGTGCATGTGTAATATAGAAGAATTTTCGGGAGCTTCTACGCCATACGCCCAGATGCGCGTGTTTAGCCACGTGACTCAAGTGGGATGATCCTGTTCGCAAATAACAGATACATTCAAGGGTAAAAGTGATAAAGTCCCGCAAATATTTGGAATTGCACGAGCACTGCACGTGCACCTTGTTTGAGTAGTGGGCCTTATCTCAACTGTTGATATGAGATTCAGTCATGTAGTTATCCTTCAATCTGGAGGATGATATCCGTTCTCCTCCCTTTTCTGAAACGATGACGATTCAGATAGTTTGATCGAGCTTCTCTTGATGGTTGTGATATGCGTTGAGCGGATGTTCACGTTGGTGTAGATAGTCTCGATATCGATCAGTGCTGCTCCAGGCGACGGACGATTCGATGGTGTTGCTCCCGGAGATCAAGTCCTTGTGCACTATCTCTATGAGCAGTTCTCGATCGACGATGAAACACGAGTACGGCCTCTGTGCCTCGAGCTTCAGGATTAGGAGCTCTGATGCATATAACTGCTGCACTCAAGATGGTGGCTTCAATAAGTGACCGCGTTGGAGCATCAGACAACTATGTCCAACTATGGGTATCACATCTCCAATCACAGTTGTTTTCGATTTGAAGTATCGATGTCGAGCTATTAATCAAATGATTCCAGATAAACCTCTGTGACTCAAATCAAATAGGTGATGGTTGTTGACTCGATTTTACGCGGTCTAAGAAGTTCATTTTACCACGTAGGTGTTATCCCACGAAAACAGTAATCAAACAAATAAAGTTACAACCACAAGCATAATAAAAATACACAAGATGTATAATGCAAGTAGAGATTCGTATCCGCAGGGACTAAGCAAACTCGTGATTTTTGTTCTTCTTTCAAACTTCATACAAAGTTTAATCTATTGCGACGAAAGAAAAAATATGAGAGAATGTGATCTACGGTGAAAATACTCTTTAGAACTTAAAGTAAATGAAGGAGAGCATGAATGCAACTAAATCAGAAAATAGAGGGGATGAATTGCAAATTAAGATAGAAGAAAAATTACTAAGTAGAAGTTATATCAAATAAGGATGGAGAATTGCATTACATGTTATAAAGAAAAATTAGAGTCAACAAAAGATATTCCCAAATAAACATTCTATCATCTTAACTTAAACAACAATTAATAGAACAAAAATGCAAGAAAGATATAAAGATTGAGAATTGTTTATTCCAAAATCAACTTAAACAAACTTAACCATCATGATGAACTTTCAAGAAGTAAATAAAATAAGAAAGAAAGTCTTCTCTATCGGAATCCGACATCACGATGAAGGAGGCGGATGTATGTGCAAAGTGGGGTGCACGCTGGTGATGCAACCGCGCGCAAGGGGACTGGTCGCTGGCGCGCAGCCACTGGCTGTTGTAGATGTTAACACATGGGAGGGGTGTGCTGAGGCAGACCGTGATGTAGGCTAGAGAGCGTTCTCGCACACGCGAGGAGGAGAACAGTGGCTGCTGTAGCTGGGCGCACCCGAGGAGGAGGATTGGCGCGCTGGAGGCACCTATGTATTCAAGAATGCAAGGGAGAGCTGATGTACCTGCAAGAGAAAATAGACGAGAGAGAGTATGGGGCAAGAGAAGAGTGCGCGCAAGAAAATAGACGAGAGAGAGGGGGGCTGTGCGAGCATAAAAAACGAGAGATAGGGGGAGAGTGCGTGCATAAAAAATGGGAGAGAGGTGCGAGAGAGAAGAGAATTGGGAGAGGGGCCGTGCGTGAGAGAAGCGAATAAGAGAATGGGAGGGGGTGTGCGTGAGAGAAGAGAATGAGAGAATGGGAGGGGGTGTGCGTGAGAGAAGAGAATGAGAGAATGAGAGGGGGTGTGCGTGAGAGAAGAGAATGGAGAGGGGGGTCGTGAGTGCATCCTTTTATAAATGGAATTTGCTTGCACTAAAGGGAGACATCCCATGCAAATAAAGACAAAATATCATCATGAAGAGTTAATATTTGCACGGGGAAGGATGAGTGTGGACGGCTACTTTGCTTGGGAAGGAGAGAGAGAGAGAAAGAGAAATTTACGAGTGTGCATGGGATGGGGCTCATGGCACATGGGAATAATGAATGGAAGTTTTACATTAATCCCTCTCCCCTTTTCTTTCCAACAAAAATCTAAGAGATGTTTTTGTAGAGCCAAGGCAATATGTTGATTAAATTAGTGCTCTATGAGTGTACTCAATTTCCCTCTGATAAATCTAATTAATGATGAGAATATTTTATCAGATGTTTTCTTGATTTTACGATGATATTATACGCTTATGTGCATGGAATAATGTAGACATATATTATGTGAATTTAGAGTTTGTAACCTAGGAATTGATATTGTATTCCACATAATTTGAGCCTATTATGACAACATATCATGTAATCATCACACCCACATACTTAAATCTTGCTAGTCCCAAGCAAGAAGTAGATAAGTAATAATGAAGGATAGGGAAAATAGCCAAGATAGGTTGGGTGAGGGTTTACAGCAGACATACCTACAAAGTCTTGAGTTTTCAGATTCTAACCACACAAATACACAAACTTCAGTAGAGTTGTCCCATGCATTAATGATTTGCTCGAACAGTCGACCTGACTTGAGTTTTGTAGTTTCAACAGCCTCTCAGTTCCAACAAAATCAGACATGGTTTTAGAAGGTCGATCGGGTCAGTTCATCCCTAAGAAACAAGTATTCTCTTTGACGTTGAATGGATATAAACATTGTTAGTGATAGTTTAGCTTTCGTGAGTCAAGAGATCGAACTAGCAACACTATTTATCGAGGTACCGATTGATTCCCTACTCATATAGCCTCAGTCCTCACATGGATTCAAGCGTATTCTCCTTTCACCCAAGTATGTTAGCATAAAAAAATAGGTCATAATTTATTGGAGAATGAGACTTAACTTTTGGGGTTTTCCGTAGACCGCTTTGGTCTGTTGCTCTCATTTTTTCCTTTTGCAGAGCATGACCCTGGGCCTCTTTAAGCCTCTTTTAAGAATTTAGTTAGCATCATTGGGCTACTACCATGACTTTTTGATGGAGGAGGGTTATTTAGTTGTCTTCTTTGCTTTTGCTTTGCGTATCTTTGCATGATTGGTGGTTTTTGGCATATGTGTTGTGATATGCCTTTTTGTGGTGTTTTTTCTTGGGTTTTTGCATTAAAAGGTACTATCGGCTTAATATTGTCTTTGGAGAAATGATACTGGCTTAATTGCTGACATACTTAGACTAGAGAGATCATGTTTTCCCCTGAGTCAAGTTCCTTCACTGATAATAGACAAGGTTCAGGAGCGTAAACTCAACTCAATCAAGCAAAGTGTAATGTACAGTTGTTTAATATCCACTGAAGAGTTTAAGAGTGCTAATAGTTGCTCAGTTGATCTAGTTAGATACAGAAGTTCATTCACCAGTAGAGTTAGTGGAACTGAGAGAACAAAGTCCACATGGTCCTGAAAAAAGATTAAAAACTCATGCCTAGTGAAATTCTAATGGAATTAAGTTGATAGGGTCAACTCAGCTTCTATCTATGATCTATGCAAAGAAGATCTGTTTTCTTAAAAGATAGGATAAAACTAAGTAGGATGTATTTTTTGTGGTTTTCTTGAAAATGTTTTGAGGGGATTTTTTGCAAAAAAAAATTTGAAGATTTTTTTCTTTTTTCTTTTTTTTGAGAAGTATGCAATTTTGAAAACTATGTAGACACACCCCCCATACTTATCAAATACCATGTCCTCATGGTGAAGACAATGTGTAATAGGATGACCAAAAGAAGGGGTGAGTCATGTGAAAATGTATTTTTGTGTTTTGGTGAGGTTGTTTTTTTTTATGAAGAGGTGTACCCCCATACCTATCTAATGCATTGCAGTAAAGAGAAGGATACAAAGAAAGGAAAAGATACCTATGGGTGTGGGCCCATAAAATGTTGTTGGTTTAACGTCCCAACTCGACGATTCAGCTTATCAAGAGTATCCAGTGTTACGTGTGAGTGCAGAAGCTGTATTCAGAAAAACCAAATGAAACTCTTGATATGATACGAATATCCTGGCCCAGATGTGAGAGTATGGTTGATGAATTTGATAAATGTGTGCTCTCATTAATACGGTGAAGACATTAATTGGTTGATGAATTGGAATGAGAGATGAATCAGTTTGATCTTGGATTGGATGTGATGGGAGGGAAATGGGTGGACTGGTGAAGGGCTCATGGACAAGATATGATGTATTGAAGTCGAGCTCTACATGTTCAAGAATTTATTCATCCATGAGTTCCTTTGTATATTGCGATAAATCATCATTTTCCCTCAAATAATCATCATGGCTATCCTCAGTGGCTTCTATTGTGAATTTCATTTCAGTTCTCTTCTTGAGCCACAAAGATGATTCTTTCCAAGACTATGATTAGGAGATTCAGAGGCTAGGAGCGGGGGAATATTGGCTAATGGATGATTTTCTTCGATTGTTTTGAGTAGTTCCTCGGTATCATCCCAAAAAGGATAAGAAAATAGAAAATCACTCTGATCAGACTCGGTAGTAGAAGATGTATCCATATAGTCATCGACTGAATTGATTTGATCTTCTTTCCTTGTGGTGTGGGTAATGGAATTGGAAATTTCATCTTTTAACGAGTCATCGCAAAAAATCTTCCGCATATCATCATGTGTTGGTTGGAAGGGAGTTTTGGTGCATGAAGAAGTTAACTCATTGTCTGATATGTCCTCAGATTCCAACTCAAAATCTGTACTTTCCTTAATTGAAAAATCACATCCGGAATCAACATCAAATGGTATATCTCCTTCTGTTTCTTCTTCCCACTCAACATAAGTGCCATCCTCAATGTCAACTTTTGTCTCAAACCAATCAATATCATTAATACACCGAGGTTCAAACTTTCAAAATCGTCAAAGGAAGGATCAATGCGATCATCAAAACATGTCTTCATCTTTGGTATACATAGGGCTGAAGTTAATTTGAGATCAATATTTAGTGTTTCCAAGGCTTCATCTAATTCAAAAATTGTCCGACCAGTGAGAGGACATGGTGGGGCTTCAAGTGCAGAGTCTTGATGAGACATGTCCTTATGAGTGATATGTGAGGTATTCAAACTAACCTCCAGAGAGTCTTTGAAAAGATGGACATGGGCAAAACCATCAAGAATAGCACAATTCTCTATCCATCCACAATCATCAATTTCAGAGTCACCATAAGTAGGGGTGACATGATCCACAGGAATATCTTTATCATTGATTTTCAATTCCACTCTCTCATCTTCACAGTCAAAATGTGCATTGGCAGTGGCCAAGAACAGTCGTTCAAGTATGTTGGGTCTCTCACTTAGTGTATTGGCTTGATTGGACTTTTGTTGTGTTGCACCCCAGTTGTTGAATGGCCTGGGTCAAAGCATCAAAATCCACAGCTGAGGTTGGTTGTGTCAGTAAGGGCTCAATCAGCTGTTTGGGTTGGGTGTGATTTTGGACCCAATGGACTCTGTCCTCTACTGCAGAGAAATAACGTGTGCTGATGGGTGGTGGTCGGATGAGAGGAGCTATGGTATGTCGGATTGTCGCATTCTCTTCTCTCAAAAGTTGTAGCTGTTGGAAGCTGAGGTCCATGGTGTTCAGTTTTTCTGCTCCCATGTCTCCCAGGTCAGATGAATTCTCAGGTTTCTCAGTTGAAGAAGATGGATTTGGTTGTCTTCTATATTTCGGGTCATACTCAAGTGGTTGTTGTAATGGATTTTTCAGAGACCTACGACCTAGCATACACAACACAAACACCAGACAAGTTGTTGATTCACCAACTCACACAAAAATTACCGAGGGAGCGGTTATCTTTTCAATTTTAGTTTAGTGATTCAACCAAAGTTTTCAGAGAAATTAGAGTCCTTAAAGATGAGGTGGGTTTGAAAGATTGTGAGAAATCGATGTCCTAATCCGGCTGGGGGATCCAGGGTGCAGTACTCAGATCGAGGATCTGCTTCTTCCCACAAGAACCTGTACTTAATGCGTCGAGGAGTTACGATTTCTCTCTGCAATCCCACGCAGCACTAGAGATTTTTGTCTCTATCCAAGGGTTCTATGTGCTCGTGATTTTTGTGTCATACATGTGCATCAAAATAAGCATTCAGGAATTTTGCCTGCTTTCTGCTCGGGCCACTGCGGTGGCCTTTCAAGCTTATCTTTTTAGCGTGATAAAGCATGTTTTGGTGATCTTTTTTTATGTGAGCAGAGAGAGAAGACCACAGATTTTTTTTAAAAATCTAAGATGCCTAAGAGAAAGGGGAGCTCACAGTGCCTGCACTTCTGGCGCTAATCCGTAAAGTTTTGTCCTGTTGATGGCGAGCTTTTCTGAGAAGGGAGGGGGGAGAAAATATTACAAATTACAAGTTTGTAAAAAATGCATGAAGAGACAAATGATTTTTTTTGAAGCCTAAGTACTTTCAAAACAAAAAAAATGCGCGGATTAGATAATGGAAACTAAGTTACGAATGAAGAAAAAATTACAAATGTTGCCTAGTCCCCGGCAACGGTGCCAAAATGTTGACTCGGTTTTACGCGATTTAAGAAGTTGATTTTACCACATCGTTGTTATCCCACGAAAACTGTAATCAAATAAATAAAGTTACAATCACAAGCATAATAAAAATACAAAGATGTATAATGCAAGTAGAGGTTCGTATACGTAGAGACTAAGCAAACTCGTGATTTTTGTTCTTCTTTCAAACTTGATGTAAATTTTAATCTATTGCGACGAAAGAAAAAATATGAGAGAATGTGATCTACGGTGAAAATACTCTTTAGAACTTAAAGTAAATGAAGGAGAGCATGAATGCAACTAAATAAGAAAATAGAGGGATGAATTGCAAATTAAGATGGAAGAAAAGTTACTAAGTAGAAGTTATATCAAATAAGGATGGAGAATTGCATTACATGTTATAAAGAAAAACTAGAGTCAACAAAAGACATTCCCAAATAAACATTATATCACCTTAAATTAAACAACAATTAATACAACAAAAATGCAAGAAAGATATAAAGATTGAGAATTATTTCTTCCAAAATCAACTTAACAAACTTAACCATCATGATGAAATTGCAAGAAGTAAATAAAATAACAAAGAAAGTCTTCTCTATCGGAATCCGACGTCACGACGAAGGAGGTGGATGTGTGCGCAAGGTGGAGTGCACGCTGGTGATGCAACCGCGCGCAAGGGGACTGGTCATTGGGCGCGCAACCACTGGCTGCTGTAGTCGTTAGCACACAGGAGGGTGCGCTGAGGTGGACTGTGATGCGGGCTGGAGAGCGTTCTCGCACACGCGAGGAGGAGAACAGTGGCTGTTGTAGCTGGGCATACCCGAGGAGGAGGATTGGTGCGCTGGAGGCACCTATGTCTTCAAGAATGCAAGGTAGAGCTGATGTACCTGCAAGAGAAAATAGACGAGAGAGAGTATGGGGCAAGAGAAGAGTGCGTGCAAGAAAATAGATGAGAGAGAGGGGGGTTTTGCGAGCATAAAAAACGAGAGAGGGGGGGGGTGCGTGCACAGAAAATGGGAGAGAGGTGCGAGAGAGAAGAGAATGGGGAGAGGGGCCGTGCGTGAGAGAAGAGAATGAGAGAATGGGAGGGAGCGTGCGTGAGAGAAGAGAATGAGAGAATGGGAGGGGGGTGTGCGTGAGGGAAGAGAATGGAGAGGGGGTCGTGAATGCATCCTTTTATAAATGGAATTTGCTTGCACTAAAGGGAGACATCCCATGCAAATAAAGACAAAATATCATCATGAAGAGTTAATATTTGCATGGGAAAGGATGAGTGCGGACGGCTACTTGCTTGGGAAGGAGAGAGAGAGAAATTTAAGAGTGTGCATGGGATGGGGCTCATGGCACATGGGAATAATGAATGGAAGTTTCACATTAATCCCTCTCGCCTTTTCTTTCCAACAAAAATGTAAGAGATGTTTTTGTAGAGCCAAGTCAATATGTTGATTAAATTAGTGCTCGATGAGTGTACTCAATTTCCCTCTGATAAATCTAATTAATGATGAGAATATTTTATCAGATGTTTTCTTGATTTTATGATGATATTATACGCTTATGTGCATGGAATAATGTAGACATATATTATGTAAATTTAGAGTTTGTAACCTAGGAATTGATATTGTATTCCACATAATTTGAGCCTATTATCACAACATATCATGTAGTTATCAATGGCCTCAGACGAAACTCAATGCTCCAGATCTATGCTTTAGATATTGCCGATTCGGGATAGATCTCGCATGCAAGCGCTCCTATTTTTGATTATCAACAAAGACCTGTAATTATTCAAATAGAAAGCTCCAAGTGTTTTCCTCGGTCGATAGTTATCAAACAGGGGACGAATGACGACCCTTTGTGAATTGGATGAATATGATCAGATCTCAGAACCAGATTAAATCTGGTTTGAACAGGTGATGGACTGAGGATGCATAGAAACGGATAAGCACAGAACGTGGATGGTGATCGAAATCAATCGAGTAGATTTGTGCATTAGTCAGAGAAGAATAGAGAGGTTGAGTAGAGGATAGATGGAGAAGAGCAGAAGAGAAGGACGGAAGACCAACCGAAAAGTGGATGGAGGTAGGTCGCCTTTGGATGGAGCTTCCAGGAGGAGCTCCACGATCATCGCCTCGACGCGTGGCAACGCGGTGACTCTAGCTACAGCGGAGCGAATCTCTCACGTACGACGGAGATCGCGCCCTCCCCCTAGGACTCTCGACCACACTCGACCACACTCGACGGGAGGTGTAACCTCTCGGAGCATGAAGGTGGAGAAGAAGTGGTGAAATGGCAGATCTGAGCTGTAGAAGGGGGGTCGATGCCCTTAAATTGAGGAGTTGGAGTGTGTTCACCGATGATGATGGTGTCACCAGCTGGCTGTTGGGCTACCGACCTAACGGCCAATGGTTAGGTTGTTGAAAGACGGGAAGGGAGAAGAAGAGGGGCGACCGGCGTCGGGTGTAGGAGGAAGAAGGTGATGGGAGAGAAGGGAACGTAAGAGAGAAAAAAAGAGAGTAAAAAATAAAAAAATTAAATTAAATTAATTAAATACTTAAACAATCTAATATATAAGTTAAGTTAAGAAATAATGAAGGGATTAATTTCGTAATTAATAATTAGATAATTAATTGAATATAATTAATGAAGTAATTAAACAACTTAATAAAAAATTAAATAATAATTAGTAATTAAATAATAAATTTAGAAATTTAAAAATAAACTAATAGTTAAAAAAAAGATTTTTTTTAATTTAATTAAATAAAAAATACTAATAAAGTATATATATATAATATATAACATATACTAAGTAAATTATAGTAGATTGTGCAACATATATATACCAATAAGGTCTTGAAACCCACATTTTTCATATTAACTTTATTTTAGTGAAATCAATGTCATTTTTTAGATAATTAAATAAAATAAATTTTAAAACTGAGTTTTCCCAATTCAGAGTCCATATGGCCAAGTTATGGTCCGGAAAATTTGGGTAGTGGCATTGTGGCTTCGAGTTTATTGGATTTTTGACTTAAGTTATATTTTTAAATTTTTATATTGATTTTTAGAGGTATTATATAAAAGAAATTAAGTTAATCGGATTTACGGTTCATTAATTAAAAATAAGGCAAGTTTCTACATATAGTACACATATACAATGGGGCCCAAAGGCCAAAACTCATCCATTTTATTCGAATATTTTTTCGATATTTTTAATAAATCGTATTAAGTATAAAACAAAGTTTAAAAGTGAGTTTGGTCTGTTTAGAGTTTTCTATAAAAAGTTATGAACCTCTGAAGTCAAGTTTTACAGCTTTTCTGGTCCATGAAAATTAATTTTTTTATATTTAATATTTTTTTCGATATTTTTTATAAAATATTATATATATGTATGAACAACTTTTATAAAAGAAGTATTATTATTTTGGATTTTCTAAGTCATAAATAAAATAGGTAAAATATTTACAATGTGGAAAATGGATAAATTGTATTTTTGGTCTCAATTTTCTATCATTTTTATAGGTTAGGATCCCTATCTCCCCTTACTTATTTTTTTTTCGACCACGTCAATCTTGACCTAGTCTCGGGTTTAGGATCAGTCTGTATATAATTATGTCCATCCTTCTTTTTTCTAATTTTGTTCTCTTTGTTCTTTTATTTTGAGTAAAATAAGTGTTAAATATATAATATTAATAATTATGGTTTGAATGTTAATTAGTGGAAACTAATGGATATTTACATGCATTTTACCAAGGATTTTAGCCAAAGTGAAAGAATAAAGGCAATGAATCATTGCTTCATCAAGAGGCACCCCATTGTCTACCCCGTAGGGCAGCCCCATCAAAAACCCATATATATACATATATATATATATATATACATATACATATAGAGAGAGAAAGAAAGGAAAGGGAGCCTACTTCTTGAACTAGGTAGCCTTACCTACTTCATGCCTATTTTTGTCTGTATTTGTTTATTTTTTTGAAAAATACCATCATAGATTTTCATAACTTTATCGCTCTAATATGTCATTCCAATTTCATCAGGAAGAGAGACTCCTAGGTACTCCATATAGAATAGGTCTATTACAACAATTCTAAGACCGTCCAAATTACATCTTCTAGATGGAGGGCATATGAGTCTCTGTTTCCAACTAAATGAGAATGACATATTAGTGGAATATAGTGATGAAAATCTATAGTGGTATTTTCAAAAAAATACCAAAAATAGGCATAAAGTATGTAAGGTTACCTACTTCACGAAGTAGGTTGGCCTTCTTCATATATACATACACACACACACACACACACACACACACACACACACACACACACACACACATATATATATGTATGTATGTACGTACGTACGTACGTACCTATGTATGTATCTCTGTGTGTGTGTGTGTGTTTGTGTGTGTGTGTGTGTTTGTGTGTGTGTGTGTTTGTTTGTGTGTGTGTGTGTGGAGCACTTCAAATGAGGCATCACCTTTCCTTGATTTTGGAAATGTGCCAATTTCAGCCATTGGTGTTTGATATTACAACCACTATGATATAATTGGTGGTTTTCGTGCAACAAAGCCTCTTAAAATGAGGGACAGATTAAATTAATGCTTAATTATTACAATCCACATTATTAGATATTCTATATTTAGACAAACCCAAAGACGGTGCATTGTATTTTCCAGAAAATATAATACAATAAATGCTTGCATTTTGAAATAACTGTTATCAATTTACAAAAGATTGATATTTTTTACAATCATATATTGTAAATTACAAAATCATAACCACTAATATATGGGAGAAAAGACCAAATTACACAAAATTTAGTGTGTTTTGTGTAGTTGTGTTTCCTAAAATATAGGATGCTTTGATAATGGCCTAATTAATTGATGTAAATATGGAAAGCATTCCTACAATGATGGATTTTTGCTACAACTATATTTCCTAATATATCAGATGAGGTAAATTGTGAACTTATTATATATTCTATACATCATTTGCATGCTATTTTAAGAGGGGTTTAAATAGGGGGTGTATTTTTTAAATCTCTAATTAGAAAAATAGGTGTCGTAGTACATGCTAAATCTCGTTTCATCCAACATTTTGTGCAAGCAATGTTTGTAAACTGCAACATTTTTTTGTAAATTTTGTAATCTCGTGTATAAACCGTATTTTATTTATTTTGACAAATTCTGTAGTCTCTTTTGAGAACATTTTATGGGATCAATGTTTGTTAACGGTTATATTATTTTGTAAATTTTGTGGTCTCTTTTGTAAAATAAATGTGATTTTTATAAAATAAATTACTTATTATTAAAGTATAAATTATTTTATATGTTCATCTAATGTATTTTCCAATATCGTAGGTCCATCAAAAACCATTATCTATTGTAATGTTTGTGTATATATTGTCAAATCCACACTCTCATTATAAAAATTCTGTGTTGATCTGCAAAACAAAAAGTTAGTCAGTAATTTATTAGTCATTACTACAAAGGGATAACTTGTAAAAAATTATATGTAGGATTGTAAATCAATGTATCAAAATGTAAACTATATAATCAATTATGTAGATTATTAGACTAAAACGGAAAATATAACCATCATATTGTTGGTATTTAATCCATCTAATGGAATATGTAAACTTCATCCCTGTAGTATTCAATCCACAAACGATGGGATTTAATCCAATTTGATTTTTGTAAAATACCTTACCTATTTGATAGACCTGACCAAAATGCGGGTCGGGTTTGCCCACGGGCCGGGCCGAACGGGCCGAAGTTCAAAAACCTCTGTCTAAAGTCCATTTCATTCTTTTTCCATTGAATTTTTTATGGTATTTAATATGTAAAAATGATTCTATTAATATCATTTATACTTTATTTAAGTAATATAAGTAGTTTACATGTTACTTGACATGTAAACTATTAAATTTTATTTAAAACTAGTGTCACATATGAAAAACTTTAATGTGTATCTTATTAATACATTTATTATTCCAATTATTTTTTTATTTTTTATTTTTTGTTGGTCGGGTTGGGCCCACCCATATCCAAATCTCCTAGCCCAAGCCTGACCCGTGAGGGGACGGGACGGACATCCCCCAACCCATTGTTCAATCTGTAAACAAATATTTAAGTTCTTAATATTTTTTTTCTTTTAGATGATATTGTTGTTCTCATTATACACAATTCAATCTATAAACAAAACTGAAAAAAAAGGAAAAGTACATTGAACTCAAAAGAACGGGGTACCCAAACTTACAAAAGACTAAATATTCTAGAAAATATCATTTATCTCAAAAGAATGAAAAGTGTGTTGGATATTCCAAAAAAATATGATTGAAGAAAGACTCACATTTTGAAATAATTGTTATCACTTTACAAAAGATTGATATATTTTACAATCTTGTGTTAGAAATAACAAAATCGTAATCAATAATGTTCGGAAGAAACACCCAATCATAACCACTTGTGAATCGGGAACAATAATTCAAAAATAAAATAAAGGAGACACAAGATCTCCAATCGAGGATGATTGAAGATTGCAATGACATGAAATCAAAACAGAAAGAAAAATTAAAATCCAAAAAAAACAAAATAATCTAAAATAACATGGAACTTGATTAATAGATGAATAAAAAAGAATAAGAGAAAATCACTAAGAATACACACTGTCCTCGATTTGCATCCACCTCATGCTACTCCTTCCATCATCATCATCACTATCACCATGCGTTGCACTACCATCATCACCCACCACCATCATCGCTATGCACATCCAGTACCCCTACATTGAGGGAGGATGAAGAATTGGAGGGGGAGCAAACCCCCTTAGAGTTTTGCTTTGGAAGTTTTGAGTAATCAAGAACCACGATCATGGTGGAAGCTATATTTAGAAAATAAATTCGAGTAATTAATGAGCAACAGAATAATGACATAACTGAATGGAATATTTAATTTCTTTTCTAAAAAATGGTGAGTTGGAGGTATTTGGGTGGTGATTTTGAATTTGATTTGGTTGTTTTGTTTATGACTGATATTCAAGAAAATCTAATGGGTTTTATTCAATGAAGAAATAAATGTGATCCATGTGTCGTTGTGACCCACAAATTCCCTAAAACAATAAGAAATTTTATCCATAAAAAAAACAAAAGTTGATTGTTATTTATTAATAAAGTTGGTATAGCTCCTAGGGTTAAACACAAGTAGGCAATAATTATGAGCTTGGGTTAATAATTTCAAGAAATTCATCAGATATTTTTAATATTCTTTTTATTTATTTTTTAGTTTGTTTTTAATGATTTTACAGTTTTTTGTGGATTTTATTAGCTTTTATCTTTTTTATTGATTTTTATATTTTCTTATTTTTTAGTAGTTTTTTATTTTACAAAATTTTAATTCTTTTTATTTGTTTTTTAAAAACTCAAAGCAAAATATGAGAAAAATGAAAACAAAGCCTTTTTATATTTTCCCAAAAAATTAAAAATGCTCAAAAATCCAGAAATAAAATGTTTGTGTGTTTTATGTATTTTTCTATGAGTTTTTATTGTTTTTATGTAATTTTTAGATTTTTAAGTATTTATTAGTGAATAATAATAGAAAACAATGAAAATAGAGAAATAAAGATTTTAGTTTAGGTTTCTAAAACATCAAACAAACAAAACGAATTTAGAAACAAATTTTAACAAATAATGTTTTATTTAACTTTAAAACATTACTGAAAATATATTTTCATGATTTTTTACTGATTTCATATTTTTATAAGATTTTGGGTATTTCTGAATTTTTAGTGTTTTTATATTGAATTTATTTGATTTTTATATATGTGAGAAAATATGGTAAAACTATGTTACCATATTTTTTCGAATTTTTCAAATTGTTTTCATATTTTTAATAAATTTTAACTTTCAATAGAGTAATTTTTAGGGGGTTTTGAATTTTTAAAAACAACAGAACAAATTATTTTTTATAATAAAAATTATGAGTGATTAAACAAATTAGCATGAAGTTACCCTACTTTTTTATTGATTATTTGTAACTACTTGCTATTTATTAATCATGATTAAAGATACACAAAGAAATCTATAGTAGAGGGACTAATATGCATTGATTTAAATTCATGCACCAAACAATAACATATAAAAGAAATCTTAGTTGAATTATGTTATTTATCCAAAATCACGCGTGCCAACACACATGACTCGTGTTGGACTGGATCTGTTAGCAAATAATTTTATTTCAAGGACTAAAAAATAACAACAAAGATAATATGAATTATTGCACTTTCCCCAAATCTCACATGCTAATGCACATGTAGATGTTTAAACTAGACTTCAAAGTAAACAAGAAAAACAATACGGATAAGTATGCAACTATTCAAACCATAACATACAAACACGTGTTTTGATTGGTCTTATTTACAATAAAAAAAATCTACATGAGAAGAAATGAAATGTGACCAAAAAAACATTTCCGACACACATAGATCTGATGGCTCTGAAGTAACTTAGTAGATCCAATCGAACAATGTATATTTTGGGCTAGATCGATGATCAGGATCAGATCTGGATGATTTGCTCTTGATTGTACGCTCCTGACGACCCCCGGAAGAACTGGTATGAAGGACTCATTGTAGACTTCGGATTAGCTCGTTTTCCTCTGATATTCATTCGATCTTTTCCCTGATGGATTTAGAATGTAGTTGACGTCCTCCCTTAATTATCTAAGTTGATACGAAGATCTGGGTCCCGTTGATCGAGGACTTGGAGCTCAAGGTATACTAAACTGAAAGTTGACTCTCTGATGCACGAATCTGCTCCAGATCACTCTCCTTTCTTTTGCATTTTATTGATTGCTCGGACGTGGTTCTCCAGCAGAGGTTATTGTGCGAAAACAAAGGAAATTGGAGGGGAATGGATCGGTCTCCGGCGAGGTGGTCGAGGTGAGATCGAAGCTTCAAATCTATGATGGTTCTGATGATCAAGGTGTGAAAGGAGAAATGGAAAATGTTCTCGATGAAACATTGATGACCAATAGGGGATGAAAATAAGTGGATGACCTCTGATTCGGTAGATCGGAGGATTGATCTACATTCTACTTAATTAAATTGAAATAGAATGGAAACTATTGAAATAAAAGCTAAAATTAACCTACGATGATTGGCGGTTGTAGGGTGATGGAATTAGAATGTTCTTCGCCCTGATTTGGTTGTTGAAGGCCAAAGAGGCTCGTTCGCGGTGGAGCACTCCGGCCACGAGTAGATCACGTCAAATTACTACATGATTCACGCTTCTAATTACAGGACCAAGCTCCTGTCATAAGCTCGGAGCATTAGGAGGGGGGATTAAGGGTTGAAGATGGATCAGAGGGCGAGATAGAATCCGAACAATATTTATAGGCATGAAAATTAGTTGAAATTCAAAATGAGGAGGCATGCGAACTGAGGCCGATATGGTGGGATTATTAATTGAGCGAGCGTTATGGTTATTCGGATGATCAAATAGAGAAGAAGTCAGACGAGAAGAAGATTTGATCGGGTGAGGAGAAATTCAAAAATAAGGAGTATCATATGTTTAATCATGCAAATGGGAAGGGAGAGGAGGTTGACTCGGGTCAACAGACATGTGTCCACCTACCATAAGGGAGGATCCTATTAAAACCAAACACTAAGGAACAAATCTGTAAATAAACATGAAATAAATTATAAAATAAATAGGAAATGATTTTAAATCAAAAAGATTTTTAAATGAATAATGTTAATAAATAAATAAACTTATTAGTGGTTATTTTTAGTAATTTAAATAAATTAATTAAATAGGTAAAATAAAATAAATACCCTTTATTTATAGCTAAAAATATATAATAAAATAAATTTAGTTATTTATTTTACAAATAACTTCATAATTTGATAATTAATTTATTTACAGAATAATTTAAGGATTTTTAATATATTTATGTTTTATTTGTGTGACTTATATTAATAAGTTAAATAAATAAGGGTTATATACATTATAGGTACATTATACCTATACAATAAATACATTATTTTATTTTTGATTATTTTATTATTTTATTTTTATTCGCATTTTATATAAAAATATATAATATATACAAAATAATAAAAAAACATATGTTCAAAAATAAAAGGAAGTGAATCAATGAATAAAAATAATATAGTGTACAACATAGACATAAAATAGAATAACACTCCAAAAACTCAACTTTCACATCTTAAATCTGATTTTTATAAAACCACTTTCATTTTAAAGATTATTTAATTTTAAAAACAATTAATTTTTAACATAGGGAAAGTGAATTTGGTTTACTTTGAGTTTTTATGGAGTAGATATTGATTTGTCAATTTGGTGTTACAACTTTTTTACAGTGTTGTCTCTTTTTTTATGCACATAGATTATTTTTGCAAAAAAATTTATTAATTAAAACACATCTTTATGTACAAGTTGCAAGAAGAACTTTTTTTATTTGGATTTGTTTTGATGACAAATAAAGTAGTAGAAGATATGTACAATATATACAATGATGAATATACATGTGAGAATTGGTTTTCGATATTTTTATAGAGTATGGAACCTATCTCCCTCTACTTTATTCCATGTCGACCATCCCAATGCTTGGTTTGGTTTCAGGGTTCGGGTCAGTCTGTATTTATTTCATATATATAGCCTTTTGTTTCTTTTTTTCTTTTCTTCCTTATTCTTTTATTTTGGTGTAAATAAATGATAAATATAAAATATTAACAAATGAGGTTAGATTGATAAATACTTGGATTTAGTTATTATTTACTTGTGTCCTACCAAGAATTTTAGCTAAAATAAAAATAAATATATTGAATCATGTATTCATCATTCCCCTATATTTATCTTTGCTAGTCCCCTAGCGAACACTTAGTCTAAGAAAAAGTGAAAAAAAATTAAGAAAAGACAAAGGAAAAACTTATAATAATTTTGATTTTTAAACTATTTTTCATAAAATAGAAGTATGGAGCTCGGTGAGACATTTGGATTATTAGTTTGACGGAACCTTATTGCGAATAGGATTTAAGACTCAACAACCTTTAAGTTCCGCAAGTCTCTATTCAGTTTGCCTCGACAGTCTAGTCAGAACAAGTCTTCATACGTAATTTCTTATGACTATGAATCTTAATTGTACTGTATAAGGGAAATATAGCTCCGCACATCTGAAATGACAAAGAACAACCTTCTCTTACCAAGGTGACCCTAATTCCCCAGTCTAACTACTCTTTCCTCGAGGAGCGAGATATTTTCTTCTAAGGTCAGTTATGAGTTAGGTCCACAATCGAAGGGGCAGAAGATAGAAGAATAAGAAAAGAATTGGACTGTGGCAAGTGTAGCCTCATCTCCTCGTAAAGCCAGCTAGTGTAGCCTAGTCTCCACTAAGATATGCAGGTTCTCTAAAGATTGGACCATTATGGTCATGAATATATATTTGGTGTATCGTGCTTATTTTTGGTAGAAAATATTGTTGCAGTGCATGATCTTTTGTGCCATAATGCATATATAATCTTTTTTCCATCCACGTTTTGGGGTCGTAGAAAAAATTGTGCCAGCAGACCATCACTTATCTAAAGTTTTATTTTCAACCCACAGTGTCCCATCTTTAGATATCCACAGCACTAGACTAGGTTGGGGTGCACTTGCCACTCGAAGTCACTGTGTATGTTTCCATTCTTGTGCATCTCTCGACTTTCTGCCACTCATCACCTCATCTGTGTTGAGCTACGTACAATGTGCTTGTCCAAGTTTGGTCACTGTCTAAAGAATCATGTGTGTATGATATATTTTACTTAGTCCAATCAAGATGACATTTGAACATAGTCTTATGGACCCAAAGAATTAAGTTGCCATGACATGATAAGTATTAACTCCAGTTCCTACAAGGTTCCTCTGAAATTAAGCATATTAAGGTCTTAACCATGCTCCATTCTTCAGACTTTATTCCAGACTAGTTTAATTCTTAATATCATTTTGAAAAATGCTAATAATGCATGAATTTTTTACTTCAAAGAAATTTCTATTTTAAATTTTTTATATGATTTTTAGAGAACTTTTGCAAATTTTTATCAAATTTATCTTTTTTTTTAATTTTTATGTATTTTTCAAAGAGTTAGCGGAATTACAAATATTCACAATTATTTTTATAAGAATTGAAGACATATTCACAAAGAGTTTATACAAAGATATATCCAAGAATTATACATGATTTTATTTATAGAAAGAATTTAATTACAAATTTTATAAAATGATTTCATTAACAAGTTTTAAATATGACTTTTATGAAAGAATTTTATATACATAAAAGAATTTAATTTACATAAATTATAAACAATTACGGCTTTTATACATACATGTATTTTATAACAAGTTTTCAAAAACAATTTATATAACCATAACTTACCCTCGTAATTTATGTATAAGGTTGGAAAATAATTTTACAAACAAGTTTACAAGCAATTTTACAAAATCTAAAGATTTTACAAACCTTTACAAAACATCTTACATAATCTTTTACAAACATGTTTTTGAAAGCATATTTATTTTAAAACATTTTTACAACACATTTGTACAATATAAATAGTTTTGATACAAATTAATTTTATAAGAAGAATTTACAAACAAAATTATTTTACAAAAACTTTACAACATTTTTATGCAAATAATTTACAAATGTTTTAGCAAAAGTTTTACAATGAACTTTTACCAATGATTTACAATATAATTTACAGACAATTTTGTAAAAATTTTTCAAAATAATTACAACATAATATTTACAAATCATTCTTGATCCAATTATATTAGCCATGTTATTAAACAAACAAAAGTACGAGTTATGGCTATAGTTTACATACAATATATATGACTCCCCCTATACTTAGTTTGAACTATGTCCTCATAGTAACCAAAAAGCAACAAAGGAAGTCAGAACTCGTGCTAAGTATAGAATAGTGAAAAGAATCCTATGATAAAAAGACTCATAGAATAAAGGAAAAGATGAATGATAATAAGTCAGTAATCTCACCTATAATTAGGATCAAATAATCCCAGGTATAGAAGACTGTACAATTGAGGAAGACCTGAGAAGGGAATTTATATGAAATCAATGACTTGACTTCCCCCCCTAGACTTAGGGTAAAATGTCCCTGTGTATAGAAGAGAATATCAACAATTGAGGGCCAAGAAAGTGGACAATCAAAGAAAGGAAAAACATATATTACCTCCCCGATACTTTGGTTCAGATGTCTCTAAGTATAAGCAATGAAAATAGAGGTAATAGAACAAAAAGAAGCATGAACAACACATGTTTAACACCCCCCAATACTTAGGATAAAGTACATCCTAAGTATAGCGAGAATCCTAAGCGAGACCTGCTATGTTAAACAAACAACAGAACAAAGAAAGAAAATAAAAGAAAATGTATAGACAAAGAGGCAGAACGAAAGAGTAACTCAGGTATGAGATGCAAAAAGTGAGAATCAAAGGACGCATCTCATATAAAATGAATAGGGGCAACCTCAACAGTTAATGGGTCATGATCAAGAAAGGGCTTCAGGCATTGGCCATTGATCCAAAAGGTGGACTCAGAAGACAACTCAGATATAGCAATGCTACTACTGTCATAAACCTTTCTAACTATGAATGGGCCTTTCCACTTGATCTGTAACTTCACTAATAATAACTTTAGTCTCGCATCACGTAACCATACTCTCTGGTTCGATTCAAACTGTTTATGGATGATGTGTGAATCATGCCATACTTTCGCTATGTCCTTATAATGTAGACTACTCGAGAAGGTTGTATCACGTAGCTTCTCTAGGACTACCAACTCTGCTTTCCTCTACTATCCTACAATCTCTGGGTCTAGGAAAATCTTTGTAACTGCCTACCATGACTTGTGCTTTATCTCAACAAGTAAGTGTCATGGCTTGCCATAAACATGTTAGAAGGCAGATGTACCTAAAGGATTCTTGAAGGAAGTCCTATAAGCCCACAAATACGAGTCCAAAAGCTGTAACCAATACTTTCATTCAGGGCAGACAATCTTATGCAATATTGCCTTAATCTCCCTATTAGAAACCTCAACAAGACCATTCGTCTGTGGATGGTATAGAGTGGCATTTATATGGTCTATTTTGAACATGTTAGCAATGTCCCTTATCTTGTCATTGATGAAGTGAGTACCCTCATCAGAAATCAATCTAGGCAACCCGAACTACATAATGATAGTCTTCCTCTAAAATCTGTAAATTATCATCGCATCAACAATTTAGCAAGTATTGCTTCAATCCAATGACTAACATAGTCGTCAGTTAACAAAATGTACTCAAATCCTTGACTCTTAAGGAATGGGCCCATAAAATCGACGCCCCATGCGTCAAAATCCTAACAGAAGCGAATGGGCAACATGAGCATCATATCGCTATGTCCACAATTGCTCATCTTCTAACAGTCAATATATACCTTCACTAATGAAGTAGAATCCTTAAAGAGTGTCGGCCACCAAAGGCCTTATTGAAGCACCTTCTATGTCATCCTCCTCTCGGAATGATGTCGTACTTCCTCCAGATTATGGAAATAGGTAAGGACATTGTGATGTTCCTCCTAAGGAATACACCGATGCCAGATACTATCCACCCCCCTCCTTCATGGTAAAGGGTGGGATCCTCCCAATGGTATGACTTTACCTTCGTATGGAAAGTCTCAAGCCGTTGCCTGGTCTAGCCTTGTGGAACTTTCTTGGAAACAAGATAGTTCACAATGTTAGCATAACAAGGAAGCGAGGTGACATCAAGAATCACCTCATTTGGAAATGTCTTAGTGATGGGTGTAATGAACTCAAAAGTATCATGAAGATCTACTATGGAAAGGTGATCCACCACCACATTCTTAACTTCAAGCTTATACTTAATCTCGATGTTGAACTCTTGAAGTAGAAGAATCCATCTAGTAAGATGTGCCTTGACATCCTTCTTATCCATTAAGTACCTGATGGCAACATGGTTTGTGAAAATGGTAATCTTGGACCCAATGATGTAATATCTTCACTTATCTAAAGCAAAGACGACGTCTAGAATGTCTTCCTCTATAACAGTGTAGTTCTACTACGTGAAATCCAACTTCGTGCTAGCATAGTGAATGATGTACAGAAGGCCATCCCTCCTTTGTCCTAAAATAGCCCCTTAATCTGAGGCATATGTCATGATCTCAAATGGGAGAAACCAATCGGGTAGCTAAAAGGCACGTGCATGTACAACCAGATTCTTGAGAGTATCAATTGACAAGTGACACTTATCATCTACAAGGAACTATGTATCTTTTGTTAGAAGATAGGTAAGCAGTCGATCAATTCTGCTGAAGTCTTGAATGAACCATTTGTAGAAACCGACATGCCCCAATGAAGACCACAACCGCTTCAGATGGGATGACGAATTGAGCTTCTTGATGATATCCACCTTGGATAAATCAACCTCCATGCCCCTGTTGGAGATTATATGACCAAGGACCATCGCCTGAGTCATCATGAAATGAATCTTCTTCCAAGATAAAACAAGATTGACCTCCACGCAGTGTTGAATCACACGATCTATGCTAGAAAGGAAAGCATCAAAATCATCGCCATAGATGAGAAGTCATCCATGAAGACATCCAAAACATCACACACCATGTACGAGAAAATGGAAAGCATACATTAATGGAATGCAGCTGGTGCATTACATAGACCAAAGGGCATCCATCTAAAAGCATACATTCTGAACGAACAGGTGGATGTCATTTTTTTCCTGGTCTTCGGGAGTAATGGCCACCTGATTATATCCCGAGTACCCAAAAAATAAGCACTAATGACTCTTTCTAGCTAATGCCTCAATAATTTGATTAATGACTGGTAGTGGTAAGTGATCCTTCTTGGTTTCCTTATTCAATCATATGTAGTCCTTGCAGACTCGCCAAGCATTCAATACTCGGGTAGAAATCTCCGTGACCTCATTTATAATTATTGTGATACCTGACTTCTTGGGTACCATATGAAGCGGACTAACCCATTTAAAGTCGGAGATGGGATAGATGTAATCGATGCTCCACCAGTTGGATATTTCCTTCATAACCACCTCTCGAAGATTCGGTTTAGCATGCGCTAAAATTCACGAGATGGTTTGGCATCATCCTCCAGATATATGTGGTGGAGCACAGGACTAGACTAATCCCATGCAAATTTGCTATAGACAATCCGATTGCCTTATGGTTTCTTTCTAGAACCTCCATTATACGAGATTCTTGGTCATCAGTCAAATCAATAGAGATTATGACTGGAAACATTTTAGGATCTCCTGTAAGGAATCAATACTTCGTACTCCGTGGTAACAACTTCAACTCCAGGTGGGTAGGAGTAGTTAAATCAGGTTTCCTAAGGGTCTTATTGAAAACAACCAGAAAAGTGTGAGCAAGCTCGCTCTTCTCATTTGATGGAGACTATCCTACTAATGACTGACATGACTGAATTGGCTAAGTTCGCGTAATGGATATAGGCTCTGCAAAAATCAAACGCAGAATGTACTCATCAAACTCTTTCTAATTAAAATCCATGTTTAAATTGTAGGGATCACTATCTCAAACACATGAAATGAAGTCACCCTCAATACCAGAATTTGCCTCCTCAGCCTCAAAAGTATCCTGCTCCTTAAGTGTGCTCTCCGAACTCTCATCAATTTTGACCGAAAAATCAAAGACTTCGAAGTCATGACAAGAGAACATTAAATCGAATCTGCCCAAACTACTTCATCATCTGGAATAAAAAAATCACACTCGTGGTGTATGTCTCTCTCTGTATCTGATGTCTTCTCTAAGATGGCTCTGGTGATGGAATCCTTGATTGTCTCTATTTGTATACTCTCTCCCTTGATGTGAATGTACTCCTTCCTGCTACCATAATCAGACACGACCTTTGTTGTCGCTAGAAAAGGTTGGCTAATATGATCAGCATTTTGGTCACACATTAAGGGACCTCCATGTCCAGCACGATGAATTTAATGGGGAACTGCAAACTGATGAAACCCAATTTCATCATCTTAATTTTCCATTATTAACCCCCTTGCTTCTTTGTGTGTCAATAAAATCCAGATAAAGTCCTGTAATTATCAGAGTCCCTATTAAATTAAAAATCACAAAAAAATAGCAAAAGTAAAATGCGTGGTATTTTTAGCCTTAAAAATACCGTCAAAAATATTTTGTATCTACAGATGACCTCATCTCCAGTTTTGGTCAACATGAAACTTGTAGATCTCATCGAGATCTACAACTTTCATGTTTTGAGTTTTCTCAAATTCGGCATTCCACCCTCATATCCCACATTTATTCTCGGAATAATCTGATTGGGCCACGTGGCCCGTTTTGGGTGTGCCACATGGCCCGCCCTCCTTGCAACATCCGCCCGTGCCCTCGGCCGTCGGATCTCCTTCTGATCCAACGGCTCCAAGCTCTCCACACACGCCTCTGTTCCTAGCCATCAGATCAGCTCCCATCTCTGATCTGATCCGCCCATTCGCGCCTTATATACAAACTGCCACGTGACTACTCTTGCACCATACGATCAAGCCTCCATCCACCCATCACAGCCGCTGCTTCCAACCTCACACCTCAGCCCTTCGATCAATGCCTTCTTCACATCACATCCGTCCGCTCGTGCTTCATCCTCCAGCTAACAAGTGGAGCATCCACCACCCTCCATCATGCCGCCCTCGATCTTATCGGAACCCCTCGTTGGTGCTTTGATCTGGGTCATTAGATCGCAAGATCCAACAGTCGAGACTTTGTCTTCCACCTCCAGTCGCCCCTCTCTCCCACGATCGCAACTTGCGATCCTCTTCCGCCCTTTCCATTTTCTCCGTCTCTTCTGACTACCCCCCCTCTCGCCAACCGTCAAACTACGTTCTCCTATCATCCACTATCCTCGCCAGTCATCCCTCACTCCATGTCGCCCTTCCACACACTCCACATCTTCCACTAAAATCACCACCACCACCACCACCACCTGAACCTCCCAACTTCGAAACCTTAAATACCCTTCCCCTCAGCATGCCATCGTGGTCCAGCTTTACGGGGGGAGCGGCCGAGCCCTCCTCCTCCTCCCTGTAACAAGGGGAGGAGCGAGGATAGAGCGATGACGACTGTCTCCCCCGGTGAGACCCGCCGCCGTCATCGGCGTCGTCGCGGTGCCCAGCGCCTGCTTGAGCTGCCTCCAGTTGCTGCGGAGGTTCAGTGAAGACCAGAGCTCCGACTAGGAGCTCGAGCACAAGCTCGACATTCGCCAATCATCCAGGCAAGACTCTCCGATCTCCTCTACATTTTTTCCTATTTTACCTTAATTAATTAGGCCATTCTCCTCCTTCTCGACCCTCATCGCTCACTCCACGAGCTCCGACTCACAACCCCCTTTCACGCGCACGCTTCTGATACCTATACTTCCCTTCACAACCCCAGATCACATCCGACCACCTCCTCCGCCCTCCATGACGGAGGAGCTTCGAGCTCCCGCCTTCTTCGCTCGCCGAGCTTCCACTTCATTCACGTACACACGCCCTTTTTGCTTCGGTCATATGCTAACTATGCAGGACATCGATTCTTTCATTGGTCGGAGCACAGTTGGAGCTCACTTCGTCAATGTCGCAGCAGTCACCAGAGCTCTGATGAACCACTCCATAAGCTCCTGGACCTTCCCCGAGCTCCCAGCTACCTCGACAACAGTCCAAGGAGCTCCGAGGAGGTCTGCCGTGTCCGAGATGGAGCGACGGAGGAGGAGCTCCTTCGCGGGAGCTCAGAATCCGCCGCCAGCTGCAGAGGAAGATGGAGGAGCTGGCACCGTTGGATTCTCCTCACCGGAGTTCATCCAACGGTCCTGATGAAGCCACGCCAACGATTCCAGGAGCAAATAGGAGCCATCCGATCTCCGTGATCGGATGGCATACGATCATACATGCGTCAATCCAGACCTTCCCCGAGCCTTGTCCTCGAACCTCCCGGCTTGGAGTTCCGGAGCTGCTTCCGAGCCTGACCGAGCCTACGCCGAGCCAAAAGATGATCCGAAGCATTACGAGCCACCTCCGAACCTCAGCATTCACCGAGCATGGGGAAGCAGGTGTCTGTCACGTGCGACCTTGGGTTATTTGCAGAGAAGCCCTCAGACGTCTCCAAATTCGCAACCAGGTCCTGGACCACGTGCAGTCCACGTGCACTGTGGGTATTTTGTAATTATGCCCTCGTGGGTTTTAATAATTACAAAAATTCCCCTGTGCGTGTGGGTATTTTACAGGGAAGGCCTCACACTTTATTTTTATTGCATTTTAGTCCCTCCAGGGACCTGTTTCTAGTTATCATTTAATGTTTTCTTTCAGTTATGCACTTGCTTTCTTTCATGCATATCTTGAGCTCCGTATTTCCGAATGAGTTGATTTCAGTTTCATCTTGAAGCTCTCTTTATTGTCTTCCTTATGGTATGTTTATATTTTAGACTTGACAATATGAAATGTAATGCATTATTTTATTATCTTGGTGTCCAACTTTCCATATTTCTCATGCCTATTTGCTACATAAATGAAGTGTGCTTCATTCTTTGACTTTGTTTGACTCATATTTTTAATGGTTCAAGTAATTATTGCCTAGGGCTTGTTTGCATTGCATTTTATCAAATTGATTTGCATTATTAAAATAAAAAAATTGCATGTTTTATTTTAATGCATTGTCTCATTCTTTTGCATACTTTGACCTATTGTTTTTAATTCAACACTTAATAAATTGATAAAAATCTAGATAATACGAGAAAGGATCGTGTCCCTGAGTTCGACCTTGGTTTCTTGCCAAGTAAAATAAAAACACGACCGTCTGATTCTTATTGACTTATCAATGAGACGGTCTTTGACGAGCCCGATTCGGCCCGACTGCGATGACATTATCAAGTGTTAATTACACACTTTTAAAGGGCCGATTTCACGGATCGTCGTCGTTGCCGGGGACACGGCTCATTTCTTGGATTTTTTTAATTTTCATTTATTTAATTAAGTATTTTATTATAGGTCAAGATTGTTAATTTGTCTTGCAAAATTTTCTTCACTATCGATCTCTAACCATTGTTTTTGTAGCAAGGCCCTTGATGATTCAAGGAGGCGAGGAGCAGGAGCTAACCGCTGTGAGAAGCCACAGAAGCACGCTTGGAGTACGTCGTGAAGAAAGAAAAAAATCATTTTTTGCATCTCATTGTCGCATGTAATAACCGTCTTTACAGCGGTCTTCGATCGAAGGCTCACGTTTGTAAAAGAACTATTATATGCGGTTGTGTGGGGATCGTCCCCACTTGAGTGTCGACCTAGGACCAGGCACGCGGCTCTTCGAGCTTAGTTTAAAATTCATATTTTTATGTGCTTGCTCGTAGGTAGGACACACATTAATCAAAGACGCACGTAGCCTCGCTTCACTTAGCCAAATTTAAAAGATATTCCTCCTCGCTAATAGAAGCATAATAGGTACGACTTTCATCGACTTGCATACATATCATGTTGGTTTTCAAACATCCCAAGTTTTCACGTATTTTCGCCAAGTCACTGCATGATTTCTTGCTTAGCCTAGATCGCATTTTTTTATCGAATACATGGTTTTTCTCGATTTCCCTTTCCTATCTTAATCACCTAGGTTAAACGGAATATGGGAATGAACGGTAGACGATGACTGCTTGATTTTGTGCTAACCTTAATTCAGTGACAACCTTAAATAATAACTGGGACTGTTAATTGCAAGTCAACCAAAAATGGAGTAAAATTTGATTTTGGGAGAGCAACACCCTCGTATACGCATTGATTTTCACTTAACATTTTTCTCCGCGTAAACATCAAATGTTTTTATCACCAATAAAACCGACAAGATAATAAACCAACCTCGATTGGTTTCATGTGTGAGTTGGTGAAATTGAGGGTCTTGCTTGCTTGATTGAGCCATGTTTGCTTTGATACACTCCCTAGAGCCTTAGTCACTCCATCCATCTCCGTAGATTCATTCGCTCACTTGTAAATCCATCCTTCTTCTTCGTTCACCTTGGGTCTCTCCAACATCGAATTCCCTCTTTATACTCAGGCTAATCTCAGCCTAAGTATAGGGGGGACCCGAGTCCCCATGATTTTCTCTACTCTCCTTTCCTTGCCTTTATACTTAGGTTATTTCTAACCTAAGTATAGGGGGAGCCTCTCTTAGCTCCCGTATATTTCTCTATATTTGAATGGACCTATGGACTTGTAACATCTAGTGCTATGAGGACATAGCAAAGTTTAAGTATAGGGGGTATACCGTATATACAATATACTTACTTTAGCTATAATCTGAAAAATTTGAAAAATTTAAAACTTTTTGGCTAAAGTAAAATTCTTTGGACTAAGTGGACTCAAATGTTTTTCACGGCTTTTCCTATACTATGTTACGCTATTTTGATAAAAATATTTTTGAAAATGATTTTTCCTTGTTATGAAAGAACCTTTTGAAAATGTTTTGAAAACTTTTTATTTGTGTGACATGGTTTTGAAAATTTTCTATCTCTTTTTCAAGGAAAGTTGAGTCTAACCTATGTTTTAACCTTTAAATTAAAATCCATAAAAATGAGAAAAACCAAAAATCCTTTAGGAACCATTAGTGACTACTAAGCCCAATTAAGTAGCCACATTCAGGGAGGGTTCACCCTTAGCAGATTAGATAGTTTAGAGGACATCGCGTAAGGTCCCGTCCTCAAGCAACAGGCTCCGGCCTGTACTTACATCCATACTGGTTGAATGCAGATGCATCTACTTTATTGAGTTTAGGCAGTCCTAATATCTCTTGATGTTTCAAAAAAAAGAAAAAAAAAGAAAAGAAAAAAATGTTTTTTTAGAATGAAGGAGTTGGATTAATCCTCTACTTTCACACTTCCACCTAGGATCTGAAATATTCAAGGAAACTTAGCTTTATGAGGTCTTTGAGATTTTAAGTTAACCATACTTAGCCATCAGTGTCATAGACTTAATCATCAACATTTAACTAGATTTCTAGATTTGCATGCTATATTCCATGCTTAATCTCAGACAAAAAGAATATGATCAGCACATCACATGCACGACTGCGGTTTTGATGAGATGAGTTGACTTTTCACATGAGGGATTGGGATGAGGAAGTCGAGTCTGGACTTGATCTAATGATGCTCGAGGATGGGATAAAATCTTTGAAGGCTTCATGAAACCTGAGTGTCAGCAAATATTAGCCAGTATGAGAACTTGGTTCTTATACTAATTTCTTGATATTGACCTAAGTGCCAGGGTGTGAATAAATAAAAAATGTTGACCAGTGTGCGCCAACTCTTGATAAAAGCAGTGGAGCTAGCAAAAAATACTACAAATCAATGAAATTTCAAAGAAAAGCTCTCATTACACAAAGTCAAATATCAAAGAGCTTCCACCAAAGGCGAGCGCTCCCAAACTTTTCAAAGTGTCCACTTGGACCACTCCTATTAGGACCAGGAGTCGGGCTTGCACCAAAAAAGGGCTATGCATCGTAAATGCTACAAGTTTGGGTGTCGAAGGTACGATAGGTAATCAAAAGAGACACACCCCGGTGTGTTCCTAAGAAAACAAGTGCAGGCAGCTCCAACTTCTCTTGACGGACGCACTGATCAACACCAAAAAAAGTGTTGCGTAAAAAGGTACTAGAGAGAATCCTTGTTCCAATGAGAGGGAGAGAAGAAATGACACGATCCCATGCCCTCCATTACTGGCCATCCATCTTCATTTTTGAAGTCTGACAACTAAAGAGGAGGTGGACTGGATGCAAGATTTGATTTATTCCCTAGTGTTGAGGATTGTGTCCTTAGGAGATTTTCTCGGACCAAGACCATGGGTGAAGATTTGACTCTACTCTCAGAATCACAGTCAACACTAAAATGGCATATCCTTAGTGTATACGTACATCAGAGAGAGTCTAGATAATTAGAGGAATCGGGTTCCTCTTTATTAAGGCTGGGTTGAACTCTAGAATTTTGGACCTCTAAAGTTGAGTTGACTTGAACAAATTGGACCTGCTACTCACATGCACAAGGGGGTTAATCCAGCTTATTCATTCTCTTTGATGCTCGAGGACGAGCATAGTTTAAGTATAGGGGGGTGATGAAACCCAATTTCATCATCTTAATTTTCCATTATTAACCCCCTTGCTTCTTTATGTGTCAATAAAATCCAGATAAAGTCCTGTAATTATCAGAGTCCCTATTAAATTAAAAATCACAAAAAATAGCAAAAGTAAAATGCGTGGTATTTCTAGCCTTAAAAATACCCTCAAAAATATTTTGTATCTACAGATGACCTCATCCCCAGTTTTGGTCAACATGAAACTTGTAGATCTCATCGAGATCTACAACTTTCATGTTTTGAGTTTTCTCAAATTCGGCCATTTCCACCCTCATATCCCACATTTATTCTCGGAATAATCTGATTGGGCCACATGGCCCGTTCTGGGTGTGCCACGTGGCCTGCCCTCCTTGCAACATCCGCCCCGTGCCCTCGGCCGTCGGATCTCCTTCTGATCCAGTTGCTCCAAGCTCTCCACGCACGCCTCTCTTCCTAGCCATCTGATCAGCTCCCATCTTTGATCTGTTCCGCCCATTCGCGCCTTAACCACAAACAGCATGGCGCCTCTTGCGCCATACGATCAAGCCCCCATCCACCCATCACAGCCGATGCTTCCAACCTCACACCTCAGCCCTTCGATCAGCGCATTCTTCACATCACATCCGTCCGTTCGCGCTTCATCCTCCAGCTAACACGTGGCGCATCCACCACCCTCCATCATGCCACCCTCGATCTTATCGGATCCGCTCGTTGGTGCTTCGATCTGGGCCGTTGGATCGCAAGATCCAACGACTGACATTTCGTCTTCCACCTCTGGTCGCCCCTCTCTCCCACGATCGCAACTTGCGATCCTCTTCCGCCCTTTCCATTTTCTCCGTCTCTTCCGACTACCCCGCCTCTCGCCAACCGTCCCACTACGTTCTCCTATCATCCACGATCCTCGCCAGTCGTCCCTCACTCCATGTCGCCCGTCCACGCACTCCACATCTTCCACTAAAATCACCACCACCACCACCTGAACCTCCCAACTTCGAAACCTTAAATACCCTTCCCCTTCACCTGCCATCGTGGTCCACCTTTACGTGGGGAGCGGCCCAGCCCTCCTCCTCCTCTTTGTGACAAGGGGAGGAGCGAGGATAGAGCGATGACAACTGTCTCCCCGGGTGAGACCCGCCGCCGTCATCGGCATCGTCGCGGTGCCCAGCCCCCGCTTGAGCTGCCTCCAGTTGCTGCGGAGGTTCAGCGAAGACCAGAGCTCGGACTAGGAGCTCGAGCACAAGCTCTGCATTCGCCAATCATCCAGGTAAGATTCTCCGATCTCCTCTGCATTTTTTTCCTATTTTCCCTTAATTAATTAGGTCGTTCTCCTCCTTCTCGACCCTCATCGCTCACTCCCCGAGCTCCGACTCACAACCCCCTTTCACGCGCACACTTCCGATACCTATACTTCCCTTCACAACCCCAGATCACATCTGACCACCTCCTCCGCCCTCCACTGCGGAGGAGCTCCGAGCTCCCGCCGTCTTCGCTCGTCGAGCTTCCACTTCATTCACGCACACGCGCCCTTTTTGCTTCGGTCATATGCTAACTATGCAGGACATTGATTCTTTCATTGTCGGAGCACAACTGGAGCTCACTTCGTCAATGTCGCAGCAGTCACCAGAGCTCCGATGAACCACTCCAGAAGCTCATGGACCTTCCCCGAGCTCCCAGCTACCTCGACGACAGTCCAAGGAGATCCGGGGAGGTCTACCGTGTCCGAGATGGAGCGGCGGAGGAGGAGCTCCTATGCCGGAGCTCTGAATCCGCCGCCAGCTGCAGAGGAAGATGGAGGAGCTGGCACCATTGGATGCTCCTCACCGGAGTTCATCCAACGGTCCTGATGAAGCCACGCCAACGATTCCAAAAGCAAACAATAGCCATCCGATCTTTGTGATCGGATGACATACGATCATCCATGCGTCAATCAAGACCTTCCCTGAGCCTTGTCCTCGAACCTCCAAGCTTGGAGTTCCTGAGCCGCTTTCGAGCCTGACCAGGCCTACGCCGAGCCAGGAGATGATCTGAAGCAGTCCGAGCCTCCTCCGAACCTCAGCATTCACCGAGCCTAGGGAAGCACGTGTCTGTCACGTGCAACCTTGGGTTATTTGCAGAGAAGCCCTCGGATATCTCCAAATTCGTAACCAGGTCCTGGACCACGTGCAGTTCACATGCACTGTGGGTATTTTGCAATTATGCCCTTGCAGGTTTTAATAATTGCAAAAATGCCCCTGTACATGTGGGTATTTTACAGGGAAGGCCTTGCACTTTATTTTTATTGCATTTATTCCCTCCCAGGGACCTGTTTGTAGTTATCATTTCATGTTTTCTTTCAGTTATGCCCTTGCTATCTTTCAAGCATATCTTGAGCTCTGTATTTCCGATTGAGTTGATTTCAGTTTCATTTTGAAGCTCTCTTTATTGTCTTCCTTATGGCATGCTTATATTTTAGACTTGACAATATGAACTGTAATGCATTATTTTATTATCTTGGTGTCCAGCTTTCCATATTTCTCATGCCTAATTGCTACAAAAATGAAGTGTGCTTCATTCTTTGACTTTGTTCGACTCATATTTTTAATGGTTCAAGTAATTATTGCCTAGGGCTTGTTTGCATTGCATTTTATCAAATTGATTTGCATTATTGAAATAAAAAAATTGCATGTTTTATTTTAGTCCATTGTCTCATTCTTTTGCATACTTTGACCTATTGTTTTTAATTCAACACTTAATAAATAGATAAAAATCTAGATAATACGAGAAAGGCTCGTGTCCCTGAGTTCGACCTTGGTTTCTTGCCAAGTAAAATAAAAACACGACCGTCTGATTCTTATTGACTTATCAATCAGATGTTCTTTGACGAGCCTGATTCTACCCGACTGGAATGACATTATCAAGTGCTAATTACACACTTTTAAAGGGCCGATTTTGCGGATCATCACAAACACAGAATGGTGACGACAACATCCTTGAGCAAGCCCTTCGGCCTCTTGACCGATCTATCATAAAACTAAAGATTTTCCTTCTTGATCTAAGAGGTCCAAACTCGAACATGTCGAGCAAAGCAGAAGGAAGAAGGTTAATTGAACAATCGTTGTATAATAGAGTACGATCAAATATTTGCTCCTGAATCTGGAATCTATCATATGGAGACTCTTGTGACTAGCCTCTTGGATAGAAGTCTGTTTTGGATAGCATAACATGTATCCTTGCTTAGCACATGAATATCTAAACAATGGTTATGCCTCTTCTTCCTACAGACTGTCGTTTTCTCTATAAGCCTCTTCTATAAGAGAGGTATGCGTGTCTAGGCCTCTTAAAAAGTCGACTAGATCTGAAATCTGTCAAACATTCTCTCTTTGAACTCCATAAGTTCTCTCCTTTGGGGATTTTCCTTTTTTGTTTCCTTTTCTTGAGTGGAGTGCTCGAGTAAAATAAACAGATGGACCCTCCTAAGATGTATGAGGGTTAGATCTAAGAATAGGTCTCTTCACATGTGTTTTACTAGCATCAATCAAATCATCACCATCACCACAAGATGAAGTAGTAGTAGAAGAAGAAACCTTTCTTTTATTTTCCTTTTTGGATTATCTATTTTGTAATTTTTTTAGATTTTCATATACTCGTAACTAAATACAAAAGATGGAAAAATAACATGTATATATGTACAAGTAAACTTTGTGGCATCATCACCACCATCAACAGGAGGTATATCGGCATCAGCATCACAGTCTCGTTCAACAAGTCTAGTGGCATCAACTCCATCATCTGTAGCTGCATATTTGATGGCCTTAACACCGTCCTCATGATCATCTGGGATGGTAGCATTAGCACCACCATTAAAACTGGTCTTACGGCATCAGCACTGCTCTATGGCTCATTTGGTCCGGCTGAATCTACATGTGTATCCGCTCCTTGCCTAGATGAGGTGCTACCATTTGGCACTCTATCACTCCTAAATGTCACAAAATTTCATCAAATAAAGATGGAATATTATCAAGCACCTCACTCAGTAGGGTAGAATCAAAAAATCACACTCGTGGTGGATATCTCTCTCTGTATCTAATGTCTTCTCTATGATGGCTCTGGCGATGGAATCCTTGTTTGTCTCTATTTGTATACTCTCTCCCTTGATGTGAGAGTACACCTTCCCGCTACCATAATTAGACACAATCTTTGTTGTCTCCAAAAAAGGTTGGCCTAATATGATCAGCATTTTGGTCACACATTAAGGGACCTCCATGTTCAACACGATAAATTCCACAGGGAATTGCAAACCCTAAATGGTGATGACAACATCCTTGAGCAAGCCCTTCGACCTATTGACCGATCTATCAGCAAACTAAAGATTTGTCCTTCTTGATCTAAGAGGCCCAAACTCGAACATGTCAAGCAAAGTAAAAGGAAGAAGGTTAATAGAAGAACCGTTGTCTAATAGAGTACGCTCAAATGTTTGCTCCAGAATCTGGCATCTAACATATGGAGCTCTTGTGACTGACCTCTTGGCTGGAAGTCTCTTTTGGATAGCATAACATGTATCCTTGCATAGCACATGAATCTCTAAACAATGGTTGTGCCTCTTCTTCCTAGAGATCGTGGTTTTCTCTCGAAGCCTCTTCTAGAAGAGAGGTATGCGTGTCAAGGCCTCTTAAAAAGTCAGCTAGATCTAAAATATGTCAATCATTCTCTCGTTGAACTCCATAAGTTCTCTCTTTTTGGGATTTTTCTTTTTATTTCCTTTTCTTAAATGGAGTAGTTGAGTAAAATGAATAGATGGACCCTCCTCAGAAGTATGAGGTTCAGATCTAAGAATATATCTCTTCACATGTGTGTGACTAGCATCAATAAAATCATCACCATCACCACAAGATGAACGAATAGAAGAAGAAGAAACCCTTCTTTTATTTTCCTTTTTGGATTATCTATTTTGTATGTTTTTTTAGATTTTTCATATCCTCGTAACTGAATACAAAAAATGGAAAATAGCAGGTATATCTGTACAAGTAAACTTGGTGGCACCAGCACCATCATCAACAACAAGTATATCTGCATGAGCACCACACTCTCGCTCAACATGTCTAGTGGCATCAACACCATCGTCTTCAGCTGGATATATGATGGCATCAACACCATCCTCTCGATCGTCAGGTTTGGTGGCATTAGAACCACCGTTAACAACTGGTATTGTGGCATCAGCACTGCTCTATGGCTCATTTGGTCCAGCAGAATCTACATGTATATCCGCTCCTTACCTAGATGAGGTGTTATCAGCTAGAACTCTATCACTCCTAAGTGTCACAAAATTTCATCAAACAAAGATTGAATATTATCAAGCACCTCACTCAGTATGGTAGACTCTATCAAATATACCTGCTCGGACTTCCTCTTTAGATTGTTCAGGTTGGGTTCTATCTGAGCATGAATGGTGTCCTTTCCCTTGATGATCTCAATCATCATATGCCTGAAAACATCAATCTCTCTTCTGAAGTTGTGTGTTGCTCTGAATTCATGCGACAAAGATCCTCTAAAATTAGGTTCTCAAAAGAAGGAGTATGAGATCGAGAGGAGTTGCATCTCTTGAACTGCGGCAATTGAGTAAAATGTTGCTATTGTTGGGAATGGGAATGAGGAGGCTGTTAAATATATTGGATTTGTTGTGCACCCTGCCTCTACTGTGGAGCTTGGTAAGGTAGATAAGGACTTGACAACATTTTCTCTCTACCCTGCCTTGGATGTGCCTGGGGCGATTGTTGGGATCAAGCACCTCCAATAAATCAACAGAAACCAGGGTGATCTCAGCGGATCCCAGGCAGCTATGGGTACTTGTTGTACCAAATACTGTTGACCTCAATCAATGGCTCATGCGTCTCTGTGTTGTACGTGGGCAATGATGCAAGTGGTTGATCACTCTGGTATACCACCATATGTGTATCAAAAGATGGTGGTTGATGTGTACAGTAGTAAGGACCATGTTGTGCTGGCTTAGAATGTAAGTGGTGACCATGGTATGTCTAAGCCTGAGAATGTCGAATGCTGCTCCTTCTCCCTAAATCATCCTATGATCGTGAAAAAGGCATAGAAGCAATTTGTACCTCCTGAAGGTACATGATCCGTGTCTTCAGGTCACTTAAACATTGGGTTATATCGTCAATCTTGTCGAGCTTCTCTAGAATTTGACACTTCTTCTCAATAACCTCCATGCGGTCTTGCTTCCGACAAATGATCTCCATATCAAGAGATGAGGATTCTGACTATGTTGTTGTAGTAGAAGAATAACTAGCATCAATGTGTACCACTCTGGAATGTTGTGAATGATAGGGAGGCTTCCCATAAGTGTAGAATTAAGTCTGGATATAGGAGTTTAGTTCTCTATCATCTCCTCGTAAATGGCCTAGACCCAATCCTCATGCTTGGAGAAATAAGAACCTCCACATGAAGCATTCACTATCTCTTGTAACATAGATGTTAGCCCACAAAAGAAACTCTGTATAAGGTTGGGCATGCTAATATCATGCTGGAGACACCTCTCAATGAGCTATCTGAAATGATCCCATGCCTTATGGAACTGCTCATTAAGAAGCATGGTGAAATTGCTGATCGTGGCTCTCACTGCATTGTTGTGTCCATGTGGATAGTACTTGTTCAAGTATTCGGTCCGCAACTTCTCCCAAGTGGTAACAGCTCTACCAAGATCCTTCAACCAGTAGGATGCTCTATCGACTAGGGAGAATGGAAATGCTATCATCTCAATTTTGTCATCGTCCGCATGTTTGTCATGGACAGTGCTGGATATCAACTTTAACTCCTGAAGATGTAGATGTATCTCCTTAGTAGAATACAAATGGAACTTGGGAAAAAGCTAAATGGTCTGCGGTAAAGATCGAAGTCACCAAGAATGGAAGTCAAACAGATCTACCGATGTGTAGTAGTTACACTAGGGTTGTACAAGTCCTTCATCATCCCCGCATGTCTAGGTGGAATAACAACCCCTCCAGCCTGTGGGATATCAACTCTTCTACCGTCGGGTTTCTCTATGTCAGCTCCATCAACATCATCATGAATCTCATCTGCCCTAGGCTCTACTCTCCTCTCTCTCAACTACGTCAGCTTAGCTCTAACCTCCATCATCAATTTCCCTTTCTCCCAAATATGGTTATGCATGGTCTCAAGGGAATCAAGTAAACCATTATTAATCGGTGCCTGGTCTATCACTACATATGCGGTCTGCTACTACTGGGGTCCTTTCCCAACCATAGAGACTGCCTCTGAAAATAAAGGATAGTCGGTAACAGACTCTAACAAATCTATGAGCATCTGCTTCTAAAAAAAGTTCTCTTGAGACGATCCAGGTGATGGATAGAAAAAAGGTCAAGAGGAGAAGGAGAAGATGGAAACTCTGTTCAAAGATAGGGTTTAAGCTCTCTTGAATTGACCTAGATGAATGGGGAGGCTCGCTATGAAGCGGTGTCGTAAGGGTCAGCCTAAGTGATCTCCTGCCTATCATTGTAATCTGGAGAAAGAATGAGAGAGAGAGAGAGAGAAAAAGAGATGGAAGACGAAAGATGAGATCTAGACTACTCACAAAATAAACACAAGACAAACCCCAAGTTCACCAACTCAATACAAATGGAGACTGTAAAGATTCAGTCTTTTATCTTTTCAATTTTTGAGTTTTGTGATGCAAATAGTTACTTAAGTCCAACACACAGGGTGATGTCACCATATCACCCGGCATACATCCTCAAACCCCACGAAATAGTGGAACCATCTACTTGGGTTATCAAGTTATATCTGGCCCAAAGGTATATAAGATGCGGAGCACACCAAAATGATTTTCTAAAGTCAGTGGCAAGTTTTTGCAGCTGCGACCATGTACCTATGAGTGATACACATGTGCTCAAGCACAAGTCCAGGGATTTGGGCTCTTTCCTTAGGGATCGTCCTCTCCCACTCTGTCTGGAGGTAACTACCTGTGTAAAATGAGGGGCTTTCTCTCCCTAAAATAAAAAAATATTTACGTTTAATTTTAAGGGTCAAGATTAATTAGCGGTCTTGATTTAATAGGTTATCACTTTTTTGGGTAATCTAAAAAAATGCATAATGAGTTTTCCAATTTCCTTTTATCCTAATTAAGAAATGTGGGGAAGGATGTCGAAAAAGCCGATGCATGATGAAATGAATGATGCATGCAAAGATAGAAATGTGTACATGTCACTAACACTCTATATGCTAGATGATCCATGAATAGAAATAAAATCTATCCTATGTGATGCATGAAGAAACCATCTAGTAAATCTATATTTCATCACCTTTATTCTTTTATTTTTTCCTTAAATCCCTATCCAAATCCATGTATATGTCATTAATTTTCCAAAATAAACACTTTGGATACTGAATAAAATATTGTTTAAAATACAACATAATTATTGCATTAAATTATAAAATAAAAGAATAAAGGATGAAAAGAAAAGAAATGAAGTGTCAAAGACACCGAGTGACCCTAGACCCCGAGACCCAGTCATCATGATGACTTGGTCAACAAGGAATAAAGTAGGGGAGATATGGTAGAAGAACTGTACAAAAATAAACATAAAACCACACAACAAACCCTAATTTAAATTATCCAATATTTTTGTTTTTGGGACCTATTTTATTTAATTATTTTTACATCTCAAATAATAAAACCCTCCATAAGAATTTTGTAGATAAAAATACAAAGAAAATTACAAAATTGATTTCACGGAAAAATAATACACATTGTCTTTGGACACACAAAATAAGTAAGTCAAAATAAAAATTTCACAGACCTGTATCTTCTCTATATTGTATCAAAATTTACCAAAATCACCTTCAATTGTATATAAATTTTAATAACTATTTAATGAAAATGATTTCATCCAATTTGGAGTTAAGATGCAAAAGTTCGGTTTTGAGCCCCTATTGTGCAATGTACATGTATATTATATTCAATATACTTATTCTTTAAAATTTTCAATTTCTTTTGTTTTTATAAAAAGTTAATTATTATATGAAACACATGTACATAATTAAAATGAAATAAAAAATAAAAATAAAATTAAAATTAATCAATTACCTTTATACATAGATGAAATATACCTATGTGTACATATAAAGTATATATACATAATTAATAAAGTGTACAAGTAAATCATAAAAATACAACAAAAATACCTAAACTTGTAATTCAATTGATTAACAATACACAAAATACAAACATAAACAAATAAAATGTATAATACAAATTAAAAATAAAATTATCAAAATACAAGTATTTATACCTATATTTTAGATTTAAAACATAATTCCTTATAAATGACCTCGAAAAATAATAAAAATATGTATTAAATACTACATAAAATGAGAAATATTTTTTATGCTTTAGTAAAAAATAATTAAATCATTTACTAATTTATATTCATTTTTAATGGTTTTTTGCCTTGGAATTTCATGGTTGGTTCACGTGAACCAACCAAGGGCATCCGTTCTTTGACCTTGGGTTAATTGTACTTCCCTGCTAGCCATCTTCTGTCAGACCTTGGACACCCCTTCTTTCTCTGATTTTTTGGCGAAGAATCATGCCTCTAGGAGCCTCGGTTTCTTCACAAAAGTTGGAATGCTCGCCTTACTGCACCTCGTCTTCTGTTCTGATCATCCAATCTTCCACTCCAACTCCTCCAATCCCGTGACCTTCACCTACTACTCCTTCATCTATAAAAATCCTTATCCATCTCCATTTTTCTCTTAATCCCTCTATCTATTATTAGCCCCTCAAATCATTATCGTTGGGTTACAGATGGTGATAGAAGCACAATCCCATGATTTACAACGAGGAGGAGTTGTGGAAGAGGAGATCCAAGTCCATTATCGGTGGTCACCACTACGATTCTGTCTCTTTGGTCCCATGGCAAATCGAGGCCCATTTCCTTCAATTTTAGGTAAGGTTTAATCCCTCATTTCTATTTCATCTTTTAGTTTCAGTATATAGCATTAAAACTATAGTAAAATATAAAAAAAATCATTGACTTGGAGCTCGAGCTCCAAATCTGTTTCATCATGCCCTCGCTTGTTTTCGACGCATCCGACCAGCTTCCTCGAAGCATCTTCTCCATTTCACCGCACAATCTGTCCTCGATTCTGCAAGAATCGAGGTCCGTTGAGCTCCAGATCCCCGCTACACAAAAGCTTTATCGCCCCTCCATTCCACACTACTACCAATCTTCTTTTTGGTCGAGACGACTCACCTCAAGATGCTTCACATTTTTGTTCAGGTCTTGCGCATTGAGAAGCACCTGGAGCGAGGATTCGATCCCCAGTAGTTGCTCTAGGTTTACTGAGCTAGATTGAGCCCTAGGTCCCATTTGAGGGGACTTGGAACTTAGTGATCACCACCTAAAGCCGCGGAGCTTCGTCAAGAAGCGATTAGGTTTGTCGGAGTGGCAAATGGAGCTCGAAAAATGAAGCAATTGAAGATCGAAGGATGGGGAGTACGACGTTCTTATGTGTTCTTCCAATCAGCCGAGATATTGTCGGATCAAAGAGGAGGCTCTATATCTAATCTAAAGCATTCCTTCGATGTGAAGCAACACTTATTCTCCATCATCCAATCGACGTAATTGATGCGCACGTGGCACACACCCAGCCGCTCGTCGCTGCATATGTGAGGGGTAATTTGCACTAAACCCCCTTTGCCTTTTTTGTTTTGTAAAAATTCTTATAAATATTTAATTATGTACAAAACTTTGTGGGAAGTTGACAAAAAAGTTTCTGTAACTAATTACAAGTAGATCTAGTGGTAGCTTAGCCCACGTTGCCACCATGTGAGTTGGGTATTTTGCACTTGTGCCCCTTCAACATTGCATATTTTGTTTTAATAAATAAATCAATTTTTAGTTGAAAAGTTCTGGTACTTTTTTTGCACAAAGCCCCCTACCTTTAATTTTTATTGAAAAAATGCCCATGCTAGCTTAATTATTTTTGTGCATGCTCTTATATTTTATAAAAGTACTTCTCATGCTCAAAAGATCATGAAAAAAAATAGTATGATGTGCATGATTACTTTGCTTGTTCATGCCATATATTTTATGTTGCATTTTTCACACAAAAAAATCCTAAGAGCACATTTCAATACCTATTTGTCTTAGAAAATACAAAAAAAAAACCAAAATCTTCTTTAAAAATTCCAAAAAATTTACCTTATGTTTATTATAGTATTTTATTGCTAAGATCAATAATCATAAAAAATGACTAAAGAAAACCCTAAAAATCACAAGCCGCATCTAAACCAAAAATATTACAAATATTTTCAAAACCACAAAATTTCCTCTTCTATCCCATAATTTCCTTATATATTGTTATATATTAAAATTTGTTTGGAGAACTTTTAAATCCATTTAATATTTTTAAATCTCAAAACAATTTGGCATATTGATTAAGTCCCCAATTTAGTATATTTTGGACTTTAAAAATACCTAATATTTTGCAAAAATACCCAAAACTCACAAAAACAGAAGAAAGATATAAAAGAATAAAAGAAATTTTATTTTGTAAATTTTGATTATATATATAATTATAATACTCTATATTGTATTATATACCTATGTATAGTTATATACATTTAACATTATTATTAATTACCATAAATATTTTTAAATACTTTAAAAACTAATAAGGATCGCCTATCCTTTTTTTTATTTTTATATATTTATTATGTTATATATATTATCACTTATATTATACATATTACATACATATACCTTTATATATATCTTTATTATATCTTAAATGAAAAGAAAATAAAAATTGGAAAAATGAAAAAAAGATAATTAATATTAAAAAATAAAATAAAAAATGAGATAAAAATCTCTTATTTAATTAAAATCCACAAAAACATTGCTTAAATAATAAGTGAATATTGTGCATAAATACCTATATTATTTATTTATAAATAATATACCTGCTACACCATCTTTTTCCCTTTGTTCGATACCCTACTCTGCTTGTCACTATACACACATATATTGTAGGGTTATAATAAATTTTGATCCACATTTGATTTTATTGATTTATTATTATTTTATGGGTTAAATTTTGAATTCAGTCAAAGGTCTTCAAGAGCTGTCATAACAACGACTATTGGTCTCGCCTTATGTGGACCACGAGACAGTTCCTCTTGGTCATTTGGTTATTTCAAATGGCACAGTTGCCGAGGAACAACAGTGTGTAGTACATATTCTACATTACATTGCTTATTTCTATTTTTATTTTCTCCTACTTATTTTTTGATAAATTATTTGTCTATTCTGTCCACTTGTTTCATTGTTGGTCTTTCTTGTGAGGGACCGTGTGGAGAAGGCCACTTCTTAGGTAGTGGACGCACCCGAGCCACGAGGAGGTTGGCTCTTGTACTTGTGAGCCAACCAGAAGAGAACATGAGAGAACATGAGAGAGAGAGAGAAGGAGGAGACCAAACATGTATAGTTTTATTTTATTTTGTGAGGAGAGTGATTTTTATTTTATTTTTATAAATTAAATTGTAATAATTTTGCACACATGGATTCTCCACACTTTATAAGGTCCATTACCTAGGTATCTGTTCACCTAGGGACCTCGTCAGATTTTTCTCCATTTTTAACACCTTTATTATATTTTGTTTCATGCATTTTGAATTTTCAACCTTTATTTTTCTTTGTTTTCTGTGATTGAGCCTCATGATTTAGGATTATTTGAATGGTAAGCTAGCCTAAATAGAAGCATGCACCTTTAGATTACTTAGTTTGGACTTAGTTAAAATTAATTGCTAATTATTTGAATTTGGAACTACGAGTTGTGAGAGACTCCACACAGTGCTTGCGTGACCCATTGTAGAGGGCACCGAGGAGTCTCCAAGACCGGATACTTGGAGCCATTTTTTAGTGGTTAGCGATTTGGTTCTTCCTGATAATAACAATTCTTGTTTAGGATCTTTATCTCTTTGCATATTTCTCATGTAGTGTAGATATTTAAAATTTTATTTTGCATCCTACATGGAGAGAGTTGGGAAGCACTGTAAGTCTCCTTACTTTGCATTCATCAATTGATACGAGAGTGAGATTTCCATTTTAGTATCCACTTGCATTAATTTTCCACCACCTCCCTCTATATTTGCATATTTAGTATTAAAAAGAAAATACAGGAAATCATTAGGCGCTTACTTTGAAAAATAGTGACAAAATTAAAAATTCAAAAATTGAAACAAGGGGACTACTAATAAAACTTTGACCATAATTAAAATTTGTAATGAACATCATTGTTTTGGGTTTACAAATCCCTCATTGTTTTCATGTACATATTCAGACTGAGTGAGGAGCGACCCCTAAGGATTAGAGTGCAAAACCTGATCTGTGGCAACCTTGATTATCACTTGGGATTGTGAAGTATTGGTACTTCTACCGTACGTGACCGAGTAGGGCCTTATCGATGAGGGTTTCCCCACCTTATGTGGAGCATCCAACTTGGACTGAAGTATTAAGCTTAGGCCATGCCCTCACAGATGTATCTGTCTCATCGATTTGCAGTTGAGTACCTCGCTTGCGAGGGAAGTATTGGTTTCGCGTATCAGCTTCCTCATTTCTTTGTTTTGAGTAGCCCCCAAGGCACAAGATCAAGGACCTCTAAGTGCACAGATCATATATTACAAAGGAGATGGAAGAAGTATGAGGGATAGCCCTAATAAGGACTTGTTATAAGATTTTTCCTAAATAACAAAAATAAAATTGAAAAGATAAAATAGTAGAACTCTTATAGCTCCATATATGTTCAGTAGGTGAAACTAAAACTTGTTAAATGTTTTTCTTATTTTAGTTATTCATGAGTCTTGGGAGACGTTCATTAATTTTATGAGAAGTGTCCCATCTTGATATTCCTCGGACCAGCCTACTCCGACACTTCTTCAAGGGACTTACAATTGAAATCCAGAATCTTGTAGATATGTCACTTGTGGTGGATCACATTTGAATAAGGATAAGAATGTTGTCTGGTAGATCTTCGAGGAAATGGCCAAGGAGAGGCTGCATTGTCGCCATCCATGCATATCATCGTCGACCATAAAATCTCTAGAAGCCAATTCATATGGCATCTTCTCATGAGCCTAGAAGAGACGAGAGATCCAACTTGAGCATCAGTGGGAGACACCTATCCAAGGTGGATATTAACGAGAAACGATCACAGGACTTGAAAAATTTATTTCTGATTGAACAAAGGACACAACATATGGACAAATTAGATCAGATCATCAAGCACCCGGAGCTGCAGGTGAGTACAATCAGTTACTGTTGGTTAGTATCTGCATATGCTCCGACTTATATTGCGACGAAGGAGCCATCATTGCCTCAGCCGCCTCAACAGGTTCCATCTCAGCCAGGGATCCATCACGTGTACTACGTGCGGGCATAGGAGCCAACCTCGCCTCAACAGTCATAACAACAGTTGGTTGTCTACCAGCCCAAGCTCCAAATACTACCAGATCCATGTTTTCCTCCACCAACTCTCATTCAAGCGATGGATCACCTAATCTCATCTCACGAGATCGAATGCCTTCTTCACGAGCACCACACACTAAAGAAGACGGAGATCCAAGAGCTGTCGAAGCGGGCACAATGACGAAGATGACCTTCCCTTTATGATAGTGGACGGCCACTCAAAGAGAGAAGGGATGCAGTATGCGTGAGAATGAGAAGGAGAGAGAGAGAGACTTCGTCGAGATTGCATAACTCGAAGAGCAAGGGATGCCTCTTCTTATAGAGGGTTTTGGGAGTCCATGGATCCCAATCAATGGAGAACCCATAATCAATGGATGAGATTGATTTGTGTTTCTTTCATCGGCAAAGATGTTGTTGTAAAAACACAACATTAAGTGATTTAATTTAAATTTACTTATAATGATAAATCAATATAATTAATCTAGAATTAAATCACATTTACTAGATATAGGATAATGAGAAGACCAACTTCCATCCCTAAAAGAGGGGGGACGGCTACTCCTCTCCACATGGAAAGTTGTAGCCATCCACTCTTCTTGAGAGGAATGGGTCTATCTACCCAAAATATCATGAGATCTCATTATCTCATGATATCTCTTATGACTCTTGTAATAAATAATTTTTCACAAATATAATTCCAAATTATCTTGTGGAAAATATCAACCAAGCCATTGAAATTATGTGAGTCTCATTCACAACCCAAAACTAAATGTAATTATATTTTAAACTAATCGTTCAATGTGAATCCAATTCACATTAAAATTTAATCAAAAAATATAAATCACATAAATCTGTCTCTAATTTATATTATAAATTGTATTTATAATATACATGGGTAATTGGATAATGCTATCCACGTTATCCATATCCACATTAATTAAATCATATTAAATTACATTGGATAATCATTCTCATGCATTCAGATAACGTGAATCAAATTCACATTTATCCATGATAATTAAATAACATTTAATTATCCATTTCTCAATGCTCGTATATAATTTAACCTTGGAATTATTCTTGAACTCTTTCAAGAATAATGCACTTTCTCCGCGGATACTTAGAGATAAGGACAAGGCGATTGCATTGGTCCATGTATAGTGACTAGGATATTGAGATCACATCTCAAATCCAGATCTCATGGATCTCTCAGAGATACTTGATTTAATCAAGGCCGCAAATTTAATCTTCTTATTGCATCTGAATCTCATTCAGATCAATGTCCAACACTTGCACCAAGATCAGATAACTTCTCTACTGAGAGGAATCACTAGAATCCAGACCTATTTCATCACTCCCTCAGAATGGAAGCGTCATGGTTATACAATCGATTATGATCACATCACCCTCAAGTATTCCTAATACATGTACATCCTGCATACTGGAAGACATGTTATCAACCCAATGATATTGATCAATTTTACACTGTCATCTTCAGGGTTTCGTCACCAAGTTTCTCAATCTTGGTCATTGGGATTTGGTATCCATCATATTCTTTCCAAAAGCACATATCATACCTTCAAATTCTTATCATGCTTCTAAAGCACGACGACCATGCATGGAATCTTATTGGTCCCAATACCTCATGAGTGAGCTCATGTTTTCCAGTTCAGAATTGAACATGTATGATCCCTTTGAGAGATCGTATCACTCATATCCCTTACTCGCACACCAGCTCACCGGTGTATAGACCTTGGTTAGGTCATCAACCTATTGGTCTGCCAAATGTACATACTCAAACATATAGCAACACATCTGTCTCCGGTCAGAGGATGCGTGCCTATATCATGACAGCATTCGACATAGGACTTTGGTTATCTCGATCTTGTTATGTCAATTCTTTGACCTAACTAATCTAACACCTGCGAATCTCTATTCCTATGCAGAGGATATGCATCAAGTGGTCGGTCAGATATCAGCCTATATGTGAAAAGATTGCCATCTCCTATTGAGGCCGGAGATCATCTCTTAACAATCATTTGATGGTGCTTGATGAGTCCTCAATCTAATTCCTTAGATATCATCCAAACACCTGCTGCTATGATTCTATTACTGAATCAACACCTGTATGATCATTAAGATGGCCATGGTACATAACCCTAATTGTACTAAGGGACCTATTATGAAAAATAGTTATTCTTCATTTCAGATCAGGAAATGATATTTGCAATAACATTTATTGCTTAGTGGCTCGTCGTGGGCTCGCATGTCCAACAATCTCCCACTAGCCCAAAGAGTCATTGATGGGATAATCATTTAAACCTACACTCATGCGATAATCATAGATTATTTAGAAAAATAGCTAGGTAAGATGATCAGTCACTCTATTCCCGAGAGACTATGCCAAGTCCTTTTACGACACTTGCATATCTCCTACTAGCAGTCCTCGCATCCAATGCGAATGTTGCATCTTATGCAACCAATACTCAATTTTGTCAGTTATAGTGTCCTTGACACTACAGCTCAATAATTATTATAACCAATATGTAATTTTCATTATCCTTATCAGAATACCCTTATTCCTGGAGATCTCTATCTCCTAAGATATCCGCAGTTAAGGCCTTCTAGATAACCATCTATAAAGTCTTAATTTCTTGAACATAAGTCATAAGATCACTAGCTCTAAAGTCTTGTCATCTATGAATATTTTGTTATTATTGCAATCAAGTGTTTTGTTTTCATAGTAGAATTAGTAACAGTTTACTACTCCCACTGCATGGCAGACATCTAGCTTTTCTACACATCTAGCATACACCCGGCTTCTCATAACTGATGCACAAGGGCAAACAATTTTAGCATTCACTTCCTCAACTCTTTGAGGTGCTATCTCTTCAGATAGGTCAGTACCACATCTCAAGGAAAAGAAGCCTTTCATGGAATTTTCCAGAAAATTGAATATGTCAAAGGTGTATTACCAATGCAACGGTTCCAATGCGCTCTTCTATTTGCTTCTGAACACTTTCAGAACTAAGATCTTAAGAGATATCCATGAGATCATATCTCAAGGTATGGAATAGCCAGACTATAAAACACTTATTATTATCCTTATATCATTCCAAATGATCAGGATATTATCTACATTAGTACGATGAACACAATGGTAGACCCATTAAGCTTCACATGGTTCATCAAGATTCTATCTAAAATCATAACATTTATGAATTCATCAAATCTGATGTCCAACTACAAGAAGCTTATTTGAATCCACATATGGAGTTATTCAGCTAGCACAACTTGTTTTCCTCAACTATGAACCCTGGGGCTACTTCATGTGAATATCCTTATAGAGGTATTCTTGGAGGAATGCAATCTTGACTTCCATCTTGAAGATGTCAAAGTCAAGTTGTGTAGCTATAGTTAGCAATAATTTGATGGGTTTAAGAAAGGTTACTGAAGAGCAAGTTTCATTGCAAGCAATGTCTTCTCTTCGGTGTGTATCTTATGGATACGAACCGTGCAGTGAAGGTATCTACCTTCTCATCAGGTTCCCTCTTTCTCTTGAAGATCCATTTACACCTTAACGGGTCTTACCCATATAGGTGGATCCTCGAGGGACCATATGAAACACATGTATATGAAGTCTATTATAGACTTTATTGCTAAAATACATCTTTCCATGTCATGATCTTTAGAAGCTTCATCACATGAAGTTAGATAAATATAAGATTTCTCTGACACATGGAATCCATCCTCAAACTCATTTGAAGAGTATTAGTGTTTCATCTTTAATTGTCCTTTTAGTTTCCAATTTCAGGAGCCTCATTATCTTCTCAAGACTAATTGAGTCCCTTTACTTCATCTTCATCTTGATTCTCAAGAGAGTCATCCTCTAAGAATCATATCCTTAGAGATGAGATCTTTTAAGAATCTCAAGGTCATAAAGTAGGTATCCAATACCATCCTTTATTTTCCTAATGAAGTAGCACTCTATGGTGCTAGATTCCAGTTTACCAGCATGGAACCTTATAAGGATATATATTGTAGTCTTTACTACATATATACCTTGGAAACTAAGAGGTAGTTATGCTAATATTCATCATTGAACAAATCATCTCACACATGATCCAATTGTAATTCCAAACAACTCTGTTGAGTTTAGGTGTATTAGGAGGTTTGAGATAGGAATGAAAATTCTTTTCTCCATAAGGTATTCCTTGAATTTATCTAATAGGTACATGCTACCTTGGTTAGATCAAACTCATTTTCATCTTCCTTCAAACTTTGGTTCTAAACCAATATTGTTAAATCTTTGAACATTTCAAAGCTTTTTAACATTAAGGAAAGAAATCTCATATCACAAATAATCGTCAAATGATATCACATATCATTAATGTTCATTATGATATAGATGATCCACATACATCAATATGTATGAGATTCTGAATACCTAAGCATCTAACACCATTCCCAAAGAAGGGTGCATTGGACATTTTCACTTCAAATACAATATTCACAAATATGTAAGATTTGAAATTTCAGACAATGTAAAGTTTCATCTCTTACTAGTCTATTGATCTTATCAACAAACATATGTCCAAGACTCGATGCCAGATCATTGTCAAATGATCTCCATCCTCCTATTGATCTTATTAAGACTTAGGTTCAGGTAGGTATTCAAATATTTTGAGTACATCATCTCTTATAGAGCCACCATTCTGCATAATGCAGTGAACCATGTCATTCATAATTAAATGTCAAGAGCACATATGTATGCCCGAACATCTTCTTCGAATTTTATAAGGATTATTTGATAATTGCGATCATCATCGACATGTCACTTCCAAAGTGCACTCGATGAGAGATCAAGACTATAGAGACATATAAACCCTAGGTTGTTGTCTTATTGTCTATTTAATTGTCATTCCTCATTATTATGAGGAAACTTGCACATTGCAACCACATACAATATGTATCCAACTGCAAGTACAAAATTTTGATCGTGGATCCAATCCATGATATTTTACTGGTTATTATTAAGTATAGTATTGGTGGGTTTAATGAAGGATTATCTGAAATAAGAAATTTGCATATATATATATATATACATGTTTTACTTTGATTTGGGAATTTTATATCAAAGTTGTCTTGTCTTGTCAACATTGAAAGTTTATTCCCTTAATCACTTTCAATGTAAGATATATACTTACCATTATATCCCAAGCAAGATCTGGGATCTCCTTTCTTATCTTTATCACATCCCAATGATATTCGAACCTGTAACTCAGATAAAAAGAAGCGGGAACACATTCCGCCTTGCAAGTCCAACTTGCATCTCCCAATTCATTCTTTAACACCCCGGCCCACCACCCCTAAGATGATGTTGACCCGTCATTAATTGAACCAACCATCAATAGGAATACAACTCGTTATGCGCAATCCAATATCGTCCCAATAATATGAGGACCCAATATTGCGGTCACTATGCATACGTCCTTACTCTTTAGAGAAGCAAAGAGCTTGATCCAAATGGATTGTATGCAGGAGTTGTCACTTCGAACAGACGTCTCCTACATACAATATCTGGCGACGGAACCCTTCACCTTGACGGGAGACCATGTATGTCACTTATGTGATCCTCTATATCTTGTTCAAATTCTAATTAGTTAATAGAATCATATTCAAATAATTAATCCTTCCAAGGGAAATACACATATATTCATAATAGAGTGTTTTTAATTGGATATAATTAACTTAATCACATTAAATCTATTATCAATCCAATTCAATCAACAAACTTGATTGATACTTGAAAAATATGGTATTATCTCAAAGTACGTGTTAATTCGAATTACAATAATTAGAAAATACACCATTATTTCTCCAGCATTATCGAGTCCCTACCCGCTATCATGGTCAGTACCGATGGGAGTGGGACAGACCGCACACAATGTAGCTTGCTACCACAACGCTCCCCGACTAGACACCATATCCACCTCAGGTAAGGATAATGCCAAATCGATCATTGTGTACATGAGATGATCATCGGTTTTTCAACCGAAATTATACCAGTAATAATCAAAACCATTTTAATTATAAGGAAATTTTTTAGATAAATTCCCGAGCCTAATCAAGCAACATGTTTGTTGAAAGTGTATCATGTAGTTAATTGGTGATCTAGATCAAATCTAATTATTTATTAGTTGAGGCAATGTCATCTAAGGGAAAGATTATTATTGAGATATTTCCCAAATATTATCCATAATTATTTCAAGAAATTAACCATTAATTTCACAAGTTTCTTAAATGACAATCACAAGGTTTTTGATAAAAGCATGCAATTTCCAGCAGTGACCCTCACATACTAAAATTAGCAATTCTCTTTCATTTTAAATGCAAATTAATCAAAATAAATTTTCAGAGATTGATAGTTTGATTTAAAACTGAAACCATGTGATAATTACAAATTTTCTGGCGTTTGAAAATAGTAATTAACCCCTTAATTATGACATTATTCGCTATCCCCGAAACAATGGATATGTGGTAATTAAAAGGATCATAAATTGAGCAAACGGAATCCAAATTACGCAAACTCAAGTTCCACGATTTCCTTATTTAATGGGAACATTATACAAATGATAGTAACGTGTTTAAACATTTTAAACAGGGCCGAAAGTTATCACAAATTATGGTTGCGAAAATTGAATGCGATAAAATTTTCACGAACCCTCACGAGCCCAAATCTTCCTAGGTTTATGGATCGAATCCAACACCTCCAACCTAGATCTGATACCACTTGAAGGATATGGGATGATCTTAAAGCGCATCACGGAAGCGTGTGCATCGTATCGTATACGATGAAGAGCGACTAGTCGCACTAGTTGCTTGGTGCAACAGAATTTAAAAAATTTAAATGATGAAACCACATGATCGAAGAACATTTTTTGGATCGTTTCATCTAACCACATACAAGATATAGAAATACCTCTTGGAGAGTGGTTGCGATCAAGCCTCTAAACGAAAAGATCTCCTGTCTCAAGTCCAATCCGTCGGATGAGACACTTGTGAGCGCGGGGATGAATCGCGTGCTTCTTGCAATCCAAGTTGTTGATCCAAGTGATGGATCTCCTAATCTCATCTCACAAGATCGAATGCCTTATTCACGAGCTCCACACACTAAATAAGATGGAGATCAAAGAGTCTTCGAAGCGAGCACGACGATGAAGACGACCTTCCCTATATGAGTGTGGACAACCACTCACAGAGAGAAGGGACAGAGTATGTGTGAGAATGAGAAGGACAGAGAGAGAGAGACTTCATCGAGATTGCGTAACTCAAAGAGCAAGGGATGCCTCTTCTTATATAGGATTTTGGGAGTCCATGGATCCCAATCCATGGAAAACCTGCAATTAATGGATGAGATTGATTTGTGTTTCTTTCAACGTCTAAGATGTTGTTGTAAAAACACAAGATTAAGTGATTTAATTTAAATTAACATTTATAAATCAATATAATTAATCTCAAATTAAATCACATTTGACTAGAGATAGGATAATGAGAAGACAACTTCCATCCCTAAAAGAGGGGGGACGGCTACACCTCTCCACATGGAGAGTTGTAGCCATCCACTCCTCTTAGGAGGAAAGGGTCTATCTCCCCAAAATATAATGAGATCTCATTATCTCATGATATCTCCTATGACTCTTGTCGTAAATAATTTTTCACAAAAATAATTCCAAATTATCTTGTGGAAAATGTCAACCAAGCCATCGAAATTATGTGAATCTCATTCACAACCCAAACCTAAATGTAATTATATTTTCACTTAATCATTCAATGTGAATCCAATTCACATTAACAATTAATCAACAAATATAAATCCCATAAGTCTCTCTCTAATTTATATTATAAATCGTACTTATAATATACATGGATAATTGGATAGTACTATCCACATTATCCATATACACATTAATTAAATCACATTTAATTATATTGGATAATAATTCTCATGGATTCAGATAATGTGAATCAAATTCACATTTATCCATGATAATTAAATCACATTTTATTATCCATTTCTCAATGCTCAGATATAATTCAACCTTGGAATTATTCTTGAACTCTTTCAAGAATAATGCGCTTACTCTGCAGATACTTGGAGATAAGGACAGGGTGATTGTATTGTTCCATGTATAGTGACTTGGATATTGAGATCACAACTCAAATCCAGATCTCACGAACCTCTTAGAGATGCTTGATTTAATCAGGGCCGCAAATCTAATCTTCTCATTACATCTGTATCTCATTCATATCAATGTCCAATAGTTGGACCAAGATCAGATTACTTCTCTACTGAGAGGAATCACTAAAATCCAGACCTGTTCCGTCACTCTCTCGGAATGGAAGCGTCATGGTTATACAATCGATTATGATCACATCACCCTCAAGTATTCCTAATACCTATACATCTTGAATACTGGAGGACATCTCATCAACCCGAAGATATAGATCAATTTTAAATTGTCATCTGTAGGGTTTCATCATCAAGTTTCTCAATCTTGGTCATTGGAATTTGGTATCGGTCATATGCTTTCCAAAAGCACATATCATACCTTCAAATTCTCGTCACGCTTATAAAGCACAACGATCATGCATGGAATTTGATAGGTCCCAATACCTCATGAGTGAGCTCATGTCTTTCGGTTCAGAACTGAACCTGTATGATCCCTTTGAGATATCGTATCACTCAAATGCCCTTACATGCACACCAGCTCGCTGATGTATAGACCTTGGTTAGGTCATCGACCTATTGGTCTGCCAAATGTACATACTCAGACATATAGCAACAAATCTATCTCTGGTAAGAGGATTCGTGCCAATATCATGACAGCATTCGACATAGGACTTTGGTTATCTCGATCTCGTCAAGTCAACCCTTTAACCTAAATAATCTGACACCTCTGAATCTCTATTCCTATGTAGAGGACCTACATCAAGAGGTCGATCAGATATCAACTTATATGTGAAAGGATTGCCATCTCCTACTCAGCCTGGAGATCATCTATTGACAATCATTTGATGGTTCTTGATGAGTCCTCAATCTAACTCCTTAGATATTCATCCAAACACCAGCCGCTATGATTCTATTACTGAGTCAATGGATATATGATCATTAAGATGTCCATGGTACATAACCCTAATTGTACTAAGGGACCTATTATGCACATTTGTTATTCTTCATTTCAGATCAGGGAATGATATTTGCAATAACATTTATTGCTTAATGGCTCGCCGTGGGCTCGCATGTCCATCAAAAGCATGTATGTTTTTTATATAATGTTGTCACTCTTAGAGGTAGGACCTTGCAGTTGTTTGCACAAGAAAAGGGAAAAATAAAGCTTCACCTAGCGAATCATCCTCTTATGCATCAACTGATCCAGCAGCCAGGCAGCATGAGGAAGAAGAAGATGGAGGAGATGCACTAGAAAGAAAAAGCCAAACAATCTGTAAAATCAAAAATAAGAAAAAGAATGCAGCAACAACCGAAGAAACACGACGCCATCCTTGGAGAGGACTGCAACCGATCTAGTGCTATCTGGTGAATCCCCACCTATCAGTTTTGGGTATCCACCTCTTTTGGATGACCATATCTTTTTTGTCATCCATATGTATATCATGATGTGGTCATTGATTTTGATTAAAATAAGAAAAATATTTCTGCTTTAGGTTCTACAAATATTCTATTTCCAGACGCTCAGAGAAAATACAAAAAAATAGAAATATAAAAATTTCCTTGTCCGACCCTGATGTGGTCAAAGTTATTCAGAATCTTGTTCTAGAGATGCCTCTTCTTAAGGCCAAGTATATGACAAATGTTAAGCATAGAAAGGAATGTTAAGCATATTTTGACCGCGACCACTATAAATGCAATTAGCAATCTTCCGACCAAAAAGAAAGACTTGGGAGCCTTTCCGGTCATATGACAGATGTTTGATAAGGAGTTTGATATAATACTCCTTGATAGTGGATCGTCAATCAACCTGATGCCTACTTCAATGATCAAAGAATTTGGGTTGGGACCGCTCAAGTCAACAAGAATGATTATGCAAATCATAGATACTTCAATCAAGTAGGCCTGGGGCATTCTAGAGGATGTCATTGTTACAATTCGAGGGATCTAGTTCCCTACGGACTTCATAGTGCTTGAAATGGACTCCTCAGCTCATTCACTGCCTACCCCTATAATACTTGGATAGTCATTCCTTTGAACAACTGAGGAAGTGATAGATTATGGCATCGGACAAACCACCTTTCGTTTAAGCAGCGATAAGGTGCCAATTGAGACGATACAAGTGTTGAAACCAACTGAGTCTGCATTAGATGAGAGCAGACCTACAGATCATATAACAGAAGACTATGACTTTCATGCATAAATAAGAGATGTAAACCTTTTATGGATGATATAAAGATCCACGAGTTCCTCTCCCCAGAGGAATGAGTGGATAGCACGGTAAAGTTCCTAGATGTCTTTGAGGATGAGATTTTTGCCGAGTTTCCTTAAGAATATAGTGTTGGCCACCTCTCCTAAGGAATGAGCTTGTATAAACTTTAATTCACTTAATTTCATAAGAACCCATTGAGGACTATAATTGGGGATACTTCATGTCTCATTGACTTGAATCATATGTTCCATAAGACTATGTTCATGAGTTAATTCAATGTCTCTAAATATAACCCTTCATTTCATCTGTATGACTCTTTAGATAATGGCTTGATGAAAGACCTCGCACATACCACTTAGCTCAACCCAGATGGATTGTTGAAAAATCTTGGAGTCTAAGCTGGGATGATTCTTGGTCGCTTCATCAAGTGTGACTCTGGAACCATTCTCGGGGATTGCTGAAACTAGTATTCTAACCCACTTCTTTTGGTAATAATGATATCTAAAGATTGGAGATGGATTGAGATAATGCTTCAGATGAGGAGTGGTATGCTAGTGCAACTTTTTCCAAGACCCCAAAAAATGTATAGAAGAAAACTTGCTATATCTAGCGGAGCACAAATAAGAATGCAGAAGCTATAAAGTCAAAGAAAATATCTAAAGAAGCCTATATAGAAAATTCTACCAAAAATTTGAAGCTTCGGAAAAAGCCTACTTCTTGGTGAAGACTCAGTTACATTGACCAAGCTTCATAAGGGAAGGAAGACTACACTGGTCCATTCCCACTTCTTTTACCCTTCTTCTAACTTCTTACTCCATTCTGTTGTAAAGACCAACAATACCTAACCTTAGAAGGGAATATCTATCGCCATGAGGATGAGTTACCAAAAGAGAAAACTCATTTTCGATTCAATGGTTTTCTGGGAAGAGCTGAACAATTCATACACATGGTTTTATCACTTCAAGGTAGCGAGAGTATACAAGTGAGAGGATGGTTCTAACCTGACTGTGAATTGGAATAGATGATAGGATTATGAAACCTAAGGGTTATTGTGTCACATTTCCTAAACTAAATACTATTCCGAACACACTAATAATCCAAAGGCCTTCTCTAAGCTCCAAACTTTGACATTGTTAAAACAAATTTAAATATCAAACATTATTCCAAGTCATTTATTTTTTATTTTCTTTATTATCTTCTCAACACTTATATGCAAATTTTGTGCTAGGTACTGGAAAAGGCAAGTATAGGGGGTTATGAATCTCCCTTTGATCACCTTTATTCTTTTATTTTGGCCTTAAATACGTAGCCAATGTATATATCATTAATTTTCAAAAATAAACACTCTAAAAACTGTACAAAATACAGTCTAAAATAGTGCATAATTATTGCATTAATTTTAAAATAAAAGAATAAAGGAAGAAAAGAAAAAGAAATGAAGTGTCAAACACAATGAGTGACCCAAGATCCCAAGACCCAATCATAAATATGACTTGGTCGACAAGGGATAAAGTAGGGGAGATAGGGTAAAAAAATTATACAAAAATACACGAAAAATCAAAGACCAAACCTTAATTTAAATTGACCAATATTTAATTTTTAGGACTTATTTTATTTAATTATTTTACACCTCAAATAGTAAACTCTCTATATGAATTTTGTAGATAAAAATACAAAGGAAAATACAAAATTGATTTCACAGAAAAATAATGCACAGTGTACCCAAGATACACAACATAAAAAGTCAAAATAAAAACTTCACAGACCTGTATCTTCTCCTTCCTATACAAGACCAAAATCACCTTCAATTGTATATAACTTATAATAAGCTATTTAATGAAGGTGGTTTCATCCAATTTGGAGTTAAGATGCAGAAGAAAGGTTTTGCATCTTATCTTCAAATTGGATGTTTTGGGCCCTATTGTGCAATGTACATTTGTATTATATTCGGTATATTTACTCTTTATATTTTTCAATTTCTTTTATTTTTATAAAATTGTAAATATTATAGTGAAACACAAGTCCATAATTAAAATAAAATAAAACCATTAAAATCAATCAATTACCTTTATACATAGATGAAATATACCTATGTATACATGTAAAGAATATATACATAATTTATAAAGTGTACAAATAAACTCATAAAAATACAAAAATATTACCTAAATTTGTCATTAAATAAATTAAAAATATATAAAATACCTTTATAAATTAATAAAATGTATAATACAGAATAAAAATAAAATTATCAAAACATGCGTATATATATATATATATATTTTTACATATAAAAGTTTCTCATAATAAATGACCACAATAATAAATAAAAATATTGATTAAATACTACATAAAATTTTCAATATTTTTATTTTTTAGCAAAAAATTAATAGAATTACTTATTAATTTATATTAATTTTGGAAGAAATTTTCATCGTGGAATTTCCTAGTTGGTCCACGTTGACAAACCAAGGGAATTCGTTCATTGACCTTGGGTCAGCTTTACTTCCCCGCTAGTCACCTTATGTCAAGAATTGGACATCCCTTGTTTCTCTGATTTTTTGGCGAAGAGACGAGGAGCCTCGATTTCTTCATAAGAGTTAGAACATTCATCTTCTTACACCTCACCATCTCTTCTGATCATCCAATCTTCCACTTCAGCTCTGTTAATCCTGTGACCTTCATCGACCACTCCTTCTTCTATAAAAACCCTCCTCCATCTCCATTTTGGCTTTAGATCTCTCTCTCTCTCTCTCTCTATTCTTTGCCCCACAGATAATTCTCGTTGGGTTGTTGCTGGTGACAGGAGCACAATACCTTGATTCTTAGCGATGAGTTGTGGAAGAGGAGATCCAAGTCCATCACTCACGGTCGTTGCCACGATTCTGTCTCTTTGACCCCAGGACAAATCGAGGCCCATTTCCTGCATTTCTCGGTAAGGTTTAATCCCTAGTTTATATTTCATCTTTTAATTTCAATAGTTAGCATTAAACGATTATGAAATCCAAAAAATCAGTTGACTTGTAGCTCGATATCTAGGTTTTATTCATCATGGTCTCGCCTGTTTTCAAGACATCTTACCAGCACACTTCGTTCCTCGAAGCATCTCCTCTATTTTGCCCCCACAATCTACCCTTGATTCCATGAGAATCGAGGTCAGTCGAGCTCCAGATCCCCTATTACACTAGAGCTTTATCGCACCTCCATTCTATGCTGCTACCATGCATCGTTTTGGGTTGAAAGGACTCACCTCAAGCCACTTCACCTTTTTGTGCAGGTCTTGCGCATTGAGAAGCACTTGGAACAAGGATTCAATTTATAGTAGCTGCTCCAGGTAGCCTAAACTAGATCGAGCATCAAGTCCCATTCGAGTGGACCTAGAACTAAGTGACCACTACCTGCAGCTGTGGAGCTTCGCCGGGAAGCAATGGGCTTATCGGAGAGTAAAATATAATTCAGAGAAGGGAGCAATCGAAGATCGATGGAAGGGGAGTGTTGGACATAACTTTTTGGGTTTTTATTTATTGGAATTAATCACATGGTGGAAATGTCATCGCAACCTAAAGAAACATCAAATAAAAAAATTATTTAATTCTCAAGCAATGAATCAAATAATCAAACGTAAGCAAGAGAATTTTGCTATTTATTTACCTATATAGCGTACACGATCAATCTCAGGGAGGCTACAAATATCTCTAGAGTTATTTAAATCAAATAAAAATCAATAAAAAAAGAGGATTCTCTTTATGCACAACTCTTGTTTTTTATAGGTTTTCATCTCTTAAATTTTATGTGGGATTTTTTATTTTTTTATTTTTTTATGCTTTTTTGATTTTATAATTTTTTAATGATTTAAATTTTCAAATGTTTTTGTATTTTTAATAAAAGAAAATAAATTAAATGAATAAGAGGAAATGCAAAAAAACAAACTTTTTTGTATTTTTAGAATAAGATAAAAATATGCATAAAATTCAAATAAAAATATTTTTGGTGTTTTGATATTTTTATACTATTTTTGTGAAGTTCTTGAAATTTTTTTAGTTTTTTTTATAGTTTTCAAATTAATTTAAAATAATAAATCAAGAAAATAGACAATAATGCAGATGTTTTTGTGAGTTTAAAATTAGAAATAAAAACAAAAGTGGAGAATATATATACAAAAACAAAGATGATTTTTACGTTTTACAGAAAGCAATTATGTGAATTTTTTATTTTATGTGATTCAATATGAATTTATTAGTGTTTTTAGTGTTTTGTAATTTTTGGTTTTTATAAAGTATTAGAAAATGAAATTTAAACAGAAAATAAAACAAATAGAAAGCACACAAGCAATTTTTTTAGAATTTTTCAGAAGATTTCTCAAATTTTTACTACTTTTATAACACAAACATGGGAAAATTTTATGGTTTTTTAATTATTAAAAATAATAAAACAAATTGAAATGCAAAACCTAAATTAGGGAAAATAAGGTCGATTAGCAAAACTCTAAGATGATTTTTGGAGAATTATTAATGATGATTTGCTATTTTTTACACAAAATTAGCATGCAAAATAAAATCTGGAAGAACAGAGACCTTTCTACAAAGAATGTTATTTCACGGATTAAACAAATAACAAAATATGGAAATGCAGTGATGAAATTGCAATTTTCACCTGAAAAAGCTCATCCCAATGCTCGTGAGTCATCCTGGCACGTACTTTTATATGATTAAATTATTCTACGGGGGAAACAATCACAAACAACTACAGAGATTTCTATTGCAAATATATAATAGTCACGTGCGACGCACATGTTATAGTTCGAGCAGGACCTAACAACAATTAAAATAAAAGAAAAGTGCTCAAATGTAATTGTTCAAACAAGATGAGTCTAACATGTGTCCCGTTGAGGACTTATTTATAAAACAATAGAAATAAAAGGCAGAAGGAATAAATTTTTACCTTGCATGTGGCAAGCACGTCGGACTTTGTTTTAGAGTTTCTGGATCAACGACCATGCTTTGGGGCTTGATCAATGGGTTTGATTCGTTTTGACGTGGGTTGTTCATGATCGTACAGATGCTAGGGCAGCTGGAAGAACAAGTTTGAATGCCGTATTCGATGAAGTTTGATCGATTAGAACTTGGTTGATATAAGTTGATGGAGTCTCTTAAAGTCCGATCTACTTCCCAACTCTATTATGTGTCGTCTAGATATGGCATTGATGCTCGATGACTCTCAATTCAAGATCTTAAGTAGAAAGGCTCTGACGATGAAAGTTGGCTCCAGTTGTGCTCTTTCCTGCTCCAACCGAGTCTAAAACATGCGCGTGTATTATTTGCTTGAAGATAAATGCTCTGATCGCTTTATTAGGTTGAAATAAAGATAAATGATGGTGAATGGTTGACTTTGATGGAGATGACTAGAAGGGGATACGCAGACCAGATCCAATGCTGATCTGGTGATCAAACGTGATAGGAAGATGGAGAATATGATGGTGAGTGTGAAGGTCGGGTCATGTATAACTATAGGTAATCAGAGTAACTCCCATCATGCAGATCGAAGCTCAGGTGAAGGCTGGTCGAATTTAAACTAAAATGGAAATAAAATTTGATTGAAATATAGAATTAAATGGAGAACTACCTAGATCTACCTACGGTAAATAGATGGTGGCGTAGCCTAGATCTGCATTAGAAATCAGAGAAGCTCAAATGTCTCCCGACAGAGCTCTGGCAGATATAAGGATCGTTTCCTCTTGCTGATCTGATGCACTCCCAACTGTAGGGACGAAGCCCTGTCACTACAACGCTCTCCAGAACTCAGCCTCAAGCAAGAAATCTCTAGGCAAATAGATCAGCTAGATTGAAGGAGGATCTGGATCTATAAATATGCTCTTGTGTCTAGCAAGTTTTGAAATTAAATGTCACGCAAACCTAGACATGAAAAAAGGGATTGATGATATGGCAATGGAGTGGATTACTTAGGCTAAAAGATCAGAGAATAAGCGAGCGGGGTTAGTGATTGGAGCAAATAGGAACGAACGGACAAGAATGGCTAGCGGATAATTTACTCAGGCAAATCTAGAGATTGGGGAGTTGACCCGGGTCAACAGACCTAGGTTCAACCAATCAGAGCGCATCCCAATTACTGGATAAAAATAAAAAATGATAAAAAATAAAATAATGAAATAAATTAAAATTTAAATAAAAAATGAATTAAAATGAAAAAATGAAATAAAAAATGTTGGTAATTTATAAAGATTAGTTACAGTGATTTTTAGTAATTTAAATAAGTTATATACAAAGGTAAAAATAAATAAAATCTTTTATTCATAGGTATATGCACCTATATATACAATACCACGATTTTTAATTATTTTTTTACACACACGCACACACACACACATATTATTTTACAACAATTTACAAGGATTTTACACGTATTTTTGTTTGATTTTTATGAAGTAATTTATTAGGATAAATAAATGGGGTTATTTTACAATATACATAGTAATATATATGCAATATACAAATGATTTTCTTTTTGTTTCTTTTTGATTTAATTGATTTTATTTGTTTCTAAAAAGAAAATGCAATATATACAAATGGTAAAAGTACCATTTATACAAAAATACAAGGAAAAAGTAAATATACATACATAATATACATTGGTATAATATACATTAGTAATCCAAAAAGCTACATTTCACATCAAATTCTGATTTTTGTGAAACCATTTCCATTTTAAAGATTATTTAGTTTAGAATATAATGAAAGTGAGTTTGGTATATTTTGAATTTTCGGGAGAGATATTGATCTGACCAGTTGAACTTTGTTGTTTTTTCAAAGTGTTATTGTTTACAATTGTACAATGATTTTTCTTGCAATTATTTTCAATATTCACAACTTATTCTTATATAAAAGTTCCAAGAAGAAAACATTTTTATTTGAGGTGAAATTAGTGATAAAGAAAAAAGTATATATAATAAGTAATATATACAATAGTGTGCAAGTGATGAATATTTAATTCAGCACTCTTAAAGTTGAAAATAGAGTCTTGTTCCCGAGTATTTAGCAGCATATTTCCCTTTATCTTGCATAATTAGCATACTTACATGCTCACATAATACATGCATTTTAGCATCCATATTTACATTAAAAAAGAAGCCTAATTCACTTGTCATTATTCTCCATTATTCACCTATTTGTCTGTATTTTATACCCCCTCCAAAGTCAATAAAACCAACCCTAAACTGTGTATATTATTAACTAATAATACAAGGAAAAGGGGCACGGTTTTTATCTTGTAAAAATACCCAATAGAAATCCCAAACCCAGTTGGAGGCCCTAGACCTTAGAGTGCAAATATCTATCATACAACCTCCGATCTAGGTCCACTCACTTTCAGATTAATACACATCCAGAGACCTTCAAAATGAGAACAATTTCATTTAAATTAGAGCTCGTATGCAAAACTTGGGTTTTTGGGCCCCTTTGTGTACTATATGTATGTATATTTGTACCCTTGTATTTTTGTATCTTATTTGACCTCATCTCCGTTTTTTTCAACATGATTGTAGATATCAACAAGATCTACAACTTTCATGTTTTGAGTTTTTCCAAATTCGGCCTCCTTCTCTCTCTAATTTACCATTCTCTTTCAGTCATTCAGAGCAGGCAATGTGGTGCCCTCTAATTGCGCCACGCGGCCCGCTCCATTGCGCGCCACACACCCTCCATCCTCCACCGTTCGATCTCTTCCTCTCTCTATCTTGATCTGGGCCATCCATTCCCGCACCCACTGGCAACCCTTTGATCAAGCCCTGGAATCAATCGTAGCCCTCAGTCAGCGCTGCGCTCTCAAAGCGCCACGTGTCATCTCCATGGCAATTTGATCTCACCTTCACATCTTCATCTCCACCATTCATCATCCAGATGACCTCCACCACCCGATCGACCCACCAACTTCATCATAGCCACACGCTAGCTCCACACCCTCAGCACGACATGTGTTGTGCTAAGAGTTCTCCGATCTTCGCTAGAAGCCCTCAATCCTGGCGACTCATCTCGCGGGACATCTGGAACCTTCGATCAGAGCCTCCAGAGCTCATCCCGGCCGTCCACCGCCTTCACCTGCGCCCTCCACGTGGTGCCATCATAACCCTTCGATCACATCACCTTGATTTAATCCCAGTCGCCCCGTAGCATCTAATTCTCAGCCGTTGGATAGCGAGATCCAATGGCAGAGACGTCGTCTTCTACCTCCCGCAGCTCCCGCATCCATGTCGCCCACCTCGCCAACGCACCGCCCCCTTTCTAATTTCAGCACCACTACGACGATCTTCTCCGCCTTCTACCATCTCCACCTAGTAGCCCACTCTATCCTCATCATCGCCGACCTCTTCAATCGCCATGAACTTCACCCACGTCGCCCCACGACCTACACCAACCTCATCTTTCATCACTTGTCACCGCTACCTTATCCCTATAAATACTCCATCTCTGTCGACCATCGACCCCATCCGCCACTATAGAGAGAAAACCCGAGCTCGACTCCACCTATTAGTGACAGTAATTAGGCAAGAATCTGAGCAAAGACAGAGACTTTATCCGGCGAGATCCACGACTAACCCCACCGTGCAGCAGCCCCTCCCGTGAGTTGCACGAGCTCAGGACCCCTACGTCCTTCGAGTGACGACCAGGAGCTCAACTCCGAGATTCAATCCCTAGGTAGATACCTCCATCTCCCCTCCGATCTCCTTCTTCTTTTTCTGTGCTTTTCTTCTAATTTCTCCACCTCCCACGATCGATCTCACGTCCACTTGATCATCCACCGAGCTCCGCCATGGAGCTCTGATCCTCGCATGCCATTCCATTTCCTCCTACAGCACCTCGTACCTCACTCCGACAAGAGCTTTGCCATCTTGGCAGAGTAGCACCACTGGACCACCTTCACTTCACTCCAGGCCTCCTTGAGTTCGACCTTGGGCTTGCCCAAGTAAAATAAATTTGCCACTCATGATTAATTGAACTTTAATTAAAAGTGGTTTTTGATCAGTCCGTATCTACCTAACTAATGACACGACATTAATTTGACCATTAATTTGATCGAATTAACAAGGGTAAAAACGCGGCTTTTCAAATGGCGCCATTGCCGGGGAGGCACGGCTTAGGTTAATTTCTAGAAAATTTTTGAGTGTCTGATTTTCCATCCTCGAGTAGTCTGATTCCTAGTTTTCTTGATTTTCTGTATTTAATTTTAAGCATTTTTGTGTTGTCCTTTCTCTGACCTCAATTTGTTTTTTTGCGAGGAACACAAGGAGTCGAAGGCGCTTAGAGGAGCTTGCATTTTTTAACTTTTTGAGTGATTGTGAGGACTTGTAAATTTTTGTTTTTCATTACTTTTGCATTCTTTCCAGCGGTTCCTGTTTGGGTTCTCACGTGTGTAAAAATAGTGGAAATGTGTCCCTGTGTGCTGTGTAGATTGAATTTTAGATTAGGCTTGCACTAGGGGCTCCTCGAGCCACTCTAGGATTTGCTTGTGCTCGTAATTCTTTAGGACCACACGTCACACATAAAAGACGCACTTAGACCGCAGATCTAGTCAAATTAAATCGGTGCTTCACTCGCTAATAGAACTACCTATCTAGGAGCAGATTTTATCGTCTGCATTTGCATATAGTATAAAAGATTTCAATTTTGTTCTACATCCTGCATAAAAGCAAAGGGATAATTGTAAGTACTCTAAACTCAGCATAGCATCATTTATTTATCGTGCATCAGCTTTTCTCGACTCCTCTCTCTTGGTTTTTCAAAACTTAGGTAAAAAGGAAATTGGGACTGGACGATAGGCGTGCTGTGTGGTTGGACTTAATTAGTGTTAACTTAACTTAAAACCGGGACTGCTAAACATTATTGACCAAAAAAATCAATAAAATCAGAAATTCTGCTTGCAGGAGATTAACCCACGACCTTGTTTTCAGGCTGAGTGAGGGTACTTGAGTGTGTGTGAACACCTTAAGGAAGATCCCAAATCCCCGCCTTCCATATCACGTACCAACTGATCCTAGAAAATATCACGAGTTGAATTATTCAGGTTCACTTAATAGTACCAAGTAGCCTCCGCCTATTCACAGGTAGATAGGGTTGAACCAGTGGTACTTCACGACAAGTTGCTAGTACCCCCTGGGGTAAAGTTCCAGCCTTGTCAACCTCCGCCTGCTTGCAGGTAGATAGGGGCAGGTCTTTGAATCCATCAACTTGAGATAGGAGTGAATAAAGGAAGGATGCATGTATCTTAGGTGACAGGTTAAACTGGGAAGACGCATCCGGCTTTGAGCCGCCTTCCCTATAGGCCACGTAACCTTTGCTATTTGCTTGAAAATCATACTTAAAATCAACCAGACTAATCGGGCTCAGCTTCGGGTCCTTCACTGTGTTGAGTGAGAAAATACATGGTTTGGATTTAATTCCTTGCTTTAGGTAGGAGTAAAATCCTATCACTTAGAACTCCATATTCTTCTTCTTGCTAATCCAAGATGACTAACTGGGGTGATATCGATTCCCGATTTGCCAATCTTTCTCTGAGCCCCTCACGAAGCTCATCTTCACCGGTTCAAGCGCAACTTGGACCAACCAGAGCTCATGACCCTCTTGAGTTATGGATCCCTCAAACCTAGGGTGGTTACTCTCAAACCAGCCCTTTTCTCTCCTCTAATCTTACTGAGGAAGACCACCGCCTCGGTAAGAATCCCTTCCTTGATTTTATCATGTAACAAAGTCCATTTTCCATTCCCAGGGCTAGAGGGCAAGATGCCACCTAAGAGACCCTCAGATGATGAGGAACACAAAGATGACCCACTACAGCAAATTTTTGCTCGCCTCGCCACAACCAAACAACAGAATGAGGATCTTACGGTAAGGATGGGACAGATCATTGCAGCAGGAGGAATTAGTCAACCCATGGTTGATGCTTATAACCCAACAGAAAATGAGATGCACAGTTGGTTCGCACCAACGGTTCCCACTGAAGCGTTCGAGCTAAAACCCCACTTTGTGAGCCTGCTATTGAAGTTTAATGGAAATGCAAACGAAGAACCATATGCCTTCCTCAGAGACTTCTAGTTGCTTTGCAACAACCTTAGTCACCCTAGGGTTGGGCAAGATTATATTAGGCTGAAGGCCACCCCATTTGCCTTAGGAGATAAGGCAAGTCATTGGTTGAAAAATCTCGTGGTGATATGTACAACCTAGATGCAGTTCAAGGACCTTTTTCTGAAGAAATTCTACCCATTCAGTAGAACTAATCAAATGAGAACAAAGATCGCGAGTTTCTCTCAGGGACCCATTGAACCATTCCATGAAGCCTAGGATATGTTTAATGACCTAATTCAGAAATGCCCTTGCCATGGCATTTCAAAAGCGATCTTAGTCCAGACCTTGTTCTGTGGCATAACCCTGGAGATGCAGGGGTTAGTAAGTGCCTCCTGTGGAGGAAGCTATCTGAACAAAAATGAGAATGCACTATGGAAGATCCTGGAGCAGATGGCGGAAATAGGCAGGTCGCAGGCCACCATGGCCTATTAGTTGTCTCCATCAATCTTATCCAACGTGACACCTAGAAGAACTGTAGCGGATCTGACAGAGGACCTCATTCCCAGTATGGGGATGATAGCTGACAAGTGAACCATGGTGGAGCAGATTCACAAGAGGTTCTCTGACCTTGAGTCACTCTTGCGATTGCCGAAAAAAGTGGAGGAACTTACTGAGAGGGTAGCTAAGATAAAGCTAATTGCCCCTTCTGCACCACCTGTACATGTACAACGAATCCATTTTGTACAAGAACTGACATTGGGGCCTCAAAGTAGCCGGGTATAGGAGCAGACTTACACTCAGCAGGACGAGCACGTACCCCTACAAGTGGAGACAGGACACGAGGAGCCTCCGTAGGTGTTCGAGATCAACGGGTGGTGGTACAACCATGACCCTGTCGGCAGACAGTCAGGGATAGGGAACGGTCTGCCTCACCGACCTTCCCTAGCTTACCAAGAAACCAGCTCCGTCCCCGCACCGCACTTCATACAGTCCTGGCCCGGACAAGGGTACCAGCCTCAGCAGCACCAGCAACAACGCACTTTCCACTCGGGCCAACAGGGCCCTCCACCACCGTCCCATCATCAACAGTATCAGAGTGGACAGCAGGGCGAATACATGAACTCATCCACGAGTCAACATCAGCAGAACCAGCCTACTAGTGAATTAGAGTCCCTCACGTTGGCGATCCAGACCCTAACTGGTAGGGTCCAACATATCCAGAATGACTATCTGGATATGAGAATCGATCTGAATCTTGTTTCTCGTAACCGGGACCAGCAGATGGCACCAAATACCCCAATTCCCGCTTAGGTTCAGGCCAATCCGAACAGCTTGAATCAATGCCAAAACCGACCACGAGATCAGGTATACTACTCAGATAATTCTTCATCTGAACATGAGATCCTTTCGTATGATAATGTTAATGATATGTCCCTCAGGAGCAGAAGGACTATGATCGTACTTGATCGAGCACGGGCACCGGAGGAAGAAGCCACCAAGTCTCTACCTGAGGAGAACTTGGAGGCAGAGGAGAAGCAGCAGCACCACTACCACCGACAGAAGAAGTGGACTTTTGAGTCGTCAAAGAAGCAAGGGAACCGCACCAGTAGGGAGTCCAGCAAAACTGATGAAGAGCCCGCACCTTCATCTGAGGAGGATGTTCCAGCAGTCACAGAAAATGCATCACCAGCTTCACAACAAAAATTTTCTTTTCGTCTGAGTCAGAGTCAGTCTCAGAGTCCGAGTCATGTACAGAACTCAGTTCCAGTTTTGAATGAAAATCTTTCAGTTTCAGAATCTGAGTTGGAGTCATAATTCCTTTCCCCGAGCTCTTAAAGGTGGAAATAAGAAAACTAAAAAAATTCAAAAAGATGACCCTAAGATGGTAGAGTTTTTCAATAAACACATCAAGGTCACGATCCCCTTTGACAAGTATGTGGAGATGACACCTGCATTTCAAAAATACCTTAAGGTGAGATGCACACCTACTAGGGTTAGCAGGAAGACCAAAACGTGTTGAGAAACACGTCCTATCAGTAGCCACGACTTGCACAATAAAGAATTCGTTTACAAAGAAACGGAGAGACATGGGTGCACATTATGTGGTGAGTCATGTCGATGACACTGCGTTTGCACGTACTCTCCTGGACAACAGATCCTCCATCAACCTAATGCCTATAGCCCTCTATGAGTGGCTTAATCTCGGACCTCTTAGGAAATCCAGAGCCCTCCTTCAGTTGCAGATAAATCAACCAAGAGGTCCCAAGGAAAATTGAGGAACATTGTCATCAAATTCGAGGGTCAGGAATACATGGTGGACTTTATCATCCTTGATATGAAGACCCCTCATAAATGGAGAGATTCCCAGATCATATTAGGAAGGCCCTTCCTCAGAATAGCAGGGGCCTTGTTTGATTATAAGATTGGGAAAATCCAGTTCCAAACTCCAGGCAGAGATGAGGAGCTTGAGATGAAGCAGACCAGATGGCAGAGACCAGATTCAGAATCCAACATCGAATACTCTTCATCCAAAGCAGATTGCATTCATGTAGACACTGTTGGGCCATGGAGACAGAACCCAGCTAGCACCGATGAGTCCCTCCCCTCCGAAGATGATCTTGTGCATGAGTCAGTTTGCGAGGTCCTTAGAAACGAACACAGCTCAGAACTTGCATCCCCCTACATCTTCGATGACTTAGAGGTCCGACAGGGCCTGTCAGTCCTTCCCTCTTTAGGACAATCAGAAGATGAGGATTACGAGTCGGACGTGGCTTTTGCCGACTGCATGGAGACCTTTGACGATCCGACTCCAGAGCCGAATGAATTAGTGGCAGCAGTTTCAAGGACAGATCCAGCCACTACCGGCACTTAACCAGATTCGATTGAGCCAGACTTCCTCGATGATCACACATTACCTGAGCTCAAACCTTTACACACAACACTCAAGTATGCCTTCCTTGTAGGACAAGAGAAGAAGTATCCGGTCATCATCAGTTCGCGATTGACCAAGGAGCAGGAATCTCGCTTGCTAGAGATCCTGGAGAAAAACCGCAAGGAGATAGGCTAGAGTCATCTTCGATCTCCACGGGATAAATCTTGCTCTGTGTTCTCACCATATCTACTTGGAGAATGAGGCTAAACCCTCTCGTGAATTCCAACGTCGGTTGAATCCAAATTTACGAGAGGTAGTGAAGAAGGAGATAGAGAAATGGTGCAACGCGGGTTTTATTTATCCAATCTCCGACTCCAAATGGTTGTCCCAATCCATGTTGTCCCGAAGAAGTCGGGAATTCAGACAACCACCAATGAAGACGGAGAGGAGATCGTGACATGAGTACCCACACCGTTGCGCGTCTGTGTGGATTACAGACGCTTGAATGCTGCGATGAAGAAGGATCATTTCCCCCTGCCATTCATTGATCATATCCTAGAGAGATTAGCGGGGAAAGATTTCTTCTGCTTCTTGTATGGGTTCTCGGCTACAATCAAGTAGCCATAGCTCCGGAGGAAAAAGAAAAGACCATGTTCACATGCACCTTTGGTACCTATGCTTTCAAACGCATGCCCTTTGGGTTATGCAATGCTCCCGGTACTTTTCAAAGGTGCATGATTGCAGTATTCGCCGAAATGGTCGGCGAATTCCTGGAAGTCTTCATGGATGACTTCTCGGTCCACGGTGATTCCTTCGATTCATGTCTTAGGAATCTGAACCGAATCCTCAAATGTTGTTGTGAGGTCAATCAGGTGCTCTCCTAGGAGAAAAGTTACTTCATGGTGACAGAGGGCATTGTGTTGGGGCATGTCATCTCCAAGAGAGGAATGGAGGTTGACCCTGCCAAGGTGGATCTGATCAGACGACTCCAGCCTCCAACCTATATGAAACAATTGCGATCGTTCCTCGGGCATGTCAGATTTTATCGAAGGTTAATCAAGGATTTCTCTAAGATTGCCCGACTGTTAACTGAGCTTTTAAGCAAGGACATGGAGTTTATTGTTGATAACAAATGTCTTGAGGCCTTTAAGCTATTACAAGGAATGATCATGGACGTCCCGATCCTACAAGCCCCAGACTGGTCTCTGCCTTTTGAGATCATGAAGGACGCATCAGACTTTGCTGTTGGGGTTGTGTTAGGACAGAGGAGGGATGGCATACCGTTTGCAATACATTACGCAAGCAAAGTGCTTGATACTTCTCAGCTTAACTATACAATTACGGAAAAGGAGATGCTCGAAGTAGTGTTTGCCTTGGACAAATTCAAATATCATTTAATCGGATCCAAGGTAATTGTGTTCACTCACCACACAACACTACGTTATTTAATGGAAAAGGTGGATTCTGCTTATCCAGGAGTTTGACTTGGACATTCGGGACAAACCTGGAAAGAAGAACATAGTAGCTGATCACCTCTCTCGTCTCGATGATCTTAATGCTTCTGAGGATTCACCGATTCGAGACTCCTTCCCCGACGAGTCGATTTTTGTTGTCGACTAACTCCCATGGTATGCCAATATCATGAACTATCTTGTCTCCAAGAAGGTTCCTGAAGATTGGACCAAGAGCCATATTGACTGACTGAAGTCAGATTCTATACATTACCATTGCGAGGATCCGATCCTTTCTTTGAAGGACCGAATTGTGTCTGGAGACTATGTATTCCTCAGGAGGAATACCAGAGTATCCTTTCTTTATGCCACAGTCTGGAGGCAGGAGGACACCACTTCAAGAAGAGGAACGCATGGAAGGTACTTCAGTGTGGCTTTTACTGGCCGACTTTTTTTCACGATGCGATCACCTTTGCGAAGTCGTGTCTGGTAAGCCAGCGAATGGGAGAAACTGTTCGTTCCAAGGATGAGATGCCAATGCAGCATGTCATCATTTGTGATGTCTTTGATGCTTGGAGCATCGACTTCATGGGTCCATTCCCTGTTAGCCACGGATTTGAATACATCGTTCTTGCGGTAGATTATTTGTCTAGATGGGTGGAGGCTATCCCAACCCGAGCCGAAGACAGCTGGACTGTATGTTAATTCATTAAAGATCATATCATCTCTAGGTTCGGGATCCTCAAAATGCTGATATCAGATGGGGGTAGCCACTTTGTAAACCAAGATGTGAAGAAGCTCTTGAAGGATTATGACATCGAACACCGTGTCGCTAGTCCTTATAGCCCATAGACCAATGGTTTGGTTGAGGTGAAGGACTGGTCTCAAATCTTGGATCAAGTCCTATGGGCTTATAGGATAGCTTACAAGACACCGTTAGGAACCTCCCCATTCCGGATGGTATTTGGAAAACCGTGCCATTTGCCTACAAAATTAGTGCACAAATCAGAATGGCAATCAAGAAGGTCAACTAGAACACACACGTAGGGCAGAAACAGAGAGAAATGGATCTGAATGAGCTTGTGGAAGTCAGAAATTGAGCATACGCCAACATTTTGGTGTACAAGGACAAAGTTAAGCATTGGCATGATAGATATATCAGACGAAAGACCTTTGTTCTTGGACAGAAGGTATGGTTGTTTAATGCAAGGTTGAAGGTTTTCCAAGGCAAGCTGAAATCCAAGTGGACGGGCCCATTCATTGTCTGTGCGGTGCATGATAGTGGATGTTCTGAGATCTCAGATCTCTCAGATGACGCACCGACATTCCAATTAAATGGACAACTTTTGAAGCACTTCATCGAACCCAATGAACAGTTAGTCCATGTTGAGGAGATTGTATTCATGCGCGAGACAGATTCAACAGATAAACATAGAGCCGCGCTTGAGACCTTGCATCAGTAAACTCTCACCATCAGCAACATCTGGAAAGATTCAGACCGCGATCCTTGTATATGCCCATCATTCCTATACATTCTTCCCCTCCCTCCCACGACTCTAATCACTCACCCCAACTCCATATATTTTCATCTACGACTATACTTAGGATGACCAGTGTCTAAGTATGGGGGGGAGAGTCACCTGAGTTAATTCTCTGTACATCCTCCACATCACATCGGTCCTCATACCACTCCAGTCCTATACTTAGGCTGACCTGAACCTAAGTATAGGGGGGACCGATGCCCGTCTTATACATATAATTATCCACTTCCCATCTTGACCTCGTCCGCCCCATTTTTGATCTTCTACTACACCTAGGCTTCCAAGAGCCTAAGTATGGGGGGGCAGGATGATTTCTATACATTTTTGCTCCTTTGGCTCTCTTACGCTTAGCACGAGCTATGTCTTCTTCCTCTCTTTTCGTGCTCTGAGGACATAGCACACGCTAAGTATAGGGGGCGTGTATATATTACATATATACTTTACCCATAGTTCGTACTTTCGCATATTTTTTTGTATATACTACGTAATAATTACGGGATGGGTAAAAATTGAGAAATTTTTTTGTAAAATACATGTATACTTTTAATTTGTATAAAAGTCTTGAAAAAAAGGAAAAATCAAATTCAATGGCTTCTTATTTACTTGTGCACATCATATCTGCATCTGAAAAGAAAAGAAAGAAAAAGAGTCTTGCATTTCATTTATCTACATAGCATATCATCTGCATCTCATCTGCATATTTTGAATATGCAAAGGTGAAAAGCTAGTGGGTTCTGAACCAAGTTATGAGTAGATGTTGAGGAAGGACTTGATTTGACCTTAATCCACCTAATTTCAGAGGAACCTTATAGGAACTGGAGTTAAGATTTCTGAGGTCAAGTGAGTTAATTTTTTGAGTCCGCAAGTCTATGTTCACATGCCATCTTAATCAGTCTAAGTAGAATATCTCGTGCACACGCATGATTCTATTAGATAATGACCTAACTTGGAGAAGCACTATGCACGTAGCTCTTCATTGATGAGGTGGCAAGGAGGTAGAATCCTTTAGCTTGGAGTAGCACATGGGTGGAAACATCCGTCCTCCTCTAGGGAGGGTAGTGCATCTCAACCTAGTCCGGTGGTCTTGACATCTAAGGACGGGATGCTAGAGTTTGCAATAATGCTTCAAAAGAGGGATAGTCTACTAGCTCAAGAAGAAAAACTCATGATGTACATGCTGCACCTTGTATATAGTTCGAAAAAAAATGCAAAAAACTCCAAAAAATTAAAACAGGTCCAAGTGAAAATAAAATACCTGTCAGAGTATGTATTTCAGCAAAGACAATGCAGCTGGATGACTTGGATACACTGGTCAAGCATCCCGGGATAGGTAGCTAAACTGGCTACGTCCATTCTTTCTCCACCTCCTCCTCTTGAGCTGGTCGCACTTGAACTTAGAAGGGAATACCCTGCTCCTCGATGAAAGAGTTACTAGACCGGAGAATTAGAGTTACCTAGTTAGAGGAGGCTGGTTTTGAGCCATTTCTGATGTGGAGAGCTATTTTACACTTACACAATACAAGTAAGAATTATAGTCATTAGAAATTTGCGTATGAGGATTTGTTCTTACCTGACTATTGAGGAGTCTTGAATAGAAAACTTACTATACTTGAAGTCTGTTAAGTCTTAAGTTAGGTCCCAATGAGGTTCCGCCACACAATTAATCCAAAGGTCGAGTCAAGCTCCATTTTCATCTTTTGTTCATGACCTTGGTATGGAATCCAAAATCATTTCACTCTTGCATTTCATTTAGTTGCTCGGGGACGAGCAAGGTTTAAGTATAGGGGGTTGATGAATCTCTAATTCATCACTCTTAAAGTTGAAAATAGAGTCTTGTTCCCGAGTATTTAGCAGCATATTTATCTTTATCTTGCATAATTAGCATACTTACATGCACACATAATACATGCATTTTAGCATCCATATTTGCATTAAATAAGAAGCCTAATTCAATTGTAAATATTCAACATTATTCACCTATTTATCTGTATTTTATACCCCCTCCAAAGTCAATAAAACCAACCCTAAACTGTGTATATTATTAACTAATAATATAAGGAAAAGAGGCACGGTTTTTATTGTAAAAATACCCAATAAAAATCCCAAACCCTTTTGGAGACTCCAGACCTTAGAATGCAAATATATACCTCATAAACTTCCGATCTAGGTTCACTCACTTTCAAATTAATACACATTCAGAGACCTTCAAAATGAGACCAATTTCATTTAAATCGGAGCTCGTATACAAAACATGGGTTTTGGGCCCCTTTGTGTACTATATGTATCTATATAATTACCCTTGTATTTTTGTATCTTATTTGACCTCATCTCCGTTTTTGTTCAACATGAAACTTGTAGATATTATCGAGATCTACAACTTTCGTGTTTTGAGTTTTTCCAAACTCAGCCTCCTTCTCTCTCTAGTTCACTGATCTCTTTTAGCCATTCAGAGCAGGCCACGTGGAGCCCTCTGATTGCACCATGAGGCCCGCTCCTTTGCGCGCCACACGGCCTCCATCCTCCACCGTCCGATATCTTCCTCTCTCTCCTGATCTGGGCCATCCATTCCCGCACTCACTGGCAACCCTTTGATCAAGCCCTAGAATCAATCGTAGCCCTCCGTCGGCGCTACACTCTCAAAGCGCCACATGTCATCTCCATGGCCATTCGACCTCGCCTTCACATCTTCATCTCCACCGTTCATCATCCAGATGACCTCCACCACCCGATCGACCCTTCAACTTCATCATAGACGCACGCTAGCGCCACACCCTCAGCACGACACGTGTTGCGCTAAGAGCCCTTCGATCTTCGCTACAAGCCCTCAATCCTGGCCACTCATCTCACGCGACATCTGGACCCTTCGATCAGAGCCTCTGGAGCTCATCACGACCGTCCGTCTCCACCTTCACCTGCGCCCTCCACATGGCACCATCATAAACCTTCAATCACATCATCTTCATTTATTCGCAGCCGTCCCGTAGCGCCTAATTCACAGCCATTGGATCGTGAGATCCAATGCAGAGACGTCGTCTTCTACCTCCCGCAGCTCCTGCACCCATGACGCCCACCTTGCCAACGCACTGCCCCCTTTCTATTTTCATCACCACTCGGGCCATCCTCTCTGCCCTCTACCACCTCCACCTTGTAGCGTACTCTACCCTCGTCCTCGCTGACCTCTTCATCGCCATGAACTTCACCCACGTCGCCCCACGACCTCCACCAACCTCGTCTTTCATCACCTGTTACCGCTACCTTATCCCTATAAATACTCCATCTCCGTCGACCGTCGACCCCATCTAACACTACAGAGAGAAACCTCGAGCTCGACTCCACCTATTAGTGATATTAATTAGGCCAGAATCCGAGCGAAGACAGATACTTTCTCCGGCAAGATCCACCGCCAACCCCGCCGTGCCGCATCCCCTCCCATGAGTTGCACGAGCTCAGGACCCCTACCGGCCTTCGAGCGACGACCAGGACCTCAACTCCGAGCTTCAATCCCTAGGTAGATACCTCCATCTCCCCTCCAATCTCCTTCTTATTTTTCTTCGTTTTTCTTCTAATTTCTCTGCCTCCCACGATCGATCACACATCTACCTGATCATCCACCGAGCTCCGCCATGGAGCTCTGATCCTCGCGTGCCATTCCATTTCCTCCTACGGCACCTCGCACCTCACTTTGACAAGAGCTCTGCCATCTTGGCGGAGGAGCACCTCCAGACCACACTCACTTTACTCCAGGCCTCCCTGAGTTCGACCTTGGGCTTGACCAAGTAAAATAAATTTGCCACTCATGATAAACTGAACTTTAATAAAAAGTGGTTTTTGATCAGTCCGTATTTACCTGACTATAACAAATGACACAACATTAATTTGACCATTTAATTTGATCGAATAAACAAGGGTAGAAATGCTGCTTTTCATGAATATACATGTGAAGATTAGTTTTATTGATTTTCTGAATGAAGGCCTTATCTCCCCCTACTTTATTCTTTGTCGATCAGGTCAAGTCTTGACCTTCTCTCGGGATCAGAGTTAGAATGTATTTATTTCATATATATAGTCTTTTATTTTCTTTATTTTTCCTTTATTTCTTTATTTATTTATGTTAGGTAAAAATAGTGGTAAATATACAATAGTTTCACAAGAATGAGGATTGGTAAAAGGAAAGATTAATTAATATTTATATGTATTTTATAAGGTATTATAAGCTAAAATAAATGATTAAAGATGATGAAATGCATATTCATCATCCCCCTATGCTTTACTTTTGCTAGTCCCTTAGCAAACACTTATTTGAAGAATAACTGACTAAAAAAAGAAAAGGAATAAAAGAAAAATAAAGAACATAGAACAATATTTATTATTAAACTTTTTTTCGTAAAATCAAAGTATGGAGCCCAATCAGACCTTTAGATTATTAGTTTAGTGGACCTTTATTGGGAATTGAATTTAAGACTCAACAACCCTCAAGTTCCACAATTCTATGTTCAAGTCTCCTTTATAGCCAGGTTAGAACAAGTCTACATATGCAAGCTCTTACGACTATGAATCTTTTCTTGTACTGTGTGAGTGAAATATAGCTCCCGACTATAAAAATGGCAAACAAACAACCTCCATTAACAAGGTTACCCTAATTCCCCAGTCTAGCAACCTTTTCCTCGAGGAGAGGGATATTCCCTTCTAAGTTCAAGTACTACCAGCTCAAGAAGAGGGGGTAGAGAAGAGAATGGATTGTAGTCAGTGTAGCCACATATCCTTGGAGCTTGACTAGTGTAGCTAAGTCTCCAGTTGCAAGCTTACTTGATATAAGAGTTTGCGACACATGCCTTATTTATGATGATTTTTTCTCTTTTTTTGAATATATGAAAAGATGCAGCAAATACATAAAGAGTTTTTCTTCTTGAGTAAGTAGACTATCCCTCTTTTGAAGATTTATTGCAACCCACAACATCTCATCGTTAGACATCAGATCCACTAGACTAGGTTGAGACATACTCAGCAAACTATGCTGATAATGGTCCTAAGAATGCCTCCTTGATTTTCACTTCTTTATTACGTATATATAGCCGCCTGTGTAGACTAATTGCCTATTCCCGCTCCACAGCGTCAACGGCCGGATATTATGACTGCGAATGTTTCCACACACGTGTTTCACTAAGCTAAAGGATTCTGCCTCCTCACCACCTCATATGTGTTGAGCTATGTGTAGTGTGCTTGTCCAAGTTAGGTCACTGTCTAAAAATGTCATGTGTGTGTTGTTAAATATTCTACTTAGACAAATCCAGATGACATGTCAATATAGCCATATAAACTCAAAGATAAGTCACTTGAACTGAAAAGTCCCAACTCTAGTTCCTATAAGGTTCCTCTAAAATTAAGTGGATTAAGGTCTTAACCAAGTTCCATTCTTCGATTTTATTGCGGACTAGTTTAAATGTCAATACTATTCTGAAAATGCATATGCAAATGCAAGAAAAAAATCCTTTTTTTAATGAAAAGAAAAATAAGAAGAGAAAATACCGTTTTTTTGATTTTTTTCAAGAAAGAAAAGAGTTGGTGGATGAATGTATTTACAAGGATTAATAAGGATTATGTACATATTTACAGGGGTTTTATACGAGTATAAATAAAAGATTACACAAGTTTACTCAAGACTTATTTTACAATAGGATTTTATTTATAGGTTTTAAATATAAATTAAAGTATTTTATATATAACAAAGAATTTACTTCGCATAAGTAGAAGTAATTAAGGCTTTTATACATAAGTGGATTTTACACGAAAATTTACATCCCATAATTTATATCCTACATGATAAAATAATTTTACAAAAATTTCAAAACCTTTTCGAATCATTTTACAAAAGATTTTACAAAAAAAATACAAAATATTTTACATATAAATATACAAAGTTTTTACAAAATATTTTACAAAACAAATTTTCAAACAATTTTACAAAAGATTTTTGCAAATCATTTTACAAAGCATTTTTTCAATTTTTTTAATTTTGTATAATGCCAATATTATTAACAAACAAAAGTATGTGTTATGGCTAAATATATATACAATATATACGACATGCCTTTATACATAGCTTGAACTATGTCCTCATAGTGAAAGAAGCGAAAAAGAAGACATAACTCGTGCTAAGTACGGAGAAATGTAAAGAATCTTATGCTACAACAACTCAAAGAATGAAATGAAATGAAAGAAGTCGGTGATTTCCCCTATACTTAGGATCAAATAATCCTAAGTATAGAAGACTATACAAATAGGGAAAAATGAGGAAAAGAATGAACGAACTCAGCAACTCAACTTGTACTCCCCTATACCTAAGGTAAATAGTACCTAAGTATAGAACAAAATATCAAAAAGTTGAAGGACAAATGAGAGAACAGAAGAAAATAAAACAAACATGAACAAACGAGAAAAGAACGACATTACTCCCCCTATACTTAAGGTAAAGGATCCTGAAGGACAAGAAACAACAAGAGTGATAATACCGAACGAAAATGGAACAACACAAGTCGTTCACCTCCCCTATACTTAGGATAGAGTACATTCTGAATAAAGCACACAAACGAAACAACTCATGTATCAAACACAAAAGATGTCAAAGGATCATCATCTGATACCAAATGGATGGAATCAACCGCAGATAGGAATGTATCATGATCTAGATATGGATTTAGCAATTGTCCATTGACAATAAATCGTAGCGTATCAGTTGACAACCAAGATATGACAATACTACCACTATCACACACAACTCTAACAATGAACGGTCCTGACCATTTGCTTTTAAGTTTGTTGGGGAACAACTTCATTTTGCATCAAACAATTATACCTTTTGATCAGGGAACAAAATCTTCCTTCTAATGTGTTTATTATGACAACGCTTGACTTTTTCCATATACATGAGTGAGTTGTCAAAGGCAAAATCTCAGAATTCCAGCAATTTATTCAGATCTGCTTTCTACTATGACATGTTTTCTCATAGTCCAAATTACATACATGGAGTGCCCATAATGATTTGTGAATAAGCTCAACTGGCAATTAGCAAGGCTTTCCATAAACCAACCTATAGGAGGACATATCTTTTGGAGACTTGTATACTGTTCGATAAGCCCGTAGAACTGAGTCAAGCGTCTAGGACTAGTTCTTCCTATATGGATGTACAAGTTTCTGAAGTATCATCTTGATCTCCCTATTTGAAATCTTAGCCAAGCCATTAGTCTGTGGGTGGTAAGGAGACGCCACTCTATGCTCAATGGCGTACTCCTTCACAAGCTTTCTTACCTCTATTGATGAAATGGATTCCCCATCTAAAATGAGTATCTTGGGGATCCCAAAATGGGCAATAGTTTTGTCCTTAAGAAATGAACAAACTGTATGACTATCAGCGACTTGGTTGGGGATTTCCTCTACCCAATGACTAATATAATCCATGACAAGTAGGATGTATTGAAATCCCTAACTAATAAGAAATAGGCCCAAGAAATTTATGCCCTAAGCATAAAAAACATCTGAAACCTGGATATATCTCAAGGGCATGGTATCTTTGGAACTGACGGTTCCTCCCATTTTCTGACAATCAGTTTGACCACGAACATTATCTGTAACATCCTTAAACAATGTTGACCACCATAGGTCACACTATAAAACCTTTGTTGCCGTGCACTTCCCTGAATGATGCCTGCTAGAGTATAATCTATGACAATGCTCAAGTACACTAGTGTATTCCTCCCGATGAATGCACCTCCTCAAGATATAATACACACCCTCCCGAAATAGGTACGGATACTCCCACTGGTAAAATGAATCTCTGACAGGAACCTGTCTACCATGTGCTTCGGCCAATCTAGTAAAACTTTTTTGGATACAATATATTCACAACATCAACGTACCGTATGAGTGAGACAGCAGACAAAATAACCTCATCTGGAAAGGTCTTAGATATTGAAAGTGTTAACTTCTCAGAGGACTCTACATCTATAATCCCAGAAAGGTGATCTGCCACAATATTTTTCGCTCTAGGATTATCTTGAATCTCTAAATCAAACTCCTGGAGGAGAAGGATCCATCTGATAAGGCATGGTTTGGCTTCCTCTTTGCTTGTAAGTACCATATGGTAGTGTGATCCATGTAAACAATAACTCTACTATCTAGTAGGTAAGAGCAGAACTTCTCTAAAGAAAACACCACCACTAGCATCTCCTTCTCTATAACTGTATAATACTATTTTGCTTCATCCAGAGTCTTGCTAGTATAGTGTATGGAAAATGGTATCCCATCCCTTCTCTATCCTAAAACCGCTCCAATTGCATAGTCTGACATGTCTGTAATGATCTCAAAGGGAAGAGACCAACAGGTGGCTGAAGGACAGAAGCTCTAGTAACCATGTCTTTCATATGATGAAATGCAAGGAGGACTTTCTCATCTACTATAAACTCACTCTCCTTGCACAGAAGCTCAGTCATAGGCATGGAGATCTTGCTGACGTCCTTAACAAATCACCTATGAAATCCAACATGACCAAGGAACGACCTTGTGTGCTTCAAATTCTATAGCGGGTCTAGCTTGGAAATCACATCAATCATAGACAGGTCAACCTCCATACCATGTTTGGAGAATACGTGGCCCAATACAATTCCATTAGTCACCATAAATTTACTCTTCTCCCATGATAGCACTAAGTTCACCTCAGAGCAACATTGAAGTACTTGGTCTAAATGAGTAAGACATGTGTCAAAACTATCCCTGTATATCAAGAAATCATCCATGAGGACCTCTACAAAACTGTCCACCATGTCGACAAAAATAGCCAACATACACCTCAAGAATGTAGCGGGGGCATTACACAATCCAAAGGGCATTCTTCTAAAGGCGTACATTCCAAAAAAACAAGTAAAAGTAGTCTTCTCATGATCCTCAGAAGCGATTGCAACCTTATTATATGCAGACACCGGCAAAAAACTCCTTCCCAACCAACCTCTCAATAATTTGATCAATAAAGGGCATTGGAATGTGATCTTTCTTGGTCGTTGAGTTTAGGCACCGGTAATCTATGCAGATAAACCATGAAGTAGGTACATGAGTTGGAATCTCCTCACCATAATCATTCGTCACAATTGAAATCCTAGATTTCTTCAGGACCACATGTAACGGTCTAACCCAATTGGAATCTGAAATGGGATAAATAAAGCTAGGATCACACCATTTCCTGATCTCTTTCATGATAACATATCGAAGATTAGGATGCGTACGACGCATACACTCACGTGTTGGTTTGCTGTCATCCTCTAAGTAGATATGATGCAAGCACAATGTTGGACTAATCCCACGTGGATTCGAAATATTCGAGCCTATGGCCTTGTGGTTTCTCTCGAGAACTTCTAACAAACAAGATTCCTGGTTATCAATCAACTTCGAGCTGATGATGACCGTAAACATTTGGGATGCACCCACTAGGAAGGCATACTTCAGCATTGAAGGTAAAACTTTGAGCTTAGGTGGGGTCAGAATCGGCTCTACAACAACCTCTGCAATTGCACTGGTAGAAGGTATATATTATGTACTATGTGTACTGTCCATCGTTGCTATTGTAGGCTCAGCATGTAAAATCTCAGAAAGGTCTTCAATGAATAATCTATACTCAGAAAAGGATGGCTCAACAAGATGTTGTAAATTCTTAATAAATTTAACAATAAAAAAATTAATCTATCTCCAGCATTCTCATCAGAATGTATCGTAAAGGTCAACTCAGATGACTCAGTATCATCCCTAGAAAATAGCTCAGATAATATATCAGCTGACTATTACTAATAATCAATAGGAGAGCTAAAGTTGATTGTGCTTTACAAAGGTTCCTTCTGGGAAAGGAACTCCTAGGTGTCTACGAAATCAAAAATAATAAATGTATCACATATCTCGATAAGAAAATCACAATCCTCTGAATCTGTTGTAACTATATCTCTCTCATCTGCTGCTGGTGGTCGTGAAGGCTTAGGCTATGGGATCGTCTCTATCTTAACATTTTCTCTGACGCATATCTTTCCAGTACCATAATCAACTATCTCTTCAGTCGTTTGAAGCATGGGTCGACCAAGTACGATCGGGGTATCGAGTAACAGGGTATCCTTATTCATGATAACAAAATAAATCGGGAATCTCATTCCTTATACCGTTACGATAACATCATCGAGAATGCCTCTCGGCCTCTTGATTGATCTATCAACAAACTGGAGGATCATCCTGGTGGATATAAGAGGCCCCAACCCAAACTCAGTGAGTAGTAAGGATGGCATGAGATTAATGGAGGATCCACTATCGAATAGAGTACGATCAAACTCTTTATAAAAAAATCTAGAAATGGATGTGAGGTGCTCCCTTATCTTTGTTTTTGGGCTTGAGGTTACTGATGGCATGAATGATGGTCATGGTAAATATGTGCTTCTCTGTTTTCTTTCATCTGTTTTGCTTTTCTGACACTTCTGAGAACATGCTTCTTTCATTTCTTTTTTAACTACAAGTATGTACTCCATGGCCTTAATGAGTGGCATCTCCAAAAAGATGTTATGAAGTATCTCTACCACTCCAAAATCAGATAGTGTTGTTTTGATTTTTTGGATTTTTCAAGTTTTATTCAAGGTAGAAGGAAATGGAATAAAATCAGAGGAAACATCAAACATCATGCTGAATAATATTCGATGGGTATGCTCCCCGTCGTGGATGACTCTGCAATGCATCTTCCTTTATTATCTTTTTGGTTTTTTCTGAATAATTATGGTGACGGCGGTAATGAAGAAGAAGAAGATGATGATCCTCCATGCTCTGGCTCTTCAACATTGGATCACTACTTTACTGGTGAAGAAAATGATGTAGTCAGTGTATCTCTCTCAATTGCTTGATCTCCTATTCCCAATTGCTGCGCGAGCAGCTTCATTCTCTTACTGCTCCTGAGATGAATGGAATCAGATAAACAAGAGAAATCACATGACATACCTGTCTCAGGGGTTGATGGATCATGGACTACCTACTCCTTGCGTCTAAAGTTGTTGGGATTAGCTTCGACCTCGGTTGGTATCAATGTCTTCGTAGTGGTCAGATCATCAAGCATCTGAGTCAAATAATTCATGTTCATCATCAGGAGCTCAAGATGATCTAATGTTAGGTTCACCAAAGGTGCCTCTGGATGCTCAACAACAAGTTGTCTCTAAGTCTAGTAGTGCAGAGGCTACTAATACCCAGAATATGCAGACTATGGTTGATATGTGTAAGGAGGAGGAGGGTGCAAAAACTGTGCAAATTGCGGCTGGTAAGGATACATAGGAAGAATTTGTTGTTGTCCATATCTCCAAATTTGAAAGTGTGGTGGATATGAAAAATGAAGTTGCAACTGTGACGAACTGTTGATTGCCCTATGCTAAATGTGTAATGTTGTCGTAGTCGAGCAATAATGATTGATCAAAAATTAACCAAATCAATTGATGAATAAATAAATAAATATATGGTTTTATGTATTTTAACCTGGGCAAGCCCCAAGGTCGACTCAAGGAGGCAAAGGAACAACTTATGATCAAGTTAGACGAATTAACTCACAGTTTTCCAAGCGGATTTTTTGTATTTTTTATGCAAAATAAATGCAAATGCAAATATGCAGATGAATTAGGTTATAAAGAAAACAAGCAACTTAGCAAAATTAGTTTTAATGTGAAATTAATCCAAATTAGTCAAGTTATATTTTTCCTAGAAACCTAATCCAATGATGAATGCAAAATATTTTTTTAATTTATGAACTTAAAATGCAACAATGAAAATTGTAAATTTTTATAGATTTTTATGCAATATATCACACAAAAAATGCAAAATTTATGAAATTTTTACTTGAAATGAAATATGATGAAATGAAGCTACATTATTTTTTGGAAATTTCTAACAATATATGGTTTTTTCATGAGTTTTTTAATGGAAACAGAATGACTGTGAGTATTTAATTTCTAATAAATACATTAAATCGAATTATCCAAACATAAATTTATCTAAAAAATATGTTTCAATTACCAATCTAGGAGAGTTGAAATTTCGCAAAAATAATATTCTTGGATTTAATTAAAAAATCAATTACAAAAATCACTCAACAATTTATTTTAGGCAAAACAGACATCCATTTTTGATGAAACTTGGACAATAATTAAAAACACATGCATATACATCATTTCTTATTTTTCAGAATTTTTTAAGCAATATTTAATTAAATATGAATTTAAGACCATGAATTAGGTAAAATAAGCAATTTCTCACCAATACCATTTTAATTAATTACGCAAGTGATAGAGAATTAAATGATGTTCAATGTGTTATTTTTTATTAAAAGAAATAATGAAATCTTGGGGTCCAAATTAGAGCATAAATGCATGGGTGTTATTGCAATATAGGAAATAAAAACTTAACAAAAAATGTGACAGGGGCACTTTTGCTATTACAGAATTCGGAGGGGTAAATTTGCAATATTTTCGAAAAACAATAAAAAAATTGTTGAATGAACCTTCAATTGGGAAGTTAGGGCACATCTAGTGGCGTGCAATCATGCACAGGAGCGTGTGGTATAGGGGCAGGAGGGCAGAACGGTAGGAGGATGGCGCGTATCGGCGACAGCTCTTGGAGTGGACGAGGTGTGGCGATAGGATGGTGGTTGCGGCCGCAGGTGGTGGCTTGACCAATGTGTGTGTGAAGGTAGACCGCGACAATCGCGAGTGCTGGAGTGCCGGCAGGCGCAACGCAACACGGGTGGTGCACTTGCGGTGCTAGGTCGAAGCGGCGGAGGCATGGCACAACGAGACGGGGGCGCATTGGCACGTGTGGCCATGCGTGCGAGGACAAGAATTGGTGCTTCGGCTGTGGCTGGACTACGCGAGGGTGGTGCAGCTGGCAGCAGTGGCTGGACGTAGAAAGGTGGCACCAACAGGGGGCGTGTAGGTGTAGCAGCTTGGGTTCTGGCAGAGCCGCACGACAAGGGAAGTAGGGTCTGGGGAAGTGCGCGACTAGGGCACAATGGTGCCATCGACAGCTGGACGCAGTGGCTGAGGGATGAGCACGTGGTGTTAGGGAGGACGTCGACAGGTGGCTGCAGCGGCACAGAGTCAGTGACAGTAGGGCGACATGGTAGGAGGCTGGCGCATGGTGGTGTACGGCTCCTAGAGTGGACGAGGGCCACGAGAAGGACGTGACCTGTGGCTAGACCGTGGTGTGGGCTAGTGCTCTGCTGCTGTTGCGGTTGTGCAAGGTAACGTTAGAGAGGCTGAAAGGCAGCGTAAGGGGAGGCATGTGGCAACGCGGCTGGGAGGCGTGACCGTGTGCGTTATTATTTTTTATTTTTTGTAAAGTTAAATAGAAAATAGATATAAAGCGGAGAATGAAAAGGAGTTGATGTTATGATGAAGATAATGACATACAAAAATAAAAAATGTGATTATGAGGTGGTGATGTTGTGATGATGATGGTGGTGTTGTTTGATGGTGATGAAAATGCAATGAAGATGAACAAGGCAAACAAGTGATGTTAGATAAATTAAAAAATGATAAAGTGAAGATAGATAATTTACTTGTGATGTTCTCGTCGGGTTGCAGAGTAGCTACGCTAAAACTGTGACCGTGGCCTCGATCCGATTTGGCGAACCAAAATCAGAGAAGCTATGCAAGCTTGACGGGAAGTTCACTATGTGTAGACTAACCACGGATCTCACCTGCAGGTTGTCGTCGCTCAACGTCTAAGGAGAAGTTGTCACCTCACATCTTAAACAGGACTCGAACCTCTCTCTCGTAGAATGACGGATGATGAAAAATATGAGAAGGGAATAAAAAGGGCGAGGGGAAGTTAGAAAAGAGGTGGAAAAAGTGGTGGAGGATGAGGGGAGAATGGGGAGTTGGTGGCACGGGTGGCAAGTTGGAGTAGAGAAGAAGCAAAATGAGAAGAGAAAAAAAATAAAGTAAAATAAGCAGGCTACTAAAAGTAATGAAGAGAAAAGAAAATAAAATTAGAGAAAAAATATAAAAATTAAAATAAAAAATAAATGAATAATGAATAAATAATAAACAAAATAAAATCAAATAAAATAAAATAAATTATGGAAATAATATAAAATGAGGTGATACGTGGCTGCTCCAGAAGCTATAACGTGTCGCTCCTCAGAAAAATCGAAAATTAAATCAAAGGAAAAATAAAAAAGAAATAAAAAACGGTGTCAAATCAAAAAGTGGTCAACATGAAAGTTGGTCGTCTCGACAAGATCTACAACTTTTATACCAAAAATAAAAAAGTCATCTGTACAAAAATTATTTTTGGGGGGAACCTAATAGGTATAAAATACCTCATTTGTATCTTTTCTAGATTTTTGTCATTTTTATGTAAGAGAAAAATCAAAATAAAGATAAAGAAAATATGAAAGAAATATTTACAATTTAATATAATTTTTTTGAATTTTTAATAATTAAGAAAATAGAAAGATAATATAAAGGGTAGTTTGGTCAATATGTACAGTATTCAATAAGGGCCCAAAACCCAAGTTTCACATACGGACTCCATTTTTTTTAAATTGGTCTTGTTTTGAAGGTCTTAGAATGTGTATTACTTTAAAAGTGAATAGACCTAAATCGGACACTGTATGAGAGAGGTATTCACATTTTAAGGTTCTTAGTCTCAAACTAGGGCTCGAGTTTTATTGGACAATTTCAAAAGTTAGTATTTTTTTTGATATTTTTCCTTTATAGTGTTAGTAATATGTACATTATAGAGTTAATTTTATTGGTTTTGGAGTTAGTATAAAATAGATACAAATAGATGATTTTAGCTGATATACAAATGAATATTTACAAGTTAATTTGGCTCCTTATTTAATGCAAATATGCATGCTAAAGTGTAAACATTAATTCTAAATGCATGATTGTGAATAATGCACAATAAAAGGAGATATGCATATAATTACTCCGGAACAAAGCTCTATTTTCGACTTTTAGACTGATGAATCACAGATTCATCAACTCCTTAAACTTAAACCTTGCTCGCCCCTGAGCAACTCAAATGGAATCCAAAAGTGAAATAATTTTGGGATCCATACCAAGGTCATGAACAAAGGGTGAAAATGGAGCTCGACTCGACATTCGGATTAATAGTGTGGCAAGGCCTCACTGGAAATTGAATTTAAGACCTAACGGGCTTTATGTTACACAAGTCTCTATTTAAATCGCCTCATGCGCAAATTCTAATGACTATGAATCTTATGTGTACTGAGTACGTGAAATATAGCTCTCCACATCAGAAATGACGAAGAAGCAACCTCCTCTAACAAGGTAACTCTAATTCCCTGATCTAGCAATTCTTTCTTCGAGGAGCGGGGTATTTCCTTCTAAGTTCAAGTGCAACTAACTCAAGAAGAGGGGGGTAGAGAAAAGAATGGATTGTGACAAGTGTAGTCACATATCCGTGGAGCTTGACTAGTGTAGCCAAGTCTCCATATGCAGGCTTCCTTGGTAGGAGACTTTGAAGCATATGCCTTGCTTATTCATATATTTTTTCTCCGACATGATTTTTTAACTTATTGCACATCTAACTTTTTTTTGAGATTTTTCCTTTTGTTGAAATATATACAAGGTGTAGCATGCACATCAGAAGTTTTTCTTCTTGAGCCAGTAGACTATCCCTCTTTTGATGCATTATTGCAACCCACAACATCCCATCGTTAGATGTCAACGCCACTAGACTAGGTTGAGATGCTTGTCCAAGTTAGGTCATTGTCTAAAAGAATCGTACGTGTGTACGAAATATTCTACTTAAACCAATCAAGATGACATGCAAACATAGACTTGCAAACTCAAAGAATTAAGTCGCTTGACCAGAAAAAATCTAAACTCCAGTTCCTATAAGGTTCCTCTAAAATTAGGTAGATTAAGGTCAAATCAAATCCATCCTCGACTTCTTTTCATAACTTGGTTCAGAACCCACTAGCTTTTCACTCTGCATAAACTAGATAGGTAGATGAAATGCAATATCGATGAATGAAGTGCAAGACACATTTTTTAATTCAAAATGACATGCAAGAGTAAATAAGAAGCCTTTCTTTTTTTCAATCTTTTTTGGTATACCTCCTATTTTACAACAAATTTTACAAAAGTATTATTTACAAGAATTTTACAGATTTATACATATTTTATATATAATATACATATTACACATGAATTTTACAAAAAAGTTTTTTCTACCAAAATTTACCCACCACGTAATTATTGCATACTATATAAAAAAATACACGAAAGTTCGAGCTATGGGTAAGTATATATGTAATATATACACGCGCTCCTATACTTAGCATGTGATATGTCCTTAGAGCACGAGAAGCGAGAAAAATACATAGCTCATACTAAGATTAGCAGATTTAAAATAACAAAAATTATAGAAGTCGATCTGCCCCCTATACTTAGGCTCTGGTCAGCCTAAGTGTAGAAGAAGATCAAGAATGGGGCGATTGAGGTCAGGAGGAGAAATGGATGAATATATATACATGGCGAGCATTGGTCCCCCATACTTAGGTTCTGGTCAGCCTAAGTCTAGGACATGAGTGAGTGTGAGAACCGATGAGATCTGGAGAATGTACATAGAATGGTGCAGAGACTGGGGTCACTCTCCCCACTATACTTACGATCGGGTCACCCTAAGTATAGCCATAAAATGAAATGATATGGTGTCGGGGTGAGTGACACGAATCACTGTGAAGGGAGGGAAATAAAAGAAAGAAGATATATACAAGGAGGAGTGAGAATATACATGGATCGAGAAGGTTTGTGATAGACCTTCTTGCCGGAGCGAGGAGGTGGGTAATATACATATGTGTTGCTGTCGGAATCATCCTCAGATGAATAATAGTGTGGTGTAGGGATCGTCCAACAAGGTTCGACACACAACGGCTTGCTCAGATATGGCCTAAGAACAACCGAAATGAGCTCACTCATATAAACCACCTCATCTGGACCTGATGAGGATTCCTCCAAAAATTCCTTCTCTGGTATGTTGAAGGAAACTTTCTTAGCCGGTTTTTCTAGAACCTGAATCATTGAGAGGGAGTGGAGAGCGACGCACCTTTAGGGGTTCGGGAGAACACCTCAAGAAATCAATTCTTGACTTCGTCTCACTAGATAACTGGCTAGAGGAGGGAGCAACCAGACTTTTTGGTGGGGTCAATTTCGTCTCATTTGTCTCCTTTGAATGTTCAGGAAGTGGTACGGTGCTGACCATAGGTTCCACATTAGACGAGTCTCCATATAGATTGTAATATTCTTGAATGGTCAGCATGCGTCTCGGGGAGGTTCTATGATCTCAGTAGGCATGGCATTAGGAGCGATGCAAGCAATGGGAGTCAATGATGTGTGGGGAGTCTTTGATCCAGTGGTCATCTCGAAAACTAGTACTTAGGTATAACAGAGAGATGTGACTCATCTACCTCTCGATGGTCATGACTGTCAGCAACTTTGTGGATTACCTTAGAGTATAGTGTCTCAAAGAATCGGTGAGGTTGGAGTGCTCCCAATGCTGTGAAATTGATCTCCCGAGTCTCAAAATCTATAGTCGCCTTAGCCGAGACTAAGAACGGCTTCCCAAGAATAACATGAGACTGGGTAAACTCTCCTTGGTGCTCAATGTCAATGACCGTTAAGTCTACCTGGAGTATAGCACCTTGGAAAGTAATGATGACTGAAATAGTTCCTCTCGACTGTTTTATCGATCGATCAGGTAGCTGGACGATCTCTCTCGACTTTCTGATTGGCCTAAGTTTGAGCTTGTAAAACACGGAGGTCGGAAGGATATTTATCGGTGAGTCATCACCGATTCTAGCATGGGTGAAGGCAGTGTCCTTGATTTCACATTCAACCCTAGGTAACTGCTTCACTCTGTGGCTTTTGATCTTTCTCCACATCACCAAGGAGGTGGCCATAGACACTATGTGTTTCTCAATCCTTGTCATTTTATTGCCCGGTCTCTTAGGCATCAATTTACTTCTCGTAAATCATTTTAGGTCAGGGAAGTGATCTATGGACTTTATTAAGGGAAGATTAAAAATAAATTCCTCATCGAGTGCTTCCCTTAGGGCAGGATCCAAAATTTTTATGTCTTTTTCATTTTCTATTTTTATGAGTTTTTCTTATTTTGCAATGTTTTTGGTCATTTTGAAATTTTCAGTTTTTTTATTATTTTGAATAGGTGGAGGAGGAGAAAGAGTATGTACATACTCTAGATTAGAAGGTAAGTGGTTAGTAGAATAGAAAGGTAGAACGAACTATAGTTGTACAGAGTGTGTGTATTTCCTTGTATCCTCTAAATTTTCAACATTGAATCCGCTTATTCCATTCTCCACTTCCATACCTGAGATGGAATAAATTGAAATGATTCAGTCGATGAAATTTCTAAGATTACCATCATTTAATTCATATCTCTTCACAACCGTAAAAATGTTATCCTCCAAAGATTTGTCATAGCAAATCAATAAAGCAGTTTATCCACTCGAAGGATACTGTTGGGATCTTAATGTCTCATACTCAACATACCTAGACTCTGGCATGTAATAATGTGTCAAGTATTGACCATCCAAATGGCAGATATTAGTCAGAGCCTCAAATAATGGGGTCAATGAATGGGGGGCTAGTAAGTCTAGCGCATGAGTCCAAGCCCATGCATGTGTATGCTCTCCGAATGTGTGATACGAAGACTTGTCAATGTAGGATTTATTATTAGGGTCAATCAAGTTAGGAAGATCATATGGTGCAGGTGATCGACCATGTTATTCCCTAAGGTCAAGTCGGGATGTGTATATGTAAATTATTGTCCGATCCCAACTAGAGATGAGAATGAGGTATGTAGGGGCACATAATTCTGCCAATCATTTGTCTCAGTTGTGGCTTCCTTCAAATTGTTACTTGATTTCATCAAGCGACCGACTATGGGGTAAGTTAACCTAGGTTGGAAGTGGGTCAAGGGTGTAAGAAGGTGGGGTAGGTGAGAAGTACGAAGAAGTGGGGAAGTATGTTGAAGTTTTGACTTCACGGTCTGGATGGGGGTATGAAGAGGAATAAGAAGGTGAAGATGATTGGATTATCGTCGAAGAGGAGTGACCTGGATATGATGACCAATATCCCAACATCTTGAATAGGAATGGGTGAAAGTAAGCGGATTGGGGTAGAAAACGTGCAAGTACACAAGATAACGCATACAGATAGACACAAAAGAAATGCAAGAGCAAACCCTAAATTCACTAACTCTGCACGTGAGGGCCGTAAAGATTTGACTGAATAATATTGTCATTTGTAGTTGGTGATAAGTGCAAGTCTTGAAAGATTAACGAGTAGTTAGGTGCCTATACTTCCCTACAGATTGTTTTGATTCTTACAAATAGTTACACCCAATTTCAGCCAGTATAGGAGCAAGTGCGGACCGTATAAATATGGCTACTCATTTCTTGAGGACTGAGCCTTTCACGGTGTCCTTTAAACCTCCCACTCTTTTAAGGAAATCCGGATCATTTACCGACTACCCGTAGATCCTCAGTTAAAAGTGGCTAATCGTTTTTTGACCCTATAGTCTATCTGAAAATCCTGGCTTGGCCCTATCTAGTATCGTCTCTCTCTCTCTCTCGCTCGCTTGCAAGTAAATTCAGACAATGATAGGGTTTCTCTCTCGCAAACAAGGGTTAATTTTATTCAATTTTTTGGTTCAATTCAATTAAACGCCCCAATTTTAGAGATTAGTTGTCACTGTAATTAATCCACACAAGCAATCATGTCTATCGTACAGTCCCAAATCATTTAACCTAGGTTAGAAAAACTGAGAGAGAGAATATGAAAAAGCTGATGCCGTCGAGAAAACGATGATGAATGCTTGAGTAAGAAGACTTACAGTGCCTCCATCTCTCTATATGTGGGATGCAATACAGAATTGAAATTTTACACTATATTAAATGCACGCAAGAATACTATTCCTAAACGGGTAGTTCTATTAGCGAGTGATGAACAGATAAATTTTGACTAATAGCTCTACAGTCTAAGTGTGTCTCACCAAGTGTAATGTGTGGTCCTATAGAGTATGAGCACAATTAAAAAATTTGCTCTGAGTGATGCGGGTGCAGGTCCTAGTCTAAGTCAAGCAAACGCCACATCCATGATGGGGACAATATCTAATCCTGATACAAGTGTGAGATTCCAAACGGAATCCGCTGGAAATCAAGAAATTAGTAAAAATTAATGAAAATGAAAATCTCTCTTCAAAAATCTTTTTGGTGTCTCAACAACCAACTTGATCCATGAATCGTTGGCCTCCGGTGCACTTCGAGATGCGTTGACTTTAAGAAAGATGCTCCAAGTCCACTGAGCCCTCACACAAAAAGATAAAAATTATGTCAGAGAGAGACATCAAAATATAAAAAAAATAAAAAGAGAAGTAATTAAAAAAATGAAATAATTACAAGGTGGTTCAAAGGTCAAACTACCCGAGTGAAGGGAAAACCTAAATCTAATTTTCGAAAATGATCGTAAGTCATTTGCCTCCTCAGCAACGACGTCATTTGATGGACCGTTGATTGCCCTATGCTAAATGTGTCGTGTTGTTGTAGTCGGGCAATTGAGATCGGTCAAAAAATAACCACATGAATTGGTGAATCAATAAATTAATTAATGTGTGGTTTTATGTATTTTCAACCTGAGCAAGACCCCGGATCAGCTCAAGGAGGCAAAGGAACAATGTCAGATCAAGTTAGACGAATTAGTTCATGATTCTCCAAGTACATTTTTTGTATTTTTTATGCAAAAAATAAATACAAATGCAAATATGCAAGTGAATTAGGATATAAAGAAAACAATCTATTTAGACAAATTAAATTTAATGTGAAATTAATCCAAATTAGTCAAGTTTTATTTTTCCTGGATACCTATGATGAATGCAAAATGTATTTTTTGGAAGTTTAGTATTAAAAATGCAACAATGAAAAATGCAAACATTTTATGAGTTTTTATGCATTTTTTCACACATACAAAATGCAAAATTTATAAAATTTCTAATGAAAGTTAAATATGATGAGATCAAGCTACATTATTTTTTTGGAATTTTCTGACAATGTTTGATTTTTTCATGAATTTTATAATGGAAACAGAGTGATTGTGACTATTTAATTTCTAATAAATCCACGAATTTAATTCAATAATATGTTTTAATTACCAATCTAGAAGAATTGAAATTTTGAAAAAAAATAAAATTCTTGGATTTAAATAAAAATCAATTACAGAAATCACTCAACAATTTATTTTAGGCAAAAGACATGTCCATTTTTGATGTAATTTGGATATTAATTAAAACACATTCATACACATCATTTCTGATTTTTTCATAATTTTTAAAGCAATATTTAATTAAATATGAATTTTTGTCGATGAATTGGGAAAAAATAACCAATTTTTCATTAAAACAATTTTAATTAATTACCAAATGCTCATAAAATTCAAATAAATAGACAAGTGATGGAGAATTAAATGGTCTTCAATGTGCTATTTTTTATTAAAAGAAATGCTGAAGTCTTGAGGTCCAAATTAAAGCATAAATTCATGGGTGTCCTTGCAACACAGGAAATAAAAACTTAACAACAAAATGTGCATAGGGACACTTTTGCAATTATGAAAATCTGAGGGGTAAATTTGCAATATTTTAAAAAAAATAAAATAGAAACGGTGGAATGGACCTTCGATCGTGGAATTTAGGGCATGTCTAGTGGCACGCAATCATGCGCAGGAGGGCGCAACGTAAGGGCAGGAGGGTAGCACAGTAGGAGTCTTGCACGCGTCGACAGACGGCTCCTAGAGTGGACAAGGTGTGGCGGCAGGATAGTGGTTGCAGTCGTAGGTTGTGGCTCGACCTACATGGACGTAGAGGTAAACCGCAGCAATCCAGAGCTCTAGGGTGCTGGGGGGTGCAACGCAGCGGGGGTGGCACGCCTGCAACGTCGAGTCGGAGTGGCAGAGGTGCGGCACAATGCAGAGGGGGCACATGGGCACGTGCAGCCACGCGCGCGAGGACTGGAAGCTGTGCGGAAGATGTGGCTGGATCGCGCGGGGGTGGCACGCCTGACATAAGTGGCTGGATGCGGGAGGGTGGCACAACAAAGGGAGGCGTGCAGGTGTGGGGGCCTGGGTTCTGGCGGAGCCATGCAACGAAGGTAGAAAGGTGCAGGGAAGGGTGTGGATAGGGCACAATGGTGCTTGGGTCGGTTGGATGCTGTGGCTGAGGGATGAGCGCGTGGGAGTTGGGGAGGACGACCACAAGTAGCTGCGGTGGCACAGAGTCAAGGACAGAAGAGCGACACGATAGGAAACAGGCGTGCGATGGCGGACGGCTCCTAGAGTGGATGAGGGACACTGGATGGGCATGACCTGCGGTTAGAACGTTGTGTGGGCTAGTGCTCCGTTGTTGCTGCAGTCGTAAAAGGTGATGTCAGAGAGGTTGAAAGGCGACAGGGGGAGGCGTGCGGCAGCACGACTTGGAGGTGCGGCCATGCGCAACGTGGGGGAAGGGGTTGGAGGCTGCTACTCCCCCCTGTTCTGTCTTTTTTATTATTTTTAATTTTTTTTGTAGTTTTTTAAATAGAAAATAGATATGAAGAGGATAATGAAAATGAGTTGATGTTATGATAAAGATAATGACGTACAAAAATAAAAAAATATGATTATGAGGTGGTGATGTTGTGATGATGATGGTGGTGTTGTTTGATGGTGATAAAAATGCAATGAAGAGGAACAAGATAAATAAGTAACGGTAGATAAATAAAAAATGACAAAGTGAAGATAGATAATTTACATGTGATGTTCTCGTCGGGTTGTGGAGTAGCAACTTTAAAACTCCGATCCCGACCTCGATCCCATTTGGTGAACAAAAATTAGAGAAGATATGCAAGCTTGATGGGAAGCTCACTATGCGGAGACTAACTGCGATCTCACCTACAAGTTATCGTTGCTCAACTTCTAAGGAGGAGATTTCACCTCACGGTTTAAGCAGGGCTCGAACCTCTCTCTCGTAGAATGGCAGATGATGAAAAATGAAGAGGAGAAGGAAATAAAAAGGGGGAGTGGAAGTTAGAAAAGATGTGGAGAAAGTGGTGGAAGATGAGGGGAGAATTAGGAGTTGGCGGCTTGGGTGGGAAGTTGGAGTAGAGATGAAGTAGAATGAAAAGAGAAAAAATAAATAAATAAAATGAACTAAAATAAGTAGTCTACTAAAAATTATGAAGAGAAAAGAAAATAAAATTAGAAGAAAAATATAATAATTAAAATAAAAAATAAATGAATAACAAATTGATGAATAAATAAAAATAAAAATATAATAAAATATAATAAAATCAAATAAAATAAATTATGAAAATAATATAAAATGAGGTGACACATGACGACTCCAGGAGTTGCCATGTGTCGCTCCCAGAAAAATCGAAAGTTAAATTAAAAGAAAAATAAAAAGTTATAACAAAAGAGGTCAAATCAAAAAGTAAACATAAAAATTTCTCTTCTCGATAAGATCTACAACTTTCATGAAGGACTAAAAATCAAAATAAGTCATCTGAATAAAAAGTATTTTTGTTGGGTACCTTATAGGTATAAAATACTACATTTTCATCTTTTGTAGATTTTTTGTCATTTTTAAATAAGAGTAAAATCAAAATAAAATTAGAGAAAATATTAAAAGAATATTTACAACTTATTAATTTATTTGGATTTTTAATAATTAACAAAATAAAAAGATAATATAAAAGGGTAGTTTGGTCAACATATACAATATACAATAGGGGCCCAAAACCCAAGTTTCACATACAGACTCTGATTTTTATGAAGTTGGTCTTGTTTTGAAGGTCTTAGAATTTATATTAATATAAAAGTGAGTAGAACTAAATCGGACACTGTATGAGAGATATTCACATTTTAAGGTTCTTAGTCTCAAACTAGGGCTCGGGTTTTATTGGACAACTTTACAAGTTAGTTTTTTTTATATTTTTCCTTTATTAATGTTAATAATATACACTATAGTTGTTTTTATTGGATTTGGAGTTAATATAAAATATATACAAACAGGTGATTTTAGCTAATATACAAGTGAATATTTACAAGTGATTGTGGCTCCTTATTTAAAGCAAATATGCACGCTAAAATGCAAACATTAATTCTAAATGCATTAATGTGAATAATGCACAATAAAATGGAGATATGCACTTAATTACTCAGGAACAAAACTCTATTTTCGACTTTTAGAGTGATGAATCACAGATTCATCAAGCTGTTGATTCTGGGGTTGTGGTCTCCCTCCCTGAAAGTGGTGGATAGGCATTTGACGCGGTTGCAAACTTAACTGACCTCTCCCAGATGGATGGGGCTGGCTGCGCTCTCAGTCGAACCAAATGCCGTTCACCTCCTGAATGACAAGTGTGGTTGGAAACTGCTGCTCAGAAATATAGGGATGCTCCTGGTGGTACGGAACAGTACATGCTAGAGGTGATTACTACAGGACGTGTTCCGGGTTCTGCACGTAGTAAACATGCTAAATAGTGGATGGTGCTCCGGTACTCTGCTGTGTTGAAGTCGTGGAAGAAGTCTGCTTAGGAGTAGAAGTATCGCTCGTGGCACTCACACTCTAGCATGAATGGATCGTACTGACAACAAGCTCCAGATGCTTCGTAATCTCATTCATCCTATCCAAGTGCTTTGTGATCTTCTCTATCACATTTAACCTTTCAAGCTATTTGTATCATTTCTCTATTATATCTACTTTTAATAGGTGATTTACTATGATGGTCAGATCTGAACTGTCCACCCTATCCACATTGTGAGATGTTGTCATGTTATTAGCCTTGTGGGGTACTGAAGGAGAAGGCACATTATTCTTCTGAAAAGCAGCGAAGAATAAAGAGTTTCCTAGCTCTCTACCATCCTAAAAAAATCAGATAGAGGACCTCCTCATCCTTATTGAAGTGAGACTCGTACAAGTGGTGTCTACCAATATCTGATTTTCTAAGCTCAGGCTCCCAAAGAAACTCTGCACAAGGCTAGCCTTTGGTATATCATAATGGGGGCACTTCGCTATCAAGTCTCTAAAACGTTCCCATGCCTTGTGAATCGGCTCATGGGACATTTGGGTGAAGTTACCTATCAATGACCGTATCTGTTTAAGTCATCCTAGAGAATAAAACTTGCTCAAGAAGACATATTTCAATTCCTCCCAAGACGTGACAACATTCCCAAAATGATTAATCCAATGAAATGCCTTGTCCATCAGACTGAACGGGAAGGCTGTCATCTTCATTACCTCTAACGGAGTGTTAAGGTAGTGTATAGTGATGCAAATACAGTCGAACTACTGGAGGTGTATGTAAGGTTCCTCTTTTATGTGCCCATTGAATATGGAGAGTAAAGGTAAAATCATGGGCTTCAGCTCGAAATGCCCTCATATCCCAGGTATCTAAATGCATGTATTAGTTTGTCCTACGCCTAGGTTATAGGCATCTTTAGGTGTGAGCATAGCCACTAGCTTTAGTTTTTGCTCACCTCCCCCATTCCCACCTCCATTCATCTTCTCACACTCCTCTCTCCTATCTACTATATTGTTCCTTAGCTCGAAGATCATATCTCTCAATCTGGCCTGGATGTTAGCTTGCTCAATCAACTATGCCTAAATAGAGTGAATAGAAGCTAAAATCATAATGTTGATCTCACACTGCTCTGCCATGGGATTCTATCCCTTTTGTGGCATCAAGTGCTAAGATTCTATCTCTAAAAATGTACACGACACTAGATCAAACCTCAAAAATGATTGAGTCTCAATGAAAGCTCAAGATTAGAGTCAATCTCAAATAAGGGATTTATTGCTGAAAAGGCTGGTGATGTAGAGAAAGAGGAATACTTGTGAAGTGGGTCTTCCCGAATAGAAGACGACCGAACTGGAGTGTGAAAAGATGAGCTCGCAAAGTCCGAATAAGAAATACTCCAATCTGACGTCATCGATGACAAAAGGTAAGATGTGAGAACACAATGTCAAGACAAGAAGAAAATGAAGAAAAGGCACGAAGGGCACGAAGTGGTCTTTACACTAACGAACAAACACAATACTAACCCTCGATTCACTAACTAAACACAAGTAAAGATCGTGAAAGTTCGGTCAATTATCTTTTCAATTTTAAGTTAGTGAATTATCATAAAGTTACTTATTACCAAGCATGCATGGTTAGTTGCCCTATTACCCAGCGTACGTCCTCAAAACTCCCCAATCATTGGAACCATCTTTTCTGGATGTCGGGTTTAATATGAGTCCCAAAGGGAGATAAGAGGTGGAGCACACAAAAATGATTTTCTAACGTCTTAGGAAAGTGCTTGCATCTCAACTGTATATATTCAAGTCAAAGACCTCGCACATCAGCCAGAATCCCAGTCGGCTTACTCACAATGATCATACAGGCACTCAAATTCCAGTCCTATAGAGATCATGCCTAAATGCTCCCAGATATTCGCCTATTCTTCTTATATATTTCACCTGAATAGTCTGAAGGCTGAGTACTCCTGCTGCTTGGTGCTTTCCACCGCAACTATACATCAACTATATATTTGAGATTTGACGGCGGACAAAAGCCACTCACCACTATTTTAATTAGAAATCTGATTTCAAAGAAAAATCCTTGAACTATTTGATCCTGGTGGCTTTCTGAGACCTCCCGCTAGCCTTTGCCCTCTCGACCTCTCTTCTTTTTCTGAGGTAATTTTCTTTTCCCGCATCGATAATGCCTTGACCCAACTCTTTTCTTGCTTCACTTCAGCTTTCTAGACTCATCCCACGTCGACACCCAGACTAAAAATTCGCTTAAAGGCTCACCTCTGCTAAGCGTTGGCTGGTTAGCTCACATGCCACTAATCTATGTAAGACGGTTCAGAGTTCCGTTTTACCAAAGATTAATGCACGGGAGCAAATGGTACAAGTCCAAGGATTGGGATATAAAGTTAAGGCAATGTCTTAACCCACTCTATCTAGAAGTAAGTACATGCAAACAATAAGGGGGTTACTCTCCACAAAACAATTACGTTTTGTTTTAAGTCAATTATATTTAGAAGTCCCTTTTTAATTATTTATCACCTTTTTAGATCTTTTTCAAATAAACAATCTAATGATTTTTCCAATTCCTTTATTTCCTAAGTGAAAAAAACAAGGGAGGAGATTGGAAAAGCTGATGCAATTGAAATCAATGATGCATACAAGAGATAGAAGATGCTTACCTTACGCCAGTAGTCTACATGCAAAAAGATCCTCGCATAAAAAAATATGGAAAATAAACTAACATAAATGATGCAGGAGAAGCATCTTTGTAGTAACTTATATTAACGAGAAAGAACCAATTATTTTTACTCACTCCAATCCTACGATCTAGTCTATAGAAACATATATTCTTGTTTAGGGGATTTGGACCTAGTCGATTACTTGGCTCAGCCAAAGACATAGAACCTACTTCTAAGGGCTCAAGCACATGAAAATCTTTAGAAAACAAATAAAAATAGAAGCGGTGGATAACAAAAACTGGTGAGGTCCTGAAGGATATGGTTAGATCCTCAAGCGCATCATGGAAGCATGAGCGTCGTATCGAATACGACGAGGAGCGACTAGTCGCACTAGTTGCTCGATGCAACGGAATTTAAAATTTTTTTATACGACGAAACCACATGATCCAAGAACACTTCTCGGATCATTTCATCTAAACCACAAACAAGTAATTAGGATTACCTCTTGAAGCGTGGTTGCGATCAAGTCTCTAAACGAAGAGACCTCCTGTCTCAAGTCCGGTCCGACGGAGGAAACGCTTGCGAGCGCGGGGATGAACCGCGTGCTTCTCGCAATCCTTGTTGATGATCCAAGCGGCGGATCTCCTGATCTCGACACACGAGATCCGACGTCTTCTTCACGAGCGAGGCACACCGAAGGAGACGGAGATCCACGAGCAGAAGAACGGGCAGCATAACGACGATGCCGCGACGATGGAGAACCTCTCCATGGCATCCATGGTGGACGGCCATGAGAGGGAGAGAGAGAGGGCTGACCTCTAGAAAGAAAGAGAGAGAGAGAGATGTGTTGTGTAAAATAGAGAGCATGGTGTGCCTCTCTATTTATAGGGTTTTGGGATCCATGGATCTCAATCCATGTGACATATAAAATCAATGGATGAGATTGATTTATGTCAATCCGATGGCTAAGATTGTTGTTGGTAAAACCAACAAATTTAGATCAAAATATATTTGACAAAATCAAATACAAATTAATCCAAACCAAACCAATAAATAAGGAGAGAAGATACATGGAGATTTCATCTCCATGTACCTTCCAAAGTGGACGGCCACACATTCCTTATAGGAATGATGTGTCGCCCCCCTCTTTCCATGGAGAGAGCAATCTCATGGAAATCCATGAGATTGCATATCTCCTTGAAAATCTCCTCTATTTATTTCCAACAACTTTTGTTGGCTTTTTATTCTTCAAAAATAATTCACAATTATATTTGAGAATATTGCAATCTTGCCATAGAAAAATTGTGAATCAAATTCACAACCCAAAACAACATATAATTTACATTGTCAATTAATTGCACAATGTGTATCCAATACACATAATAATTAATCAACACATATAAATTATAATTAACTCTCTCTAATACATTATAAATCACGTTTATAATATATTATGAATAATTGGATATTTCTATCCATATTATTCTTATCCATAACAATTAAATCATATTTAATTATATTGGATAACTTATTTTCATGTACTCAAATAATATGAATCACATTCACATTGTCTACATCTTTGATAATCAAATTACATTTAATTATCTAAGATAACTCTCCTTATAATATGAATCAAATTCATATTATTCATGATAATTAAATCACATTTAATTATCCATTTTCTCAATGCTCGGATACTCTTTCAAGGATAATGCGCTTTCTCCGTGAATACTTGGAGATAAGGACAGGGCGATTGTATTGTTCCACGTATAGTGACATGGATATTGAGATCATATCTCATATCCAGATCGCGGGCCTCCCATAGATGCTTGATCAAATCAAGACCGCAAATCTAATCTTCTCATTGCATCTGAATCACATTCAGATCAATGTCCAACATTTGGACTAAGATCAGATTACTTCTCTACTGAGAGGAGTCACTAAAATCCAGACCCGTTTCATCACTCCCTAGGAATGGAAGTGTCATGGTTATACAATCGTTTATGATCACATCACCCTCAAGCATTCCCAATACCTGTACATCCTGCATACTGGACGACTCAGAATAAACCCGAAGTATTAGATCAACTTTACACTGTCTACTTCAGGGTTCTATCAGTAAGTTTCTCATTTGATCATTGGGAGTTGGTATCGATCATATACTTTCCAAAAGCATATATCATACTTAGGTCATGATCATATACTTTCCAAAAGTATATATCAAACCTACAAATTCAGTCAAGCTTCCAAAGCGAGACGACCATGCGCATGGAATTTGATTCTTCCCAATATCTCATGAGTGAGCTCATGTCTTCCGGTTCAGTAACTGAACCTGTATAATCCCTTTGAGAGATCGTATTACTCATATTCCCTTATATGCACACCAGCGGGCCGGTGTATAGACCTTGATTAGGTCATCAACCTATTGGTCTGCCAAATGTACATACTCAGGCATATAGTAACACATCTGTCTCTGGTCAGAGGATGCATTCCTATATCATGACAGCTTATAATATAGGACTTAGGTTATCTCGATCTCATTAAGTCAACTCTTTGACCTAACTCATCCGACACCTCTGAATCTCTATTCCTATGCAGAGGACCTGCATCAAGAGGTCGGTCCGATATCAACCTAAATGAGATAGGATTGCCATCTCCTACTCAGGCTGGAGATCATCTCTTAATAATCATTTGACGGTGCTCGATGAGTCCTCAATCTAACTCATTAGATATTCATCTAAGCACCAGCCTCTATGATTCAATAATTGAATCAACAGTTGTATGATCATCAAGATGGCCATGGTACATAACCCTAATTGTACTAAGGGACCTATTATGCAAATTATGTATTCTTTATTTCAGATTAAGGAGTGAATTGCAATAACATTTATTGCATAATGGCTCGCCGTGGGCTCGCATGTCCAACAATCTCCCACTAGCCCAAAGAGCCATTAATGGGATAATCATTTAAACCCACACTCATGTGACAATCATAGGCTATTTAGAAAATAGCTAGGTAAGCTGATCAGTCACTCCGTTCCCAAGAGACTACGCCAAGTCCTTTTACGGCACTTGCATATCTCCTAGTAACAGTGCTTGCATCCAATGCGAATGTTGCATCTCATGCAACTGATACTCAATTTTGTTGGTTATAGTGTCATTGACACTACATCTTATTAATTATCATAACCAGTATTCCCATAATCCTTATTAGAATACCTTCATTCCTGGAGATCTCTATCTCCTAAGGTATCTACAGTTAAGACCCTTATATATCACTATCTACAAGGTCTTAAACCTTTGAAGATAAGACTTTGAGATCACTATCTCTAAGTTTCATCATTTTTGAAGATATTATTATTACTGCAATCAAGTGTTTTATCTCCATAGCAGGATTAGTAACAGTTTACTACTCCCACTGCATGGCAGACATCTGGCTCTTGTACACTTCTAGCATATACCCAGCTTCTCATAACTGATGCACAAGTGCAAGCAGTTCTAGCATTCACTTCCTCAACTCTTTGAGGTGCTATCCCTTTAGACAGGTCACTACCACATCTTAAGGGAAGGAAGCCTTTCTTGGAATTTTTCTAGAAAATGGAATAAGTCCAAGGTGTACTACTGATGTGACGGCCCCAATATCCTCTTCTTTTTGTTTCTGAATGACTTCAGAATTAAGATCTAAGAGGTATCCTTGAGATCGTATCTCAAGGTATGGAACAACCAAATTTTAAAACACTTATTATTATCCTTATATCATTCCAAATGATTAGAATAATATCTACATTTAGCACGATGAACACAATGTCACTCCCACTAAGCTTCACATGGTTCATCAAGATTCTATCTGAAATCATAACATTTATAATTTCACCAAATCTTATGTTCCAACTACAGGAATCTTATTGGAGTCCAAAGATGGAGTTCTTCAGCTAGCACACCTTGCTTTCCTCAACCATGAAGCCATAGGGCTACTTCATATGAATATCCTCAGGGAGGTATTCATAGAGGAATGCAATCTTGACTCACATCATGAAGATGTCATAAATAAGTTGTCTAGCTATAGTTAGCAATATTCTGATGGGTTAAAGCAAGGTCACTAGAGAGCAAGTCTTATTGCAAGCGATGCCTTCTCTTCGGTGTGTAGCTCATGGCTACGAACCATGCTTTGAAGGTCTATACCTTCTCATCGGGTTCCCTCTTTCTCTTGAAGATCCATTTACACCTTAATGGGTATTACCCATATAGGTGGATCCTCGAGGGTCCATATACAACACTTGTATATGAAGTCTACATTAGACTTTTATTACTAACATCCATCTTTCTATGTCATGATCCTCTGGAGTTTCATCACATGAAGTCTGATCATTTTCACATGGAATACATCCTCAAACTCAATTGAAGAGGTATTAGTGTTTCATCTTTAATTGTCCTTTTAGTTTCCAATTTTAGGAGCCTCATTATCTTCTCAAGATTAAATGAGTTCCTTCACTTCATTTTATCTTGATTCTTAAGAGAGTCGTCATCTAAGAATCACATTCTCAGAGATGAGATCGTTTAAGAATCTCAAGGTCATAAAGTAGGTATACAATACCATCCTTTATTTTCCTAATGAAGTAGCACTCTCTAGTGCTAGAGTCCATCTTACATGCATGGAAGCTTATTAAGTATATAATGTAGTCTCTACTACATATATACCTTGGAAACTAAGAGATAATTATGCTCGGATTAATCATTGATTAAATCATGTCACAAATGATCAATTGTATCTCCCTACAACTCCATTGAGTTAAGGTTCATTAGGAGGATTGAGATAGGAATGATATTCATATCTCCATAAAGTATTTCTTGAATTCATCTAATAGGTACATGCTACCTTGGTTAGATCAAATTCATTTTATCTTCCTTCAAACTTTGATTCTAAACCAAAATAGTGAAATCTTTGAACATTTCAAAGTTTTCTAAGTGAAGAGAAGAAATTTCATATCACAAATAATCACTAATAGATATCACATATCCATAATGTTTATTCTGATATAGGTGATTCACATACATCAATATGTATGTGATCTTGAATACCTTAACATCTTACACCTTTCCCAAAGAAGGGTGTATTGGACTTTTTTTTAATACAATATTCACAAGTATGTGAGATTTGAATCTTTAGACAATCTAAAGTTTCATGTCTTACCAGTCCATTGATTTCATCAATAGACATATGTCCAAAGTTTGATGCCAGATCATTGTCAAATGATCTTTATCCTCCTATTGATCTTTTAAAGGTTTAATTTTCAGTATTAGAAATCTTAATGAACCATTCAATAATTTTCTAATTTAGTGGAGTCCACTAGATATAAGATTACTATCTGAAATATCTCCATCATAACTCTTTATGATGGGTCTATTCCAGATTTCATGTTTATTCCCAACATCTAGAAATACAAAATGAGTGTATTCTAATATCTAGGTCACAGAGACATTCTCTAAGATTAAGGGCTCCCACTGAAAATATGAAGTCTATTGATCTCATGGAAATTGTTGCAACATTTACATCACTTTCAATGGATGACCAATAAACCTTAAGATCAAATTTCTAATACATATGCAACCAATTGCAAGTGTGATTAGAAGATTGAGATACAATTATTAGACTTTATATTATCAAATAAGTGAGTCAATTTCAATGATTATATGTAGATTTTCTGATGTACTATCCGATTCCTTTTCTAAGGATTCTAGATAGATTTTATAGTCATACTATCAACACATCAACTTATTGCAGTATTGGTATTCATCCAACTCTTTGGATGGAAGCAACAGAAGTACAATCAACTCTTTGACTATACTTCTTACTTGAGTTCAACCCATGCTTCCACTGCGCTCCCTTTATCTCTAAGCAACCATTGCCCAAGACTAAAGGATCTCTTATCTTAAAATCAAAATTTTCAATATAAGAGTATTTCAACACTTATACATGCTTCATTAAATTCATACAATATGAATATTATGAAGCTTCATGAATGACTAGAGTAAAGATAGTAGAATGATGACACTCATCACCTACATCCATCCAAACTCTTAAAGCAAAGGTTCAGGTAGGTACTCAAACAATTTGAATACATTATCTCTAATAGAGCTACCATTCTACATGATGTAGAGAACCATGTCATTCATGATTAAATGTCAAGAGCACATATGTATGCCAGAATATCTTTATTGATTTTATAAGGATTAATTTGATAATTACGATCATCATCGACATGTCACTTCAAAAGTACATTCGATAAGATCAAGACTTATAGAGACATACAAACCCTAGGGTTTTAGTCCTATTGTCTTATTTAATTATCACTTCTCATCATTATGAGGAAACTTGCACATTGCAACCACATACATTATGTGTCCAATCGCAAGTACAATATCTGGATCAAGGGTCCAATCCATGATATTCTACTGGTTATTAATGAGTATAACATTGAGTGGGTTTAATGAAGGATTATATGAAATAAGTAATTTGCATAAGGGTATATATTTATATATATACATGTTTTACTTTGAATTAGGAATTTTATATCAAAGTTGTCTTGCCATGTCAACACTGAAAGTTCATTCCCTTAATCACTTTCAATGTAAGAGATATACTTACCATTATATCTCAAGCAAGATCTAGGATCTCCTTCCTTATCTTTGTTGCATCCCAATAATATGAGAACCTACAACTCGGATAAAAAGAAGCGGGAACACATTCCGCCTTGCAAGTCCAACTTGCATCTCCCAATTCGGTCTTTAACACCCGGGCCCACCACCCCTAAGGTGATGTTGACCCGTCATTAATTGAACCAACCGTCAACAGGAATACAACTCGCTATGCGCAATCCAATATCGCCCCAATAATATGAGGACCCGATATTGGGGTCACTACGCATACGTCCTTACTCTTTCGAGCCCGATCCAAATGGATCATATGCAGGAGCTGTCACTTCGGACAGGCGTCTCCCACATATAATATCTGGCGACGAAACCCTTCGCCTTGACGGGAGACCATGGATGTCACTTATGTGATCCTCCATATCGTATTCAAATTATAATTAATCATTATGAATCACATTCATTACGATTAATTCTTCCAAGGAAAATAATAACTCTATTCATAATAGAGTGTTCTTAATTGGATATAATTAACTTAATCGTATTAAATTAATTATCAATCCAATTCAATCAATCAAACTTAATTTTATGCTTGAATATATATATGGTATTATTCTCAAAGTACGTATTAATTCGTATTTTAATAATTAGAAAAATACATCTTAATCCCTCGGACATTATCCCGGCCCTACCCGCTGTCATGGCCAGTACCGGCGGGAGTGGGACAGACCGCATACGTTGCAACCCGCTACCCCAGCGATCCCCGACTAGACACCATATCCGCCTCGGGAAAGGATAATGCCAAATTAATTAATTTGTACTTGAGATGATCATCGGTTCTTCAACCGAAACTATACCATATAATAATCAAAATAATTTTTATTATAAGGAAATTTGCTAGACAAATTCCCAATCCTATTCAAGCAAGAGTTTGATGATTGTGATTTCAATTATGATTTAGATCAAATCTAATCAATTAATTGATTGGGGCCAAGTCAATTAAGGAAATAATCATCTTCTAATATTTCTCAAATATTTTCCATAATTATTTCTCGAAATTAACAATTAATTTCATTAATTGACAATGACATGATTCTTGATTAGGAAAGTAATTTCAACAGTGACCCGTACTTACTAAAATTAGCATATCTCAATCAATTTAAATCCAAATTAAGCAAAGTCAATTTCTAAAGTTTGCTAATTTGATTTAGAACAGAAATCAAGTGATGTTTCACGATTTCGAGGTAAGTCCAAACAGTAATTAACATTTTAATCACGTTCAGATTCACAGTTCCCGCAACAGTGCATACATGTTCATTAAAACGACCATATCTAGAGCATACGAAATCCGATTTACGCAAACTCAGATCCTATGGTTTCCTTATTTAATGGGGAACAAAATCCAATTGCTATTTTCGTGTTTAAACAATTTAAACATGGCCGAAATATTACACTAAACAGATCTGCGAAATCAAATGCGATAAAAACTTTCGCGACCTTAACGAACCCAAGTCGTCCTCGATTAGCGAATCATATTCGAAACCATCGACCTAAGGCTCTGATACCACTTGAAGGAAATGGTTAGATCCTCAAGCGCATCACGGAAGCGTGAGCGTCGTATCGAATACGACGAGGAGCGACTAGTCGCACTAGTTGCTCGATGCAACGGAATTTAAAATTTTTTTATACGACGAAACCACATGATCCAAGAACACTTCTCGGATCGTTTCGTCTAAACCACAAACAAGTAATTAGGATTACCTCTTGAAGCGTGGTTGCGATCAAGTCTCTAAACGAAGAGACCTCCTGTCTCAAGTCCGATCCGACGGAGGAGACGCTTGCGAGCGCGGGGATGAACCGCGTGCTTCTCGCAATCCATGTTGATGATCCAAGCGGTGGATCTCCTGATCTCGACACACGAGATCCGACGTCTTCTTCACGAGCGAGGCGCACCGAAGGAGATGGAGATCCACGAGCAGAAGAACGGGCAGCATAACGACGATGCCGCGGCGATGGAGAACCTCTCCAGGGCATCCATGGTGGACGGCCATGAGGGGGAGAGAGAGAGGGCTGACCTCTAGAAAGAAAGAGAGAGAGAGAGAGAGAGAGAGAGAGATGTGTTGTGTAAAATAGAGAGCATGGTGTGCCTCTCTATTTATAGGGTTTTGGGATCCATGGATCTCAATCCATGTGACATATAAAATCAATGGATGAGATTGATTTATGTCAATCCGATAGCTAAGATTGTTGTTGGTAAAACCAACAAATTTAGATCAAAATATATTTGACAAAATCAAATACAAATTAATCCAAATCAAACCAATAAATAAGGAGAGAAGATACATGGAGATTTCATCTCCATGTACCTTCCAAAGTGGACGGCCACACATTCCTTATAGGAATGATGTGCCGCCCCCCTCTTTTCATGGAGAGAGCAATCTCATGGAAATCCATGAGATTGCATATCTCCTTGAAAATCTCCTCTATTTATTTCCAAAACTTTTGTTGGCTTTTTATTCTTCAAAAATAATTCACAATTATATTTGAGAATATTGCAATCTTGCCATAGAAAAATTGTGAATCAAATTCACAACCCAAAACAACATATAATTTACATTGTCAATTAATTACACAATGGGTATCCAATACACATAATAATTAATCAACACATATAAATTATAATTAACTCTCTCTAATACATTATAAATCACATTTATAATATATTATGAATAATTGGATATTTCTATCCATATTATTCTTATCCGTAACAATTAAATCATATTTAATTATATTGGATAACTTATTCTCATGTACTCAAATAATATGAATCACATTCACATTATCTACATCTTTGATAATCAAATGGCATTTAATTATCTAAGATAACTCTCCTTATAATATGAATCAAATTCATATTATTCATGATAATTAAATCACATTTAATTATCCGTTTTCTCAATGCTCAGATACATATATCAACAATAGAATTATCCATGAACTCTTTCAAGGATAATGCGCTTTCTCCGCGAATACTTGGAGATAAGGACAGGGCGATTGTATTGTTCAACGTATAGTGACATGGATATTGAGATCATATCTCATATCCAGATCGCGGGCCTCCCATAGATGTTTGATCAAATCAAGATCACAAATCTAATCTTCTCATTGCATCTGAATCACATTCAGATCAATGTCCAACATTTGGACTAAGATCAGATTACTTCTCTACTGAGAGGAGTCACTAAAATCCAGACCCGTTTCATCACTCCCTAGGAATGGAAGCGTCATGGTTATACAATCGTTTATGATCACATCACCCTCAGGTATTCCCAATACCTGTACATCTTGCATACTGGAAGACTCAGAATAAACCTGAACTATTAGATCAACTTTACACTGTCTACTTCAGGGTTCTATCAGTAAGTTTCTCATTCGATCATTGGGAGTTGGTATTGATCATGTACTTTCCAAAAGCATATATCATACCTAGGTCTTGATTATATACTTTCCAAAAGTATATATCAAACCTACAAATTCAGTCAAGCTTCCAAAGCGAGACGATCATGCGCATGGAATTTGATTCTTCCCAATATCTCATGAGTGAGCTCATGTCTTCCGGTTCAGTAACTGAACCTGTATGATCCCTTTGAGAGATCGTATTACTCATATGCCCTTATATGCACACCAGCGCGCCGGTGTATAGACCTTGATTAGGTCATCAACCTATTGGTCTGCCAAATGTACATACTCAGACATATAGTAACACATCTGTCTCCGGTCAGAGGATGCATGCCTATATCATGACAGCTTATAATATAGGACTTAGGTTATCTCGATCTCGTTAAGTCAACTCTTTGACCTAACTCATCCGACACCTCCGAATCTCTATTCCTATGCATAGGACCTGCATCAAGAGGTCGGTCAGATATCAGCCTAAATGAGATAGGATTGCCATCTCCTACTCAGGCTGGAGATTATCTCTTAATAATCATTTGACGGTGCTCGATGAGTCCTCAATCTAACTCATTAGATATTCATCTAAGCACCAGCCTCTATGATTCAATAATTGAATCAACAGCTGTATGATCATCAAGATGGCCATGGTACATAACCCTAATTGTACTAAGGGACCTATTATGCAAATTATGTATTCTTTATTTCAGATTAAGGAGTGAATTGCAATAACATTTATTGCATAATGGCTCGCCGTGGGCTCGCATGTCCAACAGGTCCCCCTAGTGCACTAGCACTTGGTAAACATACCCTGAAATCCACAAGGGTATATAATGGCCTTAGAAAAAACCGAAAAAGAGGCAAGTGCCAAAATAATTATTATATTTTTTACAAAAATAATGATGGAGATAAAATACAAAAAGAAAACAAAAAATGTAAGTACAAAATTGTGCTCCAAAATCTTCCAAGTGTTCTGCTTCTTCCTCCTACACTATCCTACAACTCGATGAAGAAAATAGCCGCCTCGTCTTTGCTCGGGTGAGCTGATGCTCCTAGGAGTGTCACCCTCGCTCGTCGATCCCTCGTAAGAAAGAGGAAATAAAAGATATGTCAGATAACATTTATGAAAAATATGAACAAAATAAATGAATAAAATAAAAAAAGAAAATAAAACAAACAATTAATGAAACACAAGTGCAAATATGTAGCAAAATGAGAAGAGTAAGAGAATGTAATTTCAGATGAATACACAAAGTGTTATCTTGGAGAGTTTTCGGTGTCCGACAAATCATATCCTGCAAGCATTGAATAAGCTCCCTCATGCCACACGATACACAATCGAAGTGCTCACTCCTCAACACTAAGCAGATCCACAATGATATATACACAAAAATATATACAAAACTAAATGACATAAAGAGAGAGAAAAATAAAATAAAGAAAAATAAGTATATACAAACCAAGAGTAGCAGGCTAAAAGGAAAACCTAGCAACCCTCATCATGCCTCCCCAACAACTGCACCATTTGTTGAACACAACTTTTCAAGTTTTTATTTAATGGACTTAATCATAAGGTGAAAATGTCATCACAACACAAAGAAGCTTCAAACAAAAAATATATTTATTTCTCAAGCAAGTAATCAAGGAGTCTAATGTAAGCAAGAAAATTTTGTTATTTAGCCACCTGTATAGCGTATAGGATCTAACTCAGGGAGGCTCAAATATCCCAATGGTTATTTAAATTAAGGAAAAATCAAAGAAATAAAAGAGGATTCTCTTTATGCGCAACTCCTTGTTTTATATGTTTTTGTCTTTTTCTTTGCATGGTGTTTTTAAATTTTAATTTTTTTTATTTTTTTATGATTTTACTTTTTAACTATTTTAATTTTTCAAATGTTTTTCCATTTCTAATAAAAGAAAATGAATAAAAAGAATAAGAGGAAAATGAAAAGAAAGCATGCTTTTTATATTTTTAAAATAAGGGAAAATATGCATAAATTCAAATAAAATTATTTTTTGGTTTTTGATATTTTTATACTAATTTTATGATTTATTTAACAAATTTTAGATTTTTAGGATTTTCAAATTAATTAAAAAATAAATCAAGCAAATAGAAAATAATACATATGTTTTTATGATTTTAAAATAAGAAAAAAAATCAAAAAATGGAGAAAATATATACATAAATAAAGATATTTTCTCAAATATTTCAGAAAGCAATTTAGTGACTTTTTGTATTTTCTGTGATTTAATTTTAATTTATCAGTGTTTCTAATGTTTTGTGATTTTTGGATTTTTTATAAAGAATTAGCAAATGAAATTAATGCATAAAGTAAAACAAATAAAAACAAGCAAATACAAATTTCTTTAGAATTTTTCACAATATTTTTCAATTTTTTATTATTTTTATAACGTAAACAGGGAAAAAATTTTTGGTTATTAAATCATTAAAAATAAATAAACTAATTAAAATGCTAAACTAAAATTAAGAAAAATAAATTGGTTAGCAGAAATCTATGATGTTTTTTTTGGGAATTTTTAATGATGGTTTGCTATTTTTTAAACACAATTAGCACGTTAAATAAAATCTCAAAGAACAGGGACCTTTCTGCAAAGAATGTTATTTCTTGGACAAAATAAATAAGAAAATATAGAAATTCGGTGATGAAATTACAATTTTCACAGAAAAAGCTCGTGTCAGTGCACGCGAGTCGTGCAGGCATAGACTTTTATGTGAATAAATTATTCTATGGGGTCAAAAATAACAAACTACTGCAGGGACTTTTATTGCAATTATACAAGAATCACGTGCGATGAGCACGTTACAGTTTTAGCAGGACCTAATAGTAATTAAAATAAAAGACAAGGGCTCAAATGTAAATCTTCAACCACGATGAATTTGACACGTGTCATGTTGTGGATTTATATACAAAACCACATAAATAAAAGGCAAAAGGAATAAATTTTCACCAAGCAGTTGGCACGTGCATGCGTATCTAGCAGTTTGGCTTTGTTTTGGAGGTTCTGGATCAACGGTTACGCATTGGGGCTTAATCAATGGGTGTGGTTCATTCTAGCACTAGTTATTCTTGGTTGTACGGAAGAGTTTGAATGTCGTCTCCAATGATATTCGACTAGCTAGAACTTGGCCGATCTAAGTTTGTGGAGTCTTATGAAGGTCTGATCTGCTTCCCCATGCTCCTCCGCATCCTCTAGATATGGCGTTGATGCTCAATGACTCTCGATTCAAGATTTAGAGTTGCTAAAGCTCTAAAGATGAAGTTTGGCTCTGGATGTGCTCTTTCCTACTCCAGCTGAGTCCATAACCTACAGGTGTATTATTAGGTCGGAGACGAATTTTCCGGCCGCTTATTAGGCTGAAACAAAGATAAATGATGGTGAATGAAGCGGAGTCACAAACTATATCTGATGGTGATTTGGGGATCAGACATGATATGAAGATGGAGAATGTGATGGTGAGTGTGAAGGTCGGGTCGGGTAAGAAGAAAGGTAATCTGAGTAACTCTAATCATGCATATTGGAGCTGAGGTGAAGGCTGGTCGAATTTATACTAAATTCAAATAAAATGTAAAATTAAATATAGAATTAAATGGAGAACTACCTAGATCTACCTAAGAGAACAGATGGTGGTCGTAGTCTCTATCTATGGTGACAATTAGAGAAGCTCAGACGTCTCCCCGTGGAGCTCCGACATACGTATGTGCTCTCTAGAACTCAGCCTCGGGCGAGGAATCTCCAAGAAAATGGCTTAGCCGGAGCAAGGGTGGATCTGGATCTATAAACAGGCTCAGGTGTCCAGCAAATTTTGAAATTCTAATGTCATGTGAATTGAGACATGAAAGAAGGGATTGATGATCTAGTGATAGAGTTGATTACTTGGGCTAAAATATCAAAGAAGAAAGCAGGTGGACTTATGATCTAGCGATAGAGTTGATTACTTGGGCTAAAATATCATAGAAGAAAGTAGGTGGACTTAGTGACTTTAGTGAATAGGAAAAAAGGAAGAATAGCTGGTGGACGGTTTACTTGGGCAAATCTAGAAATGGGGGAGTTGACCGGGGTCAACAGACCCATGTTCAACCAATCAGAGAGCATCCCAGTGATTGGCCAAACCTGATCTGGTGAGGAGGATCTCGCACTCCACACAAGGCGGGGGAGCATAGTCGATGTGGTGAACGCTTACAGATCCAGGTGACTAAGCAACAATTAATCCACACAAAATAATGAAGCAAGAAAAAAAGCAGGTGCGAATCAAAAGTTATTATACCCTATAATAAATGTTTATAGTGACAAGTAGAGTAGGGGTCGAACATAGGGAGACAATTCAGTGTAGAAGGTATATTATTTACAAGTAAATAATGAATAAATAATATAGATGTGTTTTTGTGCAATATTTACTTAATTAATTTTTTGGTTTTAAATAAAATAAAATAATTCTTTTTTATTATTTTTCATTTATAATAATTTTAAATTTGTAATTTTATAATTTATATTTTCTTTTTAGTCTTTTCTGATTGTTTTTTTATTTTAATAAATCCTTTATATATAACTACATACAAGTAATATGTATGATATAAGTAGTGCATATATATTACATAATAAATATAGAAAAAATCAAAAAATAACTATAGGAATAGTCATTTTTATTTGTCCTAAAGGTTTAAAAAAATTTTATAAGGTCTTTATAATAAATAAAATAATTATAATAAATATATAATATGATATATATGTGGCTAAATAGGATATATATATAAAAATAATAAAAATAGTCAAAAATAAGAAAAGATAATATTTTTGCGCTTTTTACATTTTTCTATTGTTTTTGGTGATTTTTCAAGAATTTTTGATAATTTTTAGGTATTTTTCAAGTCCTAAATACACAAAATTAGTGACTTAATAAACAGATTGGATTGTTATGGAATTTAAAAATACTAAAAGAATTTTCAAAATTGTTTTTTATTGATAATATATAATATTAAGAAAATTCAGAGATAGAAACACATATTTTTGGATTTTTAAAACAATTTTTATAATTTTTATAAGGATTTTGGAGCTTTTTGAATTTTAGTGATTTTCTTTTCCTATTTTTAGGGATTTTTGGCCTTGAAACTATAAAATATATTTTTTATTATTTTTTCAAAAAGGTTTTATAATTTTTAGGTATTTTCTACATTAAACAGGGGCAAAACATGCTCTTTTTGAATTATAATAAATAGGCAAAGTGCATAAAATGAAAAACTAATTATATAGAGTGAGAGAGCATGAATCCATGTACCTTATCTTATTTTTCCCATAATTTTTGGAGCATGGATGATATTTATTAACATTAGACAAACATGCGTAAAAAGTTTAAACTAGAAAGGGCATATTTGTAATTAAAATATAAGGCAGAGGATTACATGCAAATTTCCCAAAATTTTACAATTGATATTTAAATTTTATGGACTAAATCACAAATACAAATTTGTAGCGGTATAAGTGCAAAATGCATATCTTATGTGGGGGACCATGTGAGCTAAGCTTACATGGACCCAAACGCAAAATAAAATAAGCCTCGGGGCCTCCTTACAATTATTACAAACAAATATAATGTTTAAAAATATTACAAGACTGAATAAAAATAACCAAAAATGCGGGGGATATATATGAAATGTACCCCTAGTACGGCATGCTCACGTTTCTTTGATGCGCCCACTAATCCAAGTGTTGCTCTGTAAGCATGCGACGACAGTTAGGCGGCAACTAATGAGAATAGATCTTCTGGAAATGATTGATTGTGGAGGATGCTTCAATCCAACTTCACCTAGAGAATCTGGTGGTTGTTCCTTATTCAATAGCTGGGAAATGAATTGGAAGGACTCTCTAGAACGAGTCTTCTATGCTTCGAATCGACGCATCTCATGCCTTGGTACTCCTCTCTCATTGTTCTCATGCTCAGGATATTGGGCTCGACGTTCCACGATGATTATATGCCTTAAAGGGATCCGTAGCTCATCGGTGGAGCTCTGGAGAGCATGGTTTCCTGGGCATGCTCAAATACTTCAAAGATTCCTTAAAAAGGGGCCTCCATACCTGCAAGTTAGATGGAAAGCTTTGCATGGTATGGGTGATCATGTCTTATTGTGGGTTTTGAGGGGAGATGGGGGGAGACAGAGGTGCTCCGGCGAAGGCATCCGAGGGAGCATTGATGCCTCGATGCGAGAAGGATCAAGGCTGAACGGGTGGATGAAAAGATGGAGAAGCAGAGCAGAAAGAAGACGGGATGGTTGTGCGTGGTCGGAATAGTGGAGGTATGATTTAGAACAATGGCCAGAGCCCAAGAGCTCTGGCGATCTAAACTTTTGATAAATATACCTACAAACTACACTAATGTGCAAAATTAAAAGAGGAATTAAAATGCTAATATGAAAAATTACCTAGAATTGAATGTTTGCAGCTCCAACTTGGGGAATGATGCCAAGGACCAAGATGACGATGGAGCACCATTGTGGACAGCCACTCTTCCACTGTCTACCTTGCTGACACCATAGGGATGTCCTCGCTGACACCGGGAACACATACACACGAAGGCTAGAAGGCTTCAAGGCTCAGTGAAGGATCAAAGAATCAAATGAGGAATTCTATTTTTATTTATAGACATGTGTTAGGGATATTTGATCGAGATTATGTCGTGGCTCGATAGAGATCAAGGAAATATAATGATGGCACATGAAGGGAAATCATGATGGGAATAGAATTGAAGAAGAGCTTATGGAAATTTCATGATCAGGGTGGCCTAGAAAATTTGAGAAAGTGAAGCACTCAAGGTTTTGACAAGTGTCAGAGAGTGGGAAGTATAGTTGACTCGAGTCCACTTTTGGGTGTTCTAGTTGGTCCACGTGAACCAACGAGGAAAAAAAGGAATAAGAAAATAATCGTAAAATAATAAATAATAGTAAAAGAATTTATTAATTTTATGTTATAAAACAAAGAAATATTTATTATTTTATGTAGTATTTTATTTACATTTTTATTTATTTTTATGAGCTTATTTATTATAACTTATTATATACATGTATTATCAAAGGTATATTTACTATTGTATATTTTATTTTGTATTTAAATTTTATTATTTTATGCACATAATTTATATATTTATATCTTATTTAAATATACATAAATATGTTTTTACAATAATTTTCTGCTATTATTTATGCACTTAAATAATAGAGGTATTAATTATATATGTATATGTAGAGTGTATTCATCTACGTATACAACTAGCCTTATTTATTTTAGTGTCTTTTTTATGATTTTTTTATTCTAATTAAAAACATATACAATAAAGAATATTTTAAAAATTATAAAAATAAAATTATTAACCTAACTTTTGCTTATTAACTCCAAATTAAATGAAACCACCTTCATTAAATAGCTAATAAAAAGTTATATTTGGTGCATTTTGAGTTCATTTGGAGGAGATATTGGTCTGGAAAGTTTGTATTTTGTATTTTTGTTTTGAGTGTAGAATGTAATCTGTATATTATTTGTGGGAAATCATTTTTTGTATTTTTATGTATTTTTATCTACAACTTTCATGTACAAAGTTTATTCATTTGATGCATAAATAATAAAGAATAAAATGGGTCCCAAAATTTAATATATGGCAAAATAAATTAGGGTTTCTTTTATTTATTAGTCCATACATCCCCTTACTTTATTCCTTATCGACCCAGTCATAATGATGCCTAGTTATCGATGTTTGGGATCGTAAAATAGCTTTGGAATTTTATTTCTTTTTCTTTTCTTTTCTCTTTTAATTTAATATTAAATAATGTATTTTATGTAATATTTATGCGTCGTGAGTGTTATTTTGCAAAAAAATAATGCTATTTACATGCATTAGACTAGGGATTAAAGGTCAAATGAAAGAATAAAGGTGATGAAATGGAGATTTATCACTCCCTTATACTTTCCTTTTCTAGTCCCTAGCAAACACTTATGCCTATAAGCGTAGGAAAGAAAATAAAGAAAAGAAAATGTAAGAACTTGGATTGATTTTAACATTCAAATTTGTCTTCATAAAATCAAAGTTTGGAGTTTAGTTAGACCTTTTGGAAATTAGGTTTGGTCGAGACATTAATGGGAACGGATTTGAAACACAACATCCTCTAAGAACCACAAGACCCTGCCCATGTCTCCTCAAAAGCCAGGTCAGAACTGATCAACGTCATATGCAAACACTTATGACTATGAATCCATCTTGGATAGTGTGTGATATGTCGCTCTCCTCGGCTGAAGAAGTAAAAGTCAGTCTTCTACAACATGGTGACCCTAATTCCCCAGTCTAACAACTTGTTCCTCGAGAAGAAGGGTACTCCCTTCTAATTTCAATTGCAACCAGCTCAAGAGAGGAGGTGTAGAGGAAAATGGACAGTAGCTAGTGTAGCTACCTATCATAGGATGCTTGACAAGTGTAGCCAAGTCATTAGGCTACAGGCTCACATTTATTTGACTTTGAAGCTCAAGCTTGCTTATTGTCTATAAGTATACACATACTACGACGGGGATTGATTTTCCTTTGACTTTTTCCCAAATATTCTTTTTGGAGTTTTTGAATACACATTTTTTTGAATATTATAATCAACATCATTTACATAAGGACTTTTTCCTATGGAACCAATGGACTATCCCTCTTTTGAAGCGTTATTGCAACCCACAACTTCTGTCATAAGACCTCATGGCTACTGGATCAAGTTGGGGTACCATGGCCACAAATGTGTGACTTCCGATGTTTCCATTGGCTTGTGTCTCATGCTGAAAAATCCATCCCTCTACCATTTCAATGGAGGCGAGCAAAGTGCAAGGTGTAGGTGAACAAGCTAGGTCATTATCAACAAGAGTCATGTGTGTGTTCTGAAATGTTCTACTTAGGCAGTCAAGACGACATTCAACCAAGTCTCAAGGCCTAAAAGAATTAAATCTAGTAGACCTGAAGTGTTTCAATTCCAGTTCCTATAAGTTTCATGTGATTAAGTAAATTAAGTTCCAACCAAGATCCAATCTTCAGATTTTACTTAGACTTGTTCATTTATCAATATCAATCCGAAAAATTCAAATACTTATGCAAGGAAAATATTTTGTAAAGCAATTTTCTAGTTTTGAACATTTTATGGGTTTTTGAAAAAGCTGTGTAAATTGTTATGTTATTTTTGAAAAGATTTTGCAAAAAGTTTTCAAGATTTTTAATTTAGTAGATTTTTCATTTTGCAATTTTATAGGGATTTTTCAGAAACAAAAGCAATATGTGTAAATATTTATACGGGAGTACATTTTGTTATTTACAAGAGTTGTGATTTAGGACTTTACATGTTTTCATATACAAGGTTTGTAAAGACCTTTATTAGTTTGGATTATGTACATGCTTCTCAAAATAATTTCAAAATATTTTTGCAAACAATTTGAAAACTTTATTTTGCAAATTAATTTTGACAAACAATTTTTACAAATATTTACAAAATTTGAAAATCAATTTTCCAAAGGTTTTTCAGATAATTTATATAGATTTTTCAAAATATTTTTGGAACCATTTTTCAAAACCATTTACAAATAGATCTTCAAAATATTTTATTCAAATAAATGAAAGAAACTTTTACAAAAAAAGTATTTTTACAAAGAGTGAAAACATTTTACAAAACATTCTTCCTATAGTTTTCAAAAGATTTTTCAAAAAGATTTTCCAACCATTTTTCAAACATTCTGCACAAGATTTTTAAATAATTTTTTAATCAATTTATATAAAGAATTTTGCTTTATGTTTTTATTTTTATTAATTAGCCATATTATTTGAAAATTTGAAAGTACGAGTTATAGCAAAAGTATATACAATGTATATACGACCCCCCTATACTTAGTTTGAGCTTTGTCCTCCTTGATCACAGAGAAAAAGAGAAGACATGGCTCGTATTGAGTATTGTAGAGCCTATACTACAATGATGGAAGAATAAGAATGAATCAATGAGAAGTCAACCACTAATACTTAGGATGAAATAATCTTAAGTGTACTTTGTTGTATCTACATGCATGGAGGGTTGAGGGTGGGAATGAACAGATCACAACTCAGTCTGTTTCCCCTTATACTTAGGTTAAAAGATCCCTAAGTATAGACAAAAATATCAATAGGAGAAGAGACATGTGAGGGGACAAAGGAACTGGTAAAAAAAATAAAAATACATTTAGAGAATTTACATGTCATTCCCCCTATACTTAGGGTAAAAAAGACCTAAGTATAGGCAACAACAAAAGTGATGGAACAAAATGAAGAATGAACAATCAGTTCGTCTTACCCCCCCCCCCATACTTAGGACAGAGTACATTCTAAGTTTAGCAGTGATGAATAAAACAATTGAAAAAGGAAAAATTTAAAAGAATAAAAGAATAGAAGAAAAGAATAAAATTAAAGAAATAATTTTAGAAGATCATTATCTGAGTCTTTTGATGTTGGTGAGGCGGTGGAGGCATCCTCGAGAATCACCACTTGAGTTGAATCGACAACGACCAAGAATGTGTCATACTCGAGATAAGGCTTCAGTAGTTAACCATTGACAATAAAAGGTTGTGCGTCAAATGACAAATCTGATATCATAATGCTTCCATTGTCACACACGTCTTTCACTCTAAATGACCCTGCCATTTACTCTTTAATTTGAACAGGAATATCTTCAACTTTACATCAAATAACCACACTTTCTGTCCAGTCTCGAAGATCTTTCATTTTTGTACCAATCATGCCAGCGTTTAACCTTATCCTTGTACATCAAGCTGCTATCATAAGCATAGTCTCATAATTCTAGGAGCCTGTTCATATCCACTTTTTTTTATTGACCATTGAGTCCAAATTGCAAATGTTGGTTGCCCATAATGATTTATGAATTAGCTCGACGGGCAGATGGCTCGGCTTTCCATACACAAGATGATAGGGTGACATACCCAAGGGAGACTTATAAGTGGTTCTATATGTCTAAAGGACAGAGTCCAAGAGTTAGGACTAGTTCTTTCTGTCCGGCTTCACAAGCTTCTACAATATTATCTTGATTACTCTGTTCGATAGCTTTGCCATGCCATTGGTTTGAGGATGATAAGGAAAAGTGACTTGGTGTTCAATGTCATACTCCTTCGTTAATTTTCTAACGTCTTTGTTTATGAAGTGACTACCCCCATCTGATATAAGAACCTTTTGTATCCCAAACCGTGAGATGATGTTCTCTCTCGAGAATCATCACATAGTGTTGCTATCAATGGCTCGGTCAGGGATAGTTTAAACCCAACGACTCACGTAATCAACGACAATAAGGATGTGCTTAAATCCCTGACTGTTGGGAAAGGGCCCCATGAAATCAGTGCCCAAATCATCAAACATATTGGAAATCGGAATGAATTTCAGGGGTATATAGTCTTTGTCTGTAAAGGTTCCTCCCATTCTTTGATAGTCATTACAGCGCTTCATATAAGTCGTGGCATCCTTAAATAGTGTAGGCCACCATAGGCTACACTACAGTACTTTCATTGATGTTCTATCTCCAGAGTGGTGTCCACTAGGTTCGAGCGAGTGATAATGCTCGGCGACACTTTGATGCTCCTCCTGAGGGATACACCAACGCACAATGCAGTATGCTCCTTCCCTGAATAAAAGTGGGCCTTCCCATTGATAGAAATGGATTCGGGATAAGAACTTGTCCTTTCTGATCTTTGTCCAATTTTGTGGAACTACACCAGATAATAGGTAGTTCAAAATATCGGCATACCAAGTGAGGAAATCCATGGCAAGAATCGACTCATCTGGAAAGGTTTATGTGATGGGTGCACTACTCAGTGGAGGTTCTTGATGTTCAATTCTGGAGAGGTGATTTGCTGCCATATTTTGAACTTCAGGTTTAACTTTAATTTCCAAGTCAAACTCTTGGAGGAGAAGGAACCATCTGAACAACCTGGTCTTTCTATCCTTCTTCTACCGTGAAACCAGATAGTAGAGTGGTCAGTATAAATTGTGTCTTTAGATCCAAGCAGATTGGATCTGAACTTCTCAAGTTTGAAAACCACAACCAGCAACTCTTTCTCTATAATAGTATAATTTCTTTGTGCTCCATCTAATGTCTTGCTAGCATAGTGCACTTTGTCTTTCCTTTGTCCTAACACAACTCCAACTAAAATATATGATGCATCCGTCATGATTTCAGAGGGTAGAGACAAATCCGGCAGCTATAAGATGGGAGCTTGAGTGCTTAGCTCATTCAACTGATTGAAATATAAGAGAACATGTTGATCAACATTATACTTGGTCTTCTTGCATAGTAATTTAGTTAGTGGTCGGTCGATGCGGCTGAAATCTTTGATGAATCATCTGTAGAAACCCACATGCCAAAGGAATGACTTCATATTTCTAAATTTATGACGTGGCTCAAGATTGGCAATAACATCCATCTACTGGGTTTAATTCTATGCCACACTTGGAAACGACATGGCCCAGTAATATCCCTTTGGTGACCACGAAGTGGCTCTTTTCCCAAGACAGTACGGGATTGACTTCACAGCATTTCTGAAGAACTCGGTCCTGGTGCTCGAGACAAGAATCAAAGCAGTCACCATAGATGGAAACGTCATCCATAAACAACTCGAGAAAACTACCAACCATATCGGTGAAAATTGCAAGCATGTACCTCTAGAATGTGGCAGTGCATTGCATAATCCAAAGGACATTCTCCTGAATGTAAGTGTCGAACGAGTAAGTGAAAGTAGTCTTATCTTGGTCCTCTAGGGCGATTGCCACCTGCTTGTACCCAAAATACCCATCCAAAAAGTAGAAGAATTCTTTGTCGGCCAATCTTTCCAAACATGATCAAAAAATGCAAGGGGAAGTGGTTCTTCATCATTGTAGCATTGAGGCGGCAACACAAGCTAGGATGTTGGTACCCGAGTAGAAATCTCCTCTCTTCTTTTATTTGTAACCATGGTAACCCTTGATTTTTTTTGGAACTACATGTAGGGGACTCACCCACTTTGAATCGGAGATGGGTAAATGAATCTTGTATCATACCACTTCATGATTTCCTTCATGACGATGTCCCATAAATTTAGGCTCATTATTCTTTGAAACACTTAGGATGGCTTGGCATCTTCGTCCAAGTAAATACAATGTGAACATAGAGCATGGTTTATCCTGCGGAGGTCTGATACATGCCAACCAAGCACCTTGCAGATTTTCTCCAGAACCTCGAGCAGTATAGATTCCTGATCCGGGGTAAACCTACTGCTGATGATGACTGGATACATCTTCTCTGCACCTGTAAGGAAAGCATACTTGAGGCCTACCTGAAGCTGCTTTAATTCAGGTTCCGATCAAGCTTGCTTCTTTGACACTTCAGAAACAATGCTGGTAGGTGTTTGATCTACCAAGATTTTTGAGGTGATGCTCACCTTGGACACTTGTAGCTCAGTTGACAATGTACCGAACATATCATCAATAAATTCATCAGGTTCGAATTGTCATGAATCTTCTGAATCAAAAAGTGAGAACCAGTCTCTCCTTGTTGACATCAGAGCATGTACAGACAGCGCTTTCTAGGTCCACCTCAAGAGAGAGGATTTCCATGGTCAATGTGTCATTTAAAGATAACATTATATCTTTGATTTCTACAATAGTGTCACAATCTACTACAGGAAGTTCTTCTTGACCTTCTTCAAACATGACTTTTGGTTCATTGACCATATTCATTGTTACTTTGTAGCTGCTCGAGCGAAACATGATCTTCTCAGACCCATAGTTAACCACGGCCTTTGTAGTTCACAGGAATGGCTGGCCAAGAATAATCGGCGTCTGGATCATTGGTGCAAGAGAGTCCATATTAAGGACCAGAAAATCAATAGGAAACTACATGTCCTGCACCATTATGACAATGTCTCTAACAGACCTCGGGATTCGCTTGATAGATCGATTAGAGAACCGAAGGATCATGCATGTCGGCTGAGTGGACCCAACCCTGATTCTGTGAACAATGAGGTTGGCATGAGGTTGATAGAAGAATCACTATCAAGGAAGGTTCTCTCGAAGACCTGGTCAAAAATTTTGCATCTGATTAAAGGTGCTCCTTTGTCTGGCTTCTTTTCCAGGACATTGTTGATTGCTATGACTGTAGACACGGTAAGGACCTATTTTTAAACAAGTTGGCATTTGTTATTACGGTTCAACTGATGCGTGTTCATACATACTTATTTCACTCCCTTCTTCACAATGGCCATATATTCCATAGCTTACATAGAAGGTAATTTAACAGTCAAAGTTTTTATAATCTCCATAACATCTGGATCAGATAATGCATTTTTTTGTTTTGCAGTTTTTTTGGATTTTTCAATTGCATTAGGAAAAGGAATACGTGCAGAACTAAAATCAAAAGTATTGTTCTTATTTACATAAGAATTCATGTCTACAACATCTTGTACAATCGTACTGCAAAAAGGTGTACAATCTTGAACTTTTGGATAATGTCCAAAAGTTGCGGTCTCTACTCCGTCGTCTCGCACTGGATTGGTTGTTGGAGCTGGATCCTCCATGGATGGCATGGATTCACTTCGACGGCGTTCATCTTTTTACTCTTTTTTATTTTCCTGATTTTTTTATTCTTTTTACTAGGGGTGGTGGTTGTGAGTAGCTTGGGAAATCCTCCTCCTTCTTCTTCCTCACCCAGACCTATGTCTGGTAGTAGAAGACGATGATTCACTAGATGAAGATTTATTCTTCCCTCTGATAATGGCAGATGGAGCCAAGGTCCTACTGCTCCTGTGAGTTATAATATTAGACAAAACAATCACAATCGTCTGACTCTACATACAAAGACATGACGTCACATTCTACCTGCTCTTTTCACTTAAAATTATCAGGGTTGGCTTCGAGCTTGGTCAGAATTGGATTTTTGGTGGCCGTCAGGTCATCCAACTTCTGTTCATATTTGATAAATCCTTTACCAACTAGACCATGTAATTGAGGCTCTGGTCCACAAGAACCACCTCGGATGGTTCAGCGTGCTAACCACGCTATGGCTGATTGTACTGAGGTTGTTGGTGTTTGGACATATAATGATGCTGAGTTAGAGGAATCTGATATGGCTAATGTTGGCGGTACTGTGGGTGCTGGTACTGCTGGTTCTGTCTCCAATTGTTATGGTAATATGGAGACTGGTGGTACTAAGGCTGAGAGGGCTGGACAATCCCCGTCCTTGATGCTGAGGGAATAGGCACGAATTTACAGGTTCGTCGTGCTGAGGTCCGCTTGGACATGCCAACAGTATATCATTAGACCAAACTCCATTCACCTCTTGAATGAGAGGTGGTGGAGGGGAGAATGGATCATAAAAAGGTTGGGGTTCTGGTTGGTAAACCACCAACTATTGCTAATGTGATGCTTGGTCTAGAGTCTGTACGCAATACACATACTGGACTGCTGTCTGTTGTGTATTGGGCTGAGGTTGATGCTACGTGGGCTGCTCTTCTTTCTCCTCTGCCAGAGACTCAGATGGTGGAGTCATCGACTAGCAAGCATTGGTGGTACTCACCAGCAACTTTAGTTGCTTGGTGATCTGATTTAACTTGTCTAGATGTTGGGTTCTTTGTTAGATCACTACTAATTTCTACAAATCTTATGATCGTTTCTTGATGATGTCTACTTTGAACAGATACCCCCTATGATGCTGAGGTTGGAGCTTTCATCTCTGTCTGCTTCTTGGGACATTTCCATGTGGACAGTTTGTGGAGGGTTTGGGATGCCTCTGATATGCACGGGATTAAGAGAGGGAGGTCTCTTCTTCATCCATTTCCTCGAAAATTTTCCAGATGACATCTTCATCCTTATTAAAATGAGATCCACTACAGGTGGCGTCTACTGGCCTCTGACTCTCAATAGTCAAGCTCCTGAAGAAGTGTTGGAACTGGATGGTCTTTAGTATGTCATGGTGGGGGCATTTCTCGTGCATATACTTAAATCTCTCCCATGCTTCATGAATAGACTCGTGGGTAGCCTGGGATAATCTGCTAATCCAGGCTCACATCTGGTTGAGCTGACCGAGAGGGTAAAACATGTGGAGGGATGCATACTTAAGATCCACCCAGGTCATCACAACCTTCCCTATATAGTTGACCCAGTTCAGGGCATTATCTTGGAGACTGAAGGGAAACATGGTCATCTTGGCTATGCCTAACATAATGTTAGGGTAATGCATGGTTCTACTGATACGGGAAAACTATTATAGGTGAATGTAGGGTTCCTCATTGGTGTTCCCATGGAATGTGGGAAGAATAGCAAGGAGCTGAGGCTTGAGCTCAAAGTAAGCATGCACCGGTGGAATGCGAATCCACTAAGTCATCTAGATGTCTCTAGGGTTGTAACTCTGTTTTATCATGAGATTAGGAACCTCTAGTCCTTCTTCTTCCTCTTGGTCATTGCGAGGTATTTCTTCCTCTCTTCCTCCTCCTCCTATTTTTTTCCTCAAATCATTCAACATCTCTTGAAATGTAGTTTGGACCATGGCTTGCTCAGTTAGCTACTATTGTATGGCTTGGATGGATGTGAGCAATTGAGCATTCACTTGATTATGATCGGGTCCCATGCCCTGATCTGTCTGGGGAGGTGTTGTCCGGGTCTGTTTCCTTTTCCACCTGGAGGAGCCATCTCAAGGTTTGAGTCAGATATAATGAACTCCGGACTGGATCTAGGTCTGACTTCTATCTACAATGCAAGAGGAATCTCAATCAGACCAACTATGAAACTGAATACCAACTAAAGTGATCAATCTTAGATTAAGGTCAATCCCAGATAGTTGTGAATGGAGTAAAAGATGCAGACTGAAATTGTCCTCCATTCGCAACAGGAGTAAATGGGACAAGCGTGGTCCTAGTTTACTAAGAAATAGAAAGATCGTAAGCTCCGAATCGGGTTCTCGGGAATCACCTCGAAATATTGACGATGCCGAGTTCATGGAATCGATGTAGGTCTCAAGGGAGTCCCGAATAGACCATCCATGGATCGACATCGTGGAGGAAAATAAGGATCGATGCAGGAGGAAGGATACTAATGTCAATGAGGAATAAAAGGAATGTAAAATAGTAGAAAGGCTCTAAAGGAGCATGGGGTAAAAGAGGAAACACATAGGACAAAATTTGCACAAGTGCGTGGGATTTGATCTTTGAACCTTAATCTAGATCCATACAATACACAATAAAAAATTGAGTTCACCAACCCTACACATGTGAAGCCGTAAGGGATCAGCTATTTTTATATTGTCATTTTTAGAGTCATGATTTCAAGCATATCTTTTAGAACGTCCTTAGACGTTAACCTTATAGCAGCAAGAGTACTGCCAGAAAAGTATCTCGTACTTGTCATCCTCCTTTGTAACCAGTAGTCAGCTTTTTTTGAGGTACTTGTAACCCTTCCTAAATCACTACCCATCCAAAGAATGAGAGTGAGGAAGCCAATATGTGAAACCACTACTTTGGATGATGCTCGCAACGAAATCACTCATGAGTGTGCAATGCCCTACTCGGATGCAAGACGATGAGAGAGAAAAACCATGAGGGTGTGGCATAAGCTAAGTACTTCATACAAGGTCGACATTCTACACAAGGCGAGAACATCATCGTTGATCGGGTCATACTCGTCTATGTATGATAGAAACGCCAATGCTTCCAAAATCCAGGCAATACAAAAGGTAGTTAAAGACTGGGTTTTGGGCTCTAATCCTTAGTGGGTCGCGTCTCACTCATGGGAGGGGTTTTGGTCCCCTCCTAAGGTACCTTAAGACAATGAGGTCTTTATTAACCCCAAACAATGCAATGCGTTAAATATTTTAATAAGAGCGAAGCTATATAGCAGTCCCCTTATTTTAGATTTTAGGTTTTCACTTTTTTGGATATTTTGAATACAAGTGCCTAATGATTTTGTGAATTTTTATTTAAGTCCTAGGTGCTCAAAATCTAAGGGAATAGCAAAAAAGTTATGAAAGTAGATTCAATGATGGAAATCTCACCATAGAATCTAATGATGCATGCAAATTTAGAGGACTTATAGTGCTTCTGAGCTCTCTCCATGTGGTATGCATAACGGAATTTTCAGATCTATCTACATGGTTGTGTGCAGTCGAAAAAATTGCCCTAAGCATGAACTGCTATTAGACGTGAAGAACCAAATGTCAATTATTCAGAAATGAACCTGAGAGTGCAGTCTTATAGACACCTCGATGCCCACTACAACATGTCCTGGAAGTGATGTATGGTATCTCTCTCAACGTGCTGGCAAGTCTAAATAGGTGACAATTATTAATTTGACTAGATCCAAACATAAAAGACTATAAGAACATTATTCTTATTAGGGTTCGGACCTAATTACCGATGCAAGCAGTCCTAAAATCTAAGGGCTTCATGCACACAAAACAATTAAAAACAAAGGCGGAAAACTCAAAACATCAAAAAACAAATGAAAATAATGATAAAAATAGGGAGGAATAAAGTGAGAAGTCGAAGAAAACTCGAAGAAAACTGTGAGGACCCCTAAGTGAATAGACACTTGGTAAAATAGATCCTAGAGTATAATGTCCATATCCCCATTTTATTACAAATAATAATGAATAATAAATCACTCTCTCATCAAAAATAAAATCCTAAGCTAGGATTTATGCTAGTTATTCTCCTTGCTATGCATGTTGCCTCTCATACTGGACAAGGCAAGAAGGCCAGTCTCCACCAAGCTTGGCTGCATCGACCTCCTACAATGTCGTGCTCGTGTGGTGGGCCCTAATAATAAACACAACAAAGAGATGTATTATCATGGATAATTAAATAATGTGTTCAAAGAAATAAAATGCTGAAATATGTACAAGTCAAAAAAGGTAGAAGAATATGTACACATGAAAATTAATTAAAAAGAAAAGACAAGTATGTACAAATTAGGCTACAACACGTTACTCCCCAACAATGGTGCCATTTGATTGGTTGAACTTGATCAGGTGAGGAGGGTCTTGCACTCCATACAAGGCTGGAGCGTAGTCGATGTGGCGACCACTCATAGATACCAGTCGACTAAGCAACAATTAACCCACACAAAATAATGAAGCAAGAAATAAGCAGGTGTGAATCAAAATTTATTATACCTATAATAAATGCATATCGCGACAAGCAGAGTACGAGCCAAACACAGGGAGACAAGTCGAAGTAATAGATATATTGTTTATAAATAGATAATGAATAAATAACTAGATGCGTGTTTCTACAATATTTACTCAATTAGTTAATTATATAATGGGCTTTCAAATTAATAAAATAATTCTATTTTTATTAATAATATTTTTACATTTTTAATTTTGTAATTTGTATTTTCTTTTTATACTTTTCTGATTTTTTATTTTCATAAATCTTTTATGTATATATAACTACGTATAAGTAATATGTATAATATAAGTAATGCACATATATTATAAAATAAATATAAAAAAATTAGAAAATAATTACAGGAACAAACCTTTTTTCCTAAAGGTTTTAACATATTTATAAGGTTGTTATAATAATTATAACAATTATAGTAAATACATAATATGGTATATGTATATATAAGATAAATAGGATATAATAGATATACATATAACAAAAAAATAGTCAAAAAATCAGAAAAAAGAAAATATTTTTGTGTTTTTTACATTTTTCAACTATTTTTGGTGATTTTTCAAGAATATTTGCAAACATTTAAGTATTTTTCAAAGTCCTAAATACACAAAATCAGGGACTTAATAAATAGACCAAATTGTTTGGGAATTTAAACTTACTAAATAGAATCAAAACTTTCCAAAAATATTTTTTATACTTAATATATATATAAAGAAAATTCAGTGATAGAAACAAATATTTCCGATATTTAAAAATATTTTCACATTTTTTAAAAAGATTTGGAGATTTTTAATTTTTATTGAATTTTTTTCTATTTTTAGGGATTTGTGTTCTTGAATATATAAAATACTATAATAAATTTTTTTTTTTGAATTTTTCAAAAAGATCTTATAATTTTAAGGAATTTTCTAAGTCAAAAGGGGCAAAATGTGCTCTTTTTGAATTTTAATAATAGGCAAAGTATATAAAATGCAAAACTAATTATATGCATGAAAGAGCATGCATTGAGGTACCTTATTCTATTTTCCCATAATTTTTTGGAGCATGGATAATATTTATAAAAAGCAGACAAACATACAAAAAATGTTTGAACTGGAAAGGTAAATTTGCAGTTAAAATATAAGGCAAGGGTTTACATGAAATTTCCTAAAATTTAACAATTGATATTTAAATTTTTTTGAGTAAATTACAAATACAAAAATTACAAGGATATAAGTGCAAAATTCCCAACTCACATGGGGGACCACATGAACTTAGCTGGCAAGGACCCAAATGCAAATACAATAAGCTTGGGATCCTCCTTTCAATTATTACAAAAAAATATACTATTTAAAATTATTACACGATTGAATAAAAATATTCAAAATGTGGGGATATATATGAAATTTACCCCTATTAAGGCGCGATCGTGTTGTTTGATGCGCCTACTTATCTTCATGTTGCTCTCTGGGCGCACGATGATGGTTGGGCAGCAATGGATGAGATTAGATCTTCTAGCGAAGATCGACGGTGGAGGATTCTTCAATCCAACATCATCTACGTGATCTGTTGGTTGTTCTTGATCCAACGACTGGCAGATGGCTTGGAAGAATTTGCTAGAACTGTGAGTCTTCTTGCTTCGGATCGATGCATCTCATGCATTAGAACTCATCTCTTGTTACACTAATTCTCATGATCTCCGGCTCGACGTTCCGCAGCAACTAGTCGCCTCAAAGGGCATCATATCTCATCAATGGAGCTCTAGAGTGCTTGGCTTCCTGGGCATGCTTAAATACTTCGAAGACCCCTCAGATAGGGGCCTCCAAACCTACAAGTTAGATGGAAAGATTCGTAAGGTACGGGTGATCCGGTCTGGGCACTTATTGATGGGTTTCGAGGGGATATGGGGGAGGAGGTGCTCCGACAAAGGCGTCGGAGGGAGCATCGATGCCTTGATTTGAGAAAATATGGAGAACGAAGTAGAAAGAAGATGGGATGGTTGTGCGTTGTCGAAATAATGGGGGTACAATGCAGAACAATGGCTGAGCTCAAGCGATCTAAACTTTTGATAAATATACCAACAAACTACGCTAATAAAAATATTTAAAAGCAGATTAAAAATACAAATATGAAAAATTACGATGAATTGAAAGTGCGCTGCTCGAACTTGGGGTTTGATGCCAAGGAGCAAGACAACGTCGAAGCATCGTTGTGGACTATCACTCTTCCTCCGTCTACCTTGATGACACCTTGGGGATGTCCTCACTGTCACAGGGAATACACACGCGAAGGGTAGAAGGCTTCAAGGCTCGAAGAGGGTTCAAAGAATCAAAGGATGAATTGGATTTTCATTTATAGACAACTGTTAGGGCTACCTTTGATCAAGATTATTTCGTGGCTCGATGGAGATCAAGGAAATTTGATGGTGGTGCGTGAAGGGTGATCGTGATGGGAATAGAATCGAAGAAGAGCTCGAGGTGATTTGGTGATTAGGATGGCTTGGAAAATTTATTGAAGTGAGGCACTCGAGGTTCTGACAAGTGTTAGAGAGGGGGTAGTATAGTTTACTCGAGTCAACTTTTGTGGTGTTCTGGTTGGTCCACGTGGACCAACCTGGAAAAAAAGGCAGTTAGAAAATAATTGTAAAATTAATATATAATAGTGAATGAATTTATTAATTTTATATTATAAAAAAAGAAATATTTTATGTAGTATTTGATTACCAATTTTATTTATATTTATGAGGTTATTTATTACAAGTTATTATTTACATGTAATATCATAGTTATATTTACCTATATATTGTATTTTTTATTTTTCTTTTTTATTTTATTGTTTTTTGAACATAATTTATATATTGATAACCTATATAAATATTCATATATATATATATTATATTTTTCTGCTATTATTTATACACTTAAATAAATAGAGGAATTAATCATGTAGGTATATGTATAGTGTATTCATCTATGTATGGAACTAGCCATATTTATTTTAGTGTTTTTTTGATGATTTTATTTTTTTTCTAATTATATATTCATATGTAAAGAATATTTACAAAATTATAAAAATATAAAATAATTTAAAATATAAATAATAAATAAAATGAATATTTTATTTAGGTATATTGTACGGTAGGGGTCTAAAACCAAACTTTTGCATCTTAACTCCAGATTAAATAAATCCACTTCACTAATAGCTAATAAAAAGTTATATATAATTAATGGTGATTTAGGTGCATTTTGAGTTCATATGGAGGAGATACATGTTTGGGAAGTTTGGATTTTGGGTTTTTATTTCAAGTGTAGAATGTACATTGCACATTATTTTTGTGTGAAATTATTTTTGTATTTTTTAGTATTTTTATCTACAAATTTCATGTACAAATTTTATTGATTTGATGTCTAAATAATCAAAAATAAAATGGATCCCAATAAATGCAATATTTAGCAATATAAATTAGGGTTTCTTTTATTTATTGGCCCTTATCTCCCCATATTTTATTCTTTATCGACCCATTCATCATGATGCCTAGGTCTCGAGGATTAGGGTCATAAAATACCTTTGACATTTTGTTTCTTTTTCTTTTCTATTGTTTCTTATTTTATTTTGGATTTAAATGATGTATTTTATGATATAGTGAGTGTTATTTTTTACAAATTAATGTTATTTACATGCATTTGGCTGGGGATTAAAGGTCAAAATGAAAGAATAAAGGTAATGAAATGGAGATTCATCCCCCAACTACAATACAAAAACAGAAAATGATAAAATCTAAAGAAATTAAATAAATTAAAAGTAAAATTGAAAATGAATCAAAATGAAAAAAAATTGAAAATAACAATGTTGGTAAATAAATAAGCTAATTTATGGTGATTTTTAATAATTTAAATAAGTTATACGCAAAGGTAAAAATAATGAAATATCTTTTATTCATAAGTATGTATACCTATATATACACCCCATGATTTTTAATTATTTATTTTTACAAATATATATATATATAGTTTATTATTTTACAACATTTTACAAGGATTTTACAAGTATTTTTGTCTGATTTTTATGAAGTAATTTATTAGGATAAATAAATTGGGGTATTTTATAACATACATAGTGATACATATAGAATATACACAAGATTTTCTTTTTGTTTCTTTTTGTTTTATTTACTTTTATTCGTATTATAAAAAGCAGATACAATATATAAAAATAGTTCAAAATATAATTTATGCAAAAATATGAGGAAGTAAATATACATAAATAATATACATAGATATAATTTACAATAGCATCCCAAAAAGCTACATTTCACATCTCAACTTCGATTTTTGTGAAACCACTTCCATTTTAAAGATTATTTAAATTGGAATGCAATGAAATGAGTTTGGTTTATTTTGAATTCTTATGGAGAAGATATTGATCTAACAAATTGAACTTTACAACCTTTTAAAGGTGTTGTTATTTACAAATTGTACAATGATTCTTCTTGCAATTATTTTTAATATTCATAACTTATGTTTTTATACAAGTTCCAAGAAAAAACATTTTTATTTGAGGTGAAATTAGTCATATATAAAATAGTATATATTAAAAATATGTAATATATATAGTAGTGTACAAGTGATGAGTATAAATTTGAAGATTAGTTTTCTTGATTTTCTGAATGAAGGCCCTATCTCCCCCTACTTTATTCATTGTCCATCAGGTCAAGTCTCGACCTTCTCTTAGGGTCAGAGTTAGCATGTGTTTATATCATATATATATATATATATAGTCTTTTATTTTCTTTATTTTCCTTTTATTTCTTTCTTTATTTATTTATGGTTAAAATAGTGATAAGTGTACAATATTTTCAAAAGAATTAGGATTGGTAAAATGAGATATTTATTAATATTTGCAAGTGTTCTATAATGGATTTTAGCTAAAATAAATGAATAAAGATGGTGAAATGCAGATTTATGAGGGAGTACGTTGTTCTTATGTGTTCTTCCAATCAGTTGAGATGTCGTCAGATCAAAGAGGAAGTTCCAGATCTAATTTGAAGCATTCCTTCAAAGTGAAGTGGTATATGTTCTCTACCATCTGATCGATGTATGTGGCACACTTGTGGCACACGCTCAACCTCTCATATTCGCGCATATGGGGGTAATTTGCACTAAACCCCCTCCACTTTTTTGTATATTATAAAAAGTCTTGTAAATATTTGATTAAGTTCAAAACTTTATGGGAAATTTGCAAAAATGTTATCCTGTAACCATTTGTAATTGTAAGTAGGTCTAGTTCTAGCTCAGCTCATATGGCCCCTCACATGAGCTGGGTATTTTGCACATGTGTCCCTCTAGCATTGTATATTTCATTTTAATATATAAAAATCAACTTTTAGTTGAAAAGCTCTGGTGGTTTTTTGAACCCTTACCTTTAATTATTATTGCAAAAATGCCATTGCCAGCTTAATTATTTTTTTGTATGCTCTTATATTTTCTAAAAAAAGCTTCTCGTGCTACAAAAATCATGAAAAATAGGATGATGTGTATGTTTATATGCTTGTTCACGTCGTTTATTTTATGTTGCATTTTTCATGAATATCCTATTATTAAAAATCCTTAGAGCACGTTTTAGTCCCCAATTATCTTAGAAAATACAAAAAAAAACTAAAATCCTCTTTAAAATTCCAAAAAAAATTACCTCCTATTTATTATAGTATTTTATAGCTACAAATCAAAAATAACAAAAAATGACAAAAGAAAACTCTAAAAATCACAAACCCTAGCTAACGTTAAAAAATTACAAAGTATTTTCAAAAATACAAAAAATTTTCCCTTTTTATCCTATATTTTATCTTATACTGATTAATATATATTAAAATAATTTTTTAGAAATTTTGAATTCATTTAGTATTTTTAAGTCCTAAAACGATTCAACCTATTAATTAATTCCTTGTCTTTGTATATATGGACTTTAGAAATACTTACAAATGAGCAAAAAATACCCAAAAAAATCACAAAAATAGATTACAAATATAAAAATCATAGAAATGTTTTATTTTGTAAATTTTGATTATATGCATATATATTTATAATTATAAAGAGATTTTTCTTGTTCCATTCCATACTTTCAATTTCCTTGAAAAAGGTAAGACGAATTGGTCAATTCATCTTTCCTTTTTAGGGAAAATGAAAGGATGGAATGGAACACAAAATATCTTTATTGTATTATATCAATATATAGTTATATATAGTTAGTATTATTATTCATTATTTTAAATATCTTATAAATATTTTTAAATCCTTTAAAAAATAGAAAGGACTATTTTTTCTTGTATTTTTCTATTTTTCTATAATTATTAATTTATATATATATATCACTTATATTATACTTATTACGTACATATACCCTTATACATACCTTTATTATATTAAAAAGAAAAGGAAATTAAAAATCAGAAAATGTAAAAAGGAAATAAAAATTATAAAAATAAATAAAAAAAGGGCATATAAAAAATACTATTTAATTAGATACAACAAGAACATTGAGTAAATAGTGAGTAAATATTGTGCATAGACACCTATATTATTTATTTATAAATAATATGCATGCTACACCAACTCGTTCCTATGTTCGACACCCTACTCTACTTGTCACTATACACTCATATATTATAGGATTATAATAAATTTTTATCCATATTTGATTGTTTTGCTTTATTTTTATTTTATGGGTTAATTGTTGAAATCAGTCAGTGGTCTTCGTGAACTATCACAACAATGATTGATTGGTCCCTCCTTGTGTGACTCTTGGTCCATTGGCTATTTCACCGTCCTATCAAAAATTTCTATTATCGGGAAGAACCTGTTATATGACTAAATCCAATTACGAATCTAAGTATAGGAACATGAAAATATTATTGGGTTCGGACCTATTATTTACTCATCTCAACTAATACAATCTCAAGCACAAAAATCAAATAAAAAGAAATTCAAAAATCTCAAATCATGTGAAACAAATAAAAAGAAAGTCGAGAAAAACAAAAACCAATGGGGTCCCCAAATGCACCAGTACTTGGTGAAACATACCCCTACAAGCATAAAGTGAATGTCCAAAGTCTCTATAAAAAAACAAAACAAGTGCAAGTGCCAAAATTTGTTAAAAATTGCTTGCAAGAATAAAATGCGACTGAGAAATAAACGAAACTCAAGTAACATATTAAAAGCAAAACATGCTACTCCTCAGTCTCCTGCTCTCCTCAGCTGTTCTCTCCCGTCAGTAGGTGAAGAACGCCCTGCCTCTGTTTGCTCGGGTGTATTGGCTCTCCTAAGATCACCTCCCTTGCTTCAAGAGCCCTCGTAACAAAGGTGAAACAAGAAAATGTCAGAACAGTTCTTATGAAATTATAATAATGAAAATAAAAGAGATAAATAGTTGGAATGGAAATAAACAGGCAAATAAGGAAAAGGGGGAAATGAAAACCTAATCTACCCTAGCTGTGCATAACCGACAACGGTGCGATTTTGATGTTCAGGAAAATCAAGTGGATTTTTATTTAATAAAGAAATAAATGTTATCAATGTGTTGTTGTGACACACAAATTTCCCAAAACAATAAAAAATGTTATCCAAAAAAAGAAAGAAAAGTTGATTTTGATTTATTAAATAACCTGGTATAGCTCCCAAGGTCGAACACAAGGAGGCAACAATTATGAGCCATGGTTATTACTTTTAAGAAATTAATCAAAGATTTTAATTTTATTTTTTTGCTTTTTAGTTTTTTAATGATTTTAGGGATTTTTATGGATTTTGTTGGGTTTTATATTTTTAATGAACTTTTAAATTTTCTGATTTTTTAGTTGTTTTAAATTTTGTAATATTTAAATTCTTTTTATTTTCAAAAATAAATTTTCAAAAAAAAATATGAGTAAAACCACATTAATGAATTTTTTTTGGAAAATTAATCATTGAAATTGACTAGCTTGTTAGATATGATCAAAGTCTAACAATTGTGTCTCATTCTTCTAGTAACACTTGCAATTGGTTGCATATGTTTTGGAAGAGTAGAAAATTAATCTTAAATTTTAATTGTCATCCACATGGATGTTGATGTAATTGTTGCAACAATCTCTATTAGATATATAGATAGACTACATATATTGAATGGGAGAGCCCTTAGTCTTAGAGAATGTCTCTATGACCTAGATATTAGAATATATTCATTATTTATTTCTAAAAGTTGGAAATGAACATGCATTCTGGAATAGACCTATCATAAAGAGTTATGATGGATATATTTCAGATAATAATCTAACATCTAGAGGACTCTACTAAACTAGAAAACTAATGAATGTTTCATTAACATTTCAAAATACTAAAGATTAAATCTTAAAAGATCAATAGGAGGATGAAGATCATTTAACAATGATCTGGCATCAAGCCTTGGACATATGTATGTTGATGAGATCAATAGACTAGTAAGAGATGAAACTTTAGAATGTTATGGAATTTCAAATCTTACATACTTGTGACTATTGTATTAAAAAAATGTCTAATGCACCCTTCTCGTGGAATGGTGTAAGATGCCAAGGTATTCAAGTTCTCATACATGTTGATGTATGTGAATCATCTATATCATAATAAAAATTAATGATATGTGGTATCTATTAATGATTTTTGTGATATGATATTTCTTCCCTTCACCTTACAATCCTTTGAAATGTTCAAAGATTTCAATTTTGGTTTAGAACCAAGGTTTGAAGGAAGATGAAATGAATTTCATTTAACCAAGGTAGCAAATACCTATTAGATGGATTCAAGGAATGCCTTATGGAGAAAGTAATATCATTCTTATCTCTCTCTCTCCTAATACACCTAAACTCAATAGAGTTGTAGGGAGATGCAATTGGATCATGTGTGACATGATGTGCTTAATGATGGAGATTACCATAATTACCTCTTAGTTTCCGGGTATATTTGTAGAAGAGACTACAATATATATCCTTAATAAGATTCCATGCACATCTAAACCTGAAAACCATCATAAGCTATGGTTTAGAACCTAGAATAGGTTATTGAGGATTTAGAGTTACTTGGTCCATAACCATATCATCGATGCAAGAATTCTTGAATCTAACACCAAAGAGTGCTACTTCATTAGGAAAATAAAGAATGGTATTGGATACCTACTTTATGACCTTGGGATTCTTAAAAGATTTCATCTCTAAGGATATGATTCTTAGATGATGACTTTCTTGAGAATCAAGATGAAAACGAAGTAAAGGAACTCATTTAATCATGAAAAGATAATGAGGCCCTGAAATCAGAAACTACTACAACAATTAAAGATGAAACACTCATACCTCTTCAAAATATTTTGAGGGAGGTGAGACCACCTAATAGGTATGAATTCCATGTGTCAGTTACGTTTGAAAATGATCTAAGTTCATATGATGAAGTTTCTAGGGATTATGACATGGAAAGATGGATGTTAGAAATAAAGTCTAAAGTAGACTTCACATACAAGTGTTGTATATGGACCCTCGAGAATACTCCTGTATAGGTAAAACCCGTTAGGTGTAAATGGATCTTCAAGATAAAGAGGGAAGCTTATGAGAAGTTAGAGACCTTCAAAGCACGGCTTGTATCCAAAAGATACACACGAAGAGAAGACATCGCTTGCGATGAGTCTTGTTCTTTGGTAACCATGCTTAAGCCCATCAGAATATTGCTAACTATAACTACACAACTTGACTATGACATCTACAAGATAGAAGTCAAGATTGCATTCCTCTATGAACACCACTTTGAGCATATTCATATGAAGTAGCCCCAGGGCTTCATATATGAGGAAGGAAAGTTGTGAAAGTGAAAGGAACTCCATTTATGGACTCAAATAAGATTCTTGTAGTTGGAACACTAGATTGGATGAAATTATAAATGTTGTGATTTCAGATAGAATCTTGATGAAATGTGTGAAGCTTAGTGGGACTACCATTGCGTTCATCATGCTAAATGTAGATAATATCTTAATCATCTGGAATGATATAAGGATGAGAATACGTGTTTTATAATATGGTTTTTCCATACCTAGAGATATAATATCAAGGACACCTCTTAGATCAAGGTTTTGAAGTTGTTCAGAAACATTGAGATAAGGGCATTGGAACCTCATATACGTGGTACACCTTGGACATGTACCATTTTTGGGAAAACTACAAGGAAGGTTTCCTTCCCTTAAGATTGAAGATTATGGTGAGAACCTTAAGCACATCAAAGAAGCGTGATGGTTGCATCATATGCAATCGGGAGCGACTAGTCGTACTAGTCTCGGGGCAACGGATTTTTTTAAAAAAATAATTTTAAAGCGATGAAACCACATGATCCAAGAACACTTCTCATATCATTTCATCTAAACCACAAAGGGGTATTAGTGTTACCTCTTAAAATGTGATTGTGATCGAAGTTTCTAGACAAAGAGACTTCATGTCTCAAGTCCGACCCGACGGATGAGACGCTTGCGAGCACGTTGATGAAATGATTGCTTATCACAATCCAAGTTGATGATTTGAGTGGAGAGCCTCCTGATTTTATCTCACAAAATACAATGTCTTCTTCACGAGCCAAGTGCACCAAAGAAGATGGAGATCCATGAGTAGTCAATCCGATAGCACAATGGCGTCATGGCGACTACGAGATTCTCTAAATCAATAAGTGGACGGCTACTATTTGATATAGAGAGGGGGGACATATATATATATAGAGAGAGATGGAGACAGTGTAATTCCTCTTGGAATTATGTAGTATAAAAGGCTAGGTCTACCCTTCCTTTTATACTAGTTGGATGCACATCGATCTCAATCCATGTGATCTCTTAATATGCGATGTATATTAGAAGTTTATTTATCAATGGTCGTGATTTGCTGCTCTAAAAACAACAACAATTAATTTAAAACAAACTAACTATATCCTTTTCAAGATAATAATAAATTCATTTTAAAATTAATCAATATACATAGATAATGTGTAAGACCAAGTCCCTTTACTAAAAAAATGGTTGTTGTTCCCCCTCTTGAAAAAGTCAAGAAGGACAACCACCATAAAGAGGATTAATTCTTCCTTTATCTATATATATAATAATATGCAATAATAATTATTGAATCAAAAATTCACAAAATAAATTCCAAAATTAATCTTTTGAAAATTTCAGTCATGTCATTTATTAATATGAATCATATAATATGTAAATTAGATTTACAATTAATTGTTTATTGTGAATCCAATTCACAATAACATTTAAGTTGTAATTCTATTTACAACTAAATCTCTCCAACATTTAAATAATATTTATAATATCCATTATTATTACGGACATTGATATCCATATTAATCATATCTCTGATAATTAAATCACATTAAGTTATCCGAGATAACTCTTCTCATGTGCCCATATAATATGAATAATATTAAAATTATATATGATAATTAAAACATATTTAATTACCAAATTATCTCAATGCTCATATATGTTATCAGTAATGGAATTATTCTTAATTTTTTTCAAGAATAATGCACTTTCACTGCGGATATTTGGATATAAGGACATGGTCAGTGTACGTTCCATGTATAGTGACTTGGAGATGAGTATGCATTTCATCATCTCTATTCATTTATTTTAGCTCAAAATCCCTTATTAGACACCTATATATTATACCAAATCCATATTCTTACTAACCTGCATCTGTGTGTAAATATTGTACATTTATTTTAACCTAAAATAAAGAAATAAAGGAAAAATAAAGAAAATAAAAGACTGTATATATGCAATAGATACAGGCTGACCCGAATCCCCAGAGAAGTTCATGACTTGACCAGATCGACCAGAAATAAAGTAGGGGATATAGGGTCTTTAGTCAAAAATCCCAAAAAAATGTGTTTTGTAAATACTTTTTATTTTTTTATTATTCTGTGTATATTTGAATAAAACTTACACAATTTTATTTGTCCATAAATTGACCTCATATTAAATAATTTTCTGAGCAAAAGTTGTAAATAACAATGTTTCCTAAATAATAAAAACACTTATAAAATAAAAACTTGTAAAGAATAAAAGTAACCACACTCGAAATAGTCGAAAAGCGATAATTAAAAGACTAATTACAACTCCATATGAAGTCAAACTTAATCAAACTCACTTCCATCGTATTCCAAATCAAATTATCTTTAAAATGGTAGTGGGTTCATAATTTTTGGAATAACGATTGAAAAGACGGTTTTCTAGGGTGGTTTTTACAATTTGACCATTTATTTATTGTATTTACTTTTATTTTGTATGTATTATATTTTTAATGATTGTAGAAATTTTTTACATTAATTTATAGTAAAAAAATTTTTATTAATTTTTTTTAAATTATTTCCTTATTTGTACATGTGTATAATGCACCTTATGTATATATGATATGTATGTAATTAACCATGTTATATAAAAATCACCAAAAAATATTATCTAACTTTAATTAATATGATTAATCTAATTTCAAAAATAGAATTTAATATATTTATTTAAATTAATTTGAAAATGTGCCTTTTCTATATAATTTGAATATATGCCTTAAATATCCACCATTAATGTATCTAATTAATGATTCATATTAATTTTTTATTAATATATTTAATTTCAAATTTCATTTTTAATTAATTAATTAATTTTATTTATTTATATAACCACTAAAGACCTTCCATTTTATACATATCTTCCTTTTTTAATTCTCTTCTTCTTAATGGGTCTCCTCTTCTTCATTTTTTCCTGGATCAATCTTTGGTGAGAGGAGCCATTCTCTAGGAGTATTTTTGTTGTAGAGAGGTGCCCATCTTTCGAGTCGTCCGGTGACAGTGAGTCGGTCATCGTCGAGGCCATAATAGCTTCAATCCACTCCCATGATGAGATCCATTTTATTTCTCATTTTTCATCCAAGTAGTGTAATTTTCTTATTTTAATTTCACGGTCATTTCGTTGCTAATTTTTGTAATCGTAGTTAGTTGTTAATCGTTGTTCATCATGATCTAATTCCCATCTGATTTCACATTCATTCTCTAAATCTATCTACGTTCACATTCTACCTTACGAAACCACTCACCTCCGTCCACTCACGGTGACCGGAGGTCGGATCCATCTGTCCACCTCGTCGGATCCACTTTTCAATTCACATTTTCTCTCAATAATTTTTGGACCAAGTTGTTTTGCTCGAGTCAGTTTCTATCTTGATTTTATTGCAAGAACAAGGATTTCAAAAAAATACAAAGAAGAAAGTTTTAGCTACTATTTAAAAAAAAGAAAAAAGAAAAATATTGTTATTTAAAAAATATATAAAAAATTTGGGGGGGGGCTCCCACAACGATGCCATTTTATTGATGGGCAATTTTCAGGTTTTAATTTAAATGAATTATTCACAAGTCGTCGCAACCCAATCAAGCGTAAACAAAAACATTATTTAATTCTCAAACTAAATTAATTAAAAAAATGTTTAGTAAGAAAATTTTGCTATTTATTTTACTTGTATAGCAATAGGATCGAACTCAAGGAGGCTACAATCCCAAGGGTTATTCGAATATTTGAAAATTTTATTAAAAAAAGGATTCAGATGCCAATTATCTTGGTTTTTATAGGTTTTTATTATTTATTATTTTTTTATTGTTTTATTTTTTTATTTCATTTGTTTATATTATTTATTTTTTTATTTTTTAATTTTTATTGGTTTTTAATTTTGCACATTTTTTATTTTCAAAATAATTAATTTTAAAGAAAATTTATACACAAAAGAAATGCTACTTTTTGGATTATTCAAATATGACAAAAATGTCCAAAAAGTAAAATAAGAATATTTTTATGGTTCGCTGATTTTTTTACTATTTTATTATTTTTCTGAGATTTTTAGATATTTTTAGTACTTTCTAAATGAATAAAAACATGGAATAAAACAAACAGTGAGTAGACATAACTATTTTGCAATTTAAACATATAAAATAAACTTAAAATTTATTGGATTTATTTTTCGTAAAAAATATAATGAATTATCTATAAATAGGAAGTGGAATCACTATTTTTGGATTTTTTGATGCTTGGGGCATATACTTCATGGGCCCATTTCCTATTAGTCAGGGATTTCGGTAAATCCTGCTCGCCATGAATTATGTTAATCGATGGGTGGAGGTTATACCCACTCGAGCCACATACAGTCGTACAGTGCTTTCCTTTCTCAAGGATCGCATTATAGCACGGTTCAGGATTCTCAAAATACTGATTTCATGTGGGGGAAGCCTTTTCATTAGTAGAGAAGTAAAGAAGCTTGTGAAGGAGTACGCCACTGAGTACAAAGTTGTGTCTCCTTTCCACCCCAGACTAATGGCTTGGCAGAAATTTCAAATAGGGATTCAAGACGATATTGCAAAAACTTGTACGTCCTGATAGGAAGAACTGGTCCCAGATGCTTGATTCAGTTCTATGGGATTATCGGACGATGTACAAGTCTCCTTTGGGTACGTCTCCCTACAAATTGGTGTATGGAAAGCCTTGCCACTTGCCAATGGAATTAATTCACAAATATTTATGGGCACTCAATATATGCAATCTTGATTATGAGAAGGTAGGAAAGAATAGGAAGTTGGATTTGAATAGATTACTGGAATTTGATGATAACTCACTCATGTATAATGAGAAATTCAAGCGTTGGTATGATACAAACATTCGAAGGAAGACTTTCTATCCTGATCAGAAAATTTGGTTATTCGATGCTATGTTGAAGTTGTTTCCAGGAAAATTGAAAAGCAAATGGTGAGGACCGTCCATTTTGAGAGTTGTGCGTGATAATGGGAATATTGTCATATCTGGATTGTCAACCATTTGTTGTGAATGGATAGTTGTTGAAGCCATATCTATATCATGATACATTCTTGTCTGTCGTTGATTCTATATTTGTTGTATCAGACGATGATTCTTTGATTCCATCTTCTGCGTCGGATACATGAGCTAACTACCTCTTGTATATCCTTTCGTTTCATTCTTTCTTCTTTCATTTTGTCATCCACCAATTTTCGTATGTAGATATGTTATAATTAGAATGTGCTTTATCCTAATTACAGGAGGGTGAATGATTTGTGTTGTTCATATTCATCATGTTCATTACTCCCGTTGTTGCTTATACTTAGGGATACTCTACCATAAGTATAGGGGTGTGATGTTGTTCATATCATCTCTTTTGTGTTTTTATTTCTTTAATCTCTCGTTTGTCCCCCAACTTGTTGATATTCTATACCTAGGGCTATTCTGCCCTAAGTATAGTGGGGCAAGATGAGCCGTTGAGGTTGTCAATTCTTTTCCTCAATTTTTACCTTTTGTATAGTCTTTTATACTTAGGATTAATTATTCCCAAGTACAGTGCGGATCACTGGCTTGTATTCATTCTTTTAGTCATTGTTGTATAGTGTTCTTTTCACTTTTCTATACTTAGAACTAGTTATGTCTTCCTTTGCAGCTCTTTCATCACTATGAGGACATAGTTCGAGCTAAGTATAGGGGTTGTAGTATATATTGTATATATACTTTAGACAAAACTCATACTTTTAAAAATGTGATTATTTTTGGGATATGTATATAAATGCATAAAATCCATGTGTGCATATAGACTTTGGTAACCTTCCGTCTTAAAAAAAACACAAAACAAAAAATTATTAAAAAACAAAAAAACAAACACAAAATATTATTTTAAAGAAAACAATAAACAATAAAAATAAATAATAATAATAATTTTGTATATATACTTGAATATGGTACTAACCCTTTTTTCTTAAAAAAAATCCTTACGAAAAAAAGTATAATCTATGTACATACTTGTATATATCTTACCTACCCTTTTTGTCTTAAAAAATCTCTCTAAAAAAAGAAAATTTTGCTTGCATTTGCACGTACATTTTTTCAGGATAACATTGACATTTAAACTAAGTCTGGAATAATATTAAGAATGGAGCTTAATTGGACCTTAATCCACTTAATTTCAAAGGAACTTTATAAGAAATGGAATTAAGACTTTTCCGGGCCTATCAACTTAGTTCTTTTAGTCCATAAGACTATGTTCACATGTCATCTTGATTAGTCTAAGTAGAATATTTAACAACACACGCATGATTCTTCTAGATCATGGATTATCTTGGACAAGCACTCTACACGCAGCTCTTCATGGAGGATGTAGTGAGAAGGCAGAATCTTTTGACTTGGGGTATCACATAGGTTTGTAACAACTAGTGAGAATATCTGTCTTCCTCTAGGCAGGTTAGTGCATCTCAAACTGATCTAGTAGTAGTGAGGTCTAAAGACAGTATGTCGTGGGGTTGCAATAATGCTTCCAAAGAGGGATAGTCTACTAGCTCAAGAGGAAAAAATCCTAATATGCATGATGCACCTTGTATATATTTTCAAAAAAATTGAAAAAATGCAGAATCTCCAAAAGTGGACAAGCTTGATTGAAAAATAAAATGCCTGCCGGATTGTATATACAAGTATAAAAAAATTATGAGCTTCAAAGTCAATTTTTTGTAAACTTGCAGTTGGATGACTTGTCTTCACTTGTCAAGCATCCAAGGATAGGTAGCTACACTGGTTACCATCCATTCTTTTCTCCATCTCCTCTTCTTGAGCTGGTTGTACTCGAACTTAGAAGGGAATATCCCTGCTCCTCGAGGAAAGAGTTGCTAGACCGAGGGACTAGAGTTACCTTGTTGAGAGAGGATGTTTCTTTACTACTTTTGAGATGGGGAGCTGTAATTCACTTACGCCGTACAGGTAAAAATTCATAGTCATAACAATTTGTGTATGTAGACTTGTTTGGACCTGACTGTTGAGGAGACCTGAATAGGAGTCTTGTAGAACTTGAAGACTGTTAGGTTTTAAATCCATTTCCCATTAAGGTTTCGCCACACTAATAATCCAAAGGTCTGACGGAGCACCATACTACAACTATATGAAGATATGATTAACACTCAATATTGTCCTAATTTCTTTGTTTTTCCTTTCTTTTTCTTTTATTCACTTATTGTTTCAAATAAGTGTTTGCTAAGGGACTAGCAAAGGTAAAGCATATGGGGATGATGAATCTGCATTTCATCATCTTTAATTGATTATTTTAGCTTAAAATCCCTTACAAAATACCTATATATAATACTAAATCAATATTATTACTAACTTGCATCTGTGTCTAAATATTGTACATTTATTTTAACCTAAAATAAATAAATAAATAAATAAAAGAAAAAAAGAAAAATAAAAGATTGTATATATGCAATAGATATAGGCTGACCTGAACCCCTAGAGAAGGCCAAAACTTGACTTGATCGACCAAGAATAAAGTAGGGGGAGACAGGGTCTTTAATCAAGAAATCCAAAAAATGTGTTTTGTGAATACTTTTTATTTTTTTTATTATTTTATGTATATTTGTATAAAACTTACACTATTTTATTTGTCCATTAATTGACCTCAAATTAATTAATTTCATAAACAAAAGTTGTAATAAAAATGTTTCCTAAATAATAATAATACTTGTAAAATAAAATCATGTATAAAATAATAGTAACCACACTCGGAAAAAGTTATAAAGTGATAATTGAAAGACCAATTCCGGCTCCATATGAACTCGAATTGAATCAAACTCACTTCCATCATATTCTAAATCAAGCTATCTTTTAAAATAGCAGTGGTTTCATAATTTTTGGAGTTACGGTTGAAAAGACAGTTTTTAGGGTGGTTTTTATAATTTGACCATTTGTTTATTGTATTTATTTTTATTTTGTGAGTACTATATTATGAATAATTGTAAATAATGTTAATAGTAATTTAAAGTAAATAAAAAGTTTTATTAATTTTTTTAATTATTTCCTTATTTATGCAGGTGTATAATGTACCTTATGTATATATGATATGTATGTAATTAACCACCTTATATAAAAACCACCAAAAAATAATATCTAATATTAATTATATAAATTTATCTAATTTCGAAAATCTAATTTATTTTATTTATTTAAATTAATTTGAAAACATGCCTTTTGTATATAATTTGAATATATGCCTTAAATAGCCACCATTAAGGTGGCTAATAAATTCATCATATTAATTTTTTTATTAATTTATTTAATTCTGAATTTCATTTTTAATTCATTAATTAATTAAATAATTAATTTTCTTTATTTAAGTAACCACTAAAGACCTTCCTTTTTGTACATATCTTCCTTTTTTGATATCGTTTTCCTTTTAATGGGTCTCCTCTCATTCATTTTTCCATATTTTAATCTTTGGTTAGAGCAACCTATTCTCCAGGAGTATTCTTGTCGTAGAAAGGTGCCCAGCTTCTGAGTCATCCGGTGACAGCGAGTCGGTCCTCATCGAGGCCATCACAGCTTCTATCTGCTCCCATGGCAAGATCCGTTTTATTTCTCTTTTTTCATCTAGATTAATCGTAATGTAATTTTTTTATTTTAATTTCACAGTCATTTGATTGTTATTTTTTTAATAGAAGTTAATTATTAATCATTGTTCATCACGATCCGATTCTGATATGTTTTCACATTCATTCTCTAAATCTATCCACGTTAACGTTCTATCTTACGCAACCACTCACCTCCGGTCACGCACGGTGACCGAAGATCTGGATCCATCCATCCACCTCACTAGATCTGTTTTTCCATTCAAATTTTCTGTCAATTTTTGGACCGAGTCATCGTGCTCAAGTCAGATTCTATCTTTATTTTATTGCATGATTAAGTATTTCAAAAAAAATACAAAGAAAAAAATTTTGCAGCTACTTTTTACAAAAAAAGAAGGAAGAAATAAAAAGAGAAAATGTTCAAAAGAATTTCCGAAATATATAAATATAAATATATAAATATATATATATATATATATATATATATATATAATTGGGGGGGTGCCCGCAATAGGTGCCACCCTCCCCGCCGATTGGCGGTGTGAATCTGTCCACCGCCTGGAGCCCTTCACCATCCAGAACTTCCCTGCCAATAGCTCAGGACACCGCGAATAACGCACCACCTCCGCTCACAAGTCGTCGTCGCCTCCTCCACGAGGGTGAACCTTTATCTCAGAACCACCATCGATGCCCCACACCTTCCCACGAGTTCACACAGTCGACTGCCACACCATGCGGGTGGCATTTTCTCCGACCTAGGTGTGTGTCACCCAACCCACCCTCGCGCAAGAACCACCCTCACAGATCGATTCCGTTGTGAGCCTCCTGTGCGGGCTGTCACCAAAGACCCCTGCCGCCATCCCACTTGCCTCACCGACTGATGACGTCCGTGGCCTCCCCTTAGGGGGAGCATCACCCTCCATCTGGCGGACCTCCATCCCACCACCGTCACGCGAGGCCATCTCTGCTAGGAACCCTCCAGCGCGGATCGACCACCATCTAGAACAACTGCTGCCACCCATGTGCTTGGAGGAGAAGAAGAGGGTGGTGCCCCCTTCTCTTGGGTGTGAAAAGAACATGAACAAAATGCCCCAAAAGTTGAAAAACCTAAATTTTGGGAAAATTACATTTAGCCCCTGGTATTTATCAAAAGGGCGAAGAAGCCCCCACCAGATTCAAGCACATGCAACACACATTTTCTTTGGATATTTTGCAACTATTTCCCCGCATCTTATTTTTGGTTACTTTTTCATGCAAAAATAATAAATAATTCTATTTTGGTCCCTATTTTTCAGACTTTTAATTGCATGTGTTTTCTTGTTGAATATATCTTTTTCATAGACAAATAATTCTAGAAAATTTTCATTATATTCGTGTCATTTTCCTTATCATTGTCTAATTTTTCCATCGTGCTTTATTTCCATTTGATATTATTAAACATTCAAAAACTTCACATTTTTCCCTGTTTGTAATTTGAAAATCATAAAAAATCAAATATTAAGTCAAAATTCTAAAATTTTAATAATTTTCTTTTTATAACTTTTATTTTTCAATGCAAATTTCATGCATTAACTGTTTTTAAAACTCAAAAAAATTGCAAAATACTAAAAATACTAAAAAACACAGAAAAATTGTAGAAAATAAATCCAAAAATAGTGATTCCACTTCCTATCATAGATAATTCATTATAGTTTTTAAGAAACATAAATCTAATAACTTTTGATTTATTTTATATTCTAAATTGTAAAATAGTTCCGTCAGCACACTATTATTTATTCCATGTTTTTATTCATTTTGAATATCCTAAAAATGTCTAAAAATATTTGAAAAAAATACAAAAAATAGTAAAAAAATCATCAAAACAAAAAAATATTTTTATTTGACTTTTCTGGACATTTTTGTCCTTTTTGAAAAATCCTAAAAGTTGCATTCCCTTTGTCTATAAATTTTCTGCAAAATTAATTTTTTTTGAAAATTAAATATTAAAAATCAAAAAAAAATTATAAAAAACAAAATAAAAAAATATAAAACAAAAAAATAAAAAAATAAAAATCCTACAAAAAACCAAGATATTTGGCATTTGAATTCCCTTTTTCTTTTAATTGATTTCCAATTATTTGAATAACCCTCGGGATTGTAGCCTCCCTGAGTTCGATCCCGTTACTATAGAGGTAAAATAAATAGCAAAATTCTCATGCTACATATTTTTGTAATTAATTTAGTTTGAGAATTAAATAAAACTTTTTTATTGACACTTAATTGGGTTGCGACGACTTGTGAATAATTCATTTAAATTGAAACCCTGAAAATTGTTGATCAACACTTGGATATTGAGATCACATCTCAAAACTAGATTTTATTTTCTTGGGGACCTCCCATAGATGTTTGACTAAATCAAAACCATAAATCTGATCTTCTCATTTCATCTGAACCGTATATAGATCAATGTCCAATATTAGGACTAAGATTAGATTACTTCTTTATTGAGAGGAGTCAATAAAATCTATACCTATTTCGTCACTCCCTCATAATGGAAGCGTCACGGTTATACAATCGTTTATGATCAGATCACCCTCAGGTATTCCTAATACATGTGCATCCTATATACTGGAAGACCTAGAATAAACATAAAATTTTAGATCTTATTTATATTGTCTCCTTCAGGGTTTTATCGTTAAGATTCCCATTTTATCATTAGGAGTCGGTATTGACTATATACTTTCCCAAAGCATGTATCAAACCTACAAATTGAGTCAAGCTTCCAAAGCAAGACGATCGTGCATAGAATTTGATTCCCAATATCTCATGAGGGAGCTCATGTCTTCCGGTTTAGTAATGAACATATATGATCCCTTTGTGAGATCATATTACTCATGGGCAACGTATGCAAACAACCTCTCTGAGGTATAGACCATGATTAGATCATCAACCTATCAGTCTGCCAAATGTACATAGTCGAACATAAAGTACCACATATGTCTCTGATTAGAGGGTGTGTGCCTATATCGTGGCAGAATACAACTTAGGTCTTTGGTTATCTATATCATTAAGTCAACTCTTTGACCTAACTTATCTGATTCCTCTGAATCTCTATTCCTACGTAGAGGACCTGCATCAAGAGGTCGTCAGATGTCAGTCAACCAAAAAGAGAAAGGATTGCCATCTCTTACTTAAGCTAGAAATCATCTTTTAATAATCATTTAACAGTGCTTGATGAGTCCTCAATCTAACTCTTTAGATATTCATCCAAGCACCATCCTCTATGATTCAACATTTGAATCAACAACTATATGATCATTAAGATGGCCATGGTACATAACCCTTATTGTACTAAGGGACCTATTATGCAAATTAATTATTCTTTATTTCAGATCAGGGAATGATATTTGCAATAACATTTATTACATAATGGCTCATTGTGGGCTCGCATGTCAAACAATCTCCCACTAGCCCAAAGAGCCATTAATGGGCTAATCTTTAAACCCACACTCATGTGATAATCATAAGCTATTTATAAAAATAGCTAGGTAAGCTTACTAGTCACTTTGTTCCCGAGAGACTATGGCAAGTCCTTTTATGGTACCTACATATCTCCCTGTAATAGTGCTCGCATCCAATGCGAATGTTGCATCTTATGCAACCAATACTCAAATTTGTTAAAGTAGTTATAGTGTCTTTAACACTACAATGCAATAATCCTTATAACCAGTATGTAATTTCAATTATCCTTATCAGAATACCCTTATTCTCGGAGACTTCTTTCTACTAAGACTAAGACCCAGTCTTATGCCTCATAAGGTATCTGCAGCTAAGACCTTTTAGATCGCTATCTATAAAGTCTTAATTTCTTGAAGGTGCAACTTTGATATCACTATCTCAAAAGTCTTGTCATCTCTGAAGGTGTTTTTATTACTACACTTAAGTTTTTTTATCTCCATAGTAGGATTAGTAACATTTTACTACTCCCACTACATGGTAGACATCTAGCTTTTGGTATACATCTAGCATACACTAGGCTTCTCATAACTGATGCACTAGGGAGAGAAGTTTTAGCATTCACTTCCTCAACTCTTTGAGGTGATATCCCTTCTGATAGGTTAGTACCATATCTTAAGGGAAGGAAGCCTTCCTTGGGTTTTTCAAAAATGGAATGTGACCAAGGTGTGCCACTAATGTGATAGTCCCAATACCCTCTTCTATTTGCTTCTGAACATTTTCGGAACTAGGATATGAGGCATCCTTGAGATCATATCTCAAGCTATGGAACAACTAGATTATAAAATGCTTATTATCATCCTTATATCGTCCCAAATGATTAGGACATAATCTACATTTAGCATGATGAACACAATGGCACTCCCACTAAGTTTCACATGGTTCATCAAAATTTTGTATGAAATTATAAAGTTTAAAATTTCATTAAATACGATGTTCTGACTACTAGAATCCTATATGAGCCCATAGATGGAGTTCCTCTAGCTTTCACAACTTGCCTTCCTCAACTATGACATCATGGGACTATTTCGTACGAATATCATCGGAGAGGTATTCACAGAGGAATGCAATCTTGGCTTCCATCTTGTAGGTGTCGTAGTCAAGTTGTGTAACTACAGTTAGCAATATTCTGATGAGTTTAAGCATGGACACTAAAGAGCAAGTCTCATCGCAAGAGATTTCTTCTCTTCGTGTGTATCTTGTGGATGCGAGACGTGCTCTAAAGGTCTCTACCTTCTCATCAGTTTCCCTCTTTCTCGTGAAGATCCGTTTACACCTAACTTGTTTTATCCTTATAGGTGGATCCTCGAAGATCCATATACAACACTTGAATATGAAGTCTACTTTAGACTTTATGATAGCATCCATCTCTCCATGTCATAATCCTTAGAATCTTCATCATATGAAGTAAGATCATTGTTAGATTTATCTGATACATGAATTTCATACCCTTTAGGGAGTCTTACCACCATCGAACTAGTTGGAAGAGATATGAGTGTTTCATCTTTAATTGTCCTTTTAGTTTCCTATTTCATGAGCCTCATTATATTCGCAATATTCAATGAGTTCCTTTACTTCATTTTCATCTTGATTCTCAAGAAAGTCATCCTCTAAAAATCATATCCTCAGAGATGAAATCTTTTAAGAATCTCAAGGTCAAAGTAGGTATCCAATACCATCCTTTATTTTCCTAATGAAGTAGCACTATCAGGTGCTAGATTCCAGCTTACTTGCATCCATGATATGGCCATGGATCATGCAAACCTAAATCTTCAAGTGTCCAACACAAGGTAAGGTTCCAAAGCATAACTTATGAGGGTTTTCGGGTTTTAGATTTGCATGGAATCTTATTAAGGATATATATTGTAGTCTCTACAACATATGTGCCTGGAAATTAATAGGAAATTATGTTAAGATTCATCATTGATCAAATCTTGTCACACATGATCCAATTGTATCTCTTTATAACTCTATTGAGTTTAGGTGTACTTGGAGGAGTCAAATGGGAATGGTATTCCTTTCTCCATAAGGTATTCATTGAATTAATCTAATAGGTACTTGCTACCTAGATTAGATCAAATTCATTACATCTTCCTTCAATCTTTTATTCTAAATCATAAAAGTGAAATCTTTGAACATTTCAAAGGTTTCTAAGATGAAGGTAAGAAATCTCATATCACAATTAATCATCAGTAGATATCACATATCTTTAATGTTTATTATGATATAGATGATCCACATACATCAATATGTATGAGATCTTGAATACCTTGGCATCTTACACCATTCTCAGAGAAGGGTGTATTGGATATTTTACTTTTGAATACAATATTCACAGGTATGTAAGATTTGGAATTTAAGATAGACTAAAGTTCCATCTCTTACTAGTCTATTAATCTCATCAATAGATATATGTCCAAGTCATGATGTCAGGTCATTGTCAAATGATCTTCATCCTCATTTTGATCTTTTAAGGTTTAAATTTTAGGTATTTAGAAATATTAATGAACCATTCATTATATTTCTAATTTAGTAGAATCCTTTAGATGTTAGAGTACTATCTGAAATATATCCATCACAACTCTTTATGATAGGTCCATTGCAGAATACATGTTTATTTCCAACATTTAGAACTAAACAATGAATGTCTTCTAATATCTAGGTCATAGAGACATTCTCTAAGAGTAAGGTCTCTAAAATATGAAGTCTTTCTATCCAATAGAGAATGGTGAAACAGTTGCATCAATAACCATGTGGATGACTATTAAACCTTAAGATCAAATTTTCTAGTCCTCTAAAACATATGCAACCAATTGCAAATATTATTAGAAGAATGAGATACAATTATTATACATTGATATTATCTAATAAGAAAGTTAATTTCAATGATTATATGCAGATGTATAATATGACAATGCACTATCCGAGTCCTTCTCTAAGGATCCAAGATAGTTTAGATAGTCATACCATCAATACATCATCTTCTTGCAGTATGGCCATTTATCAACACTTTGGATGTCATATGTATGGAAATTATAGAAGTATAGTCAACTCTTTTACTTTCCTTCTCATTTGGGTCACACCCATGCTTCCATTGTGCTTCCTTCATCTATAAGCAACCATTACATAAGACAAAGCATCTCTTATGTTGATCTCAAAAAAATCAATATAAGAGTATTTAACATTTATATATGCTTCATTCAATTCATACAATATGAATATTATGAAGCTTCATGAAGCACTAGAGTATAGATAGTAGAATCATGACACTCGTCATATCTACATCCATACAAACCCTTAAAGACATTGGTTCAGGTCAGTGCTCAAACATTTTTGAGCACATCATCTCTTATCGAGCCACTATTCAGCATAATGCAATGAACAATGTCATTCATGATTAAATGTTAGGATCACATATGTATGTCAAAACATCTTCTTAGGTTTATAATGATTTTCGATAATTACAATCTTCATTGACATGATACTGACGAACCCGAATTTCACCCTCCTAATAATGCAGAATTAACCACTTTCGTTGCAATCGGATAAAATCAAGTTAATCAAAGAATGCTTGAATAATGCATCAATTAACATCAAGGAAACGGTCCACTTATATTTTGCTTGGACAAGCCCAAGGTTGAACCCAAGGACATGAGCCTCTTACACATTATTTAGACTCTTATTATTTGAACTAAGTGTTGAATTCAAGATTCGTAGGTCAATCAATACATGAAGAAAAGACTCGATGGACAACGAAACATGAGAAATACATTTTTTATTTGCTTTTAATAATGCAAGGAAATGTAATATTACCAATGCTACAAATATGCCCTAATTATACAAAATCTTTGAGAAATCAAACAGTAGTCAAATTCAGATTAGAATCATGAATCAAGTTTCATTAAATCAATTAAGGCAAGGCATTAAACGTGTTATATAAGTGACATTTGGCCATTAAAACAATACATCAAAATTCGTAGTATCAAAATAGAAATCTAAGCATGCCATTAAGAAAGCAATGAAACAATCTTCGAAACGAGACAAAATTTGACTCAAACGGAGCTAGGATGCTCAAGATATTCACAAATAAAACCAGGGGCACAAATACAAGAAAAACATGAAAATAAATAACAAACGGGTCCCTAGAAGGACTAAAATGTAAATAGCAAAAACCGTGAGGCCTTACCTGTAATATACCCACACGCACGGGGGTATTTTTGCAATTATTAAAACCCGTAAGGGTTCGGGTGAAAAAATACCCCAGGCGCACGTAGGGATCACGTGGTGTCTGGACCTGTCTGTAAATTGAAGAAGTACGAGGGGCTTCCCTGCAATTAACCCCGACCGCACTTGACCGAGCACGTGGGGGTGAGGTTTGGCTTCTAATGCAGGCCCGGGGGAGGCTCGGAGGTCGATGCTGGCTTGACGGAAGCTCGGAGATGGCTCGGCTATGGCTCGGAGCTCCAAGCCTTGAGGTCTGGTGCAGCCACCTAGCTCTGACACGTGGCTGGATGAGGGTTGTCTGATCATTGAGATCGAAAGGTGGCTGGACGAAGGATAGTAGACGACGTGGCTCACTGATGGTCGTCCGATCTTGGAGATCGGACGGTAACTGCTTCATGGGTTCCTCCTCGCCGCTGCCTCCTTCGATGGGCTTGGCTGGGCTCCGACGACGACCTCCTAGCTCTGCCACCGCCTTATGCATATTTGGTTGCTCTGTGGAGGTCGTTAGAGGTGCAACAACCATTGTTAAAGATCAGGGAAGATGCCAGAGCTTCTAAAGAAGGCTATCGACTCTCGTACGCCAGAGACAAGGTCACTTGAAGATGCTCCGGCATCAACTCCGACCTTGAGGAAGAAGACCTACAATGTTAGTGTACCAATAGCCGAACGTGTGCGTGAAGCAAGTGGGTGAGGTGAGGCAGAATGAGAGCCTAAGCGGATGGAGACGGTGAAGGCTCGGTGCTCCTCTGCCGCGAAAGGCGGAGCAGATGAGTCAGAGTGGATTGAGGTTGCGGAAGAGAGAAGGGGGGACCAAAGGGGCGCGCGTGAATGAGGGAGGAGTGATGAAGCTCAATCGATGGTTAATGGATGGTGAATGCATGTGTATAATCCTAGTAAATGAAGATAAAATAGAAAGAAAAATAAAACGGAGATCGGAGGAGAACTTACATGGGCTTTGGTGGAGCAAGAGCTTGGGCTTGAGATCCTAGGTGGACCTCTAGTCATCGCTGGACCCCCGCAGCTTCTGGGGGCAGCTTAGATGTGGCGGAGCCACCGCAACGCAGTCGTGCAAGCTGCGGGTCTCACTAGATGCAAGAGGTCGTCTTGGCACCTGCAATCAAACCTCCCCCTATCAAGGGAGGCAGAGAGGGGTTGGGCCTTGCCCCTATAAAGGCGGACAAAGGTGGAGGCAGACGGAGACAGTATATTTATACGATGGGGAAAGTGGTTCTGATGAGTGGCGGCAGGATTTGCGGGGATGACGGAGAGCGAGAGAGGCCTGAAGGTGATGATCTAAGTGGCTCATGAGGATAGTGGATGAGTGGGGTCGGCCGTGGAGCGGTTATCAAGTGGAGAAGAAGACGAAGAAGATGGGGGAAATGGAAAGGGGAAGAGGTCGCCTGAGGTGGGTGACGTGGGCGAGGAGGTGGCTGGAGGAAGACGACGGGTTCTTAGCCATTGGATCTCTCGATCCAATGGTTGAGAAATGGGAACTCATAAGCGGCTGGGATTAAGGCAGGGATGGCGAGATCAAGAGCTATGCTATCGCCACATGGCATGAGGGTAGGAGGGCGGTAGGCGAACGGTCGGTATGGAGTCAGAGCCTTGATCGAAAGGTGCACAATGAAGCAGGTATGAGCGGCTGGGATGGAGGCATCTCAAAGTCAATCTTACAGCTAGAAGAGTGACATGTGGAACGAGGAGAGAACGGCGTTGGCGAACGACCATGATGAGACCTGGGCGTGGAATTGAAGGGCGAGAATCGCAGCTGAAGGCGATGGCTGAGAATGAGCCCTTTTGGAAGAGATCAGGCAGCTATGAGGATGACACGTGGCAAGCTGAGGATTAGGTAGGGACGAATGGTTGTGATGAAGGTTGGAGCATGATCGAAGAGTGGAAATTAAAGCGAGAATGGACGGTGCAGATCTGGAAAGGAAGAGGATGATCGGACGATGGGAAATGATGGGCACGTGTGATGAACCTCAAAATCGTCCCTTTAAAAGCGTGTGATTAGCACTTCAACATGTCGTAGCAGTCGGGCCAATTCGGGTCATCAAAAGACCACCTCATTTAAATATATGTCAATCAAAATGCGATGGTCGTGATTTTTTTACTTGGTAAGATACCAAGGTTGAACTCAGGGACACGAGCCTCTCTCGTATTAGTCAGATTTTCATCTATTTAACTAAGTGCTGAGTTACAGGCAAAATATAGGTCAAGACATGCAAGAAGGACACAACACTGCATTAAAATAAAACATGCATTTTTTTAATTTTATTTGATTAAGCAAATGAATGCACATGCAAAGCGAATGATATGCCCAAAATGATAATTACTTGAGCCATAAAACATGCGAGTCAAACTGAGTTGATTAATGAAGCGCTCTAAATTTATAAAGCATTTAGGAATGAGAACCACGTAAATCAGGACACCTAGATAATGAAATAATGCACTACGATTCATAGTGTCAAATCTGAAATTAAAGCATGCCATAAGAAATACAGCAAGGAGAGCTTTGAAATGGAACTGAAATCGACTGAATCGGACACACGATGCTCAAGATATGAAATAAAGAAGACAAGGGCATAAATGAAATAAAACATGAAAAGATAATTACAAAAAGGGCCCTGGGAAGGACTAAAATGAAAATAGAATAAGTATACGGACCTTCCCTGTAAAAATACCACACACGGGCATGGACCTTTCTGCAAATTGAAGAAAATTGGTGGGCCTTGGCGTAATTTACCCAGAAAGCACGTGCCAAGCACGCGCTACTCCAGGCTCGGAAGCAGGCTGAGGTTCGGGAGAGGCTCGAGGGGTGCTTCGGCCAGGCTCGGACTTGGTTCGGGCTTGGTGCAGGCACGTGAAGACTCGGGAGAATCCAAGCATGGAGGCTCGGACGCTAGGCTCGGGGAGGCTCCGGCGCTGCCACGTGGCTGAGTATAGACCCTCTGATCACAAGGATCGAAGGGCTCCTGGCATAGTATATGTCGCTGCTCGTAAACCGTTGGATCTTCCAAGATCCAACGGCCGCTGATGGCGATAGCGTGGCCTCATCTGGGCCGTTGGATGGTCATCGGGAATAGACCCTCAACGACAGCTGTTCTCTCTCCTTCACCTTCGGCTGGAGGCAAGTTTGGAGCTCCGGCGAGGGAGCTCCAGCTCCTCCGCTCTCCCTCGGCTATTGGCAACCTCCCCGAAGCTTCATGGACGTGTGTCGAGGAAGAGGGAAGCTCGGTGAAGAAGTCGGGCGCCTTTGCTCAGCCCATCGGAGCTCTGATGACGCTGGCAAGTTTGACGACGTTAACTCCGACGAAGCTCCGATCTTTGATACTTTTGAAGACCTGCAACATTAGTACCACATAGCCGAAGATATTGGGACATGTGCATTAGTGAATGAGAGCTCAGTGAGGCGGAGAACATGGGAGCTCGGAGCTCCTCCGCCGTGGGTGGCAGAGGAGGTGGGTCGGAGATGATTTAAGGTCTGGAGGAAGAGGAGCGTGGTCGGAGGAGTGCACGTGAATGGGGGAAGCGTGACGGAGCTTGGAAGGGGGTTAATGGAGGTTGAGACCGACTGAGGAAGCCTAATTAATTAAGAGAAAGGAGATAAAAAATGCTGAGAAAGAAGAAGGGAACTTACCGACGATTGGACGGAAGTAGTGGCCTGTGCTTGAGCTCCGAGAGGAGCTCGGGTCATCGCTGGACTCCGGCGACCTCTCAGAGCAGCTAGGCGGGATCAGAGCCCTACGACACTGTCATGGTTGGCGGCGGGTCGACACCGGGGGCTCCGGTCGTCTTCGCTCAATACGGCAATCTCCCCCTGTCACAGGGAGATGGCGGAGGGCTGGGCCATGTCCCGCATAAAGGTGGACGGAGTGGATAGAGGGTGGTGGCGGTATATTTGAAGATGGTGATGGCGGAAGTGGTGCGTGGAGTCATGGGTTGGCAGGCGATCATGGAGCAGCTGAGAAGGGGTCGTGGGTAGTGGAGACATTGGCGAAGGAGGTAGATGATTGGGGAAGACCGTGAGGCGGCTGGCGCGATGAGAGGTGGTCGGAGGTGGTCAAGATAATGGGAAGGGCGAGGGAGGTACGTGAACTGGAGAAAGTGGGGCGAGTGGAGCTGCGGAAGGTTGACGACGATGGTCAGCCGTTGGATCTCCAGATCCAACGATGGATATTTGGGCGCGAAAGAGCGGATCTGATGGGATCTGGGCGACATGAACAGAGGGTCGCGGTTGTGCCACGTGTCGAGCTGCGAGAAGGGCGCTGATGGACGACAAGATGACTTTAGGGATCAGATCAAACGGTGGGAGATTAAGAGCTGGCGTGGAAAGGTCAAGGCCGTTAGATTATGGAGGTAATCCAACGGATGTAGCTGCGAGCGGATAAGACAAGGGCAGCAGGCCACGTGTCTCTCCCAAAACGAGCCACGTGGCCCAATCAGATTATTGCAAACTTAAAGTTGAAATATGAAGGTCTAGATGGCCGAATTTGAGAAAACTCAAAACATGAAAGTTGTAGATCTTGATGAAATCTACAAGTTTCATGTTGACCAAAACTGGAGATGAGATCAAATGAAGACTTGAAATATTTTTGAAGGTATTTTTAAGGTTAAAAATACCACAGATTTTTGTTTTGCCATTTTTTTGTGATTTTTAATTTTTTAAAGACTCTTATAATTACAGGACATTATCTGGGTTTTATTGACACAAAACTAAGCAAGGGGGTTAATAAATGGAATTTAAGATGATGAAATTTGGTTTCATCACCCTCCTATACTTAAACTATGCTCGTCCTCGAGCATCAAAGAGAATGACTAAGTTGAATTAACCCCCTTGTGCATGTGAGTTCAGGATCCAATCCGATCAAGTCGACTCAGCTTTAGAGGTCCAAAATCCTAGAATTCAACTCAGCCTTAACCAAGAGGTACCCAATTCCTCTAATTCTCAAGACTCTCTCTGATGTACATATAATATAAAGGATATGCCATTTTAGTGTTGACTGCGATTCTGAGAGTAGAGTCGAATCGTCACCCAAAGTCTTTGTCCGAGAAAATCTCCTAAGGACCCAATCCTCAGCACTAGGGAATAAATCAAATCTTACGTTCGATCCACCGTCTCTTTAGTTGTCAGACATAGGAAATGTCGATGGAAGGCCAGTAATGGAGGGCAAGGGATTGTGTCATTTCTTCTCTCCCTCTCATTAGAACAAGAATTCTCTCTAGTGCCTTATTACGCAACACATATTTTTTGGTGTTGATCAGTGCGTCCGTCAAGAGAAGTTGGAGCCATCTGCACTTGTTTTCCTTGGAGTACACCAGGGTGTGTCTCTTTGAGTACCTATCGTACCTTCGACACCCAGACTTCACTACAGGAATTGCCCCATTTAGGGACGACAACTAGGGACGGTTTTTGAATGACCGTCCCTAATGCCTCTTTTTAGGGACGATCATCAAACAACCGTCCCCAATAACCACATTATTGGACACTGTTTGCGGACTATGGTCACTACTGTATTAACTCAATGGGGACGGTCACTAATGACCGTCTCCTCTGCCAGAGTCATGCCACTGGACGTTTTCGACCCTTCTGGAAGGGCTTTGGGGACGGTCCTGACCGTCCCCATTGTGCCTCTGTTGGCGTCACCTCTAGCGATTGGACCATAGAGGTCGACCAAAGGGGACGGTCGTCGGTGACCGTCCCTTCCGTTTTGACCAGGCTACTGGACGTTATCGACCTTCCTGTAAGGGCTTTGGGGACGGTCATGACCGTCCCCATTATTCCTCTGTTGGCGTCGCCTCAGCGATTGGACCAAAGAGGTCGACCAGAGGGGACGGTCACAGATGACCGTCACCTCTGGTTTGAGCAGGTCACTGGACATTTTCGACCCTTCTGAAAGGGCATTGGGGACGGTCCTGACCGTCCCCATTGGTCCTCTGTTGGCGTCTCTTCTAGCGATCGGACCAAAGAGGTCGACCATAGGGGACGGTTATATTGACTGTCCCCTCTGCCTAGACCATGCTACTGGATGTTTTTGGCCCCCTGCAAGGGCTTTGGGGACGGTCTTGACCGTCCCCTTTATTCCTCTGTTGGCGTCGCCTCTGACGATGGACCAAAGTGGTCGTCCAGAGGGGACGGTTTTTATTGACCGTCCCCTCTTCCTTCTCAAAGGAGATGGTCTTTAGTGAACCGTCGCCGATCGTCACCAATGGAGACGGTCATTACGACCGTCCCCATTGGTCAGATCGAAAAGAACCCCTTCGACCTGCGTTTTCATCCCATTCTCCCATTTCCAAGCCACCGCCCCAAGTTCGCCCTCTCCGCCCCGGCGTCACCTCCGGCTCCTCCTTGCTTTCCGACCTCGTTAATCTTCATTTCCGGTAACTATAAACACTCCTTTGCTTTTATTCTTGTTTATTTTACTTGATAATCTTGTTAGAGTTGTTTTTCCCCATTGGATTTAGTTGTTTTGGTTATATACTTAGTTTTGCTTGATTTGTTTAGTATATAATAGATATGATTTGTCTAGGTTTGCTTGATGATATGCTTAGGTTTGCTTGTTTCCCCTAGTTATGATTTGTTTGGTTGATAAGCCTAGGTTTTCTCCCTAGGTTGTGTATACAATAGGTTAGGCATAATGATTTGGATATACCATAGATTTATCTCTTAGCCTTTGTGCCACAGCGAGCCCCGCAAAGCGCTTTCTCCTAAGCTCAAGTGTGTTGAGCACAGAGGAGGGGTGAGCCAAGACTGGACTTTTTGAGGCTAGAGATGAATGAGAGACTTGTGGTGCTTCACGATAAGCCTAGGTTTTCTCCCTAGGTTGTGTATACAATAGATTAGGCATAATAATTTGTTTATACAATAGATATCCTAAAATGATAGTGAAATCATATAATAGATATCCCCATAATGATTTGGGTATACCATATATATGCCCATAGTGATTTGTGTATACAAAACATATACCCATAATGATTTGTGTGTACCTTAGTCATAGGAGTTGCTTGCTCGTAGAGTTAGGTCCAAACACCCTAATTGATTTGCATGTACCTATAGTCCGCTTTGGACCAAGATCAAACTCTAAACAGCCGCTCATTTATCTCTTAGCCTTTGTGCCACAACGAGCCCCGCAAAGCGCTTTCTCCTAAGCTCAAGTGTGTTGAGCACAGAGGAGGGGTGAGCCAAGACCGGACTTTTTGAGGCTAGAGATGAATGAGAGACTTGCGGTGCTTCACGATAAGCCTAGGTTTTCTCCCTAGGTTGTGTATACAATAGATTAGGCATAATAATTTGTGTATACAATAGATATCCTAATCACTTCATTATGGTTTAGGGTAGAAAACTTGTTGTCTATAATAACACAATGGTGGATTTTATTATGATTGTGCAGTAAAATGGATAAATCATGGATGGATAAGAGATACGATGATTTTCAACAATATAAGAGAGGAGTGATTGCGTTCTTGGATTGGGCATTTCAAATAGAGAGAGTTGATAAGAAATTTGGTGGTCTAAAGATTTATTGTCCATGTGTGAGATGCAAGAATATTAAATAGGATGTTAGAGAGGCAGTGTATAACCATCTCATCCTCAACGGATTTTGGTTACATTACTCTATTTGGACAGAACATGGAGAGGGTTTAGATGTGCGAATGGATGAGGATATGGGCGTTGATGCAGGAGTGACTACCCAAACCTTGAATAATGTTGATCACGAGTTATTTGAACTAATAGACGATTTAAGAAGACCTGAGGCACAAGACATTGGTTAATATGATAGGTTATCGAGCAGTTGGCCAGATGCAGAAGATATATTGGCTACTGGGGTGGAAATGACGCGTTTGCAGTTTTTTTAGAGCTGTTTAAGATGAAAGTAAGGAACGGATCAACTGCAGCTATGATGACAGATGTGTTGGGTTTAATACGAAGGTTATTAAATAATCCTCAGAATTATCCTAAGGATTGGAAAGAGGCGAAGCAACGATTCCGATCGCTTGGTCTGAAATACGAGAAGATAGATGCTTGTGTTAATGACTGTATGCTTTTCCGAGGAGAGAATTCAGATCTAGTTCTTTGTCCATATTGTAATGCTTCCCAGTTTAAAGAAGAAAAAAATGATTTAAAGAGAAAGAAGAAGTCGGTGAAAATTTTACGGTACTTCCCATTAATTCCAAGACTAAAACGTCTCTTCATGTCTGAAAAAACTGCAAAGTGGATGACGTGGCATTCTCGTTCAAATAAACGAGATGCTAATGGAGCTATGAGACATCCATCCGATGCAGAAGAATGGATAAAATTTGATCAGAGATATCCGCAGTTCTCTAATGATGAGAGAAATGTTCGTTTGGGATTAGCCTCAGATGGTTTCAATCCGTTTGGTAATATGAGTCTGAGTTACAGCATTTGGCCCGTGATTCTGATTGTTTACAATCTACCACCATGGATGTCAATGAGTTCATCATTTATGATGATGACGCTACTAATTCCTGGTCCTAAAGGTCCTGACAACGCAATTGATGTGTACCTAGAACCGTTAATGGATGAACTAAAAGTCTTATGGACTACTGGAATACCTACATATGATGCATGTAGGAAAGAGATATTTAAATTACAAGCTGCACTATTGTGGACTATAAATGACTTTCCCGCGTACGCAAATTTGTCTGGTTGGAGTACCAAGGGAAAACTCGCATGTCTGGTCTGTTTTGAAAAAACACATTCGACATGGCTGTCTGGAAGTATGAAGCATTGCTATTTGGGTCATCGTCGATTCCTTCCACCAAAGCATAGATGGCAAAGGGCAGATAATAATAAGAAATTTGACGGGACACCTTATGGACAACGAGTTGACTTAGCTCGTGTGAATGGCAACATTATTTGGGAACAGCAATTACTTGTACGAAGCAGTTGCCTAGGACGGACAAACAAGAAAAGTGCAGCCGGCGGTTGGAAGAAGCAAAGTATTTTTTTCAGAGAGTTACCATATTGGAAACACTTACAGCTTCGTCATAATTTGGATGTCATGCGTTCTTTACATTTTAAAGTACTTCGACCCTGAGCTACCATTGGAAGCCAATTTGGCAAATTGTCCTCCGCATGTACCCGCTGACCAATGGAGGGCGATGGTTTATATTTGGATGGGAGAAGAGCATACGGTAAGTGACATAAAAATGTGCATTCTATACATATATCATTTGGAAATCTTTTATTAAAATTCTATCTTCATATAGGGCATCTCAAGGAGAAATGATGAAAATCGAAGAAAAGGTTTCAAGTCTACACATAGAATGGGGAGAAGAAACACGAATCAACTGAAGGATGACTTTGTAAGTAATCTAGATTATTATTAGTGTTAAAATTATAACTATTATATATGTATTAAAATGGTATCCTAAGTTTACTAATCTTTTCACATTAGGAAGTGGAGAACGAGAGAGTGCCCAGCCGAATGGAAGTGTTCGAGAGGTCTAAGAGCCGCGATGTGGGCGGGGAAGTTCATTGGGTGGATCCTGCCTATGGTCCAATTCATGTAAGTTATTCATAATATATATATATGCATCTTTAATACAAATTAAATGAATTTGAACTTAAATAAATTTGTAGGAGGAGATGATCAGGCTCACAACCACTGGCTCTGTAGACCCCACCGGAACGAGTCATCCACCTCTTACTCCTGATGCGGCTTTCATCCAGGCGACTGGTCCAGAGCATCAGGGACGCATCCGTTGTGGTGGTCGTGGTGCCACCATACGGAATTGGTATGGAGTAGGGACCGGCTCGACCTCTCAGAAGACACAAAGGGAGAGGGAACTAGAGAGTCAGGTGTCTAGCATGAATATGGAGATTCAGGATTTGCGCCAACAAATGGCGATATTCAATGCATTCATGCAGGCACATCAAGGTGGAGCGTCGACTAGCCACCCAACAGTTGATGATAATACCGCTGCGAGGCTAGGCGACGACGATGACGGTGAAGAAGAAGATGATGCGGATGACGACGAGGACGATGACGACGAGGACGAGGATGAGGACGACGAGTAGGATAGCTTACTTAGTTTGTATGATACTTTAGTATATTGTATAACTATTTTGAACATTTAATGTAGGATAATGTAGTGTTTTGAATGCATGTGTTGTTGGACTAGTTTTTTTTGAATGTGGATTGCAATTTTTGTCTGGTGATTGTAATTTTTTTTATGTATACAGATTTTTTGTAACAGGGGAAAATGAGGATCAAATAGGGGGCAATGGAAATTTTTTTTGTTAGCAGATTAACAAAGGGGACGGTCATGGTGACCGTCCCCTTCGTTCTTTGAGATGGTTATGACCGTCTTCACTTTTTATCATTTGGGACGGACGGTCAGGACCGTCCCCCCTGACAGATTTTAAGGGACGGTCATGACCGTCCCCAATAAAATACTTTAAGAGACGGTCACGACGGTCACCTATGTGTTGGTATTGGGGACGGTTACTAATACCGTCGCGTATACCAAATGCGACGCGACCTTTAGAGACGGTCATATGACCGTTCCCATTGATCAGAGGGGACGATCAACTTATCGTTAGCGACGGATGTTGACCGTCGCCTGTTCTAATCTTTCTTGTAGTGCTTGTAGCATTTACGATGCAGAGCCCTTTTTTGGTGCAAGCCCGACTCCTGGTCCTAATAGCTGTGGTCCAAGTGGACACTTTGAAAAGTTTGGGAGCGCTCGCCTTTTGTGGAATCTCTTTGATATTTGACTTTGTGGAATGAGCTTTTCTTTGGAATTTCATTGACTTGTATAATTTGTGGCTAGCTCCACTGCTTTTACCAAGAGTTGGCGCACACTGATCAACATTTTTTTATTTTATTCACACCCTGGCACTTAGGTTAATATCAAGAGATTAATATAAGAAGCAAGTTCTCATATTGGCTAATATTGCTGACACTGAGGTTTCATGAAGCCTCCAAAGATTTTATCCCATCCGCGAGCATCATTAGATCAAATCCAAACTTGACTTCCTCATCCCAATTCCTCAAGTGAAAAATCAACTCATCTCATCAAAACCACGGTCGTGCATGTGATGTGCAGATCATATTCTTTTTGTCTGAGACTAAGCATGGAATATAGCATGCAAATCTAGAAACCTAGGGGAATGTGGACGATTAAGTCTATGACCCTGATGGTTAAGGCTGGTTACCCTAAAATCTCAAAGACCTCATCAAGCTAAGTTTTCTTGATCATTTCAGATCCTTGGTGGAAGTGTAAGTGTCGAGGATTAATCCAACTTCTTCATTCAAAAACAAGAGAATTTTTTTTTAAACTTCAAGAGATATTAAGACTTCCTAAACTCAATTGAGCATCTGCAATTCAGCCAGTATGGATGTAAGTACAGGCCGAAGCTCGTTGCTTAAGGACGTGGCCTTGCACGATGTCCTCTAAACCATCCAATCTGCTAAGGGCGAACCCTCACTGAATGCGGCTTACTTAATTGGGTTTAGAAGTCACCAATGACTCTTAAAGGGTTTTGGGTTTTTCTTATTTTATGGATTTTAATAAAGGTTAAAACACAAGTTAAACTCAATTCCTAGAAAATAGATGGAGATTTTTCAAAACCATGTCACACAAATAAAAAGTTTTTCAAAAGATTTTCAAAAGATTTTTTCAAAACAAGGAAAAATCATTTTCAAAAATATTTTTATAAAAATAGCGTAACATAATATCGAAAAGCCGCGAAATCATTTGAGTTCTCTTAGTCCAAAGAATTTTACCTTAGCCAAAAAGTTTTAAATTTTTCAAATTTTTCAGATTATAGCTAAAGTAAGTATACGGTAAATACGGTATACCCCTCTATACTTAAACTTTGCTATGTCCTCATAGCACTAGATGTTACAAGTACATAGGTCCATTTAAATATATAGGAATATACGGGAGCTAAGAGGGGCTCCCCCTATACTTAGGTTAAAAATAACCTAAGTATAAAAGCAAGGAAAGGAGAGGAGAGAAATTCACGGGGACTCGGGTCCCCCCTATACTTAGGCTGAGATTAGCCTAAGTATAAAGATGGAATTTGATGCTGGGAGGGACCCAAGGGGAACGAAGAAGATGGATGGATGTACAGATGAGCGGATGAATCTACAGAGATGGATGAAGTGACTAATGTTCTGGGGAATGTGTCGAAGCAAACATGGCTCAATTCAAGCAAGCAAGACCCTTAAATTCACCAACTCACACATGAAACCAACCACGGTTGGTTTATTATCTTGTCGGTTTTATTGGTGATAAAACATTAGATTTTTACGCGAAGAAAATGTGAAGTGAAAATCAAGGTGTATGCGCGGGTGTTGCTCTCCCAAAACCAAAGTTTTACTCCATTTTATGTTAACTTGCAATTAACAGTCCTGCTTTTTATTTAATGTTGTCACTGAATTAAGATTAGCACAAAATCAAGCAATCATCGTCTACCGTTTATTCCATTTTCCATTGATCCTAGGTGATCAAGCTAGGAAAAAGAAAAGGAAAAGCCGTATATTCGATGAAAACCATGATCTAAGCTAAGCGAGAAATCATGCAACGACTTAGCAAAAAAATCCGTGAAAAACTTGGGCCATTTTGAAAACCAAAATCTTTGTATACAAGTCGTTAAAACCACACCTAACATGCTTCTATTAGCGGGGAAAATTTTCATTTTAATTTGGCTAAGTGAGGCGATGTTACGTGCGTCTTTGTTTAAAGTGTGTCCTACCTACGAGCAAGCACGTAAAAGATAAAAAATGAAATACTCTCAAAGAGTCGCGTGCCTGGTCCTAGGTCGACACTCAAGTGGGGATGATCCCCACACAATCACGGTCGTTCGATTACACTCGCGAGTCTTCGATTGAAGACCGCTGTAAAAGATGACTTATTACATGTATGAAATGGAAATAAAAATGCGACACATTTTTTCTTTCTTTCTTATAGGCTCCAAGCATGCTCCTGCAGTTCCTCTCAGCAAGAGACACCAGCTCCTCGCCTCCTTCATTGATCAAGGGCCCTTCCACAGAAACAAGGATTAGAGTTCAAAATAAAAAAAATTATAATGCAAAATATGTGAATAATTCGACCTATAAAATTAACACTTAATTAAATAATCAAAATTCCAAAAAAAATATAAGAAATGAGTCGTGTCCCCGGCAACGGCGCCATTTGATGAACCTCAAAATCGGCCCTTTAAAAGAGTGTGATTAGCACTTCAACATGTCGTAGCAGTCGGGCCAATTCGGGTCATCAAAAGACAACCTCATTTAAATATATGTCAATCAAAATGCGATGGTCATGATTTTTTTACTTGGTAAGATACCAAGGTCGAACTCAGGGACACGAGCCTCTCTCGTATTAGTCAGATTTTCATCTATTTAACTAAGTGTTGAGTTACAGGAAAAATATTGGTCAAGGCATGCAAGAAGGACACAACACTGCATTAAAATAAAACATGCATTTTTTAATTTAATTTTAGTAAGCAAATGAATGTACATGCAAAGGGAATGATATGCCAAAAATGATAATTACTTGAGCCATAAAACATGCGAGTCAAACTGAGTTGAATAATGAAGCGCTCTAAATTTATAAAGCATTTAGGCATGAGAACCACGTAAATCAGGACACCTAGATAATGAAATAATGCACTACGATTCATAGTGTCAAATCTGAAATTAAAGCATGACATAATAAAGACAACAAGGAGAGCTTCGAAATGGAACTGAAATCGACTGAATCGAACACACGATGCTCAAGATATGGAATAAAGAAGACAAGGGCATAAATGAAATATAACATGAAAAGATAATTACAAAAAAGGCCCTGGGAAGGACTAAAATGAAAATAGAATAAGTATAGGGACCTTCCCTGTAAAAATACCACACGCACGCAGGGACCTTTTTGCAAATTGAAGAAAATTGATGGGGATCGGCGTAATTTACCCAGAAAGCACGTGCCAAGCACGCGCTACTCCAGGCTCGGAAGCAGGCTGGGGTTCGGGAGAGGCTCGGGGGGTGCTTCGGCTAGGCTCGGACTTGGTTCGGGCTCGGTGCAGGCTCGTGAAGACTCGGGAGCATCCAAGCCTGGAGGCTCGGACGCTAGGCTCGGGGAGGCTCTAGCGTTGCCACGTGGCTGAGTGTAGACCCTCTGATCACAAGGATCGAAGGGCTCCTGGCATCGTATACGTGGCTGCTCGTAAACCGTTGGATCTTCAAAGATCCAACGGTCGCAGATGGTGATAGCATGACCTCATCTGGGCCGTTGGATGTTGACCGGGAATAGACCATCCAACGGCAGCTGTGCTCTCTCCTTCACCTTTGGCTGGCGGCGACTTTGGAGCATCGGCGAGGGAGCTCCAGCTCCGCCGCTCTCCCTCGGCTGCTGGCGACCTCCCCGAAGCTTCAGGACGTGTATCGAGGAAGAGGGAAGCTCGGTGAAGAAGTCGGGCGCCTTTGCTCAGCCCATCAGAGCTCTAATGACGCTGGCGAGTTTGACGAAGTTAACTCCGGCGAAGCTCCGATCTTTGATACTTTTGAAGACATGCAACGTTAGTACCACATAGCCGAAGCGATTGGGACATGTGCGTGAGTGAATGAGAGCTCAGTGAGGCGGAGAACATGGGAGCTCAGAGCTCCTCCGCCGTGGGTGGCGGAGGAGGTGGGTCGGAGATGATTTAAGGTCTGGAGGAAGAGGAGCGTGGTCGGAGGAGTGCGCGTGAATGGGGGAAGCGTGACGGAGCTTGGAAGGGGGTTAATGAAGGTTGAGACCGACCGAGGAAGCCTAATTAATTAAGAGAAAGGAGATAAAAAATGCTGAGAAAGAAGAAGGGAACTTACCGGCGATTGGACGGAGGTAGTGTCCTATGCTTGAGCTCCGAGAGGAGCTCGGGTCATCGCTAGACTCCGGCGACCTCTCGGAGCAGCTAGGCTGGATCAGAGCCCCGCGACGCCATCGTGGTCGGCTGCAGGTCAACACCGGGGGCTCCAGTCATCTTCGCTCAATCCGGCCATCTCCCCCTGTCGCATGGAGATGGCGGAGGGCTGGGCCGTGCCCTGCATACAGGTGGATACGGTGGATAGAGGGTGGTGGCGGTATATTTGAAGATGGTGATGGCGGAAGTGGTGCATGGAGTCGTGGGTTGGCAGGCGATCATGGAGCAGCTGAGAAGGGGTCGTGGGTAGTGGAGACATTGGAGAAGGTGGTAGATGACTGGGGAAGACCGTGAGGCGGTTGGCGCGATGAGAGGTGGTCGGAGGTGGTCAAGATAATGGGAAGGGCGAGGGAGGTACGCGAACTGGAGAACGTGGGGCGAGTGGAGCTACGGAAGGTTGACGACGATGGTCAGCCGTTGGATCGGGAGATCCAAAGGCGGATATTTGGGTGCGAACGAGAAGATCTGATGGGATCTCGGTGACGTGAACGAAGGGCCGCGGTTGTGCCACGTGTCGAGCTGCGAGAAGGGCGCTGATGGACGGCAAGATGACTTTAGGGATCAGATCAAACGGTGGGAGATTAAGAGCTTGCGTGGAAAGGTCAAGGCCGTTGGATTATGAAGGTGATCCAACGGCTGTAGATGCGAGTGGATAAGACAAGGGCAGCGGGCCACGTGGCTCTCCCAGAACGAGCCACGTGGCCCAATCAGATTATTGCAAACTTCAAGTTGAAATATGAAGGTCTAGATGGCCGAATTTGAGAAAACGCAAAACATGAAAGTTGTAGATCTCGATGAGATATACAAGTTTCATGTTGACCAAAACTGGAGATGAGATAAAATGAAGACTCGAAATATTTTTGAAGTTATTTTTAAGGTTAAAAGTACCACAGATTTTTGTTTTGCCATTTTTTTGTGATTTTTAATTTTTTAAAGACTGTGATAATTACAAGACATTAACTTGGTTTTATTGACACAAAACTAAGCAAGGGGGTTAATAAATGGAATTTAAGATGATGAAATTGGGTTTCATCAACGTGGCGTGAAGAGACGGGCCACGTGGTGCAACCAAAAGGCGCCACGTGGCCCAATCAGATTATTAAGAAGAAGAATCTGAAATATGAAGGAGAAGAAGGCCAAATTTGGAAAAAGTAAAAAGATGAAAGTTGTGGATCTGAAACATGAAAGTTGACCAAAAATGGAGATGCGGTCAAATAGAGGGAGAAATATTTTTGTGAGCGTTTTTAAAGGTGTAAAAACACTACGATTTTTATTTTGCTATTTTTTGTTTTTTTAATTTATTCCATGACTCTGATAAATACAATTATTTATCTGGTTTCTATTTACACTTAGTCCAATCTAAGGGGTTACTATCTGCGAATTAGAACCATGAAACTGGGTTTCATCGACCCCCTATACTTAAACTATGCTCGTCCCCGAGCATCTCAAAAATGAATGAGCTGGATTAATCCCCTTGTGCATGTGCGTACAGGATCTGATCCGTTCAAGAACTCCTAATTTTAGAAATCCAAAATCTCAGAGCTCAACCTAGCCTTAATCAAGAGGCATCCAATTCCTCTAATTTTCCAGACTCTCTCTTTGATACATAAAAGCTAAGGATATGACATTATGTGTTGACCGTGATCACGAGAGTAGAGTCGCAACGTCACCCAAGGTCCCGGTCCAAGAAATTCTCCTAAGGACCCAATCCTCAACACTATGGAACAAACCAGATATTGCGTCCAATTCACCATCTCTTTAGTTGTCAGACTTAGAAGAGTTAATGGAAGGCTAGTTAACAAAGGATTTCGGATTGTGTCATTTCTTCTCTCCCTCTCATTGGAACAAGGATCCTCTCAAGTGCCTTATTACACAATGCATTTTTTTGGGTTGATCAGTGCGTTCGTCAAAAGAAGTTGGAGTTGTCTACACTCGTTTTTTTGGAATACACTGGGGTGTGCCTTTTTTGAGTACCTATCGTACCTTCTACACCAGACTTGTAGCATTTACGATGCAGAGCCCTTTTCTGGTGCAAGCCCGACTCTGGTCCTAATAGCGGTGGTCCAAGTGGACACTTTGAAATGGTTGGGAGCGCTTGCCTTTGGTGGAAGCTTTTTTGATAATTGACTTTGTGGAAAGAGAGCTTATTTTTCAATAATGATATATCTTTTCTTTGTATTGTTTTGGCTAGCTCCACTGCTTGTACCAAGTGTTGGCACATACTGATCAACAATTTTTTATTTATTTCACTCCTTGGCACTTAGGTAAATATCAAGAGATTAGTACAAGAACCAAGTTTTCATACTGGCTAAAATGCTGACACTCAGGTTTCATGAAGCCTTCAATGATTTCATCCCATCCTCGAGCATCATTAGATCAAATACAGACTTGAATCCATCATCCCAGTCCCTTAAGTGAAATTTCAACTCATCTCATTGAGACTGCAGTCATGCATGTGATGTGCAGATCATATTCTTAAGGTAGGAGACTACGCTTGCAATATAGCACAAAAATCTGACTAACTAGGAAAATGTTGATATTTACGTCTAAGACCCTGATGGTTAAGGCTGGTTAATCTAAAATCTCAAGACGCCTTCAACCAAGTGTCCTCGAACATTTCAGATCATGTGTGAGAGTGAAAAATGTAGGGGATTTAATCCAATTCCTTCATACATTTTTTATGAAGTCTTTAAAAGACATAATGACTGCCTAAACTCAAATGACTAGATGCATCTGCATTCAGCCAGTATAGGTGTAAGTACAGGTCAGAACCCATTGCTTGAGGACGGAGCCTTACGTGATGTCCTCTAAACCACCTACTCTTCTAAGGGAAACCCTCACTGAACGCGGCTACTTATTTGGATTTAGTAGTCACTTTCGACTCTTAAAGGATTTTTTGTTTATCTCATTTTTATGGATTTTTTGGATAAAGTTAGAACATAGTTTAGACTTACTTCCTTTAAAAATCAAGAAAATAATTTTCCAAACCATGTCTCACATATAAAGATTTTCAAAACATCTTTCAAACGATTTTTCAAAAATAAGTGGAAAACCCATTTTTCAAATCATTTAAAAAATATTTTTCTTGAAAATAGTGTAACATAATGTAGAAAACCTTGAAAACGCGTCGTCCACTTAGTTCAAAAGATTATACTTTAGCCCAAAATGTTTTAAATTTTTCAAAATTTTTCAAAATATAGCTAAAGTATAAATATTGTATGTACGGTATACCCCATATACTTAAAATTTTTTATGTCCTCATAGCACTAGATGATACAAAGACATAGGTCCATTTAAGTATAGAAAAATATACAGGAACTAAAGAGGACTCCCCCTATACTTAGGTTAGAAATAACCAAAGTATCAAGGCAAGGAAAGGTGAGTAAGAAAAATCATGGGGACTCAGATCCCCCCTATACTTAGGCTGAGAGTAGCCTAAATATAAAGATGGATAATTGATGTTGGGGGAGTCCTGAGGTGAACGAAGAAGTAGGATGGATGTACAAATGAGCGGATGAATCTTCGGAGATGAATGGAGTACCTAAGGTCTAGATGAGGGTGTCGGAGCAATCAAGGCTCAAACAAGCATGCAATACCCTTTTATTTCACAAACTCACACGTGAAACCAACAAATTTTGGTTGATTATCTTGTCATTTTTATTGGTGATTAAAAACATTCTAGTTTACGCGGGAATCAAGAAGATGTCAAATAAAACCATCCTACGTAAACAAGGGTGTTGCTCTCGTAAAATAATATTTTACTCCATTTTAGGTCAACTTGCATTTAACGATCCCAATTATTTGCTTAAGGTTATAATTGATTAAAGGTGAGCATAAATCAAGCAATCATCGTCTACTGCTCATTCCTATTTTCCATTAACCTAGGTGATCAAGATAGGAAGGGAGATTGAGAAAAAGCTATGCAATCGATAAAAATCATGACCTATGCAGAGAGTAAAAAAATGCAGTGCCTTAGAAAAATTCATGAAAAACTTGGACTGAATTAACACCAAAATCAGATGTAAGCAAGTTCATGAAAATCGCACCTACCATGCTTCTATTAGCGGGGAAGACCATCTTTTAATTTTGGCTAAATGACACGATGTCTACGTGCGTCTTGAATTATGTGTGTCCTACCTACGATCAAACACAAAGGATAAAAAGTGAAACAAGCTCGAAGAGTCGCGTGCTCGATCCTAGGTCGACACTCAAGTGGGGCGATCCCCACACAACCACGAAGAACTCTGTTCATTTACATGCTTGAGTCTTCAATCGAAGACTGCTGTAAAGACAATTATTGCATTAAAAATAAAAATGCAAGACACGTTATTTTTCTTCGATTTTTCTCCAAAATTGCTTATGCGGCTACTCGTAGCGGGGAATACTTGCTCCTCGCCTCCTTGAACACTAAGGGCCTGCCACAAAAACAGACGTTAGATACCAATCGAAAAAAATTTAATGATGCATGACAACAACATGACCTACGAATTAAAAACAATCACTTAATTAAATAAAAAAATCCAATCAAAACAAAAGATGAGTCGTGTCCCCTGCAACGACACCATTTGAAAACCTGAATTTCACCCTCTTAATAATGCGGAATTAACCACTTTCATTGCAGTCGGATAAATTCAAGTTAATAAAAAATCGCTTGAATAATGCATAAATTAACACCAAGGAAGCGGTCGATTAATATGTTGCTTGGGCAATCCCAATGTCGAACTTAGGGACACGAGCCTCTTACGTATTATTTAGACTCTTTTTATTTGAACTAAGTGTTTAATTCAAGATTCATAGGTCAATCATGCATGAGGACAAGACTCGATGCATAAAGAAACATGAGAAATACATTTTTTATTTCCTTTTAATAATGTATGGAAATGCGATATTACAAATGTTGCAAAATGCCCAAATTATATAAAATCTTTGAGCAATCAAATAGTAGACGAATTCATATTAGAATCATGAATCAAGTATCATTAAATCAATTAAGGCAAGGCATTAAACGTATTATATAAGTGACACTTGGCCACTAAAGTAATACATCAAAATTCACAGTGTGAAAACAAAATCTAAGCATGCTATTAAAAAGATAATGAAACAAGCTTCGAAACGAGACCAAAATCAACTCAATCAGAGCTAGGATGCTTAAGATATTCACAAATGAAACCAGGGGCATAAATGTAAGAAAAACATGAAAATAAATGACAAATAGGTCCCTAGAAGGACTAAAATGTAAATAGCAAAAACCACGAGGCCTTCCCTATAATATACCGACACGCACGGGGGTATTTTTACAATTATTAAAACCCACAAGGGTTCAGGTGAAAAATACCCCAGGCGCACATGGGTATTACGTGGTGTCTGGACCTACATGCAAATTGAAGAAGTACGAGGGGCCTCCCTACAATTAACCCCGACCGCATGTGACCAAGCATGTGGGGTGAGGTTCAGCTTCCAATGTAGGCTCAGGGGAGGCTCGGAGGTCGATGTTGGCTCGGCAGAGGCTCGAAGATTGCTCGGTTGTGGCTCGAAGCTCCAAGCCTCGAGGTCTGGTGCAACCATCTAGCTCTGACAAGTGGCTAGATGAGGGTCGTCAGATCATTGAGATCGAAAGGTGGCTGGACAAAGGCTAGTAGACGATGTGGCTCACTGATGGTCGTCCGATCTTGGAGATCGGACGGTAACTGCTTCATGGGTTCCTTCTCACTGCCGCCACCTACAGCGGTCTTGGCTGGGCTTCAGCGACGTCCTCCTAGCTCCGCCCCATCCTTCTGCTTATTTGGTTGCTCCGTGGAAGTCACTGGAGGTGCAGCAACCATCGTTGAAGCTCGAGGAAGACACCAGAGCTACTGAAGAAGGCTATGGACTCTCGTACGCCAAAGACAAGGTCACTTGAAGATGCTCCGTCATCAACTCCGGTCATTGTGGAAGAAGCCATGCAATGTTAGTGGACCAATAACCGAAGCGTGTGCATAAAGCAAGTAGGTGAGGTGAGGTGGAATGACATCCTAAGCGCACGGAGACGGTGAAGGCCCGATGCTCCTCTGCCGCGAAGGGCAGAGCAGATGAGTTGGGGTGGATTGAGGTTGCAGAAGAGAGAAGGGGGGAGCGAAGGGGCGTGCGTGAATGAGGGAGGAGTGATGAAGCTCAATTTATGGTTAATGGACGGTGAACGCATGTGTATAATCCTAGTAAATTAAGAGAAAATAGAAAAAAATAAAGCGGAGATGGGATGAGAATTTACCTAGTCTATGGCGGAGCTGGAGCTTGGGCTTGAGGTCCTAGGCGAACCTCGGGTCATCGTTGGACCCCTGCAGCTACCGTAGGCATCTTGGCGGTGGCGGACACCGCGACGTAGTCATGCAAGCTGCGGGTCTCATTGAGGTAAGAGGACGTATTGGCACCTGCAATCGAACCTCCCCTTATCAAAGGGAGGTAGAGAGGGGTTGGGCCTTGCCCCTCGTAAAGGAGGACAGAGGTGGAGGCGGATGGAGACGGCGTATTTATAGGATGGGGAAAGCAGTTCTGGTGAGTGGCGACATGATTAGCGGGGATGACAGAGAGTGAGAGAGACCTGAAGATGATGTTCTAAGTGGCTCACGAGGATAGTGGATGAGTGGGGTCGACCGTGGAGCAGTTATCGAGTGGAGAAGAAGATGGAGAAGATGGGGGAAATGGAAAGGGGGAAGAGGTCACGTGAGGTGTGCGACGTGGGCGAGGAGGTGGATGGAGGAAGACTACGCGTTCTTAGCCGTTGGATCTCTCGATCAAACGGCTGAGAAATGGGCACTCATAAGCGGATGGGATTAAGGCGGGGACAGCAAGATCAAGATCTATGATATTGCCATGTGGCATGAGGGTAGGTGGGTGGTAGAGAAAGGTCGATATGGAGTCAGATCCTTGATCAAAAGGTATTCGATTAAGCAGGTATGAGCGGCTGGGATGGAGGCATCTCGAAGTCGATTGTGTGGCTAGAAGAGTAACACGTGGCACAAGGAGAGAATGGCACTAGCGAACGGCCACGATGAGACCTGGGCGTGGGATCGAAGGGCTAGAATCACAGTGGAAGGTGATGGCTGAGATTAAACCCTTTTAGAAGAGATCGGGCGGCTATATGGATGACACGTGGCAAGCAGGGGATTAGGAGGGGACGGATTGCTTGATGAAGGATGGAGCTTGATTGAAGGGTGGAAATTAAAGAAGGAATGGACAATGCGGATCTGGAGAGGAAGAGAATGATCAGACGACAGGAAATGGTGGGCGCGCCCAATCAGATTATTGATAAGAAGGATGTGAAATATGAAGGAGAAGGAGGCTGAATTTGAAAAAACTCAAAACATGAAAGTTGCAGATCTTGATGAGCTCTACAAGTTTCATGTTGATCAAAAGTGGAGATGAGGTCAAACAAAGGGAGAAATATTTTTGTGAGTGTTTTTAAAGGTTTAAAAACACTACGAAATTTATTTTGCTATTTTTTGTATTTTAATTATTCCCTGACTCTGATAAATACAAGGATTTATCTAGTTTTTATTTACACTTAGTCCAAGCTAGGGGGTTAATATCTTCAAATTAGAACCATAAAATTGGGTTTCATCAGATACTTCCAAAGCATTTTCGATGAGAGATCAAAACTTTGGAGACATATAAATCCAAAGTTGTTGTCATATTGTCTATTTAATTATCATTCCTCATTATAATGAGGAAATTTGCACACTCCAATCACATACACTATGTGTCCAACTATAAGTACAATGTCTGGATCATGGATCCAATCCATGATATTTTACTGGTTATTATTGAGTATAGTTTTATGTGGGTATAATGTAGGTTATTTGAAATGATAAATATGCATAAATAATTATTTTACTTTGATTTAGGATTTTTATATCAAAGTTATCTTGCCTTGTCGACTCTGAAAGTTCATTCCCTTTTTTTACTTTCAAAGTAAGAGATATACTTACCGTTATATCTCATACAAGATCTAGGATCTCCTTCTTACCTTTGTTACATCCCAATAATATGATAACTTATAACTCAGACAAAAAGAAGAGGGAACTCATTCTGCCTTGCAACTCCAACTTGCATTTCCCAATTCGGTCTTTAACACCCGAGTCCACCACACCTAAGGCGATGTTGACCCGTCGTTAATTGAAACAACCACATATATGATTAGAACGCACTATGTGCAATCCAGTATCGCCCCCAATAATATGAGGACTCCATATTGAGGTCGCTACAAATACATTCTTACTCTTTCGAGAAGCAAAGAGCTCGATCCATGTGCGCTTGTTTGCAGGAGCTGTTACTTCGGACAAGCATCTCCTACATACAGTCCATGGCGACGGAACCCTTCACCTTGACGGGAGACCATGGATGTCACTTATATGATCCTCCAGATCATGTTTAAATTTTAATTAATTATTATGAATCATATTCACATAATTAATTCTTACAAAGGAATTACAACTCTATTCATAGTAGCGTGCATAATTAGATCTAATTAATTTAATCATATTAAATCAATCATTAATCCAATTCAATCAACCAACAAACAATCTTGATTATTACTTGAAGGATGTTATGATCTCAAAAATTCAAATTTTAATACTAAAAAAATACCTCATGATCAATTCAAGCATTATCTTTTTCCTTACCCGTTGTCATGGCCAATACGCACGGGATGTGGGATAGACCGCTCACGGAGCAACCTGCTACTCCAATGATCCCGGACTAGACACCATATCCACCTCAGGTCAGGATACTATGATTTGATAATATTGTATTTGAGAAGATATTTGGCCTTTCAATCGAATTTATACCATATAATATTTACCAAAATCATTTTAAATTATATTATAAGAAGATTTTCTAAACAAATCTCCAATCCTATTCAATAACAATGTTTTGCATATCGAGATTGGGCTGCAACTATTGTAGGATAAACTAGAGTTTTCGTAAAACATTCATTCAAAGGTCTATGACGATTAATCAATTATTTTTATAATTATTAAACATCATATTTAATCAAGAATAGTTCATAAGTTCCATATTTCTATTTAACTATAAATACATTAAGTAAAGTGATTTGATGATCTAATCATCCTCCGACCCATCTCCACTAAATATGGAATATCTTGGGCAAAGAGAGTCAGAATCACACGAAATAAATTCAAGCGATTTACTGATTGATTCTGTACATAATAAAGGTTTTATTTCATGATTCATGACGTTAAAATAGTAAGAAATTACAATTTTCCTACAGATCCATGAATACATGCAAAACAACATTCATAACGAGAACTCTTCGAATCATTTTCATGCACTTTTGGCACCAACATTCGAGTACTATTTTGGAGACATATTTAAACATTATAAATACATTTTATTTATCAAAAAACATGTCCAAACAGTCTACAAACAATAGATTTTTATTTTATGAAAAATCGATTCGAATCTTGCATCCAATGCAAAAACAATGAGTCATGCGCATCCGAAACATGAATCTTGATCGTCAAGGGTATAGGATCATATCCAAGACCTCGACAAAGGCTCTGATACCATTTTAAGATTAGGATTAGAACCTTAGGTACATTAGGGAAGCATGACGATCGCATTATATGCGATCGGGAGCGACTAGTCCTACTAGTTGCTCAGGGAAGCAGAATTTAAAAAAAAATTAAAGAGATGAAACCACATGATCCAAGAAAACTTCTTGGATCATTTCATCTAAACGACATAGGGGTATTAGGGTTACCTCTTGAAGCATGGTTGCGATTAAAGTCTCTAGATGAAGAGACCTCCTGTCTTAAGTCCGACCCGACGGAGGAGATGCTTGCGAGCATGTTGATGAAACATGTGCTTATCGCAATCCAAGTTGATGATCCGAGCGGTTAGCCTCCTGATATCACCTCGCAAAATCCAACATCTTCATTAAGAGCCAAGCGCATGGAAGAAGATGGAGATCTACGAGTAGTCGATCCGGTAGAACAATGACGTCGTGGTGACTACGAGATTCTCTACGTCAATAAGTGGACGGTCACTATATTGATATATGGAAGGGGGAAATCTATATAAAGAGATGGAGAGAGTTTAATTCCTCTTGGAATTATGTAGTAGAAAATTCTAGGACTACCTTTCCTTTTATACTATTTGGATGCACACGGATTTCAATCCCTGTGATCTCAAAATCTACAATGTAGATTAAAAGTTTATTAATCAATGGCCATGATTTGTTTCCCCAAAAATAATATTAATTAATTTAAAACATATTAAATCTATCCTTTTCAATATAAAAATTAATTCATTTTAAAATTAATCAATATACATAGATAATGTGGAAGACCAAGTCCCCTACTAAAAATAGGGTGGTTGTCCCCCCCTCTTGAACAAGTCAAGGGGACATCCACCATAAAGGCGATTAAGTCTTCCTTTATCTATATATAAAAATTAATATGCAATAATAATTATTGCATCAAAAATTCACAAAATAATTTCCAATATTAATCTTGTGAAAATTTCAATCATTCCCATGACAAATATGATTCATATAGTATGTAAATTAGATTTACAATTAATGGTTTATTGTGAATCCTATTCACAACAATTTTTAATTTGTAATTTTATTTACAATTAAATCTTTCCAACATATTATAAAACATATTTATAATATCCATAATTATCAAGGATAGCAATATCCACAATAATCATATCTTTCATAACTAAATCACATTTAATTTTCCAATATAACTCTTCTTATGTGCCCAAAAAATATGAAACATATTCAAATTATTTATTATAAGTAAATCACATTTAATTGCCAAATTATCCCAATGCTTAGACACATTATCCATAATGGAATTATTCTTGAACACTTTCAAGAACAATACGCCTTCACCGCAGATACATGGAGATAAGGACAAGGCGATTGTGCATTCCACGTATAGTGACTTCGATATTGAGATCACATATCAAATCCAAATCTTGGAGACCTCTCAAAGAGGTTTGATTAAATCAAAGTCACAAATTTAAACTTCTCATTGCATCAGAATCTCTTTGAGATCAATGTCCAACACTTGTACTAAGATCAGATCACTTCTCTAATTAGAGGAGTCCCTAAATCTAGACATGTTTCATCACTCTCTCAGAATGGTAGTGTCATGGTTATACAATCGTAAATGATCATCACCCTCATATATTTTTAAAACATGTATATCCTGCATACTGGAAGACCTAGAATAAACCTGAAGTTTTAGATCTTATTTATATTGTCTCCTTCATGGTTTTATCCTTAAGTTTCTAATTTAACCATTGGGAGTTGGTATCGATCATATACTTTCGAAAAGCATATATCATACACAAGTATTGATCATATACTTTCTAGAAGCATATATCAAACCTACAAATTTAGTGAAGCTTCCAAAGCAAGATGACCATGCATGAAATTTTATTCCCAATATCTTACGAGTGAGCTCATGTCTTCCGGTTCAATAATGAACCTGTATGATCCCTTTGAGAGATCGTATTACTCATATGCCCTTGTATGTACACCACTCGTCAGTGTATTGACCTTGATTATGCCATAAACCTATCGGTGACAAATGTAAATACATCTATCCCCAGTCAGAGGATGCATGCTTATATCATGACAGCATATGACATAGGTCTTTGGTTATCTCGATCTTGTTAAGTCAACTCTTTGACCTAACTTATCTGACACCTCTGAATCTCTAGTGTCCTATGCAGAGGACGTGCATCAAGAGGTCGATCAGATATCAGTCAAAAAGATAAAGGTTTGTCTTTTCCTACTCATGCTGCAGATCAACTCTTAAAAATCATTTGACGGTTCTTGATGAGTCCTCAATCTTTAGATATTCATCCAAGCACCAGCCTCTATGATTCAAAAATTGAATCAATAGTTGTATGATCATTATCATTTCCCTGGTACACAACCCTAATTGTACTAAGGGACTTATTATGAAAATTAATTATTCTTTATTTCAGATTAGGGAATGATATTTGCAATAATTTTTTTTGCATAATGGCTCGTCATAGGCTTGCATGTCCAATAAAGATATGGTACTAACCTATCTAAAGGGATATCACCTAAAAGAGTTAAGGAAGTGAATGCTAAAACTGCTTGCCCTCGTGCTTCAGTTATGAGAAGCTTGGTGTATGCTAGATGTGTACAAAAGTCAGATATTTACTATACATTGGGAGTAGTAAAATGTTACTAATCCTACTATGGAGATAAACACATAATTACAGTAATAAAACCACCATCAAAGAGTACAAGACTTTGAGATAGTGATCTCAAAGTCTAATATTCAAGAACTTAAGACTTTATATATAGTGATCTAAATGGTCGTGACTGTAGATGCCTTATATGACATAAGACTGGGTCTTAGTCTTAGGAGATAGAGATCTCTCGGAATAAGGGCATTTTGATAAGGATAATAGAAATTACATACTGGCTATAACAATTATTGAGTTGTAGTGCCAAGGACACTATAACTACTTTAACAAATTTAAGTATTGGTTGCATAAGATGCAACATTCACATTGGATGCGAGCACTGTTACGAGGGGATATGCAAGTACCGTTAAAGGACTTGGCGTAGTGTCTCAGGAACAGAGTGACTGATTAGCTTACCTAGCTAGTTTTCTAAATATATTGTGATTAGCACATGAGTGTGGATTTAATAGATTAGCCCATTAATGGCTCTTTGGGATAGTGGGAAATTGTTGGACATGCGAGCCCACAATGAGCCATTATGCAATAAATGCTAATGCAAATCATTCCCTAATTTGAAATGAAGAATAAGTAATTTGCATAATAGATCCCTTAGTACAATTAGCTTTATGTGCCATGGCCATCTTGATGATCATACAGTTGGTGATTCAATTATTGAATCATAGAGGTTTGTGCCTGGATGATATCTAAAGAGTTATATTGAGGACTCATCAAGCACCGTAAAAATATTGTTAAGAGATGATCTCCAGCCAAAGTAGGAGATGGTAATCCTTTATTTTTTTAGCTGATATCTGACCGACCTCTTGATGCTAGTCCTTTGCATAGGAATAGAGATTCGTAGGTTTCAGATAAATTAGGTCAAAGAGTTAACTTAGCGAGAACGAGATAACCAAGACTTATTTCATATGCTATCATGATATAGGCATGCATCCTTGAAGGATATGAGAAGATCCTCAAGCACATCACAGAAGCGTGTGGATCGCATCAAATGCGATCGGGAGCGACTAGTCGCACTAGTAGCTCCGTTCAACCGAATTTAAAAATTTTAAATGATGAAACCACATGATCCAAGAACCTTTCTCGGATCATTTCATCTAATCCACAATTAGGTTTAAGGTTTACCTCTTGAAGCGTGGTTGTGATCGATTCTCTAAACGAAGAGACCTCTTGTCTCAAGTCCGATCCAACGGAGGAGACGTTTGCGAGCGTGTTGTTAGACGTATCCTTCTCACAATCCATGTTGATGATCCAAGTGTCGAATCTCCTTATCTCATCACAGGAGATTCGACGTCTTCTTCACGAGCGAGCCTCGTCGAAGGATACAGAGATCCACAAGCAAATACTCCGGCAGCATATCGACGATGCTGCGACGATGGTGACTCCCTCTATGGCTCCATGGTGGGTGGTGATGAATCCACATTTCATCATCTTTATTCTATCATTTTGGCCTCAAAAACCCTAGCAAATGCCTGTAAATACCCTTAATTAGATCATCTTAGCATTCATGCATGTGCATCCAAATAGTGTATAAAATACAGTAATTAAAGCCAACATTATAGAATAAATAAAAGAAAATAAAAAGAATAAAATATTGTAAATATTTTATGACCTGAAACCCCAAGACCTAGGCATCTTGATGAATAGGTCGACCAGGAATAAAGTAGGGGGAGATAAGGGCCAAATACAATACATATTTCATTTATTCTTTATTCATTTTGGGACCAATTTTTGGTTCCACTTTTTATACATCAAATAAAGAAACTTTGTACATGAAAGTTGTAGATAATTTTATATAGAAAAATACAAAATTCATTTCACTAAAAAATAATGTATAGATAAAAAGTTATGGTCTGAATAAAAATCCAGAATCCCAACTTCCCAGTCCCGTATCTCACAAATAAAACTCCAAATGCAGCAAACTCACCTTTAATTGTATATAGAATAAAATAAGCTATTTAATGGCGGTGGTTTCACATTTGGTGGAGCTACGATTTGAAAGTTGAGTTTTGGACCCCTATTGTATATTTGCACAAAATAAGTTATTCAATTTATTCTTTATCCATTATTTTTATAATTTTATACTTTTGTAATTTTGTAAATATTATTTATATTAATTATGTGCATTAAAATCAGAATAAAAACCTAACTAAAACTCAAAATAAAATACATGTATATACAATACATAGGTATAATACTTGTATACATACCTATAGTAATACATACTTATAGTTTATTAAATATACAAAACACTTAAGAAAAATAAAATAAAAATATATTTAAGTATATAAAAGTATTTTATAAAATAATAAATAAAAATAATAAAAATACACAAAATAAAAATAAAAGAATAAAATATATAGATATTATACCTATAAAGGGCAAAATAGGTAACTTGTAAATTTTACTTCATAAAAATAAATAAAAATTACCATAAAATAGTTTACAAAATAATAAATATTTTTTATTTAATAACCTAAAGCTAAATAATTCATTTACTATTTTTAATTTATTTTACAAGGGGTTTTTCCTGGTTGGTCCACGTAGACCAACCAGGTTGGTCTGATAGTTGACCTCCGGTCAACTGTCTGAACTCCCCCCTGTAGCCATGTCAGATGGACTTTTGACCCGCTTTCACCCTTTTTTCGAGGCCACTCGTTATCTCCTTTCACCATTCTTCCTCCACGACTTTTGATCCATGTCCCTCGCTCTTACACGCCTATAGCTTTCCTTGGACTTAGGATCATCACGTCGCTCCTGGCGCCTTGGTCTTTGCGTCCACTCGATCACCCATTCAAAACCTACCCCAGTCTTCCCCTTCCCCTTTGAACCGCATTTGGTGAAGCTCAGACCTCTGGGAGCGGAAGAATGGCAACTCCAGTGACAGGGGAGGCGCCCGGTACCCCCGTTGAGGTGCGGCGAGGGTAGCCGCGCGTGTTCCAATCATCTCCGGCGGCCGCTCCGCCTTGAGGTCCACCTCGCCATCTTTGGCTCGAGGTAACTTTTTTCTCCGTTCTTATTCTTTTTCTTTGCATATCATTACTTCCAGTAGCCATAGAGTAGATCCCCGCCTTCATTTCACGTTAGATCCACCATTTGCCCTCACTGATCATCTCGCCGGAGCAAGCTCCGATGAGCAATCCATTCCACGTTTTCCACCTCCTTTCACCATCTTGAGGTGCGCGGAAAATTGCCCGCGCTCCTCCTCACCTTTCTTGCAGGTATTGGAGCAGTTCACGTGTGACTGGAGCCATTTTGATTCCCTGCCGGACCCACCTGGAGCCTCCAGCTCCTCCGCCTTAGCGGATGCGACACAGCCCCACGCCGGGAGTTTTGAGGGTCCCAGCCGATCGAAAGCACCTGCAGGAGCTTTCTGGGCCACCTTGGAGCTACACAGCACTTCGGAGAAGCCTTAGATCGCCGGAAGTAAGTCACCATCGGCACTGTTCTTCCCTGTTCGTCCTCGTAGCCTCCCCACCGTCCTATCTGAAGGCCAGCCCCAATTTGATCGTGAGCCCTTGGATTTGGCCGCCCCACAGCCGTCTGATCAGCCTGCCTGATCTAATCAGGGCCGTCGCGTGCGAAACGGTATCGTGCTACGTGGACGCGCCATATGTCTTAAGCTGCTCAACATCAGCCGTCCATCAGCGCCAGCAGAGGTATTTTGCAACTTAACCCCCACACTTTTGTTTATTTATTAAATAGTTTATAAACTTTCATCTGCCTTTATTAAGTTTTGTAAAATTTACAGTAAAACCCTCGACAGTTTGTAATATTGCATTCTGGTCCCCTGCCACGTCACCTCACGTGACCAGTACACGTGACGTGAGGGCTTTTTGCAGGGGACCCCTCTATAGTTTTAATATTTCGGTTTAGTCCTAGAATTTAAATATTCAGTGTAAACTTTTTGGGGCTATTTGCATCAAGGCCCTCGGGCATTTTTTATATTACAAACAAGTCCCTCCCAAGCGCGTGCTAATCACACGCCCTGGTGGGTATTTTACAGTCATACCCTTGCGGCTTTGGAAATTTGTAATTGATCCAAGAACTTTGATAATTAGTGTAATATTTTGTGTGAAATTTGCAACTATGCCCCTGGATGTTTTGATATTTGCATATATACACCTGTTAGGCTGTGTATTTTTGTTTGCTTTGCCTATTTATTTCATGAATGTCTAAATGCACAAAAATTCCGCAAAAATCATTTTAAGTTCCTGTTAACTTGCTGATCCACGCCATATTTTTGCATTGCATTTTTATTGCATTTTAATATTTATTAAAAATCAAAAACATACATTATAGCTACTGTCTATCTTAGAAAATACCAAAAAAATACCAAACACCTAGAAAAATTCCAAAAAATTACCTTCTGTGTATTTTAGTGTCTCTAGTGTCAGTCCAAAAATCACTAAAAAAATTCAAAACCAAAATCTTAAAAATTAGAAAATACCTAAAACTTCAAAAAAACTATAAAATCGTAGAAAAATCAGAAAAATAGAAACTCAAATCCTGTAGGTTCCCTGATTTATTACCTTTATTTTTAAATTAGTTTGAGAGAATTTTATGGATGTTTTGATATTTTTCATTCCTATTTTACTTTCAACCAGTAGCTATGTCACTTTTTTTCTTTATTTTGCCTTTTAAAAATACCAAAAATATTTGGAAAAATACCCAAAAATCGCAAAAACAGTAAAAAATCATAAAAAGACCAAATATAATTTATTCCCTAATTTTTGACTATTTTCCCTTATTTTTATAAATATTCTATCACATATTTTCTTATATTATCTATATCTTCTATTTATAAAAACAAAAAAACATAAAATATAAAAATAAAAAAATCAGAAAATTAAAAATCAAAATACAAAATTAAAAATTAAATTAAAAAATTAAAAAATTAAAAACCCACAAAAACCCTTGCATTGCATAGTGTAGACAATACATCACATTCGCACACACACACACACACTTGTTGATCTATCCTGCCTTGCTCCTTGTGTTCGAACTCTCTAAGTACTTGCATCTATACATCTTTTATGTAGAGTTAAAAATAAATTTGACTCCACATTTGTTTGTTATTGTTTGATATTTGATTGTGGGTTCATTGTTGATTAAATACAGGATTTTGTAGTGGTCAAGACATCGACTGTGGTTTCACCTTGTGAAACCGTACGACCCTCGATTTCCGGGTTTATCAGGTGGCCACGAGAGAGGGAGAGGGGGAGAGAGGCACATGATGTGTAGAGAGAGAGAGGGAGCATTCGTTGTTGTCGAAACATGTCTCGAAGAGCAAGGGGTTCCTCTTCTTATATAGGGTTTTGGGAGTCCATGGATCTCAATCCATGGACAACAAACAATCAATGGTTGAGATTGATTTGTGTTTCTTTCAATGGCTAAGATGTTTTTGTAAAAATACAACAACAATTGATTTAATTTGAATTAATTCATATTGATAAATCAACATAATTAATTCCAATTTAATTAACATTTGACAGGAGAAGAGATATGAGAAGACTAAACTAATTCCCTAAAAATAGGAGGACGGCTACCATCATCTCATGAGATCTCATTATCTCATGAGATCTCATTAACTCATGATATCTCCAAGATTTACAAGAACAATTGTTGTAAATATTTTTCACAAAAATAATTCAAAACTATCTTGTGAAAAACTTCAATAAGGCATTGAAATTATGTGTATCTCATTCACAACCCAAAATAAAATGTAATTATATTTTCAATTAATCATTCAATGTGAATCTAATTAACATTAATAATTAATCAACAAAAATAAACCATAATATGCTCTCTTTAATATATTATAAATCACATTTATAATATATCTGATTAATATGGATAGTGCTATCCAGATTATTCATATCCATGATAATTAAATCACATTTAATCATCTTGGATCTCTTTTCTCATGCGCCCAAATAACATGAATCACATTCACATTATTCACGTCTTTGATAATTAAATCACATTTAACTATTTTAGATAACTCTCCTTATAACATGAATCAAATTATAAATTTATTCAAGATATTTAAATCACATTTAATTATCCACTTTCTCAATGCTCGGATACATATATCAATAATGAAATTATCTATGAACTCTTTCAAGGATAATGTGCTTTCTCCGTGGATACTTGGAGATAAGGACAAGGCGATTGTATTGTTCCACATATAGTGACTTGGATATTGAGATCACATCTCAAATCTAGATCTTGCAGACCTCCCATAGATGATTAAATAAAGACCGCAAATCTAATCTTCTCATCACATCTAAATCACATTCAGATCAATGTCCAACATTTGGACTAAGATCAGATTACTTCTCTATGTGAGGAGTCACTAAAATCGAGACCTGTTTCATCACTCCCTCGGAATGGAAGCGTCATGGTTATACAATCGTTTATGATCACATCACCCTCAGGTATTCCCAATACTTGTACATCATGCATACTGGAAGATCCAGAAATAAACTCGAAGTATATGATCAATTTTACATTGTCCACTTCAGAGTTTTATCATCAAATTTCTCATTTGATCATTGGGAATCAGTATCGATCATATGCTTTCCAAAAGCATATATCATACCCAGGTGTTGATTATATACTTTTCCAAAAGTATATATCAAACCAACAAATTCAGTCAAGCTAGCAAAGCGAGACGACCATGCATGGAATTTGATTCTTCCCAATATCTCATGAGTGAGCTCATGTCTTCCGATTCAGTGATGAACCTGTATGTTCCCTTTGAGAGATCGTATTACTCATATGCCCTTATATGCACACTAGCGTGCCAGTGTATAGACCTTGATTAGGAAATCAACTTGTTGGTCTGCCAAATGTACATACTCAGACATATAGTAACACATTTGTTTTTGTTATGGATGCGTGCCTATATCGTGACAGCATACGACATAGGACTTTGGTTATCTCGATCTCGTTACGTCAACTCTTTGACCTAACTAATCTGACACCTCCGAATCTCTATTCCCATGCAGAGGACTGTTGGACATACGAGCCCACGACGAGCCATTGTACAATAAATGTTATTGCAAATATCATTCCCTGATCTGAAATGAAGAATAACTAATTTGCATTATAAGGTCTCTCTATACAATAAGGGTTATGTACCATGGACAACTTGATAATCATATAGTTTTTGATTCAATGTTTGGATCATAGAGGCTGGTGCTTGGATGAATATTGACGAGTCTGAAATCCGTTCTTGTTAAAAAGATGTTTGTTATATTTGTAGTTTGCTTGAAGGAAATAATGATTATGAGTCGTTCGTTGTAGGCGGCAATCGGAATCGGTCAAGAAAATAACCACATAAAATATTCGTCAATTTAATAGATGTGGTTTTATGTTTATTTTACTTGGGCAAGTCCCAAAGTCGAACACAAGGAGGCAAAGGAACAACCTAGAATTATGTCTATTAAAATTCATGCGCGGTTTTCGAGGCAGCCTTTTTTTGGAATTTTTTAATGCAATAAAGGATGCAATATGCAATTTTTGTCCCATTCAGACGATGTCCGAAAAATACGAAACTTGGATACGATGTAAATTACGATGAAATGAATGCAATATAATATTTTTGGAATTTTTGGATGCAATATGATTTTTTTTTGAATTTTTACATGCAAAAAAGATAAATTTCAATAATAATTATAATAAATATTAAACCTATTTATTTTCACGGGATAAAATTATCTAAGATCTATCACTAGGTGATGGATCTCAGAAAAATCCTAAACCTCAAAAGTCTGATATTTAATACCTATTAAAAATCAAATACTGAAATATGAAAAATGATTTTTATAGAGCAATTTATGCATGCAAATGCAATTCTTTTTGGGCACAATGTCAAGCACAATAAACTCTACAATATGTAACTTTTTAGGGATTTTTAGTGCAACGATTAATTAATTGCAAATCTAAGAGCATAAACTATGCAAAATATGCAAATTTTCACAAAACAATTAATCAAAATTAACCATTAATCACAAAAATGTCCACAATATGTCAATACGTAGAGAATTAATGGAAGAACATCATGTTATTTTTGGATAATCAATAGGATGCAATATCGTTGTTCGAAATAACAGGGAAGACAGGGGTACAGATGCAATAAAATAAATATAATAAATAAAGAAAGTGCAGGGGGACCTAAGTTTAATTACCAAGATTTCCAACGGATCTTTATGCAATTTCTCCAGAGGGGCACATGCCTGGCATGTGCCCTTTGGTCGGCGGGGTTGAGGCGCAAATAGTTGGAAGTCTGGGGGCTTCTTCAGCAATTATCCCTGCGTCACGTGATGATCACGTGCGGAGGATGGCTCGGGTGAGGCTCGACGGCTGGCGTCCACGTGGAAGCTGGTGTACTTCGGATTTGACCCGAGGCTCCAGGTTCGTATCCGAGGCTAATCGATAAATCTGAACCGTCGATGAAGGTAGATCCAACACCTGGAGCTTTTGAATTGAATGGACGGTCAAATCCCATGGACGTGCTGATCGAACGATGGAGATGGACAGACACACGGCCGGCTGACGTCGGTGGAGAGGCGGAGCGGCCAGACGTCGATGAAGATGTGGCGTTGATCGAAGTGACCGACGAAGTTGATGTGGATGATGCATCGCCGCTGGTTGCCCTGGGGTCGATGATGGGCGTAGCTCTGAGAGGAGAGGGGCCCAGCGTCGATGGAGAGTCGTTGATGCTTTGGGTGCGGAGGGCGGCGGCTGTAGGCAAAGCAGGTTGTGGTCGTCGAAGTCGGAAGTGGGGAAGCTGACAGAGGGCGATTGGGGATGTCGATCGGGAGGAGGAGGAGGATCGGAGATGCGAGGTCGAATGGCAAAGCGGAGGATGATGGATAAAGGCGAAGCGGGCGAGGAGCGAAGGAGTACCTGGAAGTGGGCTCGACAGTGAAGTCACCGGAGCATAGCAGCTGCGGAGGGCGGGGCTGCGACGAGGTTGGGAACCTCGAATCACACCGGCGATGGAGGTTACACGGTTGTCACGACCGATGGAGGTGCTCTTCTATGAGGAATCGGCGGATGGGGTAGAACGAGTACGGCAACGGGCGTTTTATAGGATGAGGGACAGGCGGCGCGAGATATCGTGAGGTGGTTGGCCGCGAGCGACATGGAGAAGGTCGGCCGCGAGAGACGCGGAGACAGTTGGCCGTTGGCGGAGATCATGGGGGAGCGGCAGTGGTTCCAAAGGTCCAGGTGCGGGTGAAAGACGAAGCTTCTCGATCGTCCGATCGGTCGAGATCGGGCGGCTAGGAGATCGCCATGTGGTGGTGAATGGATAAAGGGCACGGGGCACGTGCGTTGCGCGTGCCTGGGAGGCATGTGCTTCGCACGTACGGGACTTTTTATTTATTTATTTATTTATTTTTATAAAATGAAAATATGATAAGGCCAAAAAATGCCGACACGTGGTGGCCCCAGGGGCGCCACGTGTCAGTACCACAAAATTTTGGGAATAAAGACTTTGTAAATTCAAAAATAAATAGTAAACGACCTCAGATGGAAACAGTTTCTTCACGAAAATTGCTCGCCTCGATGAGATTAACAACTTTCATGAAGACATCAAAATCAAAATCGATAAAATGCACAAAGTGAATTTTTGGGGTATCCCATGTACATAGAATACCTTGATTATTGGGTTTTCTTTTTTTATCATTTTTTAAACCAGATAAAAATCCAGAAAAAATGGAAAAAAAACAAAGATAAATAAAGACACCTTAATCTTATTTTTTTTTGGATTTTTATTAACTAAGAAAATATGTACATAAAATATCAAGTCAAAAACTGCTAAAATACACAATGTACAGAAGAGGCCCAAAACCCAACTTTCACATATGAGCTCTGATTCACTTGAACTTGGTCTTGTTTTGAAGGTAATTGAATGTACATTAGTTCAAAAGTGAGTAGGATCAAAACAGACACTAGGTGGGGAAGATATGGGGTTTTTAGTCTGGAAATCTTAAAACTAGGGTTTGGATTTTTGGTCCACTTATTTGGGTTATTTTTTTTCATTTATTCTTGTTAGTGATATGTACACAGTGGAGGTGGTTTTGGGTTATTCGGATTTAGCATGAATGAGTTAAAAATCTGAGAAGTTAGTCTATTTACAGGTCAATTTTGGCTGAGATTTTTGGCTTCTTATTTTGTGCAGAAATTAGTGCTAAAATGTAATTCTTATTAACACATGCATGAATGCTAATTATGCAGAATAAATGTAGATATGCTATTGATTTTGAGGGATTGGAGCTTAATTAATGAGATTTAGAGTGATGAATCCGAGATTCATCATCCCCCTATACTTAAACCATGCTCGTCCCTGAGCATCCAAATGAAATGCCATGAGGTGAAATGAGACTGGGTTCCATACTAAGACCATGAGATGAAGGTGAAAATGAACTAGACTCATCCTCAGGGAGTCATGTATTTCCTTCTAAGGTCTGTCGTGCTGTGTTCACAATCGAATTGGGGGAGAAGATAGAAGAAGGGGAAAAGAATTAGAGGGTGACCAGTATAGTCACCTCTCCTTGTGAAGATGGCCAGTGTAGCCGAGTCTCCACCAAGATCTACAGGTTTCTTGAATCTTGGACCTTTTTTGGTCAGATTTTTATTTGGTATAACGCTTCTTTATATTTGGAATTTTTGATGGTTCTACTTGGATCTTGTTGTGCCCCTACGGATATAGAATCTTTTTGTTCTATATATTTTTTGGGGTCTTAGAAAAAAATCTGCCCAGCCATCCATCCCTTTTCCGAAGCTTTATTTCAACACGTACTCCGGTCTTTAGATTTCCACGCTACCAGAAAAGAAACTCACACAGTCTTCCAACATCCCGTCTGAGTTGAGCTAGGTGCATAGTGCGAGACTACAAATTAATTCCCTATTCCAGAATTGTACCCAGAATGAAGAGACCATGTTAGACACTAAGAGTCAAACGCTGCACATTGTCACGTGGAACTTAAAAAATGAAGTCAAAGACCTGAAGTTTCTAAAATCCGATTTCTCGGTGAAGTTCCTCTGAAAATTAAGTGGATTAAGGTCAAGTGCAGACCACTCTCGGTTTCTGCTCACAAATCGATTTAGAACCCAATGACTTTTCACATATGTAAATGAATGCGATGCTGGATGAAGTGCATGTGTGTGAAATGTAGACACATTTTTTATGCAAGGAATTTTTTTAATGCAAAAATGAATAAGAAGCCATTTTTTTTCTAAAACTTTTGGGCATATTCAGTGTTAGTGGCAAAACCTTTTTTCACAAGTTAGTTACCCACCCCTTAAATACATATAGACTTACACGAAAGTACGATATATGGGTAAAATATATTTGAAGTATATATACAGACCCCCCTATACTTAGAGAGTGTTGTGTCCTCAGAGCACAAGAAGCGTAAAGAAGACATAGCTCAGGCTAAGCGTAAGAGAGTGAAAAAAAGAAAAGAAAAAGAACAAGATTTACAAAACCACCCCCCTATACTTTGACTGAGACCAGTCTAAGTATAGAAGAAGAGCGAAAAAAATGAAGTGGTCGAGGTATGTGGATGAAGAGAGTATATACAGGTGAGTGTCGGTTCCCCCCTATACTTTGGCTCTGGTCAGCCTAAGTATAGAAGAAGGGTGGACGTGAGGCGATCAGGAGATAAGAGAAGGAAGGTATACACAAATGGCATCGATTCCCCCTATACTTAGGCCTTGGCCTAAGTAGAGGAAGAAGCTGTACAGGGAGATCGATATGGTCAGGAGGGAGGGTGGAAATGATCTGATAAATCTTCAATGTCATCGCTCTGCGTGAAGTAGATGACCTCAACTTGAACTGTCTGCTCTTTGGGTGATTCAATATATGGCTTCAGCAATTGTCCATTTACTGAGAAAGGTTGTGCATCGTCTTTGAGTTCGGCAATATCTACGCTTCCATTGGTATGCACATCGATGACAATGTAGGGACCCATCCATTTTGATTTTAGTTTCCCATGAAAAATCTTCAACCGAGCATTAAACCATCACACTTTCTGCCCAGGGGCAAAGGTTTTATCTCGAATGTGTCTATCATGCCATTTCTTGACCTTGTCCTTATAAATCACACTGTTGTCATATGCCTGATTTCGGATTTCAATTAGCTCATTCAGATTTAAGTCTCGAAATATGTTCCCAAGGTGACAACTCCAATTCAACTTTTTGATCGCCCATTCTGATTTGTGAATAAATTCTGCAGGTAGATGGCATGGCTTTCCATAGATCATCCTAAAAGGTGATGTTCCGAGTGGAGTCTTATAGGCTGTCATATAGGCCAACAGAACCTGGTCCAACAATTTCGACCAGTTCTTCCTATCTGGACGAATCAACTTCTGAAGAATACACTTCACCTCTCTATTAGAAACCTCTGCCATGCCATTAGATTGTGGATGGTATGGGTTGGCTATTCTATGCTCAAATTTATACTCTTTAGCCAAAGATCTCATTTCCTTATTCATGAAGTGGCTACCTCCATCAGAAATCAAAACTTTTGGTATCACGAACCTTGCAATGGTATTATCCTTGATAAACTTACAGACGATTTTGCTATCTGTGGTTCGGGTTGGAATGGCCTCTACCCATCTTGATAAGTAATACACCGCTAACAAGATATACTCAAATCCATTGCTGTTGGGAAAGGGACCCATAAAATCAATCCCCCATGCATCAAAAACATCACAGAAAATCATTGGTTGCATGGGCATTTCATCTCTATATCCCACAGTCCATCCCATTCTTTGACAAATCGGGCATGACCGTACAAATTCATTAGCATCCTTAAATAAGGTCCGCTAGTAAAATCCACATTGGAGTACCTTGTGCCTCGTTCTCTTTCCCGAATGGTGTCCTCCAGCGTCTAGAAAATGACAATGTGTGAGGACACTCTGCTATTCCTCCTGAGGAATACATCTTCGCCAGACACAATCCGGTCCTTCATAGAAAAAGGAAAGGATCGTCCCAATGGTATTTTCTTGAATATGATTTTAATCGATCAATCATTCTCTTGGTCCAACCAAAGGGAACCTTCTTGGAGATAAGATAGTTTACTATGTTGGAATACCATGGGGTTGAATCAATAACCCAAACTGATTCGTATGGAAAAGTCTCCTTAATTGGTCCAGTGTCAAGATAATCGTTCTGCTCAATTTGGGAAAGGTGATCAGCAATAACATTATTTATTCCTGGTTTATCCTTGATCTCCAAATTAAATTCCTGGATTAACAAGATCCATCTCAAGAGATGTGCCTTGGCATCCTTCTTATCCAAAATATATCTAATTGTTGTGTGATCTATGAAGATTGTCACCTTGGAGCCCAATATGTATGATCTGAATTTTTCAAGGGCCCGAAAAACCGCGAGCATTTCCTTTTTAGTCACTGTATAATTTCTTTGTGAAGGATCCAACACTCTGCTCGCATAGTGAATTGCATAAGGAATTCCATCTCTTCTTTGTCCAAGTACTGCTCTGATAGGAAAATCTGATGCATTAGTCATGATCTCGAAGGGATGAGACCAGTCGGGAGCTTGTAATATCGACAATTCACATATTTTCTTTTTCAGGAGCTCGAAGGCCTCTAGACACCTGTGATTTACAATAAACTCGGTGTCTTTTCCTAAGAGCTCAGTCAGTGGGCGGGCGATCTTTGAAAAACCTGGTATAAACCTTTGATAAAATCCAACATGCCCTAAGAATGACCTCACTGAATTGGCGTTGGTTTGTGGCTCAAGTTTCTTGATCACATCCACCTTGGCAGGGTCGACCTCCATTCCCTTTTTGGAGATGACGTGCCCCAACACGATACCCACCGTCACCATAAAGTGACTTTTCTCCCAGGAGAGCACCAAATTAACATCCCTGCATCTCTGAAGGACTCGGTCCAAGTGCGCTAAACATGTATCAAACGAATCACCATGAATCGAGAAGTCATCCATGAAGACTTCCAGAAAATCACCAACCATTTCGGCAAATACGGTAATCATACACTGCTGAAATGTGCCCGGGGCATTACAAAGCCCAAATGGCATGCGCTTGAATGCATATGTACTGAAGGGACATGTGAAAGTGGTCTTTTCCTGATCCTCAGGAGCGATAGCTACTTGATTGTAGCCAGAGTACTCATCAAGAAAACATAAGAATGCTTTCCCCGCAAGTCTCTCCAAGATTTTATCAATAAATGGCAGTGGAAAGTAATCTTTCTTGGTCGCAGCATTCAGGCGCCTGTAATCGACACAAACGCGCCACGATGTGGGTACTCGAGTCGTGATCTCTACCCCCTCCTCATTGGTCACCATCATGATTCCCGACTTCTTTGGGATTACATGAAGGGGGGCCACCCACTTGGAGTCAGAAATGGGGTATATAAATCCTGCTTTGCACCATTTCTCTATCTCTTTCTTAACCACTTCCCGAAGATTGGGGTTTAATCTTCTCTGAAATTCACGGGAAGGCCTTGCATTATCCTCACATAAATTTGGTGCAAGTAGAGAGCGGGGTTTATTCCTACGAGATCTGACACAGTCCAACCGATAGCTTTTCGATTTCACTCAAGGACTTCAAGTAATCTAGATTCCTGGTCCATGGTTAATGATGAGCTAATGATCACAGGGAATTTTTCTTTGGGTCCATTTAGAAATGCATACTTCAGTATGGGAGGTAGTGGTTTCAGTTCTGGCAATTATGAATCATCAATTAAGTCTGGCTGAATGACTTGCATCGGGCTCAGTGTCGGTTGGTGGTGAATCACTCTGTGATGTGCTGCCTACCAATTTCGAAGAAAGGTGAGTCGGATCGCTAAAGTAGTACGGTAATTCGGCCAGAGCCACGTCTGACTCGTCATCGATATTTCGTGATTGTCCCAAAGATGATGGGACTGACAAATCCGAAAGAACTTCTGTGTCATCATGACTGTAATAATCTGGGTGACTAGATATGTTTGGCAATATCTCGCAAACTGCACTTTGCATTGTTTCTTCTTCTGATGATGTGCTTTCAATCTGCATGTCTTGCAGTTGGTCCCACGACCCAGTAGTGCTGAGGAGATTGCATTTTGATGTTTCGGCATATTTAGTGGTGGATTCGGAGTCTGGCCTTTGCTACTTTGTTTGTTTCATCTCCAAGTCTACTTCTCCGCCATGAGAGAGGAACTTCATCATTCCGATGCTGTAATCGAATACAGAATTGGTGGTTCTTAAGAATGGTCTTCTAAGAATGATTTGTGATTACTTCCAATGGTCCGAGGTCTCCATATCAAGGATAGTGAAGTCCACTTTGTATTCCGTACCCTCGATCATGATGATGACATTTTTCACTTCTCCCTTAGGTCTTTTAGTGGATTTATCAGCAAATTGGAGTAATGATAATGATTTCATGTGAGGACCTAACTCCAATCTATAATATAAGGCTAAGGGTAGAAGATTTATGGAAGAACCATTGTCGAGAAGCGTGCGTGCGAACGCAATGCCGCCAATGCGACTCTCCACATAATGAGCACCCAGGTCCGTTTTCTTTCTTGGCAAATGCTGATTTTGACACATTTGGTAGTGGCCACTGTCAAGATATGAGTCTACACAAATTGGCTTGTTTTCTTTGCATGAGTCCTGGTGGGAGTGCATTTCGACTTCAAGTACTTCTAAAATGCTGGATTACTGGCCATATACTGATCGAAGGGTACTTTGACTGTGATATTTTGCTGGCAGAACCTTTCCATTATTGGGTCATCCTGAATGTTTTTCTTTTGTTTTCCTTTCTTAAGAGCATGGGGGAAATGAATGGGAGAATTTGAGATAGGAGAGTGAGAGCCAGAATCATAATTAAGAGCATCTTTATTAGAATTGGAGTTCTTATTATAATCATAAGATTTCTGATAATAATAAAAATAAGGTTAATGAAAAGGTGATAAAGGTATTTTTGTAGCGACTAGAGGTTCAAGGTCCTCTGCAGACTCCATAGATGCTTTTCCTTTATCTCACGCTGGGATCTTCATGTGTCCTTCTTCTTCACCCTCAGAAGCATCCTCCGGTTGATCATCCGAGTCTTCATGGTCCGATTCCCTTGCCCGGTCAGGTACGACCACGGTCCTTCCACTCCTGAGTGGCATGGCATTGATATTGTCAAACGAAAGGATCTCATGTTCAGATGTGGAAAAATCTAAATAGTATACCTGGCCATTGTATTGAAACGATTGAGATTTGTTCAAGCTATTGGGGTTAGCTTGAACTTGGGCGGGAATGGTTGTGGTTGGGGCTGTCTGTTCATCCTTCCAACGGGACAAGCGATTAACATCAACCCATAGATCATGCAGCTCATTTTGGAAGTTGCGAATCTCTTCAAGCATCTGTCTTTGTATATCTATCGGTTCCTCTGAAGGGTTGGATGATTGAGCTGATTGTTTTAAAGCTTGATATTGCTGACGGTATTGCTGAGGCTGGTTCTGGCGATTGTATGACTGCTGATGCTACTTCGGATGCTGATATGATGTAGTGTTCTGAGTGTGTTGCGGAGCTGGTGGAAATGTGGCATTATAGAAAGTGGGCAGATGTTGATAAGGCTGACGGTCCCCCATACTACCCTGTTGGGATGTGTCATGTGTGTACCAAATGTCGTTTACTTCGAATGTCAGTGGCTAGGCTTCTTCAACAGTTTCGGTTGGTGGAGGTGATTGTTGGGAGGGTTGGGCATAGGATTGATCATGAATCCACGGTTGTTGTTGACCTGATCCTGGTTGCTCCTGGACATGATGCATACGATAGATCGGGACCGTAGGTTTAGAAGCATCCCCATCTTGGAGACATTCTCAGTGAGCTCCTCCATTTGCTTTAGGAAATGGGAAATCCTGTTGTCGATGTCGTTCATTCTCTTATGAATTTGATACACAACTGTCAATTTATCAGCTATTATGTTTATGTTCAGAATCAAATCCTCTACTATTTCTGCGACAGTCTGCTTTCCATCTTTGGCTTGAAAGGTGTTCAGGGAATCAGTGTATGCTCTACTGGAAATCTGAGAATGACTTGCTTCTTCCATCTGCTCCAGTACTTTCCAGACGGTCTCAACTCCACGTGACGTGTAATTCCCTCTGCAAGCAGCGCTAACTAACCCTTGAGTCTCGTAGTTGAGTCCAGAGTAGAGTGACTGAACTAGGATGTTGTTATCCAGGTCATGGCAGGGACATTTTCGTAGTAGGTCTTTAAACCTATCCCAAGCCTCACAGAGTGGTTCATTAGGCATCTAAGAGAAACTGGTGATGCAGGTCCTCATTTGGTTGGCACGATTAAAATGGTAGAATTTCTTTAAGAACAGGTTCTTAAACCTATCATAAGTGGTTATAGTAACTCCTATGTCTTTCACCCAGTATTCCGCCTTCCCTTTCAAGGCGAAAGGTAGTGCAGTGAGACGAATGTAGTCCTGACTGACTTGTGGGTGTCTCAGATTAGAACATTTTTGCTCCATCTCTCGCAAGAATTCATATGGCTCTTCACTCGTATTACCATGGAATTGGGGTAATTGACTTATAAAATGTGGCTTTAGTTCATAGTTAATCTCTGGCTGAGGTGGCTGCAAATAATTCCTCACTCTGTACTGTCCAGGGTTGTATGCGGCTTCAATTGGAAATTCTTCCCCATCATTCAAATGTTCTAACTGCTCCCTCAGTAAAAGTTGCTGCTGCTCAGAAGCCGCTAATCATGTAAAAATCATCTGAATAGGATCTTCATTGGGTCCATCTTCATGATCTTTCTTAGAAGACATCTTGGGAGGTATCTCTTCTTCTTCACCTTCAGAATGTAAGGGGTTCGAGTTAATAGAGTGGAAAGAATTGAGGTAAGAGTTTTCTTCAATCTGTTTCGGTGAGAGAGAGACAGTGTGGGTTTGTCCTCCCTCCAGAAAGCAGAAGGAATCGTATGAATAGGATGCATGAGAAGGGTTTCCCTGAGGCCAAGGAGGTCTAGAGAAAGAGTGTCTCCGGACTTTTGAGATTGGAGAGTTTGTGGTAGTCAGAGAGCGGTTCGCGGAGTCCGAACAAGAATTACTACAATCTTCCATTCTCGAGGTCAACAAGAGGTTTGCAGTTTATGATGTAGGTACAAGTGTGCGGTATTCGTTGATTATTTACCTTCTACACACAATCCAAACTCAATACAAAGGTTTCTTTCACCAACTCACTCAGTTGAGCCGTGAGGGTTCGACCAATTATCTTGTTAGTTTTAATTGGTGAGAATATAGATCTTGCAAGCCGTTTAAACGAGCTGTCAGGTGCCTGTATTCCCCGATCGACTGTCCCAAATTCTTACGACTAGTTGCACCTACTTTCAGCCAGTATGGGAGTAAGTAAGAACCGTAGAACGGCTACCCTTTACTTGAGGACGGAGCCTTACGCAGTGTCCTCTAAACCGCCCACTTTACGAAGGAAATCCGGACCGTTTATCGGCTACCCGTTATATCCTCACTGAGAAGTAGCTAATCATTTTTGGTAGAATCAGTAGTCAGTATGAAAATCCTGGCTTGGCTCTCGCTGCAAGATAGAAGACTTACAGTAAATCCTCGCAATCTCCATGTGGGATGCAATACATAATTGAAAATTTATTCTAAATGAATGCAATCCGATGAAAAACCGCACCTAAGCAGAAAGTTCTATTATCGAGAAAGAATTGAGTTAAATTTTGGCTAAATTGAACAATCTATGTGCGTCTCAGTTAATGTGAAGTGTGGCTTAAGTCCTACGAGCACAATCAAGAAATTAAAATGCTTTGAGAGCCGTATATGCAGGTCTATCCTAATCGCCACTTAAGTCGGGCCCCACCCTCACCGGAGAGTGAAACAAGCCATGACACACCACAGAAGAAAGTTCAGAGTCTTTTACATACGCGAGAGTCCAAACGGACACCACTGTAAATGAGCAATTAATTACAAAAATAAAATTGCAGAAATAAAAAACCTAGACTCTACGCTCTCTCACGATTCGACTCGATCTTAAATTAATTGTGGCTTTTTCTGATGTCGGTAAAGATGCTTCGGTTTCTTGAAAATCGTTTCACGTATGCCGGGTACCTCACAAGAAAAATAAGAGAGAAAATGTAAGAGAGTGACTCAGAAAATAATCAAAAATAAAATAAGCATAATAAATGCTGAAAAATAAATGCAGAAAATAAAAATGGAATTTACAATGAACAATTCGGGGGTCAGACTACCCGAATGCGGAAAACCGAACGAAAATTTTCAAAACACAAAACTAAGTCGTATGCCTCCCCGGCAACAGTGCAATCTGACGAGTCTGAAATCCGTTCTTGTTAAAAAGATGTTTGTTATATTTGTAGTTTGCTTGAAAGAAATAATGATTATGAGTCGTTCGTTGTAGGCGGCAATCGGAATCGGTCAAGAAAATAACCACATAAAATATTCGTCAATTTAATAGATGTGGTTTTATGTTTATTTTACTTGGGCAAGTCCCAAGGTCGAACACAAGGAGACAAAGGAACAACCTAGAATTATGTCTATCAAAATTCGTGCACGATTTTCGAGGCAGACTTTTTTTGGAATTTTTTTAATGCAATAAAGAATGTAATATGCAATTTTTGGCCTATTTTAGGGACTAAAATGTCAATTACGTCCAAACATTGTCTGAAAAATATGGAACTTGGCCACGATGTAAATTATGTTAAAATGAATGCATTGCAATGTTTTTGGAATTTTTGGATGCAATATGAATTTTTTTGAATTTTTAAATGCAAACAAGATGAATTTCAATACTTAATTATAATAAATATTAAACCTACTTATTTTCAGGTATAAAATTATCTAAGATCTACCATAGGTGATGGATCTCATGAAAATCCTAAATCTCAAAAGTGTGAGATTTAATACCTATTAAAAATCAAATACTGAAATATGCAAAATGATTTTTACAGATCAATTTATGCATGCAAATGCAATTCTTTTTGGACACAATGTCAAGCACAATAAACTCTACAATATGTGATTTCTCGCGGATTTTTAGAGCAACAATTAATTAATAGCAAATTTAAGAGCACAAACTAGGCAAAATATGCAAATTTTCACAAAACAATTAATCATTAATTAACCATTAACAAAAATGTCACAATATGTCAATATGTAGAGAATTAATGGAAGAACATCATGTTATTTTTGGATAAATAAAAGGATGCAATATCGATGTTCGAAATAACGAGGAAAGACATGGGTACAGATGTAATAAAATAAATAGAATAAATAAAGAAAGTGCAGGGGGGACCTAAGTTTAATTACCAAGATTCAAGCAGGTCTTTATGCAATTTCTCAAGAGGGGCACGTGCCTGGCACGTGCCCTTTGGTCAGCGGGGTTGAGGCGCAAATAGTTGGAACTCTGGGGGCTTCTTCTGCAATTATCCCCACGTCATGTGATGATCACGTATAGAGGCTAGCTCGGGTGAGGCTCAGCGGCTGGTGTCCACATGGAAAGATGGTGTACTTCGGATTTGGCGCGAGGCTCCAGGTTCGTATCCGAGGCTAATGGATAAATCTGAAGCATCGATGAAGGTAGATCCAACGCCTGGAGCTTTTGAGTTGAATGGATGGTCAGATCCCATTGACGTGCTGATTGGACGACGGAGATGGGTCAACATGCGGCAGGCGGACGTCGGTGGAGAGGCGGAGCGGCCGAACGTCGATGAAGATGTGGCGTTGATCGAAGTGGCCGGCGAAGTCAATGTGGATGACGCGTCGTCGCTGGTTTCCCTAGGGTAGATGATGGGCGTATCTCTAAGCGGAGGGGGGCCCGGCATCGATGGAGAGTCGCTGATGCTTTGGGTGCGGAGGGCGACGCACCGGGCGAGGGGGAGGACCGGCTGTAGGCGGAGCGGGCTGTGGTCGTCGAAGTCGGAAGTGGGGAAGATGACAGAGGACGATTGAGGACGTAGATCGGGAGGAGGAGGATGATCGAAGATGCGAGGTCGAACGACAAAGCGGAGGATGATGGATAAAGGCGAAGCGGGCGAGGAGCGAAGGAGTACCTGGAAGTGGGCTCGACGGTGAAGTCACTGGAGCGTAACACCTGCGGAGGGCGGTGCTGCGACGAGGTTGGGAGCCTCGGATCATGCCGGCAATGGAGGTCACACACTTGTCACGACCGGTGGAGGTGCTCTTCGATGAGGAATCAGTGGATGGGGTAGAACGAGGGTGGCGACGGGCGTTTTATAGGATGAGGGATAGGCGGCGCGAGATATCCGGAGGTGGTTGGCCGCGAGCGACGCGGAGGAGGTTGGCCGCGAGAAACGCGGAGACAGTTGGCAGTTAGAGGAGATCACGTGGGAGCGGTGGTGGTTCCAAAGGTCCTGGTGCGGGTGCAAGACGAAGCTCCTCGGTCGTCTGATCGGCCGATATCGGGCGGCCAGGAGATCGCCACGTGGTGGTGAATGGGTAAAGGGCATGGGGCACGTGCGTTGCACGTGCCTGGGAGGCACGTGCTTCGCACGTGTGGGACTTTTTATTTATTTATTATTTATAATTTTTTATAAAACGAAAATATGATAAGGCCAAAAAACGCTGACACATGGTAGCCCCAGGAGCTGCCACGTGTCAGCACAACAAAATTTTGAGAATAAAGACTTTGTAAAATCAAAAATAAATAGTAAAAAACCTCAGATCGAAAAAGTTTCTTCATAAAATTTGCTCGTCTCGATGAGATCTACAACTTTTATGAAGACATCAAAACCAAAATCGATCAAATGTACAAAGTGAAATTTTGGGGTATCCCATGTACATAGAATACCTTGATTTTTGGGTTTTCTTTTTTTTTGTCATTTTTTAAACCAGATAAAAATCTGGAAAAAAACAAAGATAAATAAAGACACCTTAATCTAATTTTTTGTATTTTTATTAATTAAGAAAATATGTACATAAAATATCAGGACAAAAATCGCTAAAATACACAATGTACAAAAGAGGCCCAAAACCCAACTTTCACTTATGAGCTCCGATTCACTTGAACATGGTCTTGTTTTGAAGGTAATTGAATGTACATTAGTTCAAAATATAGTAGGGTCAAAACGGACACTGAGTGGGGAAGATATGGGGCTTTTAGTCCGGAAATCCTAAAACTAGGGTTTGGGTTTTTGGTCCGCTTATTTGGGTTAGTTATTTTTTTTTGTATTTTTCATTTATTCTTGTTGGTTATATGTACATAGTGGAGGTGGTTTTGGGTTATTCGGAGTTAGCGTGAATGAGATAAAAATCCAGGAAGTTAGGCTATTTACAGGTCAAATTTGGCTGAGATTTTTGGCTTCTTATTTTGTGCAGAAATTAGTGCTAAAATGCAATTCTTATTAACACATGCATGAATGCTAATTATGCATAATAAATGCAGATATGCCATTGATTTTGAGGGATTATAGATTAATTAATGAGATTTAGAGTGATGAATCCGAGATTCATCAAATATCTAAAGAGTTAGATAGAGGACTCATCAAGCACCATCAAATGATTGTTAAGTGTTGATCTCCAACCTGAGTAGGAGCTGGCAATCCTTCCTCATTTGGCCGATATCTTATCAACCTCTTGTTGCAGTTTCTCTGCATGGGAATAGTGATTCGGAGGTGTCAGATTAGTTGAGTCAAAGGGTTGACTTAACGAGATCGAGATAACCAAAGACCTATGAAGAATACTGTCAGAACATAGGCACACATCCTCTAACCAGAGACAGATGTGTTACTATATGTCTGAGTGTGTACATTTGGAAGACCAATAGGTTGATGACCTAACCAAGGTCTATACACCGACGAGCTGGTGTGCATGTAAGGACATATGAGCAATACGATCTCTCAAAGGGATCATACAGGTTCACATATGAACTGGAAGACATGAGCTCACTCATGAGGCATTGGGACTGATCAAATTCAATGCATGGTCGTCATGCTTTAGAAGCATGACATGAATTTGAAGGTATGATATATGCTTTAAGAAAGCATATGATCGATATCAATTCCTAATGACCAAGATTGAGAAACTTGGTGATCAAACCCTGAAGATGACAGTGTAAAATTGATTTATATCTTCAGGATGATCATAGGTCTTCCAGTATGCAGGATGTGCAGGTGTTAGGAATACCTGAGGGTGATGTGATCATAAACGGTTGTATAACCATGACGCTTCCATTCCGAGGGAGTGATGAAACAGGTTTGGATTTTAGTGATTCCTCTCAGTCGAGAAGTGATGTAATCATAGTACATGTATTGGACGTTGATCTGAATGAGATTCAGATGTGTTGAGAAGATTATGTCTATGGCCTTGATTTAATCAAGCATCTGTGGGAGGTCCATGAGATCTGGATTTGAGATGTGATCTCAATATCCATGTCACTATACGTGGAACAATACAATTGCCCTGTCCTTATCTCCAAGTATCTGCAGAGAAAGCACATTATTCTTGAAAGGCTTCAAGAATAATTCCATAGTTGAATTATATCTAAGCATTGAGAGATTGATAATTAAATGTGATTTAATTTTCTTGATGCATGTGGATAATTATCCAATATAATAAAATGTGATTTACTTATTGTGTAAATATGGGGATAGCAATATCCAATTATTCATAATATATTATAAATGTTATTTATAATGTATTAGAGAGAGCTAATTATGATGTATATTTCTTGATTAATTGTTGGTGTGAAATGGATTCACATTTTATAATTAATTGAAAATGTAAATTATAATTTGTTTTAGATTGTGAATGTGATTCACAAATTTCCAATGGCAAGATTAAAATATTCAAAAAATAATTATGAATTACTTTTGTAGAATAATTTACAACAATTGTTGTTGTAAATATCATGGAGATTACAAAGAGATTACATGAAATCTCAAGATTGGTGGAGATCCCACCCTTCCTTACTGGGAGGGTGGACGGCCACAATTTCCCTAAGGAAATTGGTGGCTGTCCACTCTATATATGGAGGATGGATTCTCCAACCAATTAACTCCATGTTTGGTTGATTTAATTTGAGATTGAATCTTATTTGATTTATCAAATATATTTAATACAAATTAAATTATTAGTTGTTGGTTTTTTACCAACAACAATCTTGACCATTGGATTAAACATAAAGCAATATCATCCATTGACTTGGTGTGTCTCATGGATTGTTATCCATGGACTTCCAAAACCCTATAAATAGAGTGGCATACCTTGTTCTCTAGGATTATTTAATCGAGATACATCTCTCTCTCTCCTTCCAGACGCCAACCTTCCTCTCTTCTCCATTGGTGGCCGTCCACCAAGCCCTAGAGAAGAAGCTTCGTCGTCGCTTCGCCATCGCGCTACCGCCTCGACGTTCCTCGGTTCTCCAAATTCTTTGGAGAGCTTCACTCACGAAGAAGTTGTTGGATCTCATGCGACAAGATCAGGAGCTTACTGTGCTTGGATCAACATCTTGGATTGCGAGGGTCACACGACTCATCGCCGCGCTCGCAAGCGTCTTCTCCGACGATCGGACTTGAGACAGGAGGTCTCTTTTCATAGAGAATCGATCAACCATGCTACAAGAGGTATTCCTTTATACTTGATGTGGTTTTAGATGAAATGATCCGAGAATCGGTCTTGGATCATGTGGTTTCATCACATGAAAAATTTTAAATTCCGCTGCATAGAACAACTAGTACGACTAGTCGTTCTTCGTCGTATTCGATACGATGGTCACACTTCCATGATGCGCTTGAGGATTATCCCGTATCCTTCAAGTGGTATCAGAGCCATAGATTGAATGTTTTGGATACGATCCATAAACGTAGGACGACTTGGGTTCGTTAAGGTTGCGAAAGTTTTTTATCGCATTTCATTTTCGCACATATGTTAGTATATAAATTCGGCCCAGTTTAAAATGTTTAAACACAAATTAATCACTTTTATTTTGTTTCCCATTAAATAACGAAATCATAGGAGCTGAGTTTACGTAATTTGGATTTCGTTTGCTCGAGATATGGTCGTTTTAATGAACATGTATTCACTGTTGCGGGAGCTGCGAATCTTAACATGATTAATGAGTTAATTACTGTTTTGATCCACCTAGAAATGCATGAAATATCACTTAGATTCTTTTCTAAATCAAATTAGCAATCTTTGGAAACTGATTTTGCATAATTTGGATTTGTTTTGATTGAGATATGTTAATTTTAGTAAGTAGGGGGTCACTACTGAAATTACATTCCTAATCAAGAACCAAGTGACTGTCAATTAGTGAAATTAATTGTTAATTTCATGAAATAATTATGAAAATTATTTTAAAAATATTTAATGATGATTATTTCCTTAATTGATATGGCCCCAACCAATAAATTTAATAGATTTGATCTAGATCATAATTGGAAACACAATCAACAAACAACTTGCTTGAATAGGATTGGGAATTTTGTTAGCAAATTTCCTTATAATCAAAATTGTTTTAATTATTACAATATGGTATAATTTCGATTGAAGAACCGATGATCATTTCAAGTACAAAGTATTGGCTCGGCATTATTTTTTCCTGAGGCGGATATGGTGTCTACTTGGGGAGCTCTCCATGACAGCGGGTAGGGAACGAATGATGCCTGAGAGATCATGATGTATTTTTCTAATTATTAAAATTTGAGTTAATACGTACTTTGAGAAAATACCATATATTCAAGTAAAATCACGTTTGTTGATTGAATTGGATTGATAATTAATTTAATGTGATTAAGTTAATTATATCCAATTAAAAACAATCTATTATGAATAGATGTGTATTTTCCTTGGAAGAATTAATTATATGAATACGATCCATAAGAATTGATTAAAATTTGAATATGAGGGGGAGGATCACATAAGTGACATCCATGGTCTCCCATCACGGCGAAGGGTTCCGTCGCCAAATATTGTATGTAGGTGATGCATGTCCGAAGTGACAGCTCCTGCATACGATCCATTTGTATCGGGCTAGTCGCTTCTCGAAAGAGTAAGGACGTATGCGTAGTGACCTGATTTAGCCAAAATTCACGGGGTCTAAAAGTATGTCTCACACAAGGCGGAGACAACCGAGGTCGCTGCGGTGACTCGCAATGAATCCTGGACTAAAATCAACAATTAACCCACACTATAGATCAACAAGTAGAAATAAATATGGAGTTAAAATTTATTTTTAACTCTGCACAAAAGATGTATAACAAGCAAGTATTCAGAGAGTTCGAACACAGGGAGCAAACAGGGTAGGTGCATAAGTAAATGTGTGTGTGTGAGTGTGAAGTATGTCTACACTATGCAAGTAAAGATTTTTTGTGGGTTTTTAATTTATTTATTTTTAATTTTAATTTTGTATTTTGGTTTTTTATTTTCTAATTTTTATAATTTTTTATTTTATATTTTTTTTCTTTTCTTTTCAATATTGGAATGTAATAAAAGAGAAGATAGAATATTAATAAAAATATGCAAAATAAACAAAAAATTCAGAAATAAATTCTTTTTGGTATTTTTATAATTTTCTACTGTTTTTGTGATTTTTGGTTATTTTTCAAACTATTTTTGGTATTTTTAAACACTGAAATAAACCAAAACAGTGAAAAGAATACTGGTTGGGGGTAAAATGGGAATTAAAAATATCAGCTATCCACAAAATTTTTCCTCACTATTTTTCAAATAAAGATAATAAAATATAGAAACTACAGAGCTTGAGTTTGCTATTTTTGGAGTTTTCTACAACTTTTGAGATTTTTTTGAAGTTTTTATGTATTTTCAAATTTTTAAGGTTTTTCTTTTGAGATATTTAGTGATTTTTGGATTGACACTAAAATAGGTTAACATAAACAGTGGGGATTTTTTTGGAATTTTTAGAGGTATTTTACTATTTTTTGGTATTTTCTAAGCTAGACAGTAGGCAAAAAGCAAGTTTTTGATTTTTAATAAATATAAAAATGAAAAAAATTTAAAAAACTAAAATTGTGGCTTTAAAGTACAATGGATCAGGAGCTTAAGTTCAATTTTTGAGAATTTTTGGAATTAAAATGATGCCCTAATTAAATAGATCAAGCAAGCAACAATTAAAGGCCTGGCAGGGACTGTATTGCAAATAGACAGAAGTCCAGGGGCATAGATGCAATTTTCAGACAAAAATTATACTGCATAAAACATGTTCTGGACCAAAAACCAATACCCAAAGCCGCAAGGGCTTGTCTGCAAAATGCCCACCCACGCGCGTGCAATGCACGCGCCTGGGGAATACTAGATAGCAATTATACAAAAAATGGGGGGCTGGATTGCAAAACGGCCACAAAGTTTATAACTGAAATGGAAAGTTTCTGAGCTAAACTTAAATAACAAAACACCCGGGGGCCCTCATGCAAAATCGCCAAGGCGCGCGTGACGAGCACGCGCCTGGCGGAGGACCTAGATGCGATAATCACAAGCTCGAGGGGGTTGTGCATAAATATTGCAAAAGTTATACAAAGCAAATGAAAGTTTTAGCAGTTATAACAAAATACAAAAACGCTCAGGGAGCTTTGGCAAAATTACCCAGAGCTAATGAATCGTACGGCGGAGAGATGTGAGCGACGCGTGGTGCGCATCCAATGGCGGGCAGCAACGAGCGATCGAACGGCCCCGAGCCGTTCACTTAAGATACGTGGCGGGCTGTTGTTGCGCGATGCTGGTTCACCACAGACGACCGAGATTAGATGGGCTTTGAATGATCTGACGGTCGACGACGATCACGATCCGACGGACGATGTGGCTCCTGGGACAAAAGCCAGATCCAACGGCCGTGGACCCTCCTGCAAGAACAGGGAAGAACACGGCCGAAGCTGGACTTCAATCAACGATCAGGAGGTGGTCCAGCCTCCTTCCACGCTGCAGCTGGGCTCCTACGACTGCTGGGGGTATTCTCTACACGCCGATGGCTCCAAAATACTCTGAGGATGCTCGGAGCTCTCTCAAGGAGGTGGCTGAGCTTGGCGGCCCCAGGCACCTCCGGCGAGAAGACAAAATGAGCCCGCGGTACTTTAATGGTTCTGGTACGTGCAAAAATGATGGAGAGGGGCGCGGGCAAGTTGCCGTGCACCTCCAGGTGGCGAATGGGCACAGAGATAACAAGGAGTGACGGTCAGCCGGAGCTAACTCCGGCGAAGTGATGAACAGGTGATGCGATGGGAAGGAGATGAAGCGAAAGTAGGGGGAATGATCCTAAAGCTAATGCAGGGCTAAAACGCAAGCAAATACAACTAAAAATGAACAGAAGATAGACCTCAAGCCCTAGGAAGGTTGAGGTAGACCCTCGACGGCGGCGGGCACCGGAGGTGGCTGGAACACGCACGGCTGATCTCGTCGCACCTCAACGAGGGTAAGGAGCGTCTCCCCTGTCACTGGAGTTGCGACTAGTTCTCTCCCGAAGGTCTGAGGGTCACCTAATGCGGTTCAAAATTCGAATGAAGTCAAGGGGGTCGGTTTTGAATGGTTGACGAGGGGGCCCAAAGAACAAGACGTGCAACTCGATTCAGAGCTCGACAGATCAAGGAGAGCCGTGGACGTGTAAGAGCTCTGATCGAGGAAAAACTTCCATGAAGGAAGCATCACGATTTGGTGAAAGGAGCAACCCCCAAAAAACCTTGAAAATGGGTCAAAACCCATTCTGACAACCTACAGGACCTAGGGTCAGAGAGTTGACCCGAGGTCAACTCTTCTGGCCCCCTGGTTGGTCCACGTAGACCAACCAGGAAAAAGGTCCAAAAAAATTATTTTAAAATAGTAAATAATATTATTTTAATTAGGTTATAATATAAAAAGTGTTTATAAATTTATAAATTATTTTATTCCGATTTTTATCTATTTTTATGAGATGTATTTTTACAAGTTTACACTTATACCCTTTATAGGTATATTACCTACATAAGTTAGTATTTTATTTTTATTTTGTGTATTTTAATTTTAATAATTTTATTTATTATTTTATAAAATTATAAAATACTTATATACACATAAATGTATTTTTATTTTATTTTTCTGATGTTCTTTGTATAATTAATAAAATAAAGGAATATATTGTATAGGTATATGGTTATGTATTTTACCAATGTATTGTGTATACAAATATTTTTATTTTGATTTTTCTTTGAGTTTTATTTTGATTTCAATGCACACATATATTATAAGTAATTTTTACAAAACAACAAAAATATAGAATTATAAAAATAATGAATAAATAATAAAATGAATATATTGAGTTGTACTAGTATACAATGTGGGTCCAAAACTCAACTTTCAAACCGTAGCTCCACCAAATGCGAAACCACCGCCATTAAATATCTTATTTTATTCTATATACAATTAGAGGTGAGTTTGCTGCAATTGGAGTTTTCAGTTGTGAGATACGGGTCTGGGAAGTTGGGATTCTAGATTTTTATTCAGACCATAACTTTTTATCTGTACATTATTTTTCTGTGAAATCAATTTTGTCTTTTTCTTCATTAAATTATCTACAACTTTCATGTACAAAGTTTCTTTATTTAATGTATAAAAAGTGGAACCAAAAATAGGTCCCAAGATGAATAAAGAATGAATAGAATAATATAGGTATTTGACCCTTATCTCCCCCTACTTTCTTCCTTGTCGACCTATTCATCATGATGCCTAGGTCTCGGGGTTTTGGGTCATAAAATATTTTCAATATTTTATTCTTTTTCTTTTCTTTTATTTATTCTATGATTTTGGCTTTAATTACAGTAATTTATACACTAGTTAGATGCACATGCATGAATGGTAAGATGTTGAATTTAAGGCTATTTACAAGCATTTGCTAGGGTTTTTGATGCCAAAATGATAGAATAAAGATGATGAAATGTGGATTCTTCATCCCCCTATACTTTACCTTTGCTAGTCCCTAGCAAATACTTATGCAATAAGTGCAAAAAGAAAAATAAAAGAAAAAGAAAAAGAAGAAATTTGGATTTTATTTGATCATCAAACTTGTCTTCACACAAAATCAAAGTTTGGAGCTTAAGTCGGACCTTTGTAATTTTAGTGCGGGCGGAACCTTAGTAAGAACCGAATTTGAAATCCAACAGTCCCTGAGAATCCCAAAACTCTGCTCAAGTCTCCTCAATAGCCTGGTCAGATATACTTCAACTCATACGCAAACTCTTACGACTATGAATCTGACTCGTACAGTGTAAGTGATGGTGGCTCTCCCCAACTGAAATGACAAAGAAACTGACTTCTCCAGTACGACAACCCAATGATTCCCCAATCCGATAACTCCATCCTCGAGGAGCGGGGTATTCCCTTCTAAGTTCAAGTGGCAACCAGCTCAAGAGGAGGGGGTGAAGAGAAGAATGGACGGTAGCCAGTGTAGCTACCTATCCTGGGATGCAAGACCAGTGTAGTCATGTCATCCTGCTGCAGGCTCACATATTTGACTTGGGAACTCAAGCTTGCTTATTGACTTTACAACAATTGTACATACTTTGCAAGCTTTTTATTTTTGTACATGCCTGAACATTTTGTTTTTGAATACTATATACAACAACATTTACATAAGGAGTTTTTCCTCTTGAGCCAGTAGACTATCCCTCTTTTGAAGCTTTATCGCATCCACAGCCTCCTGTCTTTAGACTTCCTTATCACTGGACGGGTTGGGGTGCACTTCCCTCCCTAGAGGAGGGACAAATGTTTCCACTTGTGTGCGTCTCATACCGGCAAATCCAATCCCTCACCACTCCAACTGAGTTGAGCCATGTGAAAGGTGCAGGTGTCCAAGTTAGGTCATTATCAACAAGATTGGTGCGTGTGCTCCGAAATACTCTACTTAGGTAGTCAAGAATCCATTGAGCCAAGTCCCGTGATCCTCAAAGAATTAAGTCAACTAGACCTGAAGTACCTCAAACCAAGTTCCTATAAGGCTCCTGTTATTAGGTAGATTTTAAGGTCCAATCAAGCTCCAATCTCCGGATTTTACTTAGACTCGTTCAACTATCAAACTCAATCCGAAAAATGTGAATGCTATGCAAATGCTATGCAGAATGCAGAAAATATTTTTGTGATGCAATTTTCAAGATTTTGAACTTTTTATGGATTGTTGAAAAGATGACGATGCATGTGCAGATGCAATTTTTTGTATTTTTCAAAGAAATTTTTCAAATGTTTTTGGATTTTTAAGTTTGCAAATGTTTTTGGGATTTTTTTGAAAACAAAAAGTTTTTGGCTAAAAGCTAGGTTAAGAATATGTACACGAGAGTGCTTCTTATGTATACAAGAAGTGGATTTAAGAATTTAAAAGGGTAAGTGATCAATTTTATAGATATCTATATAGTGGATTTTGGTGTGATGTATATATTCCTCAAACTTATTTGACACAAGCTCATCACACAATTTGGAAAACTATAGTCCAAAATAATTTTTACAAACATTTTTGCAAACATGTACACACATTTGAAAATCATTTTGCAAAGGCTTTCAAAACAGTATAGATAGATTTTTCAAAATATTTTTGCAGCCATTTTTCAAACCATTTGCAAATCATTTTCCAAACATTTTATTTCACACAAAAGAAAATAAATTTTACAAACCACACATTTTTACACAAGTTGAAACATGTAACAAAAATATTTTTCAAAATAGTTTTCAATAGATATTCACAAAGATTTTCAAACTATTTTTTCAAACATTTTGCAAAAAACATTTTCACCTGATTTATTAATCAGTAATTACAAAAAAGAATTTGAGGAACAAGACATCTTTTTATTAAAGATTTATAATGAATTTTAGAGAATTATTAGCCATATTATTAGGAAGATACGAAAGTACGAGTTATGGCTAAAGTGTATACGCAGTATATACGACCCCCCTATACTTAGCTTGAGCTATGTCCTCATAGATCGAAGAGAAAAGAGAAGACATAACTCGTACTAAAGACAAGTCTAAAGAATCAGGGGATAAATGAAGCAACGAATGAGAAGTTGGCCGCCCCCCCTATACTTAGGATCAAGTAATCCTAAGTATAGCAGATTGTACACAACGCAGGGAGGGTCAAGTGTGGGAATGAACAGATCGTACTCAGATTGTCTCCCCCTATACTTAGGGTAAAATATCCCTAAGTATAGACAAGGAGAGGAGACAATGGAGAGGATCGGAATAAATGAAAACTCGGGGTGCAAACCCCCCTATACTTAGGACAAAGTATGTCCTAAGTATAGAAAACTGACAACAAGGGGCAGCACCTTTTTGATAGATGAAGAAGATAGAAAAGGAAAAGAAGAAAAGAAGAAAATAAATCAAGAGATGAAAGAGTGATATGAACAGATGGATCTCTACAGCGGAAGATGGAAGTGATCACCAAGTATGAGATGCAGATGATATGAGTCAAAGAATACATCTCATACCAGAAGAACGGAGGCAACGTCAATGGTCGGCGGATCGTGATCTAGATATAGCTTCAGGCGTTGACCATTGACGCGGAAGGTAGAGGAAGATGACGGTTCGGATATGCCAATGTTGCCATTGTCATGTACCTTCTTTACCACATATGGACCTTTCCACTTGCTCTGTAATTTCCCTGGGAATAATTTCAGCCTGGAATCAAACAACCATACTCTCTGATCTGGCTCAAACTGTTTATGGCTGATGTGGGAATCGTGCCATGTTTTCACTTTCTCTTTGTATTGTAGGTTGTTGGAAAAGGCTGTATCTCTCAGTTCCTCCAGGGCTGCCAATTCTGCTCTTCTTTGTTCTCCTATGCTCTTGGGATCTAACAGTAACTCAGTGACTGCCCAAAAGGATTTATGCTTGATCTCCACTGGCAGATGGCACGGCTTGCCATAGACGAGACAAAAGGGAGATGTCCCCAATGGATTCTTGAAAGAAGTCCGATAGGCCCACAGGACCGAGTCCAAAAGTTGTGACCAATCTTTTCGGTCTGGGCGGACAACTTTCTGCAAGATGGTTTTTATCTCCCGGTTAGATACTTCGGCAAGACCATTAGTCTGAGGGTGATATGGTGTGGCGACCCGATGGTCAATGCCGAACTCATCTGCAAGGGCCCTAACCTTGTCATTGATGAAATGAGACCCCCCGTCAGAAATCAAGACTCTAGGTACCCCGAACCGTGAAATGATATTTTTCCTCAAAAATTTGCATACAGTTTTAGCATCTGCGGCTCGGGCGGGGATGGCCTCAACCCATCGACTGACATAATCCATAGCGAGCAAAATATGCTCGAATCCCTGACTCTTAGGAAATGGGCCCATGAAATCAATCCCCATGCATCAAAAACCTCACAAAAGTGAATGGGTTGCATGGGCATCATGCCTCTCTATCCGCAGGTTCCTATTTTCTGACAGTCAGTACATCTCTTCACGAACTCATCAGAATCCTTGAAGAGAGTAGGCCACCATAGGCCGGATTGAAGCACCTTCTGTGCTGTCCTTTTTCCAGAATGATGTCCTCCTGCCTCAAGCTTGTGGCAGTATGTGAGGACGCTATGATGCTCTTCTTGAGGAATGCACCTCCTCTAGATTTTGTCCCCCCCTCATGATAAAGGATGGGATCCTCCCAATGGTAAAACTTGACCTTTGCCAGGAAGGTCTTGAGTTTCTTCCTAGGCCAACCTTGTGGAATCGTCTTGGCAATAAGATAGTTTACAATGTCAGCATACCATGGGAGCGAGGTGATAGCCAAGTCGCCTCATCTTGAAACGTCTCAGTGATAGGTGCGTTGGGCTCAGATTCCTCAAGATTCTCCAATCTGGAGAGATGATTTGCCACCACATTCTTGACTCCATGCTTATCCTTAATCTCAATATCAAATTCCTGGAGCAGAAGGATCCATCTGGTCAGATGTGCTTTGGCATCCTTCTTAGCCATTAAGTACCGGATGGCGGTGTGATCAGTGTAAATTGTTACTCTAGATCCGAGAATGTAAGATCGATACTTATCCAGAGCAAAAACTACAGCCAGCATCTCTTTCTCAGTCACAGTGTAATTCCACTCCAAAGTCCGGCTGGCATAGTGAATGGCGAAAGGTAAACCATCCCTCCTCTGTCCGAGCACAACCCCAACGGCAAAATCTGAAGCATCCGTCATGATCTCGAATGGAAGAGACCAATCAGGTGGCTGAAGGACAGGAGCTGAAACAACCATATTTTTGAGAGTCTCGAAAGATTCAAGACACTTATCATTGACAATAAACTCGGTGTCTTTTGTCAGCAAGTCAGTAAGCGATCGGGCAATACGAGTGAAGTCCTGAATGAACCGTTGGTAGAAACTGACATGCCCCAGAAAAGACCGCAACTGACGCAAGTTGGACGGTGGATTGAGTTTTTTGATGATATCCACCTTGGCCGGATCGACCTCCATGCCCCTGTTGGAGACGATATGACCGAGGACTGTCCTTGAGTCACCATAAAGTGGCTCTTCTCCCAAGATAAAACTAGATTGACCTCTATGTAGCGCTGAAGCACACGGTCTAGGCAGTCAAGACAAGCATCGAACTCGTCGCCGTAGACCGAATAGTCATCCATGAAGACCTCTAAACAGTCACCCACCATGTCTGAGAAGATGGACAACATGCAACTTTGGAATGTCGCCGGAGCGTTACATAGACCAAAGGGCATCCGTCTGAAAGCATAAGTCCCAAACGGAGAGGTGAATGTCGTTTTCTCCTGGTCTTCGGGCGCAATGGCCACTTGATTGTATCCGGAGTACCCGTCAAGGAAGCAGTAATGACTCTTCCCCGCTAGTCGCTCGATAATCTGATCAATGAATGGCAGCGGGAAGTGATCCTTCTTGGTGGCCTCATTCAATCGTTTGTAGTCCACACAGACCCTCCAAGAAGTGGGTACTCGGGTAGCGATCTCCTCTCCAGACTCATTGACAACTATCGTGATACCCGTCTTCTTGGACACCACATGTAGCGGACTAACCCATTTGGAGTCGGAGATGGGGTAGATAAAATCGACGCTCCACCACTTTGAAATTTCTTTCATGACTACATCTCGAAGATTCGGGTTTAGCCGTCGTTGGAACTACCGCGACGGCCTAGCGTTATCCTTAAGATAGATGTGGTGAGAGCACAGAGCCAGACTAATCCCCTGGAGATCAGCTATACTCCAACCTATTGCCTTGCGGTTTATCTCAAGAACCTCCATCAGACGAGATTCTTTCTCTCTAGTCAAACCTGCTGAGAAAATGACTGGGTGCATATCTGGCTCACCCGCAAGGAATTTGTACTTCAACGACTGCGGCAGAGGCTTCAGTTCTGGACAACTGAGAGGCGGCAGATCTGGCTTCTGATATGTCTGTGTGAAGGCGACCAGGTCTGCATGGGAGAACTCTCGCTCTACATGAATCTCTGACGAAGGGCGGCCTGTTGAATCCTCAATAAACTGCACTGGCTCGCACTCGGTCGTGGCTATTGGCTCAGAAGGAATCAGACACGGCAAGTTGTCATCAAAATCATCCCAGTCAATGTCTGAATCCAAGGGATCAGAAGAAGATGAGCAAGAATGAAAATCATCAGCACCACTCGTCCCAATACTGTCAGCCTCCGGTGTATCCGTGTCCAGGGGTGTGCTCTCCCGGCTCTCGACTACCATGAGCTTTAGATATAGTGAATCTGTGGGCAAGGCGAGGGTCGGTGCTACAGGATCTATCCAGTTGGATTCATCATCTGTCATCACTAAATGGCACTCCTGGTGGATGTCTAGCTCTTCCTCTGTCATCTGCGCGGCTTCGCTTGACTGTTCCGAGCATTCTAAATCTCTGGCTCTGGTTTCCTCGATCGTCTCTATTTGTATGGTTTCGCCCTCTACGCGAAAACATACCTTCCCACTGTCATGATCGGTCACTGCCTTGGCTGTGGCCAAGAATGGACGTCCGAGAATGATGGGGGCATCGGTTACCGACTCAGGGATCTCCATGTCCAACACAACGAAGTCCACGGGGAATTTCAGGCCCTGAATGGTAACGACCACGTCTTTCAATAACCCCTTCGGCCTCTTAGTCGACCTATCATCAAACTGAAGGGTTGTCCTGCTCCTAAGAAGAGGACCAAACTTGAATTGGTCGAGTAAGGCTGTCGGAAGAAGGTTGATTGAAGAGCTGTTGTCTAATAGAGTACGATCAAACTGCTGCTCCTGAATCTCGCATCTGACATAGGGAGCTCCTGCGTCTGGTCGCTTGGCTGGCAGCTTGTTCTGGATGGTGTAGCAAGTGGAATGAGTGAGCACATGGATCTGATCTCTATGGTTCCTCCTCTTCCTGCGGACGGTAGTCTTCTCTTTCAGGTTCTTCTTGAAGAGGGGAATGTGCTCAAGTTCTTCTTGTAGAGTCAGCTGAATGTGGAATCTTCCTATCATCTGATTGCCGAACTCTACCTGTTGCTCTTTTTTGGGATTTTCTCTTTTATTCCCCTTCGCTCGGCAGAGTGCCTCAAGGAAGGGGATGGTAGGGGCCTCCACAGATGGAGGGCTAGGAATAGGTCTCTGTGCTTGTGAAGGAGGATAATCCATACAATAATCATCATTCAAGACATATGGATCCGCAATGTGAACAGAAACCTTTCCTTTATTCATATTTTTGTTTTTCGTTTTGTTTCCACAGTCCCTAGGTACAAAATGTGGGAACATTACAGAGGGAGGCTCAACAAAAGTAGATGTGGTGGCCCCGGTACCACCACCGGCACCTGTTTTCGCGGCATCAGCACCGTGCTCTAGCTCCGCATCCAAAATGGTGGCATCAGCACCACCGTCTGCATCTGGTATCACAACGGCCTCAGCACCGTCGTCTGGATCTCCATCATGGGTGGCATCAGCACCACCATCTTCAACATCATCATTAGCGGCATCAGCACCGCTACTCTGCTCCTCTGGCGCTCCTAATTCAGCTGGTGGTTGTCGCTCAGAAGAGGCGTCGCCGGCTGGCATCATACCGCTCCTGGTAGTCACAAAATCAGCATCATACAAAGAAAGAGATATGTCACTCAAATAGTCACTAGGAGAGGTATCCTCTGTAAACTCTACCTGCTCAGACTTTCTTTTCAGACCCTTGCCTTTTATTATTTCCCTCATCTCCTGTCGGAATTCATCCATTTCTTGCCTGAAGGATGCTCGTTGTTCGGAGAGTAAGCGGACAAGATCATCGAGAGCTGGGTTCTCAAAGGCGGGACCCTGAGAACCGGATGGTTGTCCCTACTGGAAATGGGGCTGCTGCTGCTGCTGTGGTTGATACTGGGGATGGTGGGGATAAGATTGCTGAGGCTGCTGACGCTGCCTCCACTGCTGTCCTTGATAGGCGGGATGAGGACCACTCTGATACTGTTGTGGCTGGGCATATTGGGGCTGCTGGTGTTGCTGTTGCTGCAGGCTGCTCTGTTGTCCTTGAGCGGGATTCTGCTGTTGGGATGAGGAGCCACCGTTGCCCCAACGGAATCCTAGATGATCACGACGGATCCCAGGCTGAGGGTACCGGTCGTACCAAATCCCATTGACTTCCATCAATGGTTCCTGCTCGAAGGAGGGTGGAGGAAGAACTGCCAGTGGCTGCTCCGGCTGATACACCACCATCTGAGTGTCTGGAGATGGCGGTTGTGCTGGGTAGTACTGTAGCAGTGGAACCGGCTCTGCCTGGATATGGTTCACCTGGCAGTACGAGGTAGACGCTTGGTTGGAACTGCTACTGATGGGGTCAGCCCGTGACCTGGGAGGCTGCTGGGAATGAGTCTATGCCTTCTGGACGCAAAGGATCTGCGTCTTCAGGTCACTCATGGTTTTGGCTATTTGGTCAATCTGGGCCATGCCTTGCATCTGTTTCTTCTCGAGGATCTCGAGACGGTCCAGCTTCTCACTGATTATGCCCATGTCGGCTACTGCTGATTCAGCTTGGGCTGCGGCTACCGACAAAGTGTTCGGACCGGCATCGATGCGGGCGATCCTCTGGAATGATCCTGCTCCTTGCGGGGACTTCTGCTGCGTGTAGACACGGGCCTGGGCCATCACGGTTGAATTTTCTGCCATGCCCTCATAGATGGTCCAAACGTCGTCCTCACCCTTGGAAAAGTACGACCCACCGCAAGAGGCGTTGACAAGCCCCTACAGCTCCGGTGTCAGCCCACAAAAGAAACATTGCACTAAATTGGGCTTGGATATGTCGTGATGTGGACACCGGTCAATGAGCTCTCGAAATCGATCCCAAGCCTCATGAAATTGTTCATTTGGGATCATGACGAAGTTGCTGATCATTGCTCTAGCTGCATTTGTCCGGCCGAGAGGGTAGTACTTCTTCAAATATGCGGTCCGGAGATCTGCCCATTTATCGATGAATCGCCCCAAGTGTTTGAGCCAATATGAGGCTCTGTCAACCAAAGAGAATGGAAATGCGATCATCTTGATCGTATCCTCAGTCATCAACCGATCATGGATCGTGCTGCATATCATCTCGAACTCTTGGAGGTGGAGGTGTGGCTCTTCGGTCAGCAACCCATGGAATTTGGGTAGAAGCTTAATGGTATGGGGCCGAAGCTCGAAATCTCCATGGATCGGCGGAAGTCTGATCCATCGATGTGTAAGGGACGCTGTTGGGTTATGCAATTCTTGCATGATGGTCTGCGGCGGTCTCTCAGCGTCGGGATCACCACCTCCTGCATTAGGTCCTCCTCCTCCTCCACCACCGCCACCGCCCCCAGGTCGGTTTTCTCTCATCTGCGCTATCTCTCTCATGAGATCACCCATGAAGGTACCCTAGTCACGAATCTGCCTCTGCATGGTCTCCAGGGATGCAAGAAGTGAATTGTTGATGGCGGTTTATCAAATATGAAAGGAGGGTGATCATGGTCATCTGGGTGCTCGCCTCTGTCTGCCATCTCTGGATTCTCTGAAAAAGCAAAAGAGGCCATCTCAGGTGCTGTCGAATGATCTGAACTCTGTGATGCACTGAATTCTGAAACTATTGGACTGAGAGAAGGAGAGTGGGAAGTGTGGTCGAGGGGGAACAGGGTGGATGTAAACTCAGGCTCGGAGAGCGGACTCTCCGAGGTAGTCCTAGATGAATGAGGAGGAGTGCTGGATAGCGATGCCGACAATGTCGGCCTAAGAGATCTCCGTCCCATCATCTTGATTATTGGGAAGAGCAGGGGGAATGAAGAAGAAGAGGGAAGAAATGAGATGCAAAATTGCGTACAAGTGTGCTGCGTTTTTGATCTTGACCTCAATAAATCTAGCAATCAAACACAAAACAGGGGTGAGTTCACCGACTCAACACATGAAGCCGTGAAGGTTCGGCTTTTATCTTGTCGGATTTAGCTTGAATTCAGGAATTAATCTTTTCACGAGTCCTTAGAGCGCTACGCCTAAAGGAGAGAGAGTACTGCCGGAAAAGTATTCACGTACTTTTCCTCCTCCTGTGTGACCTGTAACTTGCGCCTTTTATGGTCCTTGTAACCCTTCCTGGATCTCTACTCAGCCAAAGAAATAGAGGGAGGAAGCCGATAGGTGAAACCGATACTTCGGACCTCGCTCGCAACGGAATCACCCGTGAGCATGCAAGATCCTACTCGGACGCAGACGGTGAGACAGACACACCCGTGAAGGCGTGGCCTATGCTCGGTACTTCGGACAAGGTCGATGCTCACACAATAGTGAGTCATCAATAGTGACCAAGACCTACTCACCTACGTACGATAGTAGCGCCAATACTTCGGAAATCCAGGCGATACACAAGGCAACCACAAGTTGGGTTTTGGGCTCTAATCCTTACGAAGCACTCACCTCACTTGGAAGGAAACCTTCCCATGCAACCTAAATACAAATGAGGGTGTTACTCTCCCCAATCAAGGAATCCAATTACCATTTTATTTTTGGTCAAGTTTTTCTTAGCAGTTCCTTTTTAATTTGTTTGGTGTTATCCCCCTTTGAGTTGATTCAAACAAGCTCCTAACGAGTTTTGTATTTTTTTATCCTACTTTGTCAAAAAACAGAGGGAGAATAGAGTCGGAAAGCCGATGCAAGTCGACACCAAGGTGGAAATCTCACCTTTGTGCCTAGAGATGGATGCAAAGTGAGAACACTTACAGCGAATCCCAGCTCTCTCCATGCGGGATGCAATGCAGAATTTATAAATCTAAACTACATGGCTGATATGCAATGCGGAAATCGTCCTAAGATAGGCAACTACTAGCGTTAAGAACCACAAGCTAACCACTAACCTCCAATCCTAAAGTCCGGTCTAGGCTCACCCCTCCTTCTCTCGACACATCGAGTTTAGGAGAAGCGCTTGGCGGGATGAGCTCGCGGCGCGCGGATCGAAGCTAATGACCAACTGTTTAATTAGTCTAAGTCCAAATACGATCTATAGGAACATGCAAAGGTGATTAGTGTGTTTGGACCTATTCTAATTGAATCAAGCAACCTAGAGTCTAAGGGCTCAATCCACAAAAGAAATGAAAATTAAAACAAACCAGAAATGACAATGGAAAACGCGAGAAAACCGTGTGAGCCCCCGGTGAACAAACACCCGGAAATTAAGCCCGGTGTCCAAGAGTCTAAGTCCCTATATTATTACAAATTAATCACTCTCTCTCACAAAAATAAAATGCAAAGCTAGACTAAGCACTCTCTCACTCCTCCTGCTCTCTCTGCCGGCTTGCTAAAAGAACAGCTGGCTCCGCTTCCCAAGGATGCTTCGGGTCACCTAGGCGATCCGACTTGCTCCACGGTCCCTCGCAAGAAGACATAAGAGTGGTCAGAAAGCTCAACAAAATATATAACAAATAAGAGAGGCAAAAGTGAAAGCAATGGTAGACAAACAACACAAACACAAGCAAAGATAAACTACTCGTTGTTGCTCCCCGGCAACGGCGCAATTTGATTTAGCCAAAATTCACGGGTCTAAATATGTCTCACCAAGGCAGAGACAACCGAGGTCCGCTGCGGTGTCTCGCAATGAATCCTGGACTAAAATCAACAATTAACGCACACTATAGATCAACAATTAGAAATAATTGTGGAGTTAAAATTTATTTTAACTCTGCACAAAAGATGTATAGCAAGCAAATAATGCAGAGAGTTCGAACACAGGGAGCAAACAGGGTAGGTGCACAAGTAAATGTGTGTGCGTGAGTATGAAGTGTGTCTACAACTATGCAAGCAAAGATATTTTGTGGGTTTTTAATTTAATATTTTTTTAAATTTTTAATTTTTGTATTTTGATTTTTAAGTTTTCCTAATTTTTTATAATTTTATATTTTATATTTTTTTCTTTTTTTAAATATTGGAATGTAATAAAAGAAGAGATAGAATATTAATAAAAATATGCAATAGTACCAAAAATTCAGAAATAAATTCTTTTTGGTATTTTTATGATTTTCTACTGTTTTTGTGAGTTTCGGGTATTTTTCAACTAATTTTTGGTATTTTTAAACACTGAAATAACCAAAACACTGAAAAGAATACTAACTGGGGGTAAAATGGAATTAAAAATATCAGCTAGACACAAATTTTTCCTCACTATTTTTCAAATAAAGATAATAAAATATAAAACTACAGAGCTTGAGTTTCCTATTTTTGGAGTTTTCTACAATTTTTGACATTTTTTAAAAGTTTTTATGTATTTTTCAATTTTTAAGGTTTTTCTTTTGAGATTTTTAGTGATTTTTGGATTGACACTAAAGTATGTTTAAAATAGACAGTAGGGAATTTTTTTGGAATTTTAGAGGTATTTTACTATTTTTTTGGTATTTTCTAAGCTAGACAGTAGGCAAAAAGCAAGTTTTTGATTTTTAATAAATATAAAAATCAAAAAAAAATCAAAAACTAAAATGTGGCGTTAAAGTACAATGGATCAGGAGCTTAAGTTCAATTTTGAGAATTTTTGGAATTTAAATGATGCCCTAATTAAATGGATCAAGCAAGCAACAATAAAGGCCTGACCGGGACTTTATTGCAAATAGACAGAAGTCCAGGGGCATAGACGCAATTTTGACACAAAAATTATACTGCATAAAACTTGTTCTGGACCAAAACCAATACCAAAGCCGCAAGGCTTGTCTGCAAAATGCCCACCCACGCGCGTGCAATGCACCCCTGGGGAGGAGAGATAACAATTATACAAAAAATGGGGGGCTGGATTGCAAAACGGCCACAAAGTTTATAACTGAAATGGAAAGTTTCTGAGCTAAACTTAAATAACACAACACCCGGGGGCCCTTCTGCAAAATCGCCAAGGCGCGTTGTGACGAGTACGCGCCTGGCGGAGGACCTAGATGCGATAATCACAAGCTCGAGGGGGTTGTGCGTAAATATGCAAAGTTTATAAAGCAACTGAAGTTTTAGCAGTTATAACAAAATACAAAATACGCTCAGGAGCTTGGAAAAATTACCCAGAGCTAATGAATCGGACGGCGGGAGATGTGAGCGACGTGTGGCGCGCATCCGATGGCGGGTAGCAATGAGCGATCGAACGACCCGAGCCGTTCACTTAAGACACGTGGCGGGCTGCTGTGCACGATGCCGGTTCACCACAGACGGTCGAGATTAGATGGGCTTTGAATGACTTGACGGCCGGCGGACGATCACGATCCGACGGACGCTGTGGCTCCTGGGATAAAAGCCAGATCCAACGGTCGTGGACCCCCCTGCAGAACAGGGAAGAACACGGTCGAAGCTGGACTTCAATCAACGATCAGCGTGGTCCAGCTCCTTCCACGCTGCAGGCTGGGCTCCTACGACTGTTGGGGGTATTCTCTACACGTCGATGGCTCAAAATACTCCGAGATGCTCGGAGCTCTCTCCAGGAGGTGGCTGAGCTTGGAGGCCCTCTAGGCACCTTCGGCGAGAAGACAAATGAGCCCGCGACACTTTAAAGGTTCTGGTACCTGCAAAAACGATGGAGAGGGCGTGGGCAAGTGTCGTGCACCTCCAGGTGGCGATGGGCACGAGATAGCAAGGAGTGACGGTTCAGTCGGAGCTAACTCCGGCGAATTGATGAACAGGTGATGCGATGGGAAGGAGATGAAGCGAAAGTGGGGGGAACGATCCTACATCTAATGCAGGGCTAAAACGCAAGAAAATACAACTAAAAATGAACAGAAGACAAACCTCAATCCCTAGGAAGGATGAGGTAGACCCTCGACGGCGGCGGGCACCGGAGGTGGCTGGAACACGCACGGCTGACCTCGCCGCACCTCAACGAGGGTAAGGAGCATCTCCCCTGTCACTAGAGTCGCGACTAGTTCTCTCCTGGAGGTCTGAGGGTCACCTGATGCGGTTCAAAATTCGAATGAAGTCAAGGGGGTCGGCTTTGAAAGGTTGACGAGGGGGTCCAAAGAACAAGACGTGCAACTCGATTCAAAGCTCCACAGCTCAAGGAGAGCCTAGGGCATGTAAGAGCTCTGATCGAGGAAAAACTTCCATGAAGGAAGCATCACGATTTGGTGAAAGGAGCAGCCCCCAAAAAACCTTGAAAATGGGTCAAAACCCATTCTGACAACCTACAGGACCTAGGGTCAGAGAGTTGACCCGAGGTCAACACTTCTGGCCCCATGGTTGGTCCACGTGGACCAACCAGGAAAAAGGTCCAAAAAAATTATTTTAAAATAGTAAATAATATTATTTTAATTAGGTTATAAAATAAAAAGTGTTTATAAATTTATAAATTATTTTATTCCGATTTTTAATTATTTTTATGAGATGTATTTTTACATGTTTACACTTATACCCTTTATAGGTGTATTACCTACGTAAGTTAGTAGTTTATTTTTATTTTGTGTATTTTAATTTTATTATTTTTATTTATTATTTTATAAATTATTAAATACTTTTATACACATAAATGTATTTTTATTTATTTTTTCAGATGTTCTTTATATAATTAATAAAATAAAGGAATATATTGTATAGGTATATGGGTATGTATTTTACCTATGTATTGTGTATACAAATATTTTTATTTTGAGTTTTCTTGGAGTTTTATTTTGATTTCAATGCACACATATATTATAAGTAATTTTTACAAAACAACAAAAATATAGAATTATAAAAATAATGAATAAATAATAAAATGAATATTTTGAGCTGTACTAGTATATAATGTGGGTCCAAAACTCAACTTTCAAACCGTAGCTCCGCCAAATGCGAAACCATTGCCATTAAATAGCTTATTTTATTCTATATACAATTAAAGGTGAGTTTGCTGCAATTGGAGTTTTCAGTTGTGAGGTACGGGTCTAGGAAGTTGGGATTATGGATTTTTATTCAGGCCATAACTTTTTATCTGTACATTATTTTTCTGTGAAATCAATTTTGTCTTTTTCTTTATTAAATTATCTACAACTTTCATGTACAAATTTTCTTTATTTAATGTATAAAAAGTGGAATCAAAATTAGGTCCCAAGATGAATAAAGAATGAATAGAATAATATAGGTATTTGACCCTTATCTCCCCCTACTTTCTTCCTTGTCGATCTATTCATCATGATGCCTAGGTCTCGGGGTTTTGGGTCATAAAATATTTACAATATTTTATTCTTTTTCTTTTCTTTTATTTATTCTATAATTTTGGCTTTAATTACAGTAATTTATACACTAGTTAGATGCACATGCATGAATGCTAAAATAGTGTATTTAAGGCTATTTACATGCATTTGCTAGGGTTTTTGATGCCAAAATGATAGAATAAAGATGATGAAATATGGATTCATCATGACCCCAATATCAGGTCCTCATATTATTGGGGCGATATTGGATTATGCATAGCGAGTTGTATTCCTGTTGACAGTTGGTTCAATTAACGACGGGTCAACATCACCTTTGGGGTGGTGGGTCCGGGTGTTAAAGATCGAATTGGGAATGCAAGTTGGACTTGCAAGGCGGAATATATTCCCGCTTCTTTTTATCAGAGTTACATGTTCTCATATTATTGGGATGTAAGAAAGATAAGGAAGGAGATCCCATATCTTGCTGAGATATATTGGTAACTATATCTCTTACATTGAAAGTGATTAAGGGAATGAATTTTCAATGTTGACAAGGCAAGACAACTTTGATATAAAAATTCATAAATCGAAGTAAAATATGTATGTATATATATATAAATAAATATATACTTATGCAAATTTCTTATTTCAGATAATTCTTCATTAAACCCACTCAATATTATACTCAATCATAATCAGTAAAATATCATGGATTGGATCAGTGATTGAGATATTGTACTTGCAGTTGGACACATATTGTATGTGGTTGCGATGTGCAAGTTTCCTCATAATAATGAGGAGTGACAATTTAATAGACAATAGGACTACAACCCTAGGGTTTGTATGTCTCTATAGTCTTGATCTCATCGAATGTACTTTGGAAGTGACAAGTCGATGATGATCGTAATTGTCGAATAATCCTTATAAAATCTAAGAAGATGTTTAAGGCATGCATATGTGCTCTTGACATTTTAATCATGAATGACATGGTTCACTGCATTATGCAGAATGGTGGCTCTACAAGAGATGATGTATTCAAAATGTTTGAATACCTACCTGAACCAATGTTTAAGAGTTTAGGATGTATGTAGATGTAATGAGTGTCATCATTCTGTTGTCTATACTCTAGTCATTCATGAAGCTTCATAATATTTATATTATATGAATTGAATGAAGCTTGTATAAATGTTGAAATACTCTTACATTAATTTTTTTTTTGAGTTCAACATAAGGGATCCTTAGTCTTAAGCAATGGTTGTTTATAGATGAAGGGATTGCAATGAAAGCATGGGTCTGACCCATGTGAGAAGGAAAGTCAAAGAGTTGACTATACTTCTATGACTTCAATATGACATCCAAAGAGTTGGATGAATGCTGCTACTGCAATAAGCTGATGTATAGATAGTATGACTATCAAGTCTATCTGGGTCCTTAGAGAAGGACTCGGATAGTGCATCGGAATAATATACATTTAATCATTGAAATTGACTTTCTTATTGGATAAGATAAAAGTCTAATAATTGTATCTCATTCTTCTAATGATACTTACAATTACTTGCATATGTATTAGAAGGCTATAAAATTTGATTTTAAGGATTAATAGTCATCCACATGGACATTGGTGCAATTGTTGCAACAATCTCTATTGGATAGATGGACTTGTTATTTTTAGTGGGAGAGCCCTTAGTCTTAGAGAATGTCTATATGACCTAGATATCAAAATACAATCATTGTTTATTTCTAAATGTTGGAAATAAATAAGAATTCTATAATAGATCTACTATAAAGAGTTATGATGGAAAATTGCATACAGTAATCTAAAATCTAGTGGACTCTACTAAATTAGAAAATTAATGAATGGTTCATTAACATTTCTAATATTGAAATTGAACCTTAAAATATCAGTAGGAGAATGAAGATCATTTGACAATGATTTGGCATCAAGCCTTGGACATTTGTCCATTAATGTGATCAATAGACTAATAAGAGATGAAACTTTAGATTTTCTAAAGGTTCAAATCTTACATACTAGTGAATATTGTATTCAAAAGTAAAAATGTCCAATACACCCTTCTCTGGAATGGTGTAAGATGTCAAGGTATTCAAGATCTCATACATATTGATGTATGTGAATCATCTATATCAGAATAAATATTGTGGATATGTGATATCTATTGATGATCATTTATGATATGAGATTTCTTCTCTTCACTTAGAAACCTTTGAAATGTTCATAGATTTCACAATTTTGGTTTAGAACCAAAGTTTGAAGGAAGATTAAAATTTGATCTAATCTATATAGTCAATACCTATTAGATGAATTCATAGAATACCTTATAGAGATATGAATATCATTTCTATCTCACTCCTCCTAATAAAACTAAACTCAATAAGAGTTGTAGGGAGATACAATTTGATCATGTGTGACATGATATGATCAATGATGAATATTAGCATATTATCTATTAGTTTCCAAGGTATATATGTAGTAGAAACTACAATATATATCCTTAACAAGGTTCCATGTAAGTAATCTGGAATTTGGCACTGGAGAGTGCTACTTCATTAGGAAAATAAAAAACGATATTAGATACCTACTTTATGACCTTGAGATTCTTAAAAGATCTCACCTCTGAGAATGTGATTCTTAGAGGATGACTCTCTTGAGAATCAAGATGAAAATGAAGTAAAGGTACTCATTTAATGTTGAAAAGATAATGAGTCTCCTGAAATCAGAAAATAAAAGAATAATTGAAGATTAAACACTAATACTTCTTCAAATAAGTTTGACGATGTATTCTATGTGTTAGTTAAGTATGAAAATGATCGGACTTCATGTGATGAAGCTCCTGAGGATCATGACATGGAAAGATGTATGTTAGCAATAAAAGTCTAATGTAGACTTCATATAAAAGTGTTGCATATGGACCCTCGATGATCCACCTATATGGGTAAGGCCCATTAAGGTGTAAATGGATCTTCAGGAGAAAGAGGGAACCTGATGAGAAGGTAGAGACCTTCAGAGCACGGTTCGTAGCCATGAGCTACACACTGAAGAGAGGATATCGCTTGCGATGAGACTTGCTCTTCAATGACCATGCTTAAAACCATCAGAATATAGCTAACCCGAGCTACACAACTTGACTATAGCATTTTAAAGATGTGAGTCAAGATTGTATTCCTCTATGGATACCTCTTTGAGGATATTCACGTGAAGTAGCCCCATGGCTTCATGGATGAGGAAAGCAAGGTGTGCAAGCTGAGGAATTCCATCGATGGACTCATATAAGCTTCTTATAGTTGGAACATAATGAAATTATAAAAGTTATTATTTCAGATAGAATCTTGATGAACCATGTGAAGATTAATGGGAGTGACATTGTGTTCATCGTGCTAAATGTAGATAATATCCTAATCATTTAAATGATATATGGATAATAATAAATGTTTTATAACTGGTTGTTCCATATCTTGAGATATGATCTCAATGATACCTCTTAGATCTTAGTTCTGAAGTTATTCAGAAGCAAAGAAAGAAGATATTGGGACCGTCGCATTAGTGGTACACCTTGGATATATATTCCATTTTCTGGAAAATTCCAAGAAAGACTTCATTCCCTTAAGATATGGTACTGATCTATCTAAAGGGATAGCACCTCAAAGAGTTGAGAAAGTAAATTCTAGAACTACTTGCCCTTGTGCATTTGTTACGAGAAGCTGAGTGTATGCTAGATATGTACGAAAGTTAGATATCTGCCATGCAGTGGGAGTAGTAATTGTTACTAATCCTACTAAGGAGATAAACACTTGATTGCAGTAATAACATATCTTCAAAAATGAAAAGATTTTTTAAGATGGTGATCTCAAAGTCTTATCCTCAAGAACTTAAGACTTTATAGATAGTGATCTAGAAAGGTCTTAACTGTGGATACCTTAGGAGATAGAGATCTCCAGGAATAAGTCTATTCTGATAAGGATTATGGAAATACTAGTTATAATAATTATTAAGCTATAGTATCAAGGACACTATAACTAACAAAATTGAGTATAGGTTTCATAAGATGCAACATTCGCATTGGATGCGAGCACTGTTACGGGGGGATATGCAAGTGCCATAAAAGGACTTAACGTAGTCTCTCGAAAACAGAGTGACTGATCAGCTTACCTAGCTATATTTTCTAAATATCCTATGATTGTAACATGAGTGCGGGTTTAAATGATTAGCCCATTAATGGATCTTTGGGTTAGTGGGAGATTGTTGGACATGCGAGCCCACGACGAGCCATTGTGCAATAAATGTTATTACGAATTCCCTGATCTGAAATGAAGAATAACTAATTTACACTATAAGGTCCCTCTGTGCAATAAGGGTGATGTACCATGGCCAACTTGATAATCATACAGCTGTTGATTCATTGTTTGGATCATAGAGGCTGATGCTTGGATGAATAGATAAAGAGTTAGATAGAGGACTCATCAAGCACCATCAAATGATTGTTAAGTGATGATCTCCAGCCGGAGTAGGAGATGGCAATCTTTTTTCATTTGGTTGATATCTGATCGACCTCTTGATGCAGGTCCTCTGCATGGGAATAGTGATTCAGAGGTGTCAGATTCGTTGAGTCAAAGGGTTGACTTACCAAAATTGAGATAACCAAAGACCTATGTTGAATACTGTCACAACATAGGCACACATCCTCTGACCATAGACAGATGTGTTACTATATGTCTAAGTTTGTATATTTGGCATACCAATAGGTTGATGACCTAACCAAGGGCTATACACCGGCGAGCTGGTGTGCATGTAAGGGCATATGAGTAATACGATCTCTCAAAGGGATCATACTGATTCACATATGAACCGGAAGACATGAGCTCACTCATGAGGTATTGGGACTAATCAAATTCCATGCTTGGTCGTCATGCTTTGGAAGCACGACAAAAATTTGACGGTATGATATATGCATTGAGAAAGCATATGATCAATATCAATTCCCAATGACCAAGATTGAGAAAGTTGGTGATCAAACCCTGAAGATGACAGTGTAAAATTAAACTATATCTTTAGGATGATCCTATGTCTTCCAGTATGCAGGATGTGTATGTGTTGGGAATACCTAAGGGTGATGTGATCATAAATGATCGTATAACCATGATGCTTCCATTCCGAGGGAGTGATGAAACATGTTTGGATTCTAGTGACTCCTCTGAGTAGAGAAGTGACGTAATCTTAGTCCATGTATTGGACATTGATCTGAATGAGATTCAGATGCAATGAGAAGATTATGTCTACGGCCTTGATTTAATCAAGCATCTGTGGGAGGTCCATGAGATCTAGATTTGAGATGTGATCTCAATATCCAAGTCACTATACGTGGAACAATACAAACAACTTGTCCTTATCTCCAAGTATCTGCGGAGAAAGCGCATTATTCTTAAAAGGGTTCAAGAATACTTCCATAGTTGAATTATATCTAAGCATTGAGAGATTGATAATTAAATGTGATTTAATTATCTTGATGCATGTGGATAATTATCCAATATAATTAAATGTGATTTCATTATTGCGGATAAGAATAATGGGGATAGCAATATCCAATTATTCATAATATATTATAAATGTGATTTACAATGTATTAGAGAGAGCTCATTTTGATTTATATTTGTTGATTAATTATTGGTGTGAATTGGATTCACATTGTATAATTAATTGAAAATGTAAATTATTATTTGTTTTAGGTTGTGATTGTGATTCACAAATTTCCAATGGCAAGATTACAATATTCACAAAATAATTATGAATTATTTTTGTAGGATAATTTACAACAATTGTTGTTCTAAATATCATGGACATTACAAAGAGATTACATGAAATCTCAAGATTGGTGGAGATCCCACCCTTCCTTATTGGGAGGGTGGACGACCACAATTTCCCTAAGGAAATTGGTGGCCGTCCACTCCATATATATGGAGGGTGGATTCTCCAACCAATTAACTCCATGTTTGGTTGATTTAATTTGAGAATGAATCATATTTGATTTATCAAATATATTTAATATAATTTAAATTATTAGTTGTTAGTTTTTTACCAACAACAATCTTGACCATTGGATTAAACATAAATCAATCTCATCCATTGATTTGGTGTGTCTCATGGATTGTGATCCATGGACTCCAAAAATCCTATAAATAGAGAGGCATACCTTGCTCTCTAGGGTTATGCAATTGAGATACATTTGTCTCCCTCTCCTTCCACACGCCAACCTTCCTCTCTTCTCCATTGGTGGCCATCCACCAAGCCCTAGAGAAGAAGCTTCGTCGTCGCTTCGCCATCACACTACCGCCTCGACGTTCCTCGGTTCTCCATCTACTCTAGAGTGCTTCGCTCACGAAGAAGGTGTTCGATCTCGTGCAATGAGATCAGGAGTTCACCGTGCTTGGATCAACTTCTTGGATTGTAAGGGTCATGCGACTCATCCCCGCGCCCGCAAGCATCTTCCCCGACAATCGGACTTGAGACAGGAGGTCTCTTTTCGTAGAGACTCGATCAACCATGCTACAAGAGGTATTCCTTTATACTTGATGTGGTTTTAGATGAAATGATCCGAGAATCGGTCTTGGATCATGTGGTTTTATCACATGAAAAATTTTAAATTCTGCTGCATAGAACAACTAGTATGACTAGTCGTTGTTCGTCGTATTCGATACGATGCTCACGCTTCCGTGATGCGCTTGAGGATTATCCCGTATCCTTCAAGGACCTGCATCAAGAGCTCGGTCAGATATCAGCCAAGCAAGAAAGGATTGCCATCTCCTACTCAGGCTGGAGATCCTCTCTTAATAATCATTTGACGGTAGTTGATGGGTCCTCAATCTAACTCTTTAGATATTCATCCAAGCACAAGCCTCCATGATTCAATAATTGAATCAACATCTTTATGATCATCAAGATGGCCATGGTACATAACCCTAATTGTACTAAGGGACCTATTATGCAAATTAGTTATTCTTCATTTCTGATCAGGGAATGATATTCGCAATAACATTTATTGCAAAATGGCTCATCGTGGGCTCTCATGTCCAACAATCTCCCACTAGCCCAAAGAGCCATTAATGGGCTAATCATTTAAACCTGCACTCATGTGACAATCATATGCTATTTAGAAAAATAGCTAGGTAAGTTGATCAGTCACTCTGTTCCCGAGAGACTACGCCAAGTCCTTTTACGGCACTTGCATATCCCCTAGTAACAGTGCTCGCATCCAATGCGAATGTTGCATCTTATGCAACCAATACTCAATTTTGTTATAGTGTCCTTGACACCACATATCGATAAATATTATAACCAGCATGTCCATAATCCTTATCAGAATATCCTTATTCCTAGAGATATCTATCTCCTAAGGTATCCACGGTTAAGACCTTTTAGATAACTATCTATAAAGTCTTAAGTTCTTGAAGATAAGACTTAGAGATCACTATCTCTAAAGTCTTGTCATCTATGATGATATTGTTATTACTGCAATCAAGTGTTTTATTTCCATAGTAGGATTAGCAAAAGTTTACTACTCCCACTACATGGAAGACATCTGTTTTTTTACACATTTAGCATACACTCGGCTTCTCGTAACTGATGCACTAGGGCAAGCAGTTCCAACATTCACTTCCTCAACTCTTTGAGGTGCTATCCCTTTAGATAGGTTAGTACCTTTTTTTAATGGAAGTAAGCCTTTCTTGGAATTTTCCAGAAAATGGAACTTGTCCAAGGTGTACTACTAATGTGACGGTCCCAATAACTCTTCTCTTAGCTTATGAACATCTTCAGAACTAAGATCTAAGGGGTATCCTTGAGATCATATCTCAAGGTATGGAATAGCCAGTCTATAAAACACTCATTATTATCATCCTTATATCATTCCAAATGATTAGGATATTATCTACATTTAGCACGATGAACACAATCGCACTCCCACTAAGCTTCACATGGTACATTAAGTTTCTATCTGAAATCATAACACTTATGATTTCATTAAATCTGATGTTCCAACTACAAGAAGCTTATTTGAGTCCACAGATGGAGTTATTTAGCTTACACACCTTGCTTTCCTAAACCATGAAGCCCTTGGGCTACTTCATGTGAATATCCTCGTAGAGGTATTCGTAGAGGAATGCAATCTTGACTCATATCTCGAAGATGTCAAAGTCAAGTTGTGTAGCTATAGTTTGCAATATTCTGATGGGTTTAAGCAAGGTCACTGGAGAGCAAGTCTCATCGCAAGCGATGTTTTCTATTCAGTGTATAACTCATGGCTACGAGCCAATGCGTTGAAGGTCTCTACCTTCTCATCAAGATTCCTCTTTCTCTTGAAGATCCATTTACACCTTAACGGGTCTTACCCATATAGGTGGATCCTCTAGGGTCCATATACAACACTTGTATATTAAGTCTACTTTAGACTTGATTGCTAACATCCATCTTTCCATGACATGATCTTCAGAAGCTTCATCAAATGAAGTTCAATCATTGTCAGATTTCTCTGACACATGGAATTCATCCTCAAACTCATTTGAAGAGGTATTAGTGTTTCATCTTTGATTATCCTTTCAGTTTCCGATTTCAGGAGCCTCATTATCTTCTCAAGATTAAATGAGTTCCTACACTTCATTTACATCTTGATTCATAAGAGAATCATACTCTAAGAATCATATCTTTAGAGATGATATCTTTTAAGAATATCAAGGTCATAAAGTAGGTATCCAATACCATCCTTTATTTTCCTAATGAAGTAGCACTCTCTGGTGCATGATTCTAGTATACTAGTCATGGAACCTTTTTAAGGATATATATTATAGTCTCTACTACATATATACCTTGGAAACTAAGAGGTAATTATGCTAATATTCATCATTGACAAAATCATGTCGCACATGATCTAATTGCATCTCCCTACAACTCCATTGAGTTTCGGTGTATTAGGAGGATTGAGATAGGAATGATATTCCTTTCTCTATAAGGTATTCTTAGAATTCATCTAATAGGTACTTGCTACCTAAGTTAGATCAAATTCATTTCATCTTCCTTCAAACTTTGGTTTTAAACCGAAATTGTGAAATTTTTGAACATTTCAAGGCTTTCTAAGGTGAAGGGGAGAAATCTCATAACATAAATAATCATTAAATGATATCACATATCATCAATGTTCATTATGATACATATGAACCATATACATCAGTATGTATGAGATCTTTAATACATTGGCATCTTACACCATTCCGAGAGAAGGGTGCATTGGACATTTTTACTTTGAATACAATATTCAGAAGTATGTAAGATTTGAGATTTTAGACATTCTAAAGTTCATCTCTTACTAGTCTATTGATCTCATCAACAGACATAAGTCCAAGGTTTGATGCCAGATCATTGTCAAATGATCTTCATCCTCCTATTGATCTTTTAAGATTTAATTTTCAGCATTAGAATTGCTAATGAACAATTCATTAATTTCTAATTTCGTAGAGTCCTCCAGATATCAAAATACTATTTGAAATATATCCAGCATAACTCTTTATGATAGTCTATTCTAGAATTCATGTCAATTTCCAACATTTAGAAATAAACTATGAGTGTTTTCTAACATCTAGGTAGCAGAGACATTCTCTAAGACTAAGGACTCTCCCACTGAAAAAATAAAGTCCAATTATCCAACAGAGATTGTTGCAACCATTGCATCAATATCCATATATGATTATTAAACATTAAGATCAAATTTCTCAAATTTTCTAAAACATATGCAACCAATTGCAAGTGTTACTAGAAAAATGAGATACAAGTATTAGACTTTTAATCTTATCGAATCAAAAAGTCAATTTTAGTGATTAAATGTAGATTATTTTGATGCACTATCCGGGTCCTTCTCTAACGATCCAGATAGACTTGATAGTCATACTATCAACTCATCAGCTCATTGTCGTATTGGCATTCATCCAAGTCTTTGGATGTCATATATGTGGTAACAATAGAAGTACAGTCAACTCTTTGACTTTTCTTTTAACTTGGTTCCGACCCATGCTTCCACTACGCTCCTTTGATCTATAAACAACCATTGCTTAAGACAAAGGTTCTCTTATGTTGAATTCAAAAGATTTCAATATAAGAGAAATTCAACATTTATACATGCATCATTCAATTCATACAATATGAATATTATGAAGCTTCATGAATGACTAGAGCATAGATAGTAGAATGATGACACTCATCATTTATACACACATCATAACTCTTAAAGACTTTGGTTCAGGTAGGTACTCAAGCATTTTGAATACATCATCTCTTATAGAGCTACCATTCTGCATGATGCAGTGAACCATGTCATTCATTATGAAATTGTCGAGAGCACATATGTATGCCAGAATCATCTTCTTAGATTTTATAAGGATTGTTTGATAATTTCGATCATCATCGACATGTAACTTCCAAAGTACATTCAATGAGAGATCAAGACTATAGAGACATACAAACCCTAGGGTTGTAGTCCTATTATCTACTTAATTGGCATTCCTCATTATTATGAGGAAACTTGCAAATTGCAACCGCATACATTATGTGTCCAACTGCAAGTACAATATCTTGATCATGGATCCAATCCATGGTATTTTACTAGTTATTATTGAGTATAGTATTGAGTGGGTTTAATGAGGATTATCTGAAATAAGAAATTTGCATAAATATATAAATATATATATATATTACTTTGATTTAGGAATTTTATAACAAAGTTATCTTGCCTTGTCAACATTGAAAGTTCATTCCCTTAATCACTTTCAATGTAAGATATATACTTACCAATATATCTCAAGCAAGATCTTGGATCTCCTTCCTTATCTTTGTCACATCCCAATAATATGAGAACTTGTAACTTGGATAAAAAGAAGCGGGAACACATTCCGCCTTGCAAGTCCAACTTGCATCTTCCAATTCGGTCTTTAACACCCGGGCCCACAACCCCTAAGGTGATATTGACCCATCATTAATTGAACCAACCGTCAACATGAATACAACTCACTATGTGCAATCCAATATCGCCCTAATAATATGATGGCCTGATATTGGGATCACTAAGCATACGTCCTTACTCTTTCTAGAAGCGAAGAGCCCAATCCAAATAGATTGTATGCAGGAGTTGTCACTTCAGACAGGCATCTCCTACATACAATATCTGGCGACGGAACCCTTCTCCTTGACGGAAGACCATGGATGTCACTTATGTGATCCTCCAGCTCATATTGAAATTCTAATTAATCATTATGAATCATATTCATTATGATTAATACTTCCAAAGGAAATAACAACTCTATTCATAATAGAGTGTTTTTATTTTTAATTGGATTCCAATTAATCTAATCATATTAAATTAATGATCCAATTAATATTCAACAAACATTTTAATTGTTACTTGAAATATGGTATTATCTCAAATACGTATTATTTTGAATTTTAATAATTAGAAAAATACATCATGATCTCTCAAGCATTATCCGTTCCCTACCCGCTATAATGGCTAGTATTGACGGGAGTGGGACAGACCACACATGGTGCAACCTACTACACCAACGCTCCCCGACTGGACACCATATCCACCTCGGGAAAAGATAATGCCAAGTCAATCACTTTGTACTTGAGATGATAATCGGTTTTTCAACCGAGGTTATACCATATAGTAATAATCAAAACCATTTTGATTATAAGAATATTTTCTAGACAAATTCCCAAACCTATTCAAGTAACATGTTTGTTGAAAGTGTATCAAGTAACCAATTGGTGATCTAGATTAAATCTAATCATTTATTGGTTGAGGCAATGTCATTTAAGGAAAAATTATCATTCAAATATTTCTCAAATATTATCCATAATTATTCCAGGAAATTAACCATTAATTTCACAAGTTTCTTAAATGACTATCACAAGGATCATGATTAGGATTGCAATTTTCAGCAGTGACCCTCACTTACTAAAATTACCATATCTCATTCATTTTAAATCTAAATTAAGAAAAATCAGTTTCTAAAGTTTTCTAACTTGATTTAAAACAGAACTAAAATGATAATGACGCATTTATAGGCGCCTCAAAACAGTAACAAACACTTTAATTACGGCATGATTCACCATCCCCAAAACAGTGGATATAGGTTCATTAAAATGATCATATCTTGAGTTATCGGATTCCAAATCACGCAAACTCAAATCCTGTTGTTTCCTTATTTAATGAGAAATATTATCTAAATTAAATTTCGTGTTTAAACTTTTTAAACAGTTCCGAAATTTATCACAAAATAGGGCTGCAAAAATAGAAATGTGATAAAAAAATTTACGAACCCTCACGAGCCAAATCTTCTTAGGTTAGTGGATCGTATCCAAAACCTTAAACCTGGATCTGATACCACTTGAAGGATATGAGAAGATCCTCAAGTGCATCATGGAAGCGTGTGGATCGGATTGAATGCGATTGGGAGCGACTAATCGCACTAGTTGCTCCGGGCAGCGGAATTTAAAAATTTTAAATGATAAAACCACATTATCTAAGAACCTTTCTCTGATCGTTTTATTTAAACCACAATTAGGTATAAGTTTTACCTCTTGAAGCGTGGTTGTGATCGAGTCTCTAAACGAAGAGACCTCCTGTCTCAAGTCCGATCCAACGGGGGAGACGCTTGCGAGCGCGTTGATGAGACATGTCCTTCTCGCAATCAATGTTGATGATCCAAGTGACAAATCTCCTGATCTCATCACACGAGATCCGACGTCTTCTTCACGAGCGAGGCACATCAAAGGAGACGGAGATCCACGAGCAAATACTCTGGTAGCATATCGATGATGCTGAGGCGATAGCAACTCCCTCTATGGCTCCATGGTGGGTGGCCGCGAGAGAGAGGGAGAGAGGCAGATGCCTTGTAGAGACAGAGAAAGGGAGCATTCGTTGTTGTCGAAATGTGTCTTGAAGAGCAAGGGATGCCTCTTCTTATATAGGGTTTTGGGAGTCCATGGATCTCAATCCATGGACAACACACAATCAATGGTTGAGATTGATTTGTGTTTCTTTCAATGGCTAAGATGGTGTTGTAAAAATACAACAACAATTGATTTAATTTGAATTAATTCATCTTGATAAATCAACATAATTAATTCCAATTTAAATCATATTTGACGAGAGAAGAGATAATGAGAAGACTAAACCAATCCCCTAAAAATAGGAGGACGGCTACCATCATCTCATGAGATCTCATTATCTCATGAGATCTCATTATCTCGTGATATCTCCAAGATTTACAAAAACAATTGTTGTAAATATTTTTCACAAAATTAATTCACGATTATCTTGTGAAAAACTTCAATCAAGCCATTGAAATTATGTGAATCTCATCACAACCCAAAACAAAATGTAATTATATTTTCAATTAATCACTCAATGTGAATCCATTTCACATTATTATTAAATCAACAAATATAAATCATAATATGCTCTCTTTAATATAGTATAAATCACATTTATAATATATCTTATTAATATGGATAGTGCTATCCACATTATTCATATACATGATAATTAAATCACATTTAATCATCTTTGATCTCTTTTCTTATGTACCCAAATAACAAGAATCACATTCACATTATTCATGTCTTTGATAATTAAATCACATTTAACTATCTTAGATAACTCTCCTTATAATATGAATCAAATTCATATTATTCATGATAATTAAATCACATTTGATTATACACTTTATCAATGCTCGGGTACATATATCAACAACGAAATTATCCATGAACTCTTTCAAGGATAATGCACTTTCTCTGCGGATACTTGGAGATAAGGACAAGGCTATTGTATTGTTCCACGTATAGTGACTTGGATATTGAGATCACATCTCAAATCCAGATCTTGCGGACCTCCCATAGATGCTTGATTAAATCAAGACCGCAAATATAATCTTCTCATTACATCTAAATCAGAGTCAGATCAATGTCCAACATTTGGACTAAGATCAGATTACTTCTCTATGAGAGGATTCACTAAAATCCAGAGCTGTTTCATCGCTCCCTCGGAATGGAAGCGTTATGATTATACACTCATTTATGATCACATCACCCTCAGGTATTCCTAATACATGTACATCCTGCATACAGGAAGATCCAGAAATAAACCCGAAGTAGAAGATCTATTTTACATTGTCTACTTCAGTTTTATCATCAAATTTCTCATTCGATCATCGAGAGTCGGTATCAATCATATGCTTTCCAAAAGCATATATCATACCCAGGTGTTGATCATATACTTTTCCAAAATTATATACCAATCCTACAAATTAAGTCAAGCTTCCAAAGCGAGATGACCGTGCAGGGAATTTGATTCTTCCCAATATCTCATGAATGAGCTCATGTTTTCCGGTTCAGTGATGAACATGTATGTTCCCTTTGAGAGATCGTATTACTCATATGCCCATATATGCATACTAGCACGCCGGTGTAAAAACCTTGATTAGGTCATCAACCTATTGGTCTGTTAAATGTACATACTCAGACATATAGTAACACATCTGTCTCTGGTCAGAGGATGCGTGCCTATATCGTGGAAGCATACGACATAGGACTTTGGTTATATCGATCTCGTTAAATCAACTCTTTGACCTCTGACACCTCCGAATCAATATTCCCATGTAGAGGACCTGCATCAAGAGGTCGGTCAGATATCATCCAAGTGAGAAAGGATTGCCATCTCCTACTTAGGCTGGAGAACCTCTCTTAATAATCATTTGATAGTACTTGATGAGTCCTCAAGCTAACTCTTTAGATATTCATCTAAGCACCATCCTATATGATTCAATAATTGAATCAACAGCTGAATGATCATCAAGATGGCCATAGTACATAACCCTAATTGTACTAAGGGACCTATTATGCAAATTAGTTCTTCTTCATTTCAGATCAAGGAATAATATTCGCAATAACATTTATTGCATAATGGCTTACCGTGGGCTCGCATGTCCAACAATCCTCTGACCGGAGACAAATGTATTGCTATATGTCTAAATATGTACATTTGGTAGATGATGAATCCACGATTCATCATCGCAATATCTTTATCTTAGCAAAATCCCCGAGTAAAATTCCAGAAAAATGTCCATAAAATCAATAAATTAACAAAATGACTCTTGTAAATAAAATACACTAATTATTGTATTAGATTGTACAAAATAAATTACGCATAAAAAGCCGCAAAAATAAAGGAGTTTTATACTTGTAAATAGCCCAAAACTTCATGGATTTTTAATAATTTCATTTCAACTCCTTTTTGCCTAATTCTTTTTCTAACTTGTTTATAAAAATGTATATAAAAATACAAAAATACAAAACAAATTTTATCTCAAATAAATGCTCCTAGATCCCAAAGAGAAAAAGCCGTAAATTTCAACTTCCAAGCTAAATTCCCGCTCCGTATGAACTCCAAATTCACCAAACTCACTTTTGAAGTTCAAGTTAGAAAATTATCTATCCAACGGAAGTGGTTTCATTAAAATCGGAGCTCATTTGCAAAAGTTGGGTTTTGGGACCTAGATGTACATTGTACATTATGTATATATTCTTTCTTTCTTTTTTATTTTATCTTTCTTAATTAATAAAAATCCAAAAAAATCATTATGGTCTTGTATTTTGATTATACTATTTTATTGTATTTTCCTATTGTACATAGCTACTATTAAAAAGAAAAAAAATATAAAAAGAAAAGCAAACAAAAAAATGTACATGTTGTATATCTTCTTTTTTGTAAATTCCCCACTCTTTTTCTTCTCGTTATTTTATTTTCACTTTTTAGTAGCCTACTTTATTTCATTTCATTTTTATTTATTTAATAACATTCTCTACAATAACTTTTCTACCACCAACCTCCAAGTCTTCATCAACCTCCATTCAACACCATTATTCATCTAACTTCCCATTCAACCCCATCACTAATTTAACCTCCCATTCAACACCACCACCATTCTAACTTCCCTTTCTCTTCTCTTTATATTCATTTGTACATCCTCATTTTTGCCCATCCACCATTCTTATAGAATAAGGAGAGAGCTTGGAGTGTTTTATTGGTGACAGCGGCGAAGCATCGTCCTCAAGCGACGACCTCCTTCAGGTGAGATCCGCGGAGCTCCACTCCGCGTCACGAGTTCCCCATCGAGCTCGCGTAGCTTCTCCGATTTTTATTTCGCCAATCGGATCGAGGCGACAACAGGAGTTCAGCGTAGCTGCTCCGCCAATCCGGCGAAGATCAGGTAAGTATTCCTCCTCGTTTCTCTTGTTATTTTATTTTATCTAATATCTTGTTTCCTTGTCGTTTAGATCACCATCATTTTTTTTATCCATCATAACCCCCATATCATTTTTTATTTTCATATCATCATGATCAACCCACCCTCATATTTGCATTTGTTCATATTTATCATTTTGCATTTCTTCATCTTTTTATTTAAACAAAAAAAAATTAAAAAACACTTGTTCATTTTGCATTTGATCATTTTCTGTTTAAATAAAAAAAATTAGTTTGCATTACAGCAAAAAAAAGAAATAAAAAAATTAAAAAAAATAAAAAAAAAGGCGGAGCAGCAGAGCCCGCCGCCCCCTTCCCCAAGGGCAGCGGCTCCGCCGCCCCTCCTCCATCCACGGCCACCGCATCGGTGGCCACCGCCGCCGCCAGCGGCAAGGCCGCTCACAGCCCCCCTCGCGGCACCCTCCCCGTGCCGACCCGCCGCCGCCCCCTTCGCGGCACCCCCCGCGCCGACCTGCCGCGCCGTCCTCGCCGCCCCCAGCCGCCATCGCGGCTCCGCTGCTCGCGCGCCGCCGCACGCGCGCCCGCCGTCCTCCCCCACGCCGCCGTGCGCGGCCCTTTCATCTGCGCGCCACTGCGGCCGCGTGCGCCCGCCCATCGGCCGCCGACCCCTCCGTCTTGTTGGGTTCTCCTGAGCCCTACCAATGGAAGGAGAAGGTGTAATTTTTTTCCTTATTTTTAAATGTAAAAATAGCGTTTTTTTATTCTGAGTTTTTATAACTACAAAACAGTCCTTGTAGATATTTGTGTTGATGTTATTTGTTTTCTGTATTTGCAAGCATATCCCTGTCTTTGACTAATAGTTTGGACCTCATTTATGTATCATTTTGATCAATGAAAAATGCCTTTGTGAAGAGCAGCTAATGGTCTACAATTTGGGTATTTATTTGTATTTTGTGAGATATGGGTCATTAATTAAAATTGTTCAACTGAAATTTAGCATATTTTACCCATTCCGTACTCCTAAATTTATATCTCACACGCCGTTGCTTTAAAAATTCCAACAAAAATATATATGATGCCTTGAGATGTGATGAATTTACTGTCCAAATTTCAACCAAAATGGAGGTGTCTTGTGCCTGAAATAATTTGTAAAGTGAATTTAGTATTTGATTTTTAATTAAATCCACATACATGCTTTTCACGAAATTTCAAGTCTCCTGGATTGCTCATCTAAATATCTACTTGAGATAATTTGCATTTTGATTAATTTGATAACGTGGATTAATTAGGAATTATTTACTCACTGTTACTCTATTTTCACTAAAAAATTCATAAAAAATTCATACTTTGTCAAATAATTCCAAAAAAAAAAGTGTAGTCTTCTTACATCATGTTTTCATTTCAGTAAATTTTTCATAATTTTTACTTACTGTTTGTGTGAGAAATTGCGAAAAAACCCATAAAAAGTGTGCATTTTTATTTATTGCATTTTAACTCCTAAAATTTAAAAAAAATGTTTTTTGTGTTCATCTCTGGATTAGGACTCTAGGAAAAATACGAATTGGCTAATTTGGACTTCTTTTCCATTAAAATTAATTTGGCCTTGTTGTATGTTTTCTTAGTGTTGTAATTCACCCGCATTTTGTTTTTGGCATTCTACTTGCATAAAAAAATCTAAAAAAACCGAATTGGATATCTAGATCTTAAATTTGCAAATTAACCCCAAAGTTGTTCCTTTGCCTCCCTGTGTTCGACCCCGGACTTGCCCGGAATATAAATTAAGCCGAGACACTCTTCACGGAGATCTTCTCTCGGTTCTGACTGAATCGCTAAGTACACGTATTACAATGAACACCAAATTAATCATCGTATTCAGCGACTCGTCAGATGGCGCCGTTGCCGGGGACGCAAACGGCTTAGGGATTAGTTTAAAAATTTAGATTTAGATTTTCATTTACTCGGGTAGTCTGACCCCCGAGCCACCTTGTATTTATTCCATTTTTTTTCAATTATTTCTCTTCATATTCTTGTATATATTTTGTTTTTATCTCTCTAACATAAATTTTATTTTTTCTTGCGAGGGCCCGGTGAACTTGGAGTGCATCGGAGGTCGACAGACGCGACGCGCGCCGACTGCTGAAGAGCAAGAAAATCAATTTATCTTCGAGAGATTTTTTATAAATTTTTGTAATTATTGTGTTGTAATAACTTAGGTAATTCACTCTTTCCAGCGGCTCTTGTTTGAGAGCTCACGTTTGTATCCGGACTGGACTTTGGACCCGCTCGTGGTCGTGTGGTTGATTGACGTAGAATAGGACTTGCACTCGCGGCTCTTAGAGCATTTTATTAGAATATCTTTATTGCTTGTGCTCGTAATTTTTAGGACCACACATCACATTTAACGAGACGCACTTAGACCACTGGGCTATTAGTCAAATTAAACTTGTTCATCACTCGCTAATAGAACTACTTGTCTACGAACGGTTTCTCGTTTGCATTCGTATTAGTATAAAATTTCAATTCTGCCTTGCATCCCGCATGTAGAGCGCGAGGATCACTGTAAGTCTTCTGAACTGGGCATGCATCATTGATTTCATTATTTGCATCGGTTTTTCTCGACTCCCTCCCCTTGGTTTTTGAAACTTAGGTTAAAAGGAAATCGGGACTGATCGTTAGGCGTGCTTTGTTTGGTGGACTAATCAAGTGATAACCAAACTTAAAACCGGGACTGCTAATCAGAGTTGACCAAAAAAAACTGATTAAAACTAACACTTGTTTTGGGAGAGCAAAACCGTCATTGTATGCTTGGCTAATTGTGATTGTTGAGAGGTGAGGACGCATCCCTATGATAGTGCCCAAAACCTACTTTTGAGCCTTGCGTAATTGGATTGATATCTTGATTTATCACCTAATTAAAACTGAAAAGATAAACGGTCGGACTTTTGCGACCATCACTGTGTTGAGTAGGTGAACTCAGGGTTTGCTCTTGTGTTTGTTTGTTTTGTGTGTTATTCGGTGCACTTGCACGCTTTCTTCCTCGATCCGCCTCATTCTCCCATTTTACCTCCAAGATGTCAGAATATTGGTCATCATATCCACGTCATTCTTCTTCGACCATATTTCGATCATCTCCACCCTCTCATTCCTCTTCATACCCACACCCTAACCGCAAAGTCAGAACTCCGACTGACTTCTCCACTTCTTCATCCTTCTCACCTACCTCACATTCTTGCACCCCTGACCCACAACCACCTTGGATTGATTCACTATATTCTCGTCCGCTTGCTGGAATCAAGGAACAAATCAAAGAGCAAGCGACTGCTGAGATGAATGATTGGCATAATCAGTTGACCCCACATACCTCACTTTCACCTCGAGTTGGGACAGAACAACAATTTCCATATATACATCCCGACTTAACCTTAGGGTACAACATGGTCGACCAGACAAACCGAATGGAGAGGCCTGCACCGTATGATCTTCCTGACTTGATTGACCTGAGTGATAGAGACCACATTGACCAACCTTCATATCACCCATTCGTAGAGCCGACATATAGAGGGGATTGGACTCATGAGACCGATCTACAGACCCCCTGTCTACTGACTCCACCTTATGAGGCTCCGACCAACATCTACCATACAGATGGGTCGTACTCAACCCAGCATTACACGCCTGAGTCAAGATGTGTTGAGTATAAGATCCCAAGTTCTCAGCAGTATCCTCCAATTGTGCCGACTTCTCTCATGAGGTGTCATGAGAACTTATTTGAGGATGACATCTGTAGACCGATCAAGAGTCCAGGTAGGAATGTGGATCGTGGATTTCGCGGATTGAATCTTGAAAACCTGGAAGACACCGGATTGACCACTTGTCATGTACAGCTGGAGTCCCTTCTACCTCCCTCTTCTACTAACCACTTTCCCTCCAAATCAGAGTCTGTACATTCTCCTAGTCCTCCTTCACCTACCAAAAATACCATAAAATTTGAAAAAGGAAAAGATCTAAAAAAATTGGATCCTGCGGTTAGGGAAGCATTGGATAGAAAGTTGATTTTTGAGCTTCCCTTAATAATGGCCATTGAGCACTTTCCTGACCTTAAAAGATTTGTGAAGAGTAAATTGATGCCTACAAGGTCGGGCAATAAGAGAACAAGGACTGAGATACATATAGTGTCTATGGCCACATCTTTGATGATAGGGAGAAAAACCACGAGCCGCAGAGTAAAACAGTTACCTAGATTTGATTGTGAAATCAAAGATACCACATTCACCCATGCAAGAATCGATGATGACTTACCGATTAATATCCTCCCGACCTCCGTGTTTGCCAAGCTCAAACTCGGATCTGCCAAGAAGTCAAGAGAGATCATTCAGTTGCCAGATCGAACCATTAAACGGTCGAGAGGAACCATTTCAGTCATCGTCACTTTTCAAGGTGCTCTACTAGAGATAGACTTCACGATCATTGACATTGAGCACCGAGGAGAGTTCACCCAGTCTCCAATCATTCTTGGGAAGCCGTTCTTAGCCTTGGCTAAGGCAACTATAGATTGTGAGACTCGGGAGATCGATTTCTCTGCATTGGGAGCACTCCGACCTCACCCGATCTTTGAGGACACACGATATTCCAAGGTAACCCGTAAAGTTGCAGACAGTCGTGACATTCGAGAGACAGTTGAGTCCCATCTCTCTACTACACCTGAGATACCGACTGTCCAGACGACCATTGCTTTAGAGACTTCCTACAACCACACACCGCCTACTGCTTGCACTACCACCACGACAGCTTCTAGAGAGGACTCACGACCAGAAGCTATCATTGAGTCGGACATGACCTTTGTGGATTGCCTTGATCATTTCGATGATCCGACACAAGAACCCAACAATATCAAGCCAACTGAGAACATTGTGCCTTATCAGAGACGTGTGTTGACCCTGCAGGAGTATTACAATGCATATGGTGACTCATCTGATGATGAACCTCTGGTCAGAACCTCACACACACCACATCCAAGACATACACCAAAGGAGACAATTGGGACCAAATTGACCAATCTTGATAAATCAGTTGCCCCATCCTCTAGTCGGTCATCTGGTAAGAAGAAGACGGGTGTTGATTCCTTGAGGTGTTCCCCCGAACTCCTTAAGACGTATCAATCTCCTCTTCCTCTTGATGCTTCAGGTTCTAGAAAACCGACTAAGAAGGTTACCTTCGATGTTTCAGAGAAGGAACTTTCGGAGGAGTCCTCATCAGGTCCGGATGAGGTGATCTATATGAGTGAGCTCAGTTCGGTTGTTCTGAAGCCATACTTGAGCAAGCAGCCGTGTGTCGACCCCCGTTGGACGTTCCCCAAACCTCACTATTATTTTTGGGAGGACGATTCTGACAGCGACACATGTGTATACTTCCCACCCCATCGCTCCCGCAAGAAGGTCCGTCACAAACCTTCTTGATCCTTGTATGTTCTTCCTCCTCCTTGTACATATCTTCCTTCCTTTATTCACCTCCTTCCCTCATGATTCGCATCACTCGCCCCAGTTCCGTATCGTTTTCATTTTGTGGCTATACTTAGGAGGACTAGATCCTAAGTATAGGGGGGTGAGTGACCCGATTTGCTCCTTCTCTTCTTTTTATTTTCTTTTTGTATATTCATTCCCATTCTCATTGGTCCCCCATTCTTGTGTTCTTTCCAATACTTAGGCTGACCAGAGCCTAAGTATAGGGGGGCCGATGCCCGTTGTGTATTATCCACATTTTTTTCCTCACTTCTATTCTTTTCACCCACTTGTACTTAGTACGAGCTATGGCTTGTTGTCACCTAGTGCCATGAGGACATAGCACAAGCTAAGTATAGGGGGGCATGTATATATTACATATATACTTTACCCATAGCTCGTACTTTCACGTATTTTTGTATATATTATATAATAATTATGGGATGGGTAAAAAAACAACAAAAAAACAAACAAAAAAATTTTCCTAAAAAAAAACTCTTTGTCCTTATTTGCTTAAAAAAACTTTTCAAAAAAAAAATCCTTTTTTATATATAAAAAAACTTTTCAAAAAAAAAGTATTTTCTTATTTACCTATCTTTTAAAAAAAAAACTTCTTTGCCTTTATTTGTGAAAAAAAACCTTTTTGAAAAAAAACTTTTTCTAAAACTTAAAAAAATCAATCATTCATAAAAAAAAAACTAACTAATTATTTGTGTTAATCCCTGACACAATCCACTTTCACACAAGACTAGTGATGTTCAAGAACACTTGGTTTATGATGTCTTGAGATTTTGAGTTAACCAGCCTTAGTCATTAGGGTCCTTGACTTAATTACTCACATTTCCCTAGTTTGAAAGATTTGTGTGCTATATTGCATGCTTAGTCTCTACCTTAAGAATATGACCAGCACCTCACATACACGACTGCAGTTATGATGAGATGAGTTGAAATTTCACTTGAGGAACTGGGAAGAGGGATTTGAGTTTGGACTTGATTTGATGATGCTCGAGGATGGGATAAAATCAATGAAGGCTTCATGAAACCTGAGTGTCAGCACATTTAGCCAGTATGAGAACATGATTCTTGTACTATCTCTTGATATTTACCTATGTGCCAGGGTGTGATATAATAAAAAAATGTTGATAAGTGTGCGCCAACTCTTGGTAAAAGCAGCGGAGCTAGCCAAAAATACTACAAAGCAATGAAATATCAAAGAAAAGCTCTCATTCCACAAAGTCAAATTATCAAAAGAGCTTCCACCAAAGGCGAGCGCTCCCAACCATTTCAAAGTGTCCACTTGGACCACCGCTATTAGACCAGGAGTCGGGCTTGCACCAAAAAAGGGCTCTGCATCGTAAATGCTACAAGTCTGGGTGTAGAAGGTACGATAGGTACTCAAAAAAGGCACACCCCGGTGTACTCCCAGGAAAACAAGTGCAGACGGCTCCAACTTCTCTTGACGGACGCACTGATCAACACCAAAAAAATGCGTTGCGTAATAAGGCACTTGAGAGGATCCTTGTTCCAATGAGAGGGAGAGAAGAAATGACACAATCCTATGCCCTCCATCGACTGGCCTTCCATCTACACTTTCAAATCTGACAACTAAAGAGACGGTGGATTGGATGCAAGAAATGATTTATTCCCTAGTGTTGAGGATTGGGTCCATAGGAGAGTCTCTTGGACTGGAACCTTGGGAGACGTTGTGACTCTACTCTTGTAACTGCAGTCCACACTTAAAGTCATATCCCTTATATATACGTATACAAAGAGAGTCTGATGATTAGGGGAATTGGGTACCTTTTGACTAAGGCTTGGTTCAGCTTAGAATTTTAGGATCTCTAAAACCGAGAGTTCTTGAACGGATCAAGTCTTGTATTCACATGCACAGTCAGGGATTAGCCCAACTTATTCATTCTTTATTTGCTCGAGGACTAGCAAAGTTTAAGTATAGGGGGGTGATGAATCCACGATTCATCATCGCAATATCTTTATCTCAGCAAAATCCCCGAGTAAAATTCCAGAAAAATGTCCATAAAATCAATAAATTAACAAAATGACTCTTGTAAATAAAATACACTAATTATTGTATTAGATTGTACAAAATAAATTACGCATAAAAAGCCGCAAAAATAAAGGAGTTTTATACTTGTAAATAGCCCAAAACTTCATGGATTTTTAATAATTTCATTTCAACTCCTTTTTGCCTAATTCTTTTTCTAACTTGTTTATAAAAATGTATATAAAAATACAAAAATACAAAACAAATTTTATCTCATATAAATGCTCCTAGATCCCAAAGAGAAAAAGCCGTAAAGTCCAACTTCCAAGCTAAATTCCCGCTTCGTATGAACTCCAAATTCACCAAGCTCACTTTTAAAGTTCAAGTTAGAAAATTATCTATCCAACGGAAGTGGTTTCATTAAAATCGGAGCTCATTGCAAAAGTTGGGTTTTGGGACCTAGATGTACATTGTACATTATGTATATATTCTTTCTTTCTTTTTATTTTATATTTCTTAATTACTAAAAATCCAAAAAAATAATTATGGTCTTGTATTTTGATTATACTATTTTATTGTATTTTCATATTGTACATAGCTACTATTAAAAAGAAAAAAAAATATAAAAAGAAAAGCGAACAAAAACATGTACATGTTGTATATCTTCTTTTTTGTAAATTCCCCACTCTTTTTCTTCTCTTTATTTTATTTTCTCTTTTTAGTAGCCTACTTTATTTCATTTCATTTTTATTTATTTAATAGCATTCTCTACAATAACTTTTCTACCACCAACCTCCAAGTCTTCATCAACCTCCATTCAATACCATTATTCATCTAACTTCCCATTCAACCCCATCACTAATTTAACCTCCCATTCAACACCACCACCATTCTAACTTCCCTTTCTCTTCTCTTTATATTCATTTGTACATCCTCATTTTTGCCCATCCACCATTCTTATAGAATAAGGAGAGAGCTTGGAGTGTTTTGTTGGTGACAGCGGCGAAGCATCGTCCTCAAGCAACGACCTCCTTCAGGTGAGATCCGCGGAGCTCCACTCTGCGTCACGAGTTCCCCGTCGAGCTCGCGTAGCTTCTCCGATTTTTATTTCGCTAATCGGATCGAGGCGACAACAGGAGTTCAGCGTAGCTGCTCCGCCAATCCGGCGAAGAATCAGGTAAGTATTCCTCCTCGTTTCTCTTGATATTTTATTTTATCTAATATCTTGTTTCCTTGTCGTTTAGATCACCATCATTTTTTTTATCCATCATAACCCCCATATCATTTTTTTATTTTCATATCATCACGATCAACCCACCCTCATATTTGCATTTGTTCATATTTATCATTTTGCATTTCTTCATCTTTTTATTTAAACAAAAAAAAAATTAAAAAACACTAGTTCATTTTGCATTTGATCATTTTCTGTTTAAATAAAAAAAATAAAAAAAATTAGTTTGCATTACAGCAAAAAAAAAAGAAATCAAAAAAAATAAAAAAAATTAAAAAAAAAAGACGGAGCAGCAGAGCCCGCCGCCCCCTTCCCCAAGGGCAGCGGCTTCGCCGCCCCTCCTCCATCCACGGCCACCGTGTCGGTGGCCACCGCCACCGCCAGCGGCAAGGCCGCTCACAGCCCCCCTCGCGGCACCCTCCCCGTGCCGACCCGCCGCCGCCCCCCTCGCGGCACCCCCCGCGCCGACCTGCCGTGTCGTCCTCGCCGCCCCCAACCGCCAGCGCGGCTCCGCTGCTCGCGCGCCGCCGCGCGCGCGCCCGCCGTCCTCCCCCATGCCGCCGTGCGCGGCCCTTTCATCCGCGCGCCGCTGCGGCCACGCGCGCCCGCCCACCGGCCGCCGACCCCTCGGTCTTGTTGGGTTCTCCTGAGCCCTACCGAAGGAAGGAGAAGGTGCAATTTTTTTCCTTATTTTTTAATGTAAAAATTGCGTTTTTTTTATTCTAAGTTTTTATAACTACAAAACAGTCCTTGTAGATATTTGTGTTGATGTATTTTGTTTTCTGTATTTGCAAGCATATCCGTGTCTTTGACTAATAGTTTGGACCTCATTTATGTATCATTTTGATCAATGAAAAATGCCTTTGTGAAGAGCAGCTAATGGTCTACAATTTGGGTATTTATTTGTATTTTTGTGAGATATGGGTCATTAATTAAAATTGTTCAACTGAAATTTAGCATATTTTACCCATTCCGTACTCCTAAATTTATATCTCATACGCCGTTGCTTTAAAAATTCCAACAAAAATATATATGATGCCTTGAGATGTGATGAATTTACTATCCAAATTTCAACCAAAATGGAAATGTATTGTGCCTGAAATAATTTGTAGAGTGAATTTAGTATTTGATTTTTAATTAAATCCACATACATGCTTTTCACGAAATTTCAAGTCTCCTGGATTGCTCATCTATATCTACTTGAGATAATTTGCATTTTGATTAATTTGATAACGTGGATTAATTAGGAATTATTTACTCACTGTCACTCTATTTTCACTAAAAAATTCATAAAAAATTCATACTTTGTCAAAAAAATTCCAAAAAATTAGTGTAGTCTTCTTACATCATGTTTTCATTTCAGTAAATTTTTCATAATTTTTACTTACTGTTTGTGTTAGAAATTGCGAAAAAACCCATAAAAAGTATGTATTTATATTTATTGCATTTTAACCCCTAAAATTTAAAAAAAATGTGTTTTGTGTTCATCTCTAGATTAGGACTCTAGGAAAAATATGAATTGGCTAATTTGGACTTGTTGTATGTTTTCTTAGTTTGTAATTCACCCGCATTTTGTTTTTGGCATTCTACTTGCATAAAAAAATCTAAAAAAACCGCATTGGATATCTAGATCTTAAATTTGCAAATTAACCCCAAAGTTGTTCCTTTGCCTCCCTGTGTTCAACCCTGGACTTGACCGGAATATAAATTAAGCCGAGACACTCTTCACGGAGATCTTCTCTCGGTTCTGACTGAATCGCTATGTACACGTATTACAACGAACACCAAATTAATCATCGTATTCAGCGACTCGTCAGCAGACCGATAGGTTTATCATATAATCAAGATCAATACACTGATGAGTGGTGTACATACAAGGGCATATGAGTAATACGATCTCTCAAAGGGATCATTTAGGATAACTTGTGAATCAGAAGACATGAGCTCACTCATGAGGTATTGAGATCTATCAAATTTCATACATGGTTGTCTTGCTTTGGAAGCATGACAAGAATTTATAGGTATGATATATGCTTTTGGAAATCATATGATTGATACCAACTCCCAATGACCTAATGAGAAACTTAATGATAAAACACTGAAGGAGACAACCTAAAAGGAAATCTAAAACTTCGGGTTTATTGTAGGTCCTCCAGTATGCAGGATGTACATCAAAAAGGATTGTATAATCATGGCGCTTCCATTCCGAGGGAGTGATGAAACAGGTCTGAATTTTAGTGACACCTCTCACTAGAGAAGAAATCTAATCTTGGTCCAAAAGTTGGAGAGTGATCTGAATATGATTCATATGCAATAAGAAGATTAGATTTATGGCTTTGATCTAATAAAACATCTATGGGAGGTCCCCGAGATCCGGATTTTAGATGTGATCTCAATATCCAAGTCACTTTACGTGGAACGTACAATCGCCATGTCCTTATCTCCAAGAATCTATGAAGAAAGCGCATTATTCTTGAAAGAGTTCAAGAATAATTCAAATTTATCAATGGAATGATTGATATTTTCACAAATTTAATTTGTAATTATTTTTGAGAATATAAATATAATAATAGTTGTTTTATTTTAATATAATATATACATTAAGGTAGGCAACTAATCACCTAAAATGTGGTTGTCCACCTTGAACCATTCAAGAGGGGACATCCACCATATTTTTAGAATGGTGATTGCCTCCCATATTTATTTATATATTATTATTCAACTAAAATATATAAGTCGTTATCTTGATAAAGGGATATAATTAATTTATTCTAATTATTTGGTTGCTGCAAATTTGTATCAACAAATCATGTCCATGGATTAATAACTTCTTAATTTAAACCTTTGGATTAAGAGAGCACATGGATTGAGATCCATATGAATCCAACTAGTATGAATGGAAAGGTAGCCCTTGACTTTTAGACTACTTAAATTCCCGAAGGAATTACACCCTCTCCATCTCTCTCTGGAATCCTCTCCCCTCTCTATATCAATATAGTGGCATCCCACTTATTGACTTAGAAAATCCCGTAGTCATCGTGATGCCGTTGTGTTGTCGGATCGAACTACTCATGGATCTCCATATTCTTCGGGGCTCCTTGCTCGTGAAGAAGATGCTCGATTTTGTGTTTGATTTCGTGAGACGAAATTAGGAGATTCGAGGCTGGATCATCATCTTGGACAGTAAGAGCCTCACATTTTATCAATGTGCTCGCAAGCGTCTTCTCCATTGGATCAGACTTGAGATAGAAGGTCTCTTACTTTAGAGACACGATTGCAACCATGCTTCAAGAGGTATTCCGATATCTACTTTGTGGTTTAGATGAAATGGTCCGAGAAGTGTTCGTGGATCATGTGGTTTCATCATTTTATTTTTTAAATTACGCTACACAAAGAAACTAGTGCGACTAGTCGCTCTCGATTCCATGTGATGCGATCTTCACGCTTCCGTGATGCGCTTAAGGTTCTTTACATAACCTTCACATGTCTCGTTGATCAGGAACCTAGAGCTCAAGGTATGTTGCAGCTGAAAGTCAGATCTCGAATGCATGAATCAGCTCTAGATCACACTCCTTTCTCTTGTATTTCATTGATTGATTGGATGTGGTGCTCTGACATATGTTATTGTGAGAAAACAAAGAAAGTTGGATGGGAATGGATTGGTCTCCGGGATGGTGGATGGAGGTGAGACTGAAGCTTCAGATCTATGATGGATCTGATGATCAGGTTGTGAAAGGAGAAGCGGAGAATGTTCCTAATGGAACAATGATGGTTAACGTGGGATGAAAGCCAGTTGATTACCTCCAATCGAGCGGATCGTAGGTTGATCTACGTTCTACTGAATTGAATCAAAATTGAACAGAAACAACTGTAATAAAAGATGGAATTAGCCTACGTTGATCGGTGGTGGTACTGCGATGGAATTGGGAAGGTCTTCACCGCGATTTCGTTGTGGAAGAACAAAGAGGCTTGGTGGCAGCGGAACACTCTTGCCACGAGAGGATCATGTTGAATTACTCCTCGATTAATGCTTCTGATTGTTGGACCGAGCTCCTATCACAAGCTTAGAGCATCATGAGGTGGAATTAAGGGTCGAAGATGGATAGGACGACAAATGGGATCTGAACAATATTTATAGATGTGAAGTTCATGTGAAATTCGAAATAAGGAGGCATATGAACCAAGGCTAATTTGGTGGGATTATTATTCGGGCGAGCATTACGGTTATTCGGATGATAGAATAAAGAAAAATCATTGAAGAAGAAGGTTTGATTGGATCAAAAGAAATTCTTAAAGAAGGGGTTTCAAGCATTTAATCAGGCAAAAGGGAATGGAGGAGGTTGACTTGGGTTAACAGTCCCGGGTCCACCAATCATTAGAGAGGGTCTAAATAAAACCAGAGAGATAAAGCACAAAACTATAAATAAATATGAAATAAATTATAAACTAAATAGGAAATGATTTTAATCAAAAGGTTTTCTAAATGAATTATGTTAATAAATAAATTATTTTTGTTGATTTTTAATAATTTGAATAAATTAGTTATATAAGTAAAAATAAATAAATACCCTTCATTCATCGGTGAAAATACATATATACAACAGATCAATTTTTAATTATTTATTTACAAATAATTTCATAATTTGATAATTTACTTATTTATAGAATAATTTAAATATTTTAAATATATTTTGATTTTTTTGAGTTAACTTAATAAGTTAAATAAATAAGGGTAATATACATTATTATACATTATACATACATAATAAATACATTATTTTTTATCATTTTATTTTTTTTCTTTTCATTTTATATAAATAATATACGAAATAGTAGAAATACTAAAAACAAAATATTTGTAAAAAATACAAGGAAGTGAATGAATAAAAATATATAGGGTACACCATAGACACAACATACAATAACACTCCAAAAAGCCAACTTTTGCATCTTAAGTCCAATTTTTATGAAATTACTTCCATTTTAAAGCTTATTTAATTTTGAACATAATGAAAGTGGGTTTAATTTATTTCGAGTTTTTATGGAGTGAATATTAAACTGTTAATTTTAGCTTGCGATTTTTTAAAGTGTTGTCTCTTTTATTCTACACAGATTATTTTTACAAATATTGTTATTACTTAAAACACATTTTTATGTACAAGTTCCAAGAAGAAAATATTTTTATTTTGATTATAAATAAATTATTAGAAGATATGTACACTATATACAATGATGAATATATGCCACAATTGGTTTTCTTTGTTTTTATATATTATGGACTCTATCTCCTGTTACTTTATTCCTTGTCGACAATCCCAATGCTTGGTCTGTTCTCGAGCTTCAGGCCAGTTAGTATTTACTCCATACTTATAGCCTTCTATTTCTTTTCTATTCTTTTCTTCTTTATTCTTTTATTTTGATGTAAATAAGTGATAAATATAAAATATTAACAAATGAGGTTAGATTGATAAATCTTGGAATTAGTTATTATTTGCATGTGTTTTGCCAAGGATTTTAAGTTAAATAAACGAAAAAAGATGTTGAATCATAGATTCATCAATGATTGTAGATCAAGATCTAGTGGATTTTATGGAGTGTCGCACCATGGTTGTGATGATGTGCCATCTTATTTCTAGTTTTCCATATATATATATATAGAGAGAGAGAGAGAGAGAGACCTTCTAATGAGGTGCACCTTTCCTAGGTGCATGGAAAGCCCATCACGAGATCCGTTAGATCTCGATCTAGTGGTTCTTCATACAAAAGGGTATTTTAGTCCATACATTTCCATTTTGAATTTGAGTTTCATTTTGAATTTGAAATTTTTTTCATCCATGTATTTTTCCATTTTTAGCGCGTCTGATTCGGCATTTTTTATTGCCTTTAGTTAATGAAGTTTCGCCAACGGGGTATCATTTTCGCGCAATGCAGAATAGCAGAGATCTTTGTAAAATTCCCATTGATATTGTAGAACTGTATCCTGCATTGTAAAATAAAATCACAGTTAGTAATAGTTATATTATTTTAATTGTAATTTCAATAATATTATTGTAAAAGTGCATATAGGTTTTGTAATATTCCTATGAAGAACTGCAAAAAAGAAAAATTAGTAAATCATCAATTATTAAGATAAAAACGATAGTGTAAAAGAATTGAGATTGTGAAAAACGATCTGATATTGTAAAAAATATCTTAGATTGTAAAAAAAGATCTGAAATTTGTAAGAAAGAAATTGAGATTGTAAAAAAGCAATATGAGATTGTGAAAACAATCTCAGATTATAACAAACAATTAGAAAATTGTAAGAAACAATCCGAGATTTGTAAAAAAATTATTTAAGATTGTAAAAAACGATCTGGCATTGTAAAAAAAGGGTCTGAGATTATAAAAAATTTATCTCTGATTGTAAAAACTGTGTGTGCCCTCCTCCTGCATATATCCCTCCTCCACCCGCACCTCATCTGCCCTTCTCCTCCACCGACGTCACCTATGCCACCACCTCCTCCCTTGTCATCGTGTGCCACCCCCTCTTCCTCCATCACCATCCAGTTGCACGCCTCCTACAATGCCAAGCTCGATGGCGGCATGATTGGCGTCGAAGGCAGCATGATTTTCCTCATTTTTGGAATGACAACGGTGGCATGGAGAGAGGGAGAGGAAGAGAGAGGAGATAATTGTAGAGATTAATTGTTGCATTCTAAATATAGAATAAGCAAAAATGACCATAATGGGTTTTTTTACATTAAAAATAGGGATTTTTACACCCATAACCCTGAGTAATTCTGTAATTACAATCATAACCCAGCATAATCATGAATTACATGAGAAACCCTAAGTAATGCTTAACACTTACATGACATAACCCCGAGTTTTATTCCGTCTAGGATATCCGTTATATTTGACGATATCTGTTGAAAAAAGACATAACTACCCTTAAAAGTAATTTTTATTTGCAATAACATGCCATTGTTCTCTCTCCCCCCTCCTAGTTACTCCGCCCCTTCTCAAAGTCCCCTATCGCCGAGTTCCTGCGGGAAGCCCCCTCCCCACGAGCTGATCCGCCCTGCTCGAGAACCCCCCAACGCTGAGCTGCTCCACTCCGTGCTCGTCCTCGAAGCCCCCTCCCCGGGTGATGAATCTGTAATTCATTTCTCTTAAAGTTGAAAATAGAGTCTTGTTCCTTAGTAATTAGCTGCATATTTCTCCATATCTTGTATAATTAGCATTCATGCATGCATGCATAATATCTGCATTTTAGCATTCATATTTGCATAAAATAAGAATCCCAAATCACTTGTAATTATTCACCTATATATTTGTATTTCATACCTGATCCAAAGTCAATAAAACCAACTCAATATTGTATATATAACAAACTAATAAATACAAGGAAAAGGCCAAAAAAATCTAACTTGTAAAATTACCCAATAAAACACCAAACCCAGTTGGAGACCACAGACCTTATAATGCACATATCTATCTCATACCACCTCCGATCTAGGTCTACCTGCTTTTTGATTAATACATATTCAGAGACTTTTAAAATGAGACCAATTTCATTTAAATCGGAGCTCGTATGCAAAACTTGGGTTTTGGGACCCCATTGTACATTATATCTATGTATATTTGTTCCCTTATATTTTTGTATTTTATTTCACCTCATCTCCATTTTTGGTCAATATGAAACTTGTAGATCTCATCAAGATCTACAACTTTAATGTTTTGAGTTTTTCCAAATTCAGCCATTTTCTCTCTCTTATTCCATATTTTTACTCGGCCATTCAGATTAGGCTACGTGGCACCGTCTGGTTATGCCATACGGCCTGCTCACATCGCGCCACGCACCCCTTTTCTCCATCGTCCAATCCCTTCCCTTCTCTTTAGATCTGAGCCATTCACTCGCGCAGCTGATCTCCACCTTCCGAACTTCTCCATATCGCATCTCCTCCATCCGTTAGCGCCTCACCCTCAGTAAGCCACGTGTTGACTTGTGAGCCCTCCGATCTTCTCCAGAAGCCTTCATCCCCACCGCACACTTCTGCACTATCCCTAGACCTTTGATCACATCCTCCGATCTTATCCTAGTCGTCCCTTAGCGCCTTCACCTGCACCCTCCACGTGTTGCATCCCTACCCCATCGATCACACCACTCTGATCTAATCCGGGCCTTTCTCTTGCGCCCTTCTTCTGGCTGTTGGATCACTCAATCCAACGGTCTAGAGACCGTCTTCTACCTCGGGTCGCCTTCCTCGCGCACGTCGCTCACTCCGCTCGCCCTTCGCCCCCTTCCTATTTTCTCCGCCACCACAGCCATCATCTCCACCCTCTAGCACCTCCACCTCGTAGCCCATGACTCCCGTGTCCTCGCCAGCCACCATGACCTCCATGAAACCCGTCGTTGTCGCTCCAAGACCCCCACGAAACCTTGCCTTCCATAACTATCACCCCCACCTTCTTCCTATAAATACCCCACCTCCGACCACCTTCGACCCCATCTGCCATTGTAAGAGATGTCCTAGAGCTCAGAGATACCTATTGTTGATAGCAATTGGTAGTAAAATCAATCAAAGACAGGTCTTCACCTCCGGCGAGGACCACGGCGTAGCCACGTCGTGCTGCATCTCCTCCGACAAGCTGCTTGAACTCGGGCCCTCTACCATTTCTCGAGCGACGACTGGGAGCATCATCTGAGCTTCCAAGCCCCACGTAGACACCTCCATTCCTCCTCCGATCTTCTTCTTATTTCCCTTCATTTTTCTCTTAATTTCTCTGCCTCCTCTGATCAATCCAGCTCTCACCCAATCATCCATCGAGCTTCGCCTCGAAGCTATGATCTTCCTGTGCCCTTCCATTCGCCCCGACGCCGCATAACACCTCCTCCGACCAAAGCCCCGCCATCACGGCGGCGGATCACCACTCCGGTGATCACCACGACGCACCTCAGGCCTCACTGCACTCGCCTCACTCCCACGTTCACAGGCTCCATTCTTTGTCCCCAGCTAACCCTACAGGTACCCTTAGCTTCATTGGTCAGAATCTTCATCGGAGTTGCATCAAGCTTCATCATCTCCTACGTTCAGACCCTCCCATCCTCATACAGGACCTCCGGCGGATCCCCAACACTCCCACGATCGATCCGAGCACCTCAGGGTCCGCCGGCGAGCTACATCGAGCACGGGAGAAGGAGGCGGAGCAAGGAGATCAACGCTGGAGCCCTGTCAAGTCTGTCGTAGGAGGCGGCGGACTGGAGAAGAAGATGTACATCCACCGTTGGATCTCCTCGATCCGACGACCCTCGCCATGCCACGTCCCCTTGAGCCAGTGACCGTTAGATCATCCAGATCAAGCGGCCCTGGTTGCGCCATGTAGCCGCTGCCCCGAGCTCCAGTCTCAGTTGGATCTATCTTGATCCAACGACCAATAGTCAGCCACATCACCGTCATCAGCATCGTTGGATCGTTGCGATCTGACGACTCTCAGCGCGCCACGCTAGCAGCTCCAGCAGCCGTTGGATGCACACTGATCAAACGGTCCACATCGCGCTACGTATCCTCCTCTGAGCCTCTTCCCCGACCCTAGGCTCGGAGCACCCGAAGCTGATCCGAGCCTCTTCCAGAGCCTCGATCGACGTCTGGGCCTAGCACTGCAGCTCCCACGTGAGGGCCGGGTAATTTGCGCAGAGGCCCCCAATGGTTTTGGAAATTGCACTTTAGTCCCTGTCAGGCGTGTCACACGAGGCACGCGTGACTCTATGGGAAAATTGCATACACCTCCCCTGCATTATAGGTAATTGCATTTAAGTCCCTGTCGGCATGTTTCATTTCGGTAATTTTATTTTCTGTATTTACAATTTAGTCCCTGTCTTTGCACGCATATTTAGGTGTCCATTTGGCATCATTTTTCAATTCTAAAAATTGCATGATGTAGCCCAACTTGTCCTTTATCTTATGTGAACGTGTTTAATTTTTGTTACATCTCTTGAATTTAATATTATTATTTGGTGAAATTTTCTATATTTTTTCCACTGTGTACTCTTTAATTCATATCAAAATCCATGTTGCTTCAAAAATCACCAAAAAATCACATTAGACTTACGATAATTTATTTTATATTGTGCCTAAAAATCATTAAAGTTGCACACATCACGAGGCATGAATAAATTAAATAGTAATTGGTTTATTTGATTTTTAATAGGTCCAATTCACATTGAATTTTAGGTTTACTAAATTTCCTGGATTCATCATACTTATTTCTATCTAGGATAATTTTTATATTTAGAAATAATGTGGTTTGGTATTTAATAAAATTATTTTGCAGAAATCACCCTGCATTCATATTTTATTCACAGTAATTTCATAAAGTATTAAAAAATTCCAAAAAAATTAATGCAGCTTAATTTCATTGCATTTTATACTCTGGCTAAGTTTCATTATTTTTGTACCTCATTTGATCATATTTTTGATTTAACTTGTAAAACTGGCCTGAAATTGCATTCGTTTTTCCTTTATTGCATAAAAATTACCAAAAATAATCCTCTGAAAATCTAACCTCTGAATTCACTTCAAATTCATCGAAGGAGACAGATGCCTCCCTGAGTTCGACCTTGGGCTTGCCCAAGTAAAATAAATCTGCTGCTCGTAATCAACTGAACAGTAATTACAAGTGGTATTTTTTACGTAGCCTTGATTATCCGACTGCAACGAACATAACTATTAATTTGGATATTAATTTGATTTAATTAACAAGGGTGGTCAAACGCTCGTCAAAAATGGCGTTGTTGTTGGGGAGGCACGGCTTAGGTTAATTTTTAGAGAATTTTTGAGTGTTTGACTTTCCATCCCTGGGTAGTCTGATTCCCAGTTTTCTTGTTAATATCTTTCTATCATTTAATTTTGAGTATTTTGTGTCATCCTTTATCTGACCTCAATTTGTTTTTTTGAGACGAACTCGAGGAGTTGAAGGCGCTTCGAGGAGCTTGCATTTGAACATTTTGAGTGATTGTGAGGACTTGTAATTTTGTTATTTTTCATTTTTTTGCATTCTTTCCAGCGGTTCCCGTTTGGGTTTTCGCGTGTGTAAAAATAATGGAAACGTGTCCCCGTGTGCTGTGTGGATTGCTTTTTAGATTAGGCTTGCACTAACGGCTCCTTGAGCCACTTTAGGACTTGCTTGTGCTCGTAATATTCTAGGACCACACATCACACATAAAAGATGCACTTAGACCGCAGATCTAGTCAAATTTAATCGATGCTTCACTCGCTAATAGAACTGCCTTTCTAGGAGCGGATTTTATCGTATGCATTTACATATAGTGTAAACAGTTTTCAATTCTGTTCTGCATCCTACATAAAAGAGAAGGGATCACTAAGTCTTCTCAACTTGGCATATCATCATTGATTTTGTGTGCATCGGTTTTTCTCGACTCCTTTCTCTAGGTTTTTCAAACTTAGGTAAAAAGGAAATTGGGACTGGACGATAAGTGTGCTCTATAGTTGGACTTAATCAATGATAACCTAACTTAAAACCAGGACTGATAAATAAAATTGACCAAAATAAATAAATAAAATCGGAAATTTTGCTTGCAGGAAATTAACCCCGACCTTATTTTCAGGCTGAGTGAGGGTACTAGAGTGTGTGGGCACCCTAGAGTAGAGCCAAAAATCCCCACTTTCCATATCACATACCCTGATCCGAGCAAATATCAACATCTGAGCTTTGGGTTCAACTAACCAGCGCCAAGTAGCCTCCGCCTACTCCGGTAGGTAGATAGGGGCGAAATTGCGTTGCATTGTGACAAGTTGCTAGTAGCCTCCGCCTGCACTTGCAGATAGATAGGGGCGAAGTTATAGCCCTGTCAGCCTCCACCTACACCGTTGGTAGATAGGGGCAGGTCCTTGAACTTTTGGTTGGGGATCAGAGCGAAGAAAGGAAGGACGTTGGTATCTAAGGCGACAGGTTAAACAGGGGAGACGCATCCGATTTTTAGCCAACTCCCCTCTAAGTTGCGTAACCTTTACTATTTATCTGATAAACTCACACTTAAAATCAACTAGATTAATTGGACTCGATTTCGAGTCCTTTACCGTGTTGAGTGTGAAACTACGGGGTTTGGATTCAATTGCTTGCTTCAGGTAGGAGTAAAATCCTATCTTATACTTAGAACTCTCAATTCTCCTTCTCGCCATCCAAGATGACTGACTGGGAGGATATCTACTCTCGATTCGCTAATATTTCTTTGAGCCCCCATAAAGCTCATCTTCACCGACCCTAGCGCAACTTGGACCAACCAGAGCCCATGACCCTCTTGAGTTCTGGATCCCTCAAACCCAGGGTGGTTACTCTCAATCCAACCCCTTTCTCTCCTCTAATCTCACTGAGGAAGACCATCGCCTCGGTAAGTATCCCTTCCTTGATATGTCCTCTAACCAAGACCATCTTCTTTACCCAGGACAAGAGGACAAAATGCCGAAGAAAAACCATGACGACAAGGAACACAGAGAGGACCCAATTATCCAAATCTTGGCCCGGTTGGCTAAGGTCGAGCAGCTAAATGCTGAATTGATGGCAAGAATGGGACAGGTGATCGAGGCTGAAGGAATTAACCGACCGATGGTAGCATCCTACAATCCCGCAGAAAATAAAATACATAGCTGGCTAGTACCTGAGGTCCCCCCTGAAACGTTCGAGCTGAAGCCCCACTTTCTGATCTTGCTCCCGAAGTTCAACGGAAACGCCAATGAAGAGCCATATGCCTTCGTTAGAGACTTCGAGCTGGTTTGCAATAACCTTAGTCACCCTAGGGTTGGGAAAGATTACATCAGGCTGAAGGCCACCCCGTTTGCCTTAGGAGATAAGGCCGCACATTGGTTGAAGAATCTTAGGGTGAGATGTACGACCTGGATGCAGTTCAAGGACCTATTCTTGAAGAAGTTCTACACACTCAGTATGACTAACCAGATGAGAACCAAGATCTCTAGTTTCTCCAGGGACCCAATGAACCATTCCATGAAGCCTGAGATAGATTTAATTATTTAACTCAGAAATGCCCATGCCACGTCATTAGAAAAGCGATCTTAGTCCAGACCTTGTTCTGTGGCATGACCCCGGAGATGTAGGGGTTAGTGAGTGCCGCCTGTGGAGAAAGCTATCTAAACAAAAATGAAGACGACGTATGGAAGATCCTAGAGTAGATGGCGGAAACAGGCAGATCTTAGGCCACCAGGGCCTATCAGTTGTCTCCTTCAAACATATCCAATGAGACAACTAGGAGGACTGTAGCGGATCTGATGGACGACCTCATCCCCAGCATGGGGATAATAGCAGACAAATTAACCATGATCGAGAAGATTCACAAGAGGGTCACTGACCTTGAGGCACTATCGCGATTGCCGAAGCAAGTGGAGGAACTTACTGATAAGGTAGCCAAGATACGGCAACCTACCCCTTCTGCACCACCTGTACTTGTACACCGAGTTCATCTTGTACAGGAACAGGCACCGAGGCCTTAGAGTGGCTGGGTAGAAGAGTAGATATACACTCAGCAGGACCAGCACGCACCCCCACAAGTGGAGACAGGAGATAAGGAGCCTCCGCAGGTGTTCGAGATCAACGGGTTGTGGTACAGCCATGACCCCGTCGGCAGACAATCGGGGATAGGGAACGGTCAGCCACACCGACCTTCCCTAGCTTACCAAGAAAATAGCTTCGTCCCCGCACCACGCTCCATACAGTCCCGGTCCGGACAAGGATACCAGCCTCAACAACACCAGCACCACCAGCGCACATTCCACTCGGGCCAGCAGGGCCCTCCACCTTCCCATCAGCAGCAACAGTACTGGCATGTCCAGTAGGGGCAATACATGAACTCATCCTCGAGTTAGCACCAACCAGCCCAGCCCACCACTGAATTGGAGTCCCTCACCTTGGCGATCTAGACCCTGACTGATAGGGTCCAACAGATCCAGAATGACTATCTGGATATGAGAACCGATTTGAATCGTGTCTCCCTTACCCGAGACCAGCAGATGGTGCCAAAGACCCCAATTCCCACCCAGGTTCAGGCCAACCTGAATAGCTTGAATCAAGGCCAGAACCGACCACGAGATCAGGTATATTATTCAGATAACTCTTTATCTGAACATGAGATCCATTCGTACGATAATGTCAATCATATGTCCCTCAGGAGCGGAAGGACCGTGATCGTACCTGATCGGGCACGAGCACCGGAGGAAGAAGCCACCAAGTCTCTACTTGAGGAGAACTTGGAGGCAGAGGAGAAGCACCACAACCACCACCACCAGCGGAAGAAGAGGACTTCTAAGTCCTCAAAGAAGCAGGAGAACCGCACCAGCAGTGAGTCTGGCGAGACCGATGAAGAGCCTGCACCTCCATCTGAGGAGGATGTCCCAACAGTCGCGGAGAATGCATCACCGATTTTGCAGCAGAAATTTTCTTTTCGTCATAGTCGGAGTCAGGGTTCGAGTCAGTTTCAGAGTCATGTACAGAACTCAGTTCCTAGTTTAAATGAAAATCATTTAGCTTTAGAATCTGAGTTGGGATCAATAATCCATTTCCCACAAGCTCTTAAGGGTGGAAAGAAGAAAACCAATAAATACAAAAAGATGACCCTGAGATGGCAGAGTTTTGCAATAAACACATCAAGGTCACAATCCCTTTTGACAAGTATGTGGATATGACACTTGCATTTCAGAAATACCTTAAGGTGATAAGCACACCTACTAGGGTCAGCAGGAAGACCAAAAGCCGTGTTGAGAAACATGTTCTGTCAGTAGCCACTACTTACGTAATAAAGAATTCATTTCCGAGGAAACAAAGAGACATGGGTGCACATTATGTGGTGAGTCATGTTGATGACACTGCGTTTGGACGCACTCTCCTTGACAACAGATCCTCAATTAACTTAATTCCTACAGCCCTCTTTGAGCGGCTTAATCTCGGACCTCTTAGGAAATCCAGAGCCCTACTTCAATTTGCAGATAAATCAACCAAGAGGTCCTAAGAAGAATTGAGGAACGTTGTCATCAAACTCAAGGGCTAGGAGTACGTGGTGGACTTCACCGTCCTTGATATGGAGACCTCTCGTAATTAGAGAGATTCCCAGATCATATTAGGAAGTGCCTTCCTCAAAACAACAGGGGCCTTATTTGATTATAAGATTGGGAAAATCGAATTCCAAACTCTAGCGGAGACGAGGAATATGAGATGAAGCAGACCGGATGGCAGAGACCGGATTCAGAATCCAACATCGAGTACTCTTCTTCCGAAGCAGATTGCATTCATGTAGACATTGTTGGGCTATGGAGACAGAACCCGGCTAGCACCGATGAGTCCCTCTCCTCCGGAGAAGATCTTGTGCATTAGTCTATTTGTGAGGTCCTTAGATACGAGTACAGCACAAAATATGCATCCCCCTACATCTTCGATGACTTAGAGGCCCAGCTGAGCATGTCAGTCCTTCCCTCTTTAGGACACTCAGAAGATGAGGATGACAAGTCGGACATGGTTTTTGTCGATTGCTTGGAGACTTTTGACAATCTGACTCCAGAGCCAAATGAATTGGTGGCAGCAATTTCAAAGACAGATCCAGCCACTGCCAGCACAGAGCTAGATTCAATTGAGCCAGACTTCCTTGATGATCACACATTACCTGAGCTCAAACCTTTACCTACAACACTTAAGTATGCCTTCCTCGCGGGACAAGAGAATAAGTATCCGGTCATCATCAGCTCGCGATTGACCAAGGAGCAGGAATCTCGCTTGCTAGAGATCCTTGAGAAAAACTGCAAGGCGATAGGCTGGAGCATCTCCGATCTCAACGGGATAAATCCCGATCTATGCTTGTACCATATCTACTTGGAGAATGAGGCCAAACCCTCTTGTGAATTCCAACGTCGGTTGAATCCAAATTTACGAGAGGTAGTGAATAAGGAGATAGAGAAATGGTGCGACGCGGGTTTTATTTATCCCATCTCCGACTCCAAATGGGTGGCCCAAATCCATGTTGTCCCAAAAAAGTCGGGAATTCAGATGACCACTAAAGAAGATGGAGAGGAGATTGTGACACGAGTACCCATGTCGTAGCGCGTCTAAGTAGATTACAGACGCCTGAATGCTGTGACGAAGAAGGATCATTTCCCCCTACCATTCACTGATCAGATTTTGGAGAAATTAGCGGGGAAAGAATTCTTCTGCCATTTGGACGGGTTCACGGGCTACAATCAAGTAGCCATAGCTCCGGAGGATTAGGAAAAGACCACGTTGACATGCCCCTTTGGTACCTATGCTTTCAGGCGCATGCCCTTTGGGTTATGCAATGCTCTTGGTACTTTTCAAAGGTGCGTGATTGTTGTATTCGCCGAAATAGTTGGCGAATTCCTGGAAGTCTTCATGGACAACTTCTCGGTCCACGGCGACTCATTTGATTCCTTTCTTAGGAATCTGGATCGAGTCCTCAAGCAATGTTGTGAGGTCAATCTGGTGCTCTCCTGGGAGAAAAGTCACTTCATGGTGACAGAGTGCATTGTGTTGGGGCATGTCATGTCCAAAAGAGGAATGGAGATTGACCCTGCCAAGGTGGACATGATCAGACGACTCCAGCCACCAACCAACAAGAAACAATTGCGGTCTTTCCTCGGGCATGTCGGATTTTATCGAAGATTTATCAAGGATTTCTCTATGATTTCCCGACCGCTAACTGAGCTTTTAGGCAAGGACATGGGGTTCATTGTTTATGACAAATGTCTCGAGGCCTTTAAGCTACTACAAATAATGATCATAGACGCCCCGATCCTACAAGCCCCAGATTGGTCTCTGCCTTTTGAGATCACGATGGACGCCTCAAACTTTGTTGTTGGGGTTGTGTTAAGACAGAGGAGGGATAGTGTCCCGTTCGCCATACACTATGCAAGGAAAGTGCTTGATACTGCTCAGCGTAACTATACAATTACAGAAAAGGAGATGCTTGTGGTAGTGTTTGCCTTGGACAAATTCAGATCTCACTTAATCGGTTCCAAGGTAATTGTGTTCACTGACCACACAACACTACATTACTTAATGGAAAAGAAGGACGTGAAGGTACATCTTCTTAGGTGGATTCTGCTTATCTAGGAGTTTGATTTGGATATCCGTGATAAACCTGGAAAGAAGAACGTAGTAGTTGATCACATCTCCCATCTCGAGGATCTTAATGCTTCTGAGGATTCACCGATTCGAGATTCCTTCCCTGATGAGTTGATTTTTATTGTCAACTCACTCCTATGGTATGCCAATATCGTGAACTATCTTGTCTCCAAGAAGGTTCCCAAAGATTAGCCCAAGAGCTACATAGACTGACTGAAGTCGGATTCGAGACATTACCACTGGGAGGATCCGATCCTTTTCTTTGAAGGACCGGATTGTGTCTGGAGATGGTGTATTCCTCAGGAGGAATACCAGAGTGTCCTTTCTTTATGCCATAGTCTAGAGGCAGGAGGACACCACTACGGAAGAGGACCGCATGGAAGGTACTTCAATGTGGCTTATACTGGCTGACTCTGTTTCGCGATGCAATCACCTTTGCGAAGTCGTGCCCAGTATGCCAGTGAATGGGAGGAACCGTTGGCTCCAAGGATGAGATGCAGATGTAGCCTATCATCATTTGTGATGTCTTTTACGCCTGTGGAATCGACTTCATGGTCCCATTCCTTGTTAGCCACGGATTCGAATACATCCTTCTGGCGGTAGACTACCTGTCAAGATGGGTGGAGGCTATCCCAACCAGAGCCGCAGACAGCAGGACTGTTTGTAAATTCATTAGAGATCACATCATCTCTAGGTTCGAGATCCCCAAAATGTTGATATCAGATGGGGGTAGCTACTTTGTAAACAGAGATGTGAAGAAGCTCTTGAAGGATTACGACATCGAACATCGTGTCGCTAGTCCTTACCACCCACAGACCAATGGTATGGCTGAGGTGTTGAATTGGGAGGTGAAAACCATATTGCTGAAGCTTGTCCGCCCAGACAGTAAGGACTGGTCTCAGATCTTGGATCAAGTCCTATGGGCTTATAGGACAGCTTACAAGACACTGTTAGGCAACTCCCCATTCAGGATAGTATTTGGGAAGCTGTGCCATTTGCCCGCAGAATTAGTGCACAAATTAGAATGGGCAATCAAAAAGGTCAATTGGAACACGCACCTAGGGCAGAAACAGAGAGACATGGATCTGAATGAGCTTGTGGAAGTTAGAAACTGAGCATACGGCAACAGTTTGGTGTATAAGGACAAAGTAAAGCGTTGGCATGATAGATATATCAGACGAAAGACCTTTGTTCTTGGACAGAAGGTATGGTTGTTCAATACAAGGCTAAAGGTTTTCCAAGGCAAGCTGAAATCCAAGTGGATGGGCCCATTCATTGTCCATGTTGTGCATGATAGTGGATGTGTTGAGATCTCATATCTCACAGATGATGCACAGACATTCCTAGTCAATGGACAACTGTTGAAGCATTTCGTCGAACCCAATGAAAAGTTAGTCCATGTTGAGGAGATTGTATTCATGCGCGAGACAGATTCAGTCGATACACATAGAGCCGCGCATGAGACCTTGCAGCAGGGAACTCTCGCCATTAGCAGCATCTAGAAAGATTCAGACCCACCATTCCTGTACATTCATTCCCTCCCTCCTGCGACTCTAATCACTCACCCCAACTTCATATATTTTCATCTACGATTGTACTTAGAATGACCAAATCCTAAGTATAGGGGGGGAGATTCACCTGAGTCCATTCATTGTACATCCTCCATATCACATCGGTCCTCATACCACTTTCATCCTATATTTAGGTTGACCTGAGCCTAAGTATAGGGGGGACTGATGCCCATCTTGTATATGTATTCATCCACTTTCCCTCTTGACCTCGTCCGCCCCGTTTTCGATCTTCTTCTACACTTAGGCTACCAGAGCCTAAGTATAGGGGGGCAGGATGACTTCTATACATTTTTGCTCTTTTGGCTCTCCTCCGCTTAGCATGAGCTATGTCTTCTTCCTCGCTTTTTGTGCTATGAGGACATAGCACACGCTAAGTATAGGGGGCGTGTATATATTACATATATACTTTCCCCGTAGCTCGTACTTTCACGTATTTTTGTTTATATTATGCAATAATTACGGGATGGGTAAAAATGGAGAAAATTATTTGTAAAATACATGTATACATGTATATTGTATAAACTCTTGAATAATTTGTAAATTGTTGTAGCATAGGAGGTACATCAAATTTTCGAAAAAAAATGCAAAAACTCCAAAAAAGATAGGACAGGTCGAAGTGAAAATAAAATACCTGTCGGAGTATGTATATTAGCAAAGAGTATGTAGCTGGATGACTTCGCTACACTTGTCAGGCATCCTGGGATAGGTAGCTACACTGGCTACCGTCCATTCTTTTCTCCACCCCTCCTCTTGAGCTGGTCGCACTTGAACTTAGTAGGGAATACCCCGCTCCTCGAGGAAAGAGTTACTGGACCGGGGAATTAGAGTTACCTTGTTAGAGGAGGTTGGTTCTGAACCATTTCTGATGTGGAGAGCTACTTTACACTTATACAGTACAAGTGAGAATCATAGTCATTAGAAGTTTACGTTTGAGGATTTGTTCTGACCTGACTATTGAGGAGTCCTGAATAGAAGACTAGTGGAACTTGAAGTCTGCTAGGTCTTAAGTTCAGATCCCAATAAGGTTCCGCCACACAATTAATCCAAAGGTCGAGTCAAGCCCCATTTTCAACTTTTGTTCATGACCTTGGTATGGAACCCAATCTCATTTCACTCTTGCATTTCATTTTAGTTACTCGGGGACGAGCAAGGTCTAAGTATAGGGGGTTGATGAATCTGTAATTCATCACTCTTAAAGTTGAAAATAGAGTTTTGTTCCCGAGTAATTAACTGCATATTTCCCCTTATCTTGCATAATTAGCATTCATGCATGCATGCATAATATCTGCATTTTACCATTCATATTTGCATAAAATAAGAAGCCCAATTCACTTGTAATTATTCACCTATTTATTTGTATTTCATACCCACTCCAAAGTCAATAAAACCAACTCTATACTGTATATATAACTAACTAACAAATACAAGCAAATGGCAAAAAAATTCTAACTTGTAAAATTACTTAATAAAACACCAAACCAAGTTGGAGACCTCAGACCTTAGAATGCACATATCTATATCATACCACCTTCGATCTCGGTCTACTCACTTTTATATTAATATATATTCGGATACCTTTAAAATGAGACCAAATTCATTTAAATCGGAGCTCGTATACAAAACTTGGGTTTTGGGACTCCATTGTACATTATATGTATGTATATTTGTACTCTTATATTTTTGTATTTTATTTGACCTCATCTCTGTTTTTGGTCAACATGAAACTTGTAGATCTCATCAAGATCTACAACTTTCATGTTTTGAGTTTTTCCAAATTCGGCCATCTTTTCTCTCTTATTCCACATTTTTTTCTCAGCCATTCAGATCAGGCAACGTGGCGTCCTCTGGTTGCGCCATGCAGCCTGCTCACATCGCACCACGCACCCCTTTTCTCCGTCATCCGATCCATTCCCTTCTCTTAAGATCTAAGCCATTCACTCGCGTAGCTGATCTCCACACTCCGATCTTCTCCAGATCGCATCTCGTCCATCGGTTAGCGCCTCGCCCTCAGCAAATCACGTGTTGACTTGTGAGCCCTCCGATCTTCTCCGGAAGCTTTCATCCCCACCGCACACTTCCGCACTATCCCTATCCCTTTGATCAGATCCTTAGATCTCATCCCAGCAATCCCTTAGCGCCTTCACCTGCGCCCTCCACGTGTCGCATCCCTACCCCTTCGATCACACCACACCGATCTAATCTGGGCCCTTCTCTTGCGCCCTTCTTCTGGTGGTTGGATCACTCGATCCAACGGTCGAGAGACCATCTTCTACCTCGGGCCTCCTTCCTCGCGCACGTCACCCACTCCGCACTCCCTTCGCCCCCTTCCTATTTTCTCTGCCACTACAACCATCATCTCCACCCTCTAGCATCTCCACCTCGTAGCCCATGACTCCCTTATCCTCGCCAGCCATCATGACCTCCATGAAACTCGTCATTGTCGCTCCACGACCCCCACAAAACCTTGCCTTCCATCACTGTCACCCCCACCTTCTTCCTATAAACACCACACCTCTGGCCACCTTTGACCCCATCTGCCATTGCAAGAGGTGTCCTAGATCTCAGAGCTACCCATTGGTGACAATAATTGAGAGTAAAATCGAGCAAAGATAGGTCTTCACCTCCGGCGAGATCCACGGCGTAGCCACGTCGTGTTGCAGCTCATCCGACGAGATGCTTGAGCTCAGGCCCTCTACCGTCCCTCGAGCGACGACCGGGAGCATCATCTGAGCTTCGAAGCCCCAGGTAGACACCTCCATTCCTCCTCCAATCTTCTTCTTCTTTCCCTTCATTTTTCTCTTAATTTCTCTGCGTCCTCTGATCAATCCCGCTCTCACCCAACCATCCACCGAGCATGCCCTTGAAGCTCTGATCTTCGTGTACCCTTCCATTCACCCCGACGACGCATAGCACCTCCTCCGACAAAGCTCCGCCTTCACGGTAGAGGATCACCACTCCGGCCATCACCACGACGCACCTCAGGCCTCACTGCACTCGCCTCACTCCCACGTTCACGGGCTCCATTCTTTGGCCCGTGTTAACCCTGTAGGTACCCTTAGATTCATTGATCGGAATCTTCATCATAGATGCATCAAGCATCGTCGTCTCCGGTGTTCAGACCCTCCCATCCTCATCCAGGACCTCCGGCGGATCCCCAACACTCCCACGATCGATCCGAGCACCTCAGGAGCCGCCGGCGAGCTACATCGAGTAGGGAGAAGGAGGCGGAGCAAGGAGCTCAACGCCGGAGCCCCACCAAGTCCTGCGCAGGAGGCGGAGGACCGGAGAAGAAGACGTACAACCATCGTTGGATCTCCTCGATCCGACGGCCCTCGCTACGTCCCCTTGAGCCAGTGGCCGTTAGATCATCCAGATCAAGCGGCCCTGGTTGCGCCACGTAGCCGCTGCCCCGAGCTCCAATCTCTGTTGGATCTATCTTGATCCAATGGCCCATACTCAGCCACGTTGCCATCATTTGTACCGTTGGATCATTGCGATCTGACGACCCTCAGCGTGCCATGCTAGCAGCTCTAGCAGCCCTTGGATGAAACTGATCCAACGGTCCACATCACGCCACGTATCCTCCTCCGAGCCTCTTCCCCGACCGTAGGCTTGGAGCTCCCGAAGCTGATCCGAGCCTCCTCCCGAGCCTCGATTGATGTCCGAGCCTAGCCCCGCACGTGCCTCCCACGTAAGGGTTGGGTAATTTGCACAGAGGCCCCTGAAGGTTTTGGAAATTGCACGTTGGTCCCTGTCAGGTGTGTCACACAAGGCGCATGTAACTCTGTAGGAAAATTGCATACACCTCCCCCACATTATAGGTAATTGCATTTAAGTCCCTGTCAGCACGTTTCATTTCAGTAATTTTATTTTTTGTATTTGCAATTTAGACCTTATCTTTCCACGTAATTCTAGTGTCCATTTGGCATCATTTTTCAATTCTAAAATTTGGATGATGTAGCCCAACTTGTCCTCCATCTTATATGACATGTGTTTAGTTTTTGTGACATCTTTGGAATTTAATATTATTATTTGGTGAAATTTTCTATATTTTGCCCATTGTGTACTCTTTAAATCATATTAAATTCCTTGTTGGTCCAAAAATCACCAAAAAATCACATTAGACTTAGGATAAATTATTTTACATTGTACCCAAAAATTATTGCAGTTGCACGCATCACGTGGAAGAATAAATTAAATAGTGATTGTGTTAATTGATTTTTAATAGGTCCAATTTACATAGAATTTTAGATTTATTATCTTTCCTGGATTCATCACACTTAGATCTATCTAGGATAATTTTTATATCTAGAAATAATGTGTTTTGTTATTTATTAAAATTAGTCTTGCAAAAATCACCTTGTATTCATATTTTATTCATAGTAAATTCATAAATTGTTAGAAAATTCCAAAAAAATTAGTGTAGCTTAATTTCATTGCATTTCATACTCTAGCCTAGTTTAATTATTTTTGGACTTCATTTGATCATATTTATGATTTAACATGTAAAATTGGCCTGGAATTACATTCGTTTTTCTTTTATTGCATAAAAATTGCTAAAAAAATACCAAAAATAATCCTCTGAAAATCTGACCTCTGAATTCACTTCAAATTCACCTAAGGAGACAGATGCCTCCCTGAGTTCGACCTTGGGCTAGCCCAAGTAAAATAAATCAGCTGCTCGTAATTAATTGAACATTAATTACATGTGGTATTTTTGACATAGCCTTGATTATCCGACTACAACGAACATAACTATTAGTTTAACCATTAATTTGATTGAATTAACAAGGGTGATCTCTGGACTCGTCACCAGGCCACCTCCTCCCCTGCTCACCTCGCCACCTCCAACCACCCCCTCCCCCGTCATGCGCGCATCGAGCTGCACCACCCCTGTTCGAACCAGGCTACCTCCGCCCCTTCCTGGCTGAAACCCCCGCCCCCCTCCCCACATGCCTGCTAAAAGCTCCACCCGTCGAGCTCGACACGCTAGCCCCCCCCCCCCCCCCCGCCAGCGCGCCTGCTCAAAGCTCCCCTCGTCGAGCTCGGGCTACCTCCTCCCCTGCCTGACTGAAACCCACCCCCACGCATGCTCAAAGCTCCCCCCGCTGAGCTCGACCCTCCAGCGCTCTGCTCGACCCCCCCCCCCCCCACACACACACAAACACATACACAACGCTGGTGGAAGCTCCCCGTGACGAGCTACTTCTCCTCCCTTGCCCCCCTTCATGTTCGCCCTGCTCGAACAACACCCCTCCCCCCCTCCCTCTCCTGCATGTTCCCATCTTCCTCAGCTCTGCCAAACCCACCGACCCCCCGACTATCCTCTCTTGTTCGATGAGAGACATCACTCCTCCAGCCCTTCTCCAGCTTGAAACTTGCGATAGAGATGTTGGGGGAGATGGTCGGTCGGGGGTGGGGGACGGGAGAAGGTCGGAGGGACGGAGGGTGACAGGTGTAACCAGGTCGATAGAGGTTGAAGGAAGAATTTTTTTAGTTTATTTACTAAGCGTTGGATTGAGGATTAGTTAGATTAACTCTTTCATATGGTTTAGTTAACATATTAAACTAACGAAGAGTTATGAGTGTGAAATGGAATGACTATATAGGGTTTCTCATGTAATTCATGATTATGAAGGGTTATGATTGTAATTGCAGAATTACTCAGGGTTATGGGTGTAAAAATACCTTAAAATATATAACTAACAAGCCATTAATTATGACCATCGGATTGATTACGGATGGATATGATAATTGTCTTTCCTCGCACCCAAGAAAGATGCACCTTATTAGATATATTTCCTATATATATATATATATATATATATGTTAGTAAAGGGAAAATGTTCTGTGTAACAGCCAAGTTGGCTGTTACACGGAGTAATTTCCCCTATTTTTTATTTTTTCAAAAATTCCATCATGTATATTCATCTATATATCCCTCCTACATATCCCTCAAATTTCGTGAGAAACGGAGACTCCTATGCCTTCCTTCTAGAACAAGTAATTTTTAACAGACAGAAATTTGCTGTAATCGACATGTTCTAGATCGAGGGCATAGGAGTCTCTATTTCTGACGAAATTTGAATGACATATAGGAGGAATATATATACATGGTTTTATTTTCGAAAAAAATAAAAAAGGTGGGGAAACTACCTTGTGTAACGGCCAACTTGGCTGTTACTCAAAATAGCCTCCTCGGTCTCTCTCTCTCTCTCTCTCTCTCTCTCTCTTTATATATATATATATATATGATTTAATGGGGTTGCCCCCTGGGGGCAGCCAACATGGCTGCCCCTCTCCCTATTTCAGCACTTTTTTTAATTTTTTTTGAAAAATATCATCATGTATAGTCACCCCTATATCCCTCCTATATGCCATTTGAATTCCGTCAGAAACAAAGACTCCTACGGCCTCCATCGAGATAGTGTCGATTTAAAAAATCCTGCGACCGTTAAAAAATGATTGTCTGGATGGAGGCCGTAGGAGTCTCTGTTTCAGAAGAAATTCGAATGACATGTAGAAGGATATAGGGATGAATATACATGGCGATAATTTTCAAAAAAAATAAAAAAACATCGAAAATGGCACGGGGGCAGCCCCATTAATCTCATATATATATATATATATGAGAAAATGAGGTTGCCCCCTAGAGGAGCTAACTTGGTTCTCCCACCCCTATTTTTTATTTTTTTGAAAAATGAATTCGTGGAAATTCATCATTTTATCTCTATATTATGTCATTCAAGTTTTGTGAGAAACAAAGACTCCTACAATCTCCATCTAGACAGTCACTTTTTAACGATCGTAGACTTCTTGAAATTGACCCCATCTTGATGGCGGTCGTAGAAGTCTCTATTTCGAACGAAATTTGAAAGAAATAATATAGGGATATAATGATGAAAATCCATGGAAGCATTTAAAAAAAATAAAAAATAGGGAAACTATGGTGGGGGAGCCAAGTTAGCCCCCCTAGGAGAAGCCCCAATTTACCCTATATATATCGGGGAAAATGGAGCTGCCACCTTAGGGGGAGTTAACTTGGCTCCCCTGCCTCAAATTTTCCTTTTTACTTTTTATTTCAAAAATACTTCTGTGGGTTTTAATCATTATATCTCTACATTGTGTCATTCAAGTTTCTTGCGAAATAGAGACTCCAACGACTTCCATCTAGACATTCATTTTTTAACGGTCACAGAATTGTTGAAAACAACACCATCTTGATGGAGACCGCAGAAATCTTTATTTTCGCACGAAACTTGAATGACATAATATAGGCATATAGTTATGAAAATCTATTAAAGTAATTTAAAAAATAAAAATAATGGAAAAATAGGGTGGGGAGCCAAGCTAGCCCCCCCCACCAGATTTTATATATACATATATATAGGTATCATCTCAAATAAGGTGGGGTCTCACCAATATTATGGTGTGCTACCAATCATATTTGCTCGATCTCAATCTGATGGTTGCATCAAAAAGCTTATCCAAAAAGCATTTATGTCATCTCAATTATGATAAATTCGAGATTTATTTAATAGTTTCAAATTGTCATTTTAAGCTTTTTTGGATTTGGTATTTTTCATTAATACATTTATAACTCATTTTTTATTCTGAACGATTTGAATTCAGTCTTATCTTAATATACTCTAGCAAGTTTTGTAAAAGTAATTTTCATCTTTGTAATTCCATTAATAATTTTATTTTTTCATTTTATTTTCATTTGGTAAATGGGTATTTCCATTTTGTGAATGGTATATTTGTTTTGTAAACTCCAGGGAGTTTTGTAAGAGTAATTTTTCTCTTTGAAACCTTCAGCCTTTTTTCTAGATGTATTTTTTGTTTTTTATAAATTACGTGAATCTTTGTAATGGTATGTCTCTAATTTGTAAATTCACGTAGAGCTTTGTAAAATAAGAAAACAAACATTGAGATTTGTAAAAAAATGTGAATGAATCTGTAGATATGAAGGTCATATATGTAAAATAATTATATCACAATGTAAATCCATGCTTCACCTCCCACACGCGATCCTCCACCTTAGCCATCCACGATTTTCTCTCCACCTTCACCTCCAAATGCAACCAAACTCCCCATCCATTTGCAAGCACCACCAGCACCACATGTTGTAAACTCCATGCTCGACTATTACGACATGCACGGGCTTTCTCCCTTGCACAACATAGTCGTCTTTCGCTTCTTCCTCCTCTCGATTGTCTCCTCTGTGGCTTCCTCCTTCACAGTTGAGAAGCTTTGTTTAGAGATTATGTCAACTTCATCGTCGACGATTCGAGAGAGAGAGAGAGAGGGAGGGAGGGGGGAGGAGGTGTGTCTTCGTCGACGAATCACGGTAGAGGGGGCGTCGTCAATCAATAGAGAGAGATTGGGTCAAATAGTTGTCCCATTCTATATTTAGCATGCGATGAAATGACCAACATAGTTTCTCAACTATTAAAAAAATTAATTAATACATCATCAAATACAATCATGGGAATAAAAATAGAGGGTGAGATGGGCGGCTCACCACAATAGTGGTGTGATCTCACCTCGTTTGAAATTTCTCTCTCTCACACATACACACATAGAGAAACTTCCAATAATATGGGACTTTCCTGGATGCATGGAAAGCCACATCAATTTAGGTATTTTCGTATTTATTTTACAATCTCTAACTCCATAATATTTATAATAAATGTTAACATAATATGTATATCAGAAAGATTTATTAAAATATTATTATATTGGAGAAAAGTGTTAGTTACAATATGGATGTTATATTTTACGAAACAATGTATTCATCATTATTCTAACAATTTATATTTTACAAAATTGTTACAAAAATTACCAATTTAGTTGTGGCTTTTTAAATTTCAGGAACGACCTTCCTTAATGGAAGGGATAATATATATATATATGACAAAATGGGGCTGCCCCCGCTCCATTTTCCAACTTTTTTTGCAAAAATAAATCCATGTATTTCCATCATTATATCCCTCTAATATGTCATTCCAATTTCGTTAGAAACAAAGACTATTATACCTTCCATCTAGAACATGTAATTTTAATGGTCTTAGAATTGTTGTAATAGACATGTTATAGATGAAGAGCATATGAGCCCATGTTTATGATGAAATTCAATTGACATATTAGAGGGATATAATTACGAAAATACATGGCTTTATTTTTAAAAAAAATAAAAAAATGCTGGAAAATGGGGTGGGGGCAGCCATGTTGGGTGCCTCTAGGGTGCAGTCCCATTGAACCCACCCACCCATACACACACATATGTGGGTTAAAGAGTATGCTCCCTGGGAGCATATAAGAGCATGCTCTCACCTTTCCGCAATTTTTTATTTTTTTGAAATAAAACCTAGGGGTTATTCAGAATAATAAGTGGAATATGCATTTCAAATTTCGTGTAAAACAGACGTTCCTAACACTTCCATCTGAAGGGCATCAATTTCAGCAATTCTAAGGCTAGTAAAATTTGCCAGTCTTGATGGAGGGGATAGACACAACAAATTAAGTCAGATTTTGAATAACACCAACGTGACAAATTGTTGAACAGGGGAAATCCAAGGTTTAAATTTAAGAGAATTAATCAAGTGTCGAGGCAACGTTAATTATCCCTCAACAAAAAAATTATTTATATCTCAAGCCAAAAATGGATCAAGATATGCGAGCAAGAGAAATTGCTATTTTATTTATCTGTATAGCGTACAGGATAGAACTCAGTGAAGCTATAGTAATCCCAAGGGTTATTAAATCAATGTAAAATCAATGAAATAAAAGAAGGAATTCTATGCACACTACATTTAGTTTTGTGGAATTTGTCTTTTAATTTTTTTTATGAATTTTTACTTTCAATATTTTTTATGCTTTTAAGATTAAAGATATTTTTAAATTTTGGCATTGCAAAATTTTAAATTTTTAGGAAAAGAAGACAAGGCAAACAAAGGAATAAAAGAAAATGTAAGGAGATCAAGATTTGTGTATTTTTAAAATGTGGAAAAAAATAAACAAAAATCCAAATAAATTTCTTTTGTGTTTTTTTATATTTTTATAATGTTTTTGTTATTTTTCAAGTATTTTATATTTTTTAGGATTTAAGAAAATTAAAAATAAGGAAAAGAAGAAAAAGAAATTAATGCGAATGTTTTTGAGTTTTTAAAAAAGGAAATGAAATAAAAATTAGGAAAATATGCACAAACAGAAAGATGAATTTTTAAACTTTCTAGAAAGAATTTCAAATTCATGAAATTTTTGGGATTTTCAATGATTTTTTTTGTGCTTTTGGAGTTTTGTTGATTTTATAAGAAATTAGCAAATGAAATTTATATTGAAATTAAATAAGACAAAATAATCAAATAAGAATTTTTTTCAAAAAGTTTTTATATTTTTTATTTATATTAATGTAAATAGGAACTATTTTGGGGGTTTTATTTATTAAAAGTAATGAGATTAATTAAAATACAAAATCAAAATTATTATGAATAAATGAGATTAGCAAGAGGTTAAGGTGATTTTCATGGATTTTTTTAATGATGATTAGCTACTATTTAACCTAAAGTAATAAGTAGAATAAAATATAGACTAACAGGGACCAATATGCAAAGAATATTATTTTTTGGACCAAATGAATAACAAGACAAGAAAATGCAGAAACAAAAGTGTAGTTTTTCCAAGAATAGCACATCCCAGTGCACGTGAGATGCGTTGGGTAGGACCTTTATGTGATTATTTTATTTTCAAGGATCAATAAATAACAAAGAAAGCACAGGTTTCTATTGCAAAATGTCCACCAAGTCATGTGCAATGCATGTGTATCAGTTCAATAAGGACTTCAAAGAACATAAAATAGAGAGCAGGGTAAAATTTGAAAATGTTCAATAAAGCACAATCTGACATGGGCCCTAGAGGAACTTGAAATAACAGGAGTGCAATTTTTATACCAGTCTACATGGTTGAATCAATGGTGGATGTGCTTCTATAACTCTAATCGAACGGTTGAGTATAAAAGTGTGTGGGAAATTTGGATCTGATCTAGGGCTGGAAATCCACATTGGGCAATTGGGGCTTTTTCTACGGCTAAGATGCAATCTAACACGTGTTCCTGATCAAATGACAATGAAGGTATATGTAGGAAGTAGGAAGAATGGAAGGAAACTCGAGCTTCGATTGACCAGAATCGAGATGATCTCCACTCAAATCTATGTCCTGAAGAGGAGGCTCATTCATGGTGAGCTGCTATCATGATCTGATAGCTCTACGATGCTCGGTGATGGCAAGAACGTGATCTGGATGTGAAGAAGTCTGCAGCTCCAGGTGAACCTCCATGTCCTACTCATCGCTCCCATATGAGGTCCTGCAACCTGCAAAAAGTTTCGTGCTAGGAGGCGGATCTCCGACCTGCTTTATTAGGTGAAAATAAAGCAAAAATGGCGTGAATGCTCAACTACGACGGATGGTGATCGAAATTGAGTTGAAAGTCTAGACCATGTGTGATCTGGAGGGTCAGGTTGAGTGAGATGGAAAAGAACGGTGCAATGAAAGTGATGGTCAAATCCGAATGATGTGAAGATAACCGGAGAGCTCTGATCTAGAACATCGGAGCTCAGATGAAGGTGGATATGATCTGACTAATTACAGAACATAAGTGTACAATAGAAAGCAAAAAAAGAAAGAAATTCTTCTCTTGAAGATCTACAATGAAGAACGTGAAGTTATCGCCTCGATTCACGGCGTGAGGTGAAGAAGCGAGACACGGCAGCAGTACTCCAACTCATGATTGGATAACGAGCTCCAATGAACACCTCGCATTCCCAGATGACGAAGTGGATGCCCTGTTGATGACACGCCTGACAACTTGGGTTAAGTATGTAAATAAACAATGGTCGTTGTAACCCAAATCACCACGCGTGGTCAATCGAGAAAAATAATTTTAAACCACTCAAAAGAGATAAATCAATCAAATGCAAAAAGTAAGCGATTTTCGCTATTCTTTTCACCTGGTATAGCGACTAGGGTCGAACACAAGGAGCACGATTTAAAAACTAAGTAGTCAATTTTCGGAAAGAATTTTTAGTGGTTTTTTGAATTTTTATTTTTTTTATTTTCAAAATAAGCACAAAAGATGAAACACACGCACCACACTCTTTTTGTATTTTTCAGAATGGCCAAATATGTACAGAAAAGTCCAAAGAAAATGTTTTTGTGTTTTATATATTGTAAAATATTTTTGGTAATTGTTTTGAATTTTTCCGATGTTTTCGTGATTTTTTTAAAATGAAATTGTGGAAATAAAGAAAACAATGTACAACCAAGAATATTTTGCAACTTAAAAATCCTCTAAGTGCCCAAAATTCCTGGAATTGTTTTTAAGATTAGAGATAAATATCTACAAACAGAGACCAAGATCATATTTTTTAATTTTTTTAGAATTTTCTACATTTTTTTAAGATTTTAAGTTTTTCATAATTTTTTTATAAAGAGTTAATGCACGAAAATTGGTCAGAAATTAAAACACACCAAAATACACCTACACTAATAATTTTTGGAATTTTTTGAGCAAGTTTTTGAATTTTTAAAAAATTTTAAATTTCAGACAGATAAAATATCACTATTTTTTATTTTTAAATATAACAAATGACAATAAAAATTGATGAGAAATTTCCACAATGATAAATACTATAGCAGGAACATCCACAATTTTTTTTGAGAATTTTTTCAAAAAATAAAAACATTTATTCTATCAAGAAGATCATGCAAGATACATGTTTGAAATACATGGACCAAATTGCAAAGATTTAATGTTTCTGCATTAAAAGATCACAAACTAATGAAATAAGAGCTGGAATTCGCAAATTACCCAAGGAATCATGTTGAGCGCGTGACAAAGCTGGATGCAGGGGCTTATTTGTGAATCTCAGAATGTCAAGGGGGTCGTTACAATTTTCCCAAATATTTTTTTATTACAACAAGAACCCTAGGGGTCATGTTCTTCTTGCATTTTCTTTTGCAAGAGGGAGGCAATAAGGGGGCGGCCGCCGCCGATCGATGGTGCGGCACTGTACGGAGTGAGCGGGGCAGTGTGTTCTGGAGGTTGTCACCACGAGATAGGAGATCAGCATGGCGATGCGTCGGTGTGGATACGCGTGAGACGCGGGCGCTGGGCGTAGGTTCGAGAGGGGGCGCGAGATTGCAGGTGGGCTTCAGAGGTGACGCGCGGGCGAGGAAGAGTCTGCGATGCACAGGGAGCCGGGTGCTAGGAGCGGCGCAGACCGTGTCAAACGCCGGTCCGCGGACGTAGCGCGTCGCGCGCTCTCGGAGGGGACGGTTGCTGAGACCTGCATTTTTGTTTTTTTTATATTCTCTGATTTGTAAGCAGAAACATAAATGAACAGAGAGTTTTTTTAATATTTTAATAGAAATGTAAGTACAAACAAAAGGAAAGTTTTTTATTTTTATTTTTTAAAATTTTTTTAGTTCTTTTTAAGATGATCCTGCAAAATAATTGTAAGACAAGAAAAACAATTATATGCATTTTTTATTTATAGACAAAAAGGGATTTGTGGATGGGTCGAATCTTGCATGAATTGGAAGATACATCTGCGGCCACCGTGCATGGGCGGAGGTGCGTGGTTGCACGAGATAGAATGAGAATGTGTAGAGATAGAGAAAATGTTGTAGATCGGCGTCGGATCAAAAAGAGTGGTATGGATTTTTTTTATATGATGTTTACTATCTAACAAGTAACTAAATAGGAGCAAACTACGATCTATCTAAGAAAAATTACGAGAATTAAATGGGATCTCACCTCCAGAGTCGAAAACACCGTGATGGCCTCGACGACGATCGAATCGATGTCACTAATTGGATCGGAGGCTGGGCACCCTTCTGCGATGAGTAGCTTTCGGAGATCGGGCTCCTCTCTACAAAGATTGATCAAAGAGTGAATGAGGAGGAGGAGCCTAATAAAAAGAGAAGGAAAAATCAAAAATAGAAAATATGTACAAATAAGGAAAGTAATTAGTGGTTATTTAAATAAATAAAATAATGAAATAAATTAATTAATAAATAAAATAAAAATGAAATTCGGATTTAATTAAAATAAAATAATTAAATAATTTACAAACATTAATTAGCCAACTTAATAGTGGCTAATTAAGGTATAAAATCAAATCTTTACATTAGAGGCAAGTTTTCAAACCAAATAAATGAATAAATTAAATAATTAAATCTAAATTTTCGTAATTAACTTAATTTAATTAATTAATGTGAGATATTTTTTTGGTGATTTGCATAAAAGGAAGTTAGTTGTATACACATATTATGTACATATGATACAATGTACATATGTACAAATAATGAAATAAATTTTATATCTTTTTTTATTTTTTTATTTATATTTTTTTTAAAAAAATAATATTTACAATTATGTACACAAAACATAAATTTTAATAAATATGTACAACAAAAATTGGTTAAACTACACAAAACACCCCAGAAAATGGACTTTTTTACCGTAACTCCAAAAATTATGAAACCATAGCCATTTGAAAGATAATTTAATTTAGAGTATAATGGAAGTGAGTTTAGTTCGATTTGAGCTCGTATGGAGCCGGATTGGTGTTTTAATTATCGCTTTGCCGCTTTTTCTGGGTGTGATTATTTGCAATATGTACATTATTTTATTTTACATTTATTTTTATTATTTACAACACATTTTTATTTACAATGTTTTTTACAAAAGTAATTAATTTGAAGTCAAATTATGTACAAAAAAAATAATGTAATCTTGTCAAAATACATAGGAAAAATATTTACAGAATATTTTTAGATTTTTGACAGAAGACCATATCTCCCCTACTTTATTCCTAGTCAATCAGGTCAAGTCTAGACCTTCTCTCGGGGTTCGGTTCAGTCTGTATTTATTGCATAAATTCATCCTTTGTTTTCTTTTCTTTTTCTTTTCTTCTTTATTCTTTTATTTATGTACCAAAAGTATTTAAACTATATATTTAACAAATGCGTGCAAAATGGTAAATTCATGGAATTAGTGGGTATTTACAAGTGTTTGACTAACGGAAATGAGGCTAAAATAAAAGAATAAAGGCGATGAATCATGGATTCATCATTCCCCTATACTTTACCTTTGCTAGTCCCTTAGCAAACACTTATGCGGAAAATATATGAAAACAGAAATAAAGAAAAGAAAAAGGAAAGAAGTTAGAACAACATTGACTTCTAAACTTATCTTCATAAAAATGTAGTATGGAGCTCTGTCGGACCTTTGGATTATTAGTGTGTCGGAACCTTAATGGGAAATGGCTTTAAAATCTAGCAGCCTCTAAGTTCCATAAGACTCTTATTCAGGTCTCCTCAACAATCAGATCAGAGCAAGTCTACATACACAAATTCCTATGACTGTGAATTCTTACTTGTACGGTGTAAGTGAAATATAGATCCTCATTTCAAAAGTAGCAAAGACACAACCTCTCTCAACAAGTTAACTCTAATCCCTCGATCTGGCAACTCTTTCCTCGAGGAGCGGGGATATTCCCTTCTAAGTTCAAGTACAACCAGCTCAAGAAGAGGGGACAGAGAAGAGAATGGACGGTAACCATTGTAGTTACCTATCCTTGGATGCATGACCAGTGTAGCCATGTCACCCACCGCAAGCTCACAAATATTTGACTTTTAAGCTCTTATTCTTTTTTTTCACTTGTATATACACTCCGACGGGCATTTTACTTTTCTATCAGGCCTAACCACTTTTGGAGATTTTGCATTTTTTCTTTTTTTGACAATATATACAAGGTGCAACATGTACATAAGGAGTTTTTCCTCTTGAGCCAGTAGACTATACCTCTTTTGAAGCATTATTGCAACCCCACAGCACCCTGTCTTTAGGCCTCAACATTGCCAAATCAGGTTGAGACGCACTTCCCTCCCTAGAGGAGGATGAGAGGTTCCGCCTAGATGTACTACCCTCGTATGCTACCCCAAGCCAAAAGATTCTACCCCCTCACTACCTCCTCCATGAAGAGCTACGTGTAGAGTGCATTGTCCAAGGTAAGCCACAGTCTGAAAGAATCATGCGTGTGTTGTTAAATATTCTACTTACACTTATCAAGATGACATGCGAACATAATCTTATGGACTCAAAGATTTAAGTCACTAGGACCTGAAAAGTCTTAACTCCAATTCTTATAAGGTTCCTATGAAATTAAGTGGATTAAGTCCAACTAAGCTCCATTCTTCAAATTTATTCCAGACTTAGTTTAAATGTGACTATCATCCTGAAAAATGCTCACGTAGATGCAAGAAAATATGTACATGCAAAGAAAACAAAATCTTTTTTGTGAAACCATTTTCAAAATTTGAACTTTTTATGGATTTTTGAAAAATGATGCACATGTAAAAAGTTTTTTTATGCAAATAGTTAGTAATATATACAAGTATAGAAAGTTAGGGATGAGATACATATATACACAAGAGTGAGTTAATTATTTACAAGAATCAGATGCAAGAATTTACAACATGAGTGATTTATACATATAGTTGGATTTTTTTGCGTGATGTATATATTCCTCAAATTTATTTGAAAATAATTTTAAAAATAGTTTTGAAAACAATAATCCAAAATAATTTTTCACACGATTTTACAAACATTTTCAAGCATTTGAAAAATATTTTGCAAACATTTTTCAAACATTATATATAGATTTTCAACAAAATTTTCAACCATTTTTCAAAATATTTGCAAATAGTTTTTACAAAGTCATTTTATTTCACACAAAGAAAATTTTTTTTACAAATCACAATATTTTTACAAAGGTTGAAAATTTTTTTTCAAACATTTTTCAAATAGTTTTCAAAAGATTTTTCAAATAGGTTTTCAAACTACTTTCAAAATATTTTTCAAAATATTTTAACCTGATTTATTGATTAGTATATATGAAAAGAATTTTGAGGAAATATCTACAGCTTTTATTGGTTAGTTTTTTTACAAGAATTTATACAGTATTTTAGCCATATTGAAGAATATGAAAGTACGAGTTATGGCTAAAGTATATATACAATATATACGACACCCCCTATACTTAGCTCGAACTATGTCCTCATAGTGATCAAAGAGCTGCAAAGGAAGATATAACTAGTGCTAAGTATTGGAAAGTGAAAATAATAGTATGCTACAACGACGAATAAAAGAATACACTCAATAGGGGTCCGTGATTCCCCTATACTTGGGATCAAGTAATCCTAAGTATAGAAGACTGTACACAAGGGGACTACCGAGTGATAGGAAGTACAGAGTCCTCCTCCCCTGTACTTAGGGTAAAATATCCCTAAGTATAGGTACCAAAATAGAGGTAAAAAGAATCAAAAGAATAATCACAAGTCTGACACCCCCTATACTTAGGGTAAAGTACACCCTAAGTATGGAATGATCATGAGATGGAGATGGGGTGTAAGACAAAAGATGTACGATATGAACAAATGGATCTATACAGCTGTGAATAATGTTGAGGTGCCTCTCAACAAGCGCTAGCGTTTACGCTCCTAGCTAGGCGCAAAGGCTAGGATAATGTCGTATCAAGGTTCAGGATGGTATCCGTGAGGCATATATCGTACTGTCGTTGTAGTCTCGGTGGGAGAACAACAACAAACTCAACTGTGTAAATGATAACACCCAAATAAACAATCAGGCAGGTGTTTGCTACCGGGTAAAGATATGGGAAGATGAAATCGGGTTCTGGTAGCACAAAAGAAATCGTCGGCTCAAGATCTGTATGGAGTAAAAGGGGATAGTCGAAGAAGTCAAACGTGGAGAAGGAAGGATCTGTCAGGGAATCCTCCACATCAATCACTGTCTTGAATAAATATGGAAAGTCATGATCATGAGACTCACAATAAAGGTTGATATCTGATGTATGGAATGCAGAAAAATCAGTGAAATCATCAAATACCTCAAAGATCGGTTCATCCTCGTGAGGGTCTTCGAGGAGAGAAACCTCAAACTCATTATCAGAAATATCAAAATACTCGGTCTCGTGATCCGACAGATTGGATGCGCTACCAGAAAGTGAAACCGAGTACACATGGTTCATGGCATCCTCCCGCAGATAACCCTCGGGGAGTAATGCCGAATCATCAAGGAACTAGGGAA